>JAPMIQ010000001.1:0-1200000 GCA_035079535.1 Trichoderma endophyticum
TATTTATTATTATTCTACAGCAGTAAAAAAATATAAAAAAGTAGTTAAAAAAAAAGACCACTTATAAAACTACCTGGGTTTATAATATTTATTATTATAAACTTCTAAGGAATATTATCTATTTAATTTTATAAAAAAAATTTAACTTAGTTTATAAAAAATATCTTTAAGTAAAAGTAATATAATTAAATCTTATATAAAATACTTTATAAAACTATATAAAATTATTTATAGTATAATATAGCCTGCCCTATACCTATATTATTAATTTCTTCCTCCAGCTTAAAATATTACTATAGCAGTAATAGTAGATTATTATTAAAAATACCTTACCTTTTTTACTTTTTAATAATTATTAACTACTTTTTTTTAATTTTATAAATATCTTTTTCCCAATTACTAATTCTTTTTATTAATAAAAATAACTATAACTTAACCTATATTAATAAATTTAAAATCTTAAAATTATATTACAAAAATAACTACTGTAAAATAACTTATTAGCTATACTACAACTTTACTAGTAGTATTAGTAAGGCTAAAATAATATATTAAGGGTATTATAACTGCTAAACTAAGGTTTTTAATTATAAATTAAAAAAATAATATAAAAAAAAATACAGTAGGCTTTATAAAATCTTTTTATACTATAAAATCCTATAATAATTAAACAATAGCCTATTTTAGCAGTTATAAACCTAAAATATTATATTTTTTAATAATTATAAATATTATAATTATAAATAAAATAAATTCTTTTGTAATTTAAATAGTATAAAGCTTTTAAAGAAATAAAAAACAGCTGTAAAGTTAGTTATAAAAATAAAATTTATTACTTTAAAACCCTAGGATTAAGGCTACTAATTTATAATATCTTTAATTTTATTAAAGATAATAGTAATTAAATTATTTATAGCTAGTACTTTTAAATCTTTAATTATTAATAAATTACTATAGGAAATAAAGGAATAGTATAGCTAATAGTAAAAAAAAGGTATCCGTAAAGTCCTGTAAAATTTTAATTTTATAAAAATATTATTAATTTAATTAATTTATAATCTTTAGTAACTTTTAAATAAAAAATATAATAAAATATATATAATTTCCTATGTAAATTAATATATCTTTTATATTAGGAATACTATTCTATATACCTTACTAAATTTGGCTAGTAAAACAGTAGCTTTATTCCAAGGGTCACAGTGGCGGGAGAGGTGGCCCTGATTCTCCCCAGCCCCACAGAGCAACATTTAGCGTCCACCTTATCCATTCTGGGCCAAATATGGCGCTGCTAGCTGCCTGTGGTTTAGCTGGGGTTTCACTAAAGGCCGTGCTGACAGGGGATCCTACGGGGCTTTCAGGGCAGCTGGGGCCCTATGTCCCCTCCATTGGGATCGAGACCAGCCACTGACACCAGCATCGACATCATGGCGCAGCTAGGCACGAGCATCAACTCTTCTCCTTTTGCCTCTTTCAATGCCTCACAAGTAAAACAACCAAGCCAAACGAGACGCAGCCACACGTGTGATCCCTGTCGCTAATACGCGGATCAATCCTCCACCACCATGGCGGCCGTTGCGACTCTCTCCTGGCTAGTGCCTTGATGGCTGAGACAACGGACGAACGCATTAGGATCTCATGGATGTCAATGTATTTAAACCTAATGATACTCCCGTCTTTGTTGGCCTTGTTCCTTACTTGGAACTGAATCATTCCTACGGCTGATTCAAATCAAGCGTCCAGTCTTTTCGTCACTCTCGCACAAGGGTGACGACGACATTCACTCCTTAACATCATCATCATCATCCTCAGATACTCTCTCTGTGTATGAGAGACACCAAACCGAAGACAAAGATACGACAAGGGCAAACCCCGTCTCTGCCCACCATGACTCTCTACGGCCAGATCTGGGCCTTGACAGAGAAGACGCTCAGAATCATCATCCTTCGACATACCGTCTCGACGATTTACAGCGCTCTCGTTCTTCCCATTGTCCTCACCGTTTATCTAGGCATTGGCCAAAAGTTCACTCAGCCCAATGACAAGTTTGGCATTGCTTCTCCGTCCGACATCTTTTCTCTCGATAATGCTCTCTCCAAATCTGACGGTGGCCGAAACACGGTCGTCTTTGTCAATAGTGGCCACACTGGTGGTGACATAGGACGTGTCATCGACAGTGTTTCTGATATTGTCAAGGGAGCCGGCAAGAATGCGACGATCATACAAGACGAAGCCGACTTAGGATATACCTGCCGGAGCACTATCCGTGGCACATCCAACTGCTTCGGCGCCGTGGTGTTTTATTCTTCCCCTGATGAGGGCAACGATGGCTTCTGGAACTACACCCTGCGTGCAGATGCTGGTCTTGGAAATAGCTTCCAGACGGACAAAGGCGACAATGATGCCCAGATTTATGCACTGCCTCTCCAGCATGCTGTTGATGCTGCCATTGCCGGCCTCAAGTCTGGTTCCTCTTTTCCTTCAACAACACAACAATATGCTTATACCGAGTTGACTGAGGATGAGCGCCAGGCTGATGTCCGGCGTAAATACCAGAAGTCATTTATCAACTATTTGAGCGTTGCTTACATTACCGGTATGATTGGTGTCTGCTATCATATGCCCGGCTACATCGCTATCGAGAGAGAAAGAGGCCTATCTCAGCTTATTGACGCCATGATGCCCACTAGCCAAGGTTGGCACCGTCAATTTGCCAGGCTCATCTCCCACCATCATGCCTTTACCATGACATATATGCCAGGCTGGATCGTTGCATCTATCGTTGCTAGAGTCACCATCTGGACAAACACGAGCTTTGGCATCCTGATCATCTTCTTCATTCTCAGCGGTATTGCTATGACATCCATGTCTCTCCTTGGAGCGTCATTCTTTAAAAAGGCTCAACTCTCGAGCATAGTGACCTCTGTCATCTGGATTGTGCTCGGTATAATTGCTCAAGTGATTCCGCATCCCAATACCGCCACCGTCGCCGTCCTCAGTTTACTCTTCACTCCGTGCAACTTTATCTATTTCATCATCTACATTGCTCGATTTGAGCAGTACGGACAAGCAACGAATCTGATACACCTACCGCCAGGCCACACTTCCAATCTTCCTGGTATCGTTCATTGGATCTTTCTCGTTATCCAGATGGTCGTGTATCCATTTGCCGCAGCCTTTGTAGAGCAGACCATACACGGTGTGAGCACGGGGACTCGGTCGTCAGCCGCCCTCGAAAACCCTGCCGGCGGCGTTCAAGATGCAGTTCGTATCGACAACATGACCAAGATTTTCAAACCAAGTCCGATTCGTAAATTCTTCTCCTTTGTCTCGCCACCAAGGCCCGAGGTGGTTGCTGTGGATAACTTGACTTTGACGGCGAAGAAGGGCGAGATTTTGGCATTATTGGGTGCAAATGGCAGCGGTAAAAGTACCACTCTTGACGCCATTGCTGGTATTAGCAATTTCACCAGTGGCAATATGTCTGTCGATACATCCGGCGGTCTTGGATTCGCCCCCCAGCAGAACGTCCTCTGGGATGATCTAACCGTCGAGGAACACATCCGACTGTTTAGCCGTATAAAAAATCCTCACAATAAGACGCCTGACAATGAGATTGCAGATTTGATTGACGCTATTGGACTTCGCTCAAAGGCCAAAGCTTGGTCAAAAACTCTATCGGGTGGCCAAAAGAGAAAGCTTCAGCTTGGGATGATGTTGGTCGGTGGAAGCTCCGTCTGCTGTGTTGATGAAGTCTCTTCTGGTATCGATCCCCTGTCGCGGAGAAAAATTTGGGACATTCTTCTGAAAGAGCGCGGTTCGCGGACAATTATCATGACTACCCATTTCCTCGATGAAGCAGACTTGCTTGCCGACAACATTGCCATTCTATCCAAGGGAAGATTGAGAGCTGAAGGCTCCTCTGCACAACTCAAAGACACTTTTGGCGCCGGCTACCGTATCCATGTACTCAATCCAAGGACCTTGAACGCAGTGCCCGATATCGAAGGTGTCACTAAGAAAATTACCACAAACAACATTACTTACCTGTCATCATCGTCTAATCAGGCCGCCAAGGTCATCCGGGCTCTAGAAGCTGCTGGCATCCCATACAGATCCTCTGGCCCGACCATTGAAGATGTCTTTCTCCACTTGGCCGAGGAAGTTCATGGCGAAGGGCTCCAGCGGCAACCCGATGTCATTAATGAAAAGGTTGCCAAAGTTGCAAGCGATACACCCATCGCTGGCGAAAATCTGGCATTGCTCACGGGGCGACAGATTGGCATGCTTCAGCAGACGGGGGTACTTCTAAGAAAGAGATTTACGGTTTTCAAGACAAATTGGCTCCCTTATGCGGCTGCCTTTCTGATCCCCATCATCGCCGCTTCAGTCATCCAGATTCTTGTTCGCAATGACGACTTGGTTGGCTGCTCACCCACACAAAGAAGTAGCCACTCTTCAAATAATGATTTCTTCAAGCTCTTGGATACAGCTCATCTTGCAGGCGGCCCGTCATCTCAATTTGGCAATTCTTTAAACGATTTGTTTAAACCAATTCTACCAGGTTCGACAAGCCTTCGAAGCCGGGACAGTTCTACCACTGTTGGAAATGTCACCGTCGATCTGGTAGATTCCCTCTCGTCCTTTGAAGACTATGTCAAATACAACCGGAGGACTGTTACTCCCGCCGGCCTGTGGCTTGGTGACTCGAACTCAGCACCGACGTTGGCCTTCAAAGCCGATAACTTTTCCATGTACTCCGCGGTCATAGGTCAGAATTTCCTCAATACCATACTCGCCAACACTACCATTGCAACGGAATACAAAGCGTTTGACTATCCTGTCGCTCCTTCAACTGGCAGAGGGCTCCAACTTGTGGTATATTTCGCTGTGGCTTTCTCAATTTTCCCTGGTCTCTTTGGCCTCTATCCCAACTCAGAGAGGCTTAAGAACGTTCGCAGTCTGCAATACTCTAGTGGCGTTCGTACTCTACCGGTTTGGGCTGCACATGTCATCTTCGACTTTGGCATCATTATTGTACCCATGATCTTGACTGCCATGATATTTGTCGTATCTTCGAATTCATGGTACAATGGAGGCTATTTGTTCCCAATTTTCATCTTTTATGGACTGACAACAATCATCATTTCCTATCTCTTTTCTCTGATTTGCGACACTGCAATGGCAACTTACGCCATGACCTCTGTCGTTCAATCACTCGGCTTTGCCGTCTACATAATCACATACCTGTTTATCCTTACCTACTCCCCAGCCTCAAACACCGATCGAGATGTCCTCATCGCACACTGGGTCATTGCCGCTATCTTCCCCACGGGTTCATTGATTCGCACGTTGATGGTTGGCCAAAACATCTTTTCGACTACTTGCGACAATGACCAGCTTCGGGCTAATCCTGCAGCAATGACAGCGTACGGCGGTCCCCTGCTATATCTTATTCTGCAAGCCATCTTCTGGTTCTCTATAGTAGTCTGGATTGAGAGTGGTGCTGGTCGGTATGCCCCTGAAAAGGCCAAGAAGTCTCCCGAAGTTGACGATCCAGAAGTCGCAGACGAGCTACTCCGCGTCGATGGCCCAGACGGTCAATCTGATGGTCTTCGCATCGCACATCTGACCAAGGCCTTTGGCAAAAATACTGCCGTCGATAATGTCACTTTTGGAGTTGAACACGGCGAAGTGTTTGCTCTCCTCGGTCCCAACGGCGCAGGCAAATCCACCACAATCTCTCTGATACGAGGCGACATTGCACCGAGCCGTAACGGCGGAGATGTCTTCATCGAAAACGTCTCCATTACCAAACGGCGTGCCGCTGCCAGAGCGAATCTCGGCGTGTGCCCTCAGTTCGACGCCATCGACAACATGACCGTCAGCGAGCATCTCCGCCACTACTCCCGCCTTCGAGGTATCTCTGATATCGACCACCAAGTCCCCGCCGTCATCCGCGCCGTCGGACTAGAAGCTTATGCAGACGTCATGGCACATACCCTCTCAGGAGGCAACAAGCGCAAACTCTCCCTCGGCATCGCCCTCACTGGAAACCCGCCCGTCATCCTCCTCGACGAACCATCCTCCGGTCTCGACGCAGCAGCCAAGCGCATCATGTGGCGTACTCTCGAGGCCATCGTCCCAGGCCGCTCCATCCTCCTCACCACGCACAGCATGGAAGAGGCCGACGCGCTGGCCAACCGCGCCGGCATCATGGCTCGCCGCATGCTCGCCCTCGGGACGACGGAAAAGCTCCGCCACCGCTTTGGGGATACATTGCACGTTCACCTCGTCAGCGAGACTGCGCCTCACTCTTCGGAGGAGGAGATGGATAACCTTCGCGCGTGGGTGCTGAATAACTTCCCCGGAGCGTCCGTGGAGCAGGAGACGTACCATGGACAGATGCGCTTCTCGATGCCTTCGTCCGCGGTGCCGGTGCAGGGCGGAGTGGCGAGTAGTAGTGAGAGTGCTAGGGGAAGACTGCTTATCATGCTAGAGGAGCAGAAACAGTATCTGGGCATCGCACACCATAGTGTTAGTCCTACGACGCTGAACGAAGTGTTCTTAAATATCGTTGGGAAGCACGATGTTCAAGAAGAAGGGTACACCAACAGGACAGACGAAGGAGCCAAAAAGCCCTGGTGGAAGTCAAGGTACATTTGGGGTTTTGAGCGTTCTTAATATTTCCTTTGTATTAGTATTCCGATTTGATTCCCCCTTGAAGTTGTGCAATTGAGCGGTGTGATTTTATATATATATATATAGAATTTGAAATAGACATGGATATCATTTGGTTAGATTACATACATTAGCTAGCTCATTGATTATTTACGTATACTCATCCATCCCGATCCTCCTTTTCAATGGGTGCCCATCTCGTAGACTGGTCCTCCGCCGTGCAACTCTTGCGGTAAATGCGTATCACCAGGCACTTCCGGCGGCTGTACATGCGCTTCATGATATGTCTGCCCCATTGGATGCGGAGGATACGCATATGCGGCAGGGGGCTGTGGATATGATCCATTAGGTAGCTCAGCCGCGTTCGAATATTGGTTTGGATATATCGGCGAGGTTGTAGCGACAGAGCCCGGGGCGGGTGATACGCTGGAGACAGTCTGGGGAGTAACCGATGGCTTGAATGGTTCGATGGGAGAAACTTGCGCAGTCTGAACGGGGGCGACAACGACGGGTGCCGGAGCGGCAGCTGCTGGATCGACTCCGGCTGCAGGTGTGCTTCCTCCCTTCATCTTGTTCAGGCAGAGTCTCCAGATAGCTGCGGCAGCGGCACCAACACCGACGACAACGCCGACGACGATGCCGGCAATGGCGCCCTTGGAGAGTCTCTTGCTGGGCCTGTGGAGTGATGAACTTCCTGAACCACTTGAACCAGACGACCCGGATGATCCTGAGGATCCACCACCCGATCCTCCGCTGGACCCTCCGCCTGAACCGCCGCTTGAGCCGTTACTGGGGCTCGGAGATCCGTTCGACGGCGATGAGCCAGCTGTTTGTCCGGGAGAGTTGTTGTTCCCGGTAGGAGTAGCGCCAGGGTTGTTACTACTGGGTGCAAGTCCGGCGAGCACACTTATACAAATCTCTTCTCCCGCCACCTGGGCTTCTGTTGAACATTGTCAGCTTCAACCTTTACATCTCCAACAGCAGTTCATCTATATCACTTACGGACAGCAGTAATATATCCGCAAGCACTGTTGACACAGACCGCTGCACCACTGTTGACGGCGCTCGCATTGTTACATTCGCAGCGAGTGTCACCCAACTTGCAATTTGTTAATCTAGTGACGGCTGAAGCAATGCAGGCAGTGGCACACGCAGGGATAGTTGGAAGTGCGCGTGCAAGCATCAACTCGGCCACAACTTCCAGAGAAGGACCAGGAGTGATGAATGCCGCGGCTGGTCCATTGGAAAGATGCGCGACTGGCGTGGGAAGCGTATCGGCTTGACGAGCTCTGATGTGCAGAGCTGAGGAACTCGACGCGAAAAGAAGAGAAGAGACTAGCAGCGCGAGTGAAGTCGGTAGATTCTGCATCTTGACCATGGTGAGTAAATACGGCTCGTAGGTGCCACCCCTTTGGACAAACTCTGGATCTCACGGAGAGCAACACAATGAGAAAAGACAAAATCGCCAGGAGGGCGCACTGATATTTCTGATCCGGCATCCCAGCAGTATTATAAAGCTATCCCCGTTAGCATGCTGGCGTGGGGATTCATGGCCCGATAGCATCTAGCATCGTGACCTTTGGAGCGGGCCATGAATTTCTTGCAGGGGTCGTTGCACTTGTCGTCGCCTCATTCGTTTGCAAACACGGGGCGAGGCATTCTCGACACTCTCCCAGTGCATATTGGGAAGACCCTTTGGGCACTAGGCCACTTGACAGAGGCCGTAAATTCCGTCGCGGAACGCAAAGCCGCACACCAACTCTCTGCGTCGGGGATGGAGCCCTGATTGGAGGTCCGTCACATTTGGTATGGCGGCCAATTAGCACAGATGCAGTCCGAGGTCGAAATAACAAGGGGCCAATTCAGCCTGCAGATCAATATTGGATGCAAGTGGTCCCGCGCTTCCCCCCCGCGGACCTTTTGGCAGAATCCAACGTTGAAGGTGCGGGATAAACGGTTGACGTTTTGTGAGATTTCAAAGCATTTATTGATTGTGCTGTACTCGATAAGCCGCATTTTCTTCATTCTTCGCCATGATGAAGACGAAGACGAAAGATGAAGCCGTTGATGCCCTCGGCTAGCATCAGCCGCAATAGACGTCAAACAACCATCTGGGCGCTTAATCGAGTCGAGCTTGGCGTCGAGCTTTAACGCGCCGCCGTTGCCGGTTTCCCGAAATTTAGTCAAGCCCGCCATTCTCAGCCTCACCATATGCAGCAGATACGGGGAGACAACCCTCTTTTCGCTTTTTGGTGTTTTTGACAGGTTAATCCGCCCGTCCAGTATGGCTAGTTCTCACCACGTCGAGCGACCAGGTCAAGCTTTTCGTCCCGCCTCCTGCCGAGGCCTTTTTGACGCCATGTTATTTCCCACGGATTTAAAATCGCTGCTGCAATGCCACCCCCGTCTTTTGTCGCTCCGATTGCCGGCTGTGCCCCCGTTTAGCTCTGAGACGGCTACCTCGTGCGGTAGGCAGCAGAGAGCTAGTTGGCGTGGCAGTGTTTAATAGAGCCGTTTCACATATTAAGAAGCTGACGACAGTGTCGATCCTAGCAGCAGAAGAAGAGGGTGAAGAAGCCTGGTTGCCTAGTTGAAGTTGCTGAAGAGTCGGATCAACTCTAAGCCCTTGCGGAGCGGAGCTGGTGCTCCTTCCCAGAATGAAGCTTAATCGGTATTGTTGAAATAAAGCGGGGCCCTTCCGTATGAAGGAATTCGATTTCTGATTGTTTATCAAAAGATCCTTGCATACCACGTGATTATGTGACGGCCAGTTGGCCAACCAGAAGTTCTGTGATGCTGATAAGAAATCTGCCTCGGTCGGAGCCACATGGTTGATATTGTGGCTCGTGAGCTGTTGTCGCTCTGTGGCTGGTGCACGAATCTGCACGAATCAAATGAGAGCCGCAGATGCAGCGAGTCAAGCATCAAATTCAAAGTGGATGATGGCTGTACATACTTTGTCATTCACCGGCAATTGCCATATAGAGTTTTGTTTGCTTGCCCATGCAATTCGATAGCAGCCTTATATAGCTTCAATCACAAGTCACTGTCTTATACTCTCATCCTTCACTCCCAAACAGACCAATGATCTCCCAGGACCGCCTCACGGGTCCCGAGATTACCGAATCCGGGTCCAGGAAGGAAAATTGTGGGCCTCCCGTCGACACGGCGATCTCGCAGCAAAAAAAATAGAGCGCCTCATCTCTTTAAACTCAACCTTGGAAACTATAAGATACCAACGATTTAATATCAAGTATAAAAGGACTTAAAAGCCCAGATTCGCGGGGTGTTTGCTTTTTGTTTGTCCAAAACTTCAGTCACAATGGCGTTCACAATGCATGCCCATTCGGGCCAGTTCTGCCCTGGCCATGCCGTCGACCAGCTTGAGGACATTATCCTGCACGCTATATCGCTTGGGTATAAAACCATTGGCTTGACAGAGCACATGCCTCGCTATGAAGAACAAGACTTGTATCCAGAAGAGGTATGTCTCACGTTACCATGCATTCATTTGTTTCCAAGCTTGGTTTATTACCTCGTGTTACACAGCATTCTACTCACACCTACCCCTCCATCACATATTCACATGTCACTCATTCTCTCTCACTCACCCTCTCACACAACCACACATTCATTCTCTCTTACTCAACTTCTCACACAACCACTCACTCATATCCCCTTCACTCACCCATATACCACCCAAATCTCAACACAAACCTCACAAAATCACACCCCATCTAACTCTCAACCCTTAGCTCTCCGACCCCCAAGCCTCCCTCCAAGCCCTTCCCCCCCGCCACGAGTCCTACATCCTCGAAGCCCGCCGCCTCCAAAAGAAATACTCCCCCCAAATCCACATCATCATCGCCTTCGAAGCAGAATTCATCCGCCCCTCATACGCACCCCTCGTCCAAGCCCTCTTCGACGCATCCCCCCACGTCGACTACTTCATCGGCTCCGTCCACCACGTCCACAGCATCCCCATCGACTACGACAAAGCAACTTATGCCGCAGCCGTCGCCGCAGCCGGAGGCTCAGAGGAACGACTTTATGAGGATTACTACGATTTGCAGTATGATATGCTAAAGGCCTTGAAACCGCGCATTGTCGGTCACTTTGATCTCATTCGTCTTATGAGTGAGGATCCGGGCAGGGATGTCAAACAGTGGACTGGTGTTTGGGAAAAGATTCGTCGGAATCTTGAGTATGCTGAAAAGATTGGTGCTTGGCTGGAGTGTAATTCGGCGGCCCTGAGAAAAGGCCTCGACGAGCCTTATCCCGGCCGACTCATTTCAGAGGTAAGTTACATACAGATCCTACATGAGAGCATTTCTCTTCAAGACACCAACATCAAGGTATATCTTACTAAACGGTGAAATCATAGGAATGGCTCAAACTGGGCGGCAAATTCACAATGTCCGACGACAGCCACGGAATCGCTCAAGTCGCCACAAACTACAGCCGCGCACTCACATTCCTCGAAAGCCTCGGCGTAAAGCACGTCTGGACTTTCGAGCGCAAAGACCACCCCGAAGCAGGAGAAACCACAAAGGCGGAGCTCATCGATATGGGCGTACCTCTCAGCGAATTTCGTCGAAATTTTTCATAAAAACCACTTCACTATTCTCATTCTGGAAATAGAGGTACAATAAGACACTTCACTTTTCTCATTCTGAAAAATAGAGGTACAATAGGCCATAATAGGCTAAAGATTTTGCTTTCAGGGGAGCATACAAGATTAAGATATAGAAGGAACTCAAAGACCATCTATAAAAGATAGACTTGTACTAAAAAGGGTAGAATAAATAGCTTCCGACAAGATTTTTGTTTTTCTTTGTTTGGGAACGGGTATCATGTAATGAGAGCAGCCCAGCATTCCAAAGGCTGGTGCCAAGTTTGGCAAAGGGGTGCATAGTAGCTAGAAAACAGTTGGTCCCGAAAAAAGAGAGAACGAGCTTCAACAAGCGCTAAACAGGCAAAATAAAAGGCAAATGAACTCCTACCCATTCCGTGCTCCGTATCGTACCGTCCGAGTGACATAAGAAATCTAATACCATCTCCTTTTTGGCTTTTTCACAGTAACATTTTACTTCCTCGGTGGGATGGTACCACTTGGCTTCCTCTGAGCCTTGTTCTGGGGTGAGGGGGTGCGGTTGGCTGATTGCTTGGGGGCAAAGGGAATAGTTCCGCTGCTGCCATACTGGAAAAGTGCACTGCTCTTCTTCTTGAGGAGGCCAGGCATAACCATTGGGTTGCCAGCCGGGAGTGTCGGGGGCATCCACTTCAGCGGCTCCTGAGAAGCAACTGAGACCGGGGGCGGCCCTTCAGGCTGGTATTGGTAAAAATCGGCCGTCTCATCGACCGCTTTCGTCGAGCGAGGGGAGCTCACGTTTGGAACAGCCTGTCTCGATTCAGGAGAAACAGTTCGTGGTGTGAAATGTTCCAAATTAGGCGTTGATAGGCTACTCTCAGAAGCAGTCGATAGCGCCGGCATGGTGCCATCTGGGGATGCGGCATTGATTGTGGGCCTGGAGCTGTTGGGCGTCTTGAGGCCGCTAGACTCTACGGATCTGTTGGTGCTGGCAGATGACGTGCGCAACTCTGACTTGGCGACGGCTGCGGCGGCTGCAGCTGCGGCTTGTTCGGCCTCAAGGCGAGCCTTTTCCCGTGCCTCCTTTTGTGATTGGGTGATCAAATTGATCTTGATCTTCTTGATACCATTGGTGATCTTATCCATGTCGTTAATAGTAGCGTCCAGCCTTGAAACTGCAGGTGCTGTAGTTGTTTCTGCAGGACTTTCCTTTCCGGCTTCATGCATTGGTGACCTGAGAGCCGGCTCGCCATGAGCCGTGGTCGGCCGTGACCTTCTAACAGTGATTCTTCCGGTAGAACCGGAGCTCTGCGCTTGGTTGCCTGCCATTGAGATAGGCCTCCCTGAGACGGGACCCGCAGATGTTGAAGGGCGAAGCGGTAACTCCTCGTTGATCGTAGCGGCACGAGAGACGCTACGCTGTTGCGTGGGAGCAACGGACGACGTGCTAAGCCGACGATTGTTCCCCTTGGGAGGCAAGCCAATAAGAGGCTGCGGTGTCTGGCCGCGAGCAGTTGCCTGATAACACATGTTAATCATCGTTTGATGTAAAAGGGAAGGGGTTGTAAATTGCATGCTCACCTTTTCTGCCGCAATTGCTGGAGTACCTACAGTCCTTCTCCGGTCCCTTGTCTGCCGAGCACTGTTCTCCTCTTGAATGGGATCAATTGCCCTTGGCTTGCGATCACGAAGCGACATTCTTGATGTTGACCGTTCGAGATCTGGCGTGGCAGTAGATTGCCTACTTTGCCGCGCACGAGCTGCCTCTGGATTCAAGTCATCGGCCGTGTAGCTGTCGGTTTGGCGATCCTGTGGGATGAGGAGCTTTGAGAGCTCGTTGGCAGCGACCGTCCACGGAACCTCAGGTGGCGAGGGAGATGGAGATCGGCTAGAAGCGGTAGACCTGTTGACCAACGTCGACATGCTTCGTCGCATTTTGAGGGGATCTACGGCTCTTGCCGTAGAAGCTTGGGTCGGTGTACAATAGGTTGGAGGAGTAACCATACGCGGCTTCTTTGGCGTGATAACAGGGAGTCCTACTGTGGCCTCCAATTTCTCAAGTTCATCAGCCGACCACCACGAAGAATCGTAAGGGTTTATGGAAGACAACGCTTGTCCAAAGTACTCGTCATCGTCGTTGTAGGCACTTTGTCCGAAAGAAAGGCGGCCCTGACGAGGCACGTTCTGCTTCCCAACAAGACCGCTCAGGTGGCTGAGAATGCCCGAAGTCAAAGCCCTGTTGCTGTAACCACCCTCCAAGACACTGACAATGCGACCTTCGACAAAGAGGCCCTCCTCAGCAGCAAGCTGAACAATATCTTGCGTGAGCCGCGCGTAGAATTCTGTAGGCACATTGACCTTGTGACGCTGCATTCCAGCGCTCTCCCATTCACTGGCGTCAAAGCCAGCAGAGAGGAAGATGACAGCCCGCGGTTTGGCGCCTGCGTCTTGTAGCTTCTCTGCCTGCGCTTTAAGATAGCTGCGGGCCTTGTCGAGAAGTATCGTGTATTTAGTCTCATAAAGGTCCCAAAAATCTTCAACTGTCTTCCATGGCTGGAGATGGGCGTTCCAGACGTTTTGACCGTGGGCATTCTCGATGCAGATACTGGCTTTCATAATCTTGTCATCCTCGCCGTTTTCGCAAGGATATGAGTTGATATCGTGTAAGCTGAAATAACCAATGGATGTCCTCTTCCAGGCGGCATGGCTCTTGGTGGCAGCCATGGATCGAGAGTTGTGAGCCCAAGCAATGGCCTGAGAGCCATCTCCGTGGTGCAAGTCAAAGTCAATGATGGCGGCGTGAGTCAGTTCGTGGTTCAGGATGCCATGCATAATTCCAACATGGACATTGTTGACCCAGCAGAAGCCAGACGGAAGGTTGGCAGAGCAATGGTGCCCCGGAGGCCGAACGGCAACAAAAGCACGGCGCGGCCCAGCCGAGAAGACGGCATCCACACCCTCACACACAGCGCCCAGAGCACCCTCAATGGCATTTAGCGACTCGCTACAGAGGTACAAGTCGCCCTCGTGAAGCTTCTCCGCCGTTGCAGTGCCGGCAGGTCTCTGCAGCTCCTTTCCTCCACGAGCCAAGACCCCCTCTGCAGACTCACACATATTCTTCAACTCCTCCATCCACTTGGTGCCATGCACGTTGGTGACGGCGGGGGACAGCAGCGGCAGCCTCCGGTCTGTCTTGTGGATGCGAAAGGGGATGCTGGGCAGCATGTGAACATTGCCCTTTGGCAGGATGGGCAGCGCACCATCGCTATGACGTTCACCAAGACGCACATAAGCCGCGGCCACGCCCAGAATGCCAGCCTTGATTCGCTCAGGCCGCTCCACAATGTTGCTGAGGGCACTCTTGGGGGTGCGCGGGCGCGCAAAGCGGTGGCCGTAGACGGCATCGTTGAGCACAACAACGGTCTCGGTGTAGAGCGTGGACACGGGCCCGTGATGGGCCTCGAGCTCTTCCTTGAAGTGGCCACTCGCCACGGAGCTGGGCGTGACTGGCGGCCGCCACTCAGGCTCGGGAGCTCCAAACGACGCCCTCAAGCCCGGTGAAACAACCTGCCCCAGGCTGGAGCGCCTGGATAAAGACCGCGAAGGGCCGACGCCGTTTGCCGAGTGCAGGGAGTTCATCGAGGCTTTGCGGACGAGGGTGGGGGTTGCGGCTCGCGACTCTCTGCCTGAGGGACTGAGAGAGGGAGTGAGAGCAGACGAAGAAGGGGAGGCATGGCGAGAGAGATTTAAAGGCGTGAGCGGCGTCGAGGGAGAGGGCAATGGCGATAATCCGGGGGATCGCGGGCCACGCTGGCCGAGTGACAGCTGGCTGAGTGACTGCGATAGGCCTGCGTCTTTGTCCCTGGAGTTTGTTGCTGCACGCCGTGGCGGCTCTGTATTGGGCGGAGACGCCATTTGGGCGTCTTATAAGACCGGTTTAGTCGGTGGGTTGCAGCGAGGCGACATGCGTTAGCAGAGGGAAGACGCCAGGAACACGCCGGAAGAAGCCTGTGAGTATGTGCCAAGTTGGTGTGGGTGGAGAGAGCGTATGTATTGTATTGTATGTTGCGTTGAGAAATGCGGGTTTGCGATGCTGCTTCAGTTCAGTTGGCAGCTGGCGATGTACGGAGCGATGCTTCAATTAACGACTGTCTGACCACTCGATTTCCCTGGTTTTGGTGATGGCTGCAAGTATTTTTGTTGTTGTTTGGGTCAAGGTTGGCACGCGGCGGCGGCCAGTGGCTCGGGGCGTTTAATGACATGGCCGGGCATGTAATTTCAATTGTCGCCATCGTCATAGCCGCTTCGCTTCCCCTAATTCCAGTCCCAAATTCGCGTCCCATCTTGTCTCGCCCCGATCACGTGCCGGTGCGAATCTCATCCAATCTCATTCATTATCACATCCATCAAATAAGATAGGGGGCCTGGCAATCAGTTGCTTCACGTCACCATCATCGGGCCTCGTCAGGTCGGGCACCACAGCATTGACGCTGCGCCGGCACAGCTTCGCACGCGCATCTCGCCGATTGTCTGGTGTTTTTCCAGACAAGTAAGGGGTGTTTTTCTGCATCCGAAACGGCAGGTCTCGCTGCAGTGGAGCAGAGCGTCTCCCTACAGGTACATGCATTTGCGCCTGCTTACAGTCGGGATATCCATGATACACTACACTACGGAGTACATGCAGCGAGGCATGCAGGCCACGATTGAGGCCAAACAAGACCCTAGACTCGTAGAGGGGGTGGATGCCGCATGTCATGACATCAGCCAAAACCGCCAAATCGGCCACTCAAACGCCACCGGACACCAACTTCGTATACTGTACTGTAATCCATCGTCTGCCGCTGGGGGCGACATGCAGCGGTGGACCTCCAGGCAGGAATACATTCTTTGAGGGCGTACGTGGCCGAACCACAGCAGAGGCCTTGGATTTGGCAGCGCTGCGGTTTGCAGCCATTCGTCAGCGATGCCTCCAGCTATAACCGACGAGGTCCGATTTGAGCAGCATCACAAGCAAGTGTGCTAGTAGGTGCATAAAACCAGGAACTGCCGACTCCGATTAACGGCTGCAAGCGAAAAGGTGGAATGACTGCTACAGTAGTGCTGCCGCTGCTCTGCTAGCACAATCGGCTAACAGAACAAGGACCGGGAGCCCATATCCGAGGATATTGACTATCATGTATGGATACCATTGAGAGTTGCTGTTAGTCCTCGTAATAGCAGTCGCTTTGGATGGAGTCTGGCGGCCCGAATGTGCGTGCAGATGGCATCAATTACAAATTACACAGCGGGCTCCATCTCATTTGGGAGAGTAAAATATTCTCTCATGTGTAAATTTCCGGCAATGTTGCCGTCATGACTAAAAATACTTGACAGGTACTCCCGCTGTCTGTGCTCTCGTTGGAAGTGCAAGTAAACGCACCTAGCATAAAGGGGCGACTTTATTAGCGGTCCCCGCTCTGCTTCTTTTTTAAGGTACATCTGGGGTAGCGCCAGTCCCTCGATCTCAAGATGCCTGTCCGTCTGTGCAGTGGAAGGACACAAGCTCAGACGAAAGAAAAAGCGCCCAGGTTTGTTACATATGTAGGTAGGCCGGCTTCCACACAGCTTGCCAGACCTTGCAGACGCAAGAGATTAAATCCAATCTCGAGGTAGGTTCATGTTCATGTAAGTCATTCTGCCTTGCTGGATGCATTTATTTGTACACATCAAGTAAAGTGCCCTTTGTAGGGTAAGTCGATGCTCCGATCCGAGCGATTGAGGCCAATTTCTGGCTGCCCAGGACTCCATAGACCCGAAAGCCCGCTTATCGCGCTCGGAACTCGCGCGCAAATAAAGATCAGAGCATGTGATGGTGTTTTCATGAATTGATGCACAACGACTGGAGGAATTGAGGTTGCGACATGAACAAAAAGGGAAAAAAGAAAAGAAAAGAAAAAACTCTCAATTGTGGAGAGTTTCTAGGCAGAAACATGCGCAGCGAATTCACGGCAATCATTGTTGGGCATCGTCTGCTGTGTCAAACAGCACGAGAGACAATCAGTCTCAACTCAGCTGCCTGAACATCACACCAGAACAATGCACGCATCGTACTCGTATGGGGTCGACTAACACAGCCATCAGATCAGCCTTATTTTCCCGCTCCCCGTGTTCTTATCTGCTCTTCATCCTCATCCCATCCCGTCCCAACTCATCGCCACCGCACCGGCGCTCAATAGCGTCTCATGCATGTGCTCACAACGCATCTCGTCCTTGGCTGCTTTCGTGGCACTAGCCGTCAAGGCCTGACTAGCCCAAAGCTCGCCCAGTTCAGGGCACATCCCGCAACTCAATCGCCGCCTACGAACAAGGCTTGTGTTTCCATCCTCCATCTTCCTTCTTCCCACAGCCTTCACTTTCACCAAGTCTAAATTGCTACTCCAGCATCGCCTCTATTTCATCTCTACGATAACCAACTAGTCTTCTCTCATACTCAATACGAGTACTTGTCACACCTCCTCCCAACAAATTGAACTGAAATCCTTCCTCTCCAACCCCCTCCGAGCCGTGCCGCGAGCTAGCCAAGCTTTTTTCCCTGGCTACTGATTCAGCCGCACGGAAATCCGCCTCACCATTGGCCGTGTAACTGCGGCGACAGAATCAAGAGCGCAGAAGCAATGCCATTCCCCCTCTACTTTTGTGCTTTCCGCCTCGCTTAGACTGCATGAGGATCCCAGCTGTGCGCTTGGCCTTGGCCCTCTAGACTCGTCCCCGTGATGTCGGTAGCTCAGCTTTTATTGACCTTGGAGCCGCTAGAAGCTCGTCGTTGAAAAAAATGGCGTGTCTCCCATGTACGAGTAGCTGTAGGAGCTTGGGGGCTTAAAACACAAGAAAGCTCGCCTTCTCGCCGCTTTTCTCTCTCTCTCTCTCTCTCTCTCTCTCTTGCTCTGTGTGATACCCATTCCTGCATTGTTTTGTATTTGTTCGAGATGGCTCTCGCTCTGCTCATTCCCATACTGGCCGGCGGCGCGGCGGCGCAAATGACGCTGCCACTTATCAACTACGATGAGGTTGTAAATGCTATTAACCCCAATGATCCGGGATACCAGATCTGCACCGCCGCGGCTTCGTTTCTCTCGGGCTGTGTTGCTGAAATTGGAGGATCCGAGGCGCTGTCCACTGCGAATCCGCTGTCGCTCGCAGCATGTGCCTGCTGCATTGGAACGACTGATGTAGCTCCCGTCTACAGCACTTGCGCCGATTATCTCGGTTCCGAGGCGCCTCAGCTGGGTTCTCAGATCTCTGGTGTGTACATGTCTTTGATGTGCTTTTCATGGAGTTCCTGTAGTCTCTAACAATTTGCTAGCCTACGACTATCTCTATACCGTGTGCGGAAGCTCTCCAGAGATCTGTCGTGGTCAAGTTGGCGCAAACCCGACCAATTCACAGCCTCCAGCATCGTCTCCCACTCCCTCCCAATCCTCAAGAATCCAGACTCCTTCGCCATCGAGATCAACTGCCTCGCCGGCCTCCTCGCCGAGCAGCATTCCGCAAGAAACAGAAACATCAGGTGGATTCACAGCAGAGGGATCAACAGCCGCACCGACTAGAGCTTCTGCAACTGGAGGCGCATCCGGCACGTCTCCTGGAACAGGAACAGGCACTGCGACTAGTCTTGTGACAACACTTGCGTCTGCGTGTGTTCAGATGGTGGACATTTTCCAGGAGTGCACCAGGGCGACGCCTGGTTTTACGGGTATGCCGTTTGGAGAGCAGGCTTACTGTTACTGGTAGGATTTACACCATCTTTATAGTTGAGATTGACAACTGACGGAGTATGTGCGTGCGTATAGCTGCCGAACTGCCTTGGATGGCCAGGTTACATGGACCGATGAAATCGAGACATATGCTTCGACCTGTCGAAACTGGGGAGCCACAGCCGGCCCCGGTGAGCCCGTTACCGCCTACGACGGTTCGTATTCCTCAAGCCCGTAAGGATACTGTATCTTCGTAACTATATGCTAACGCAGCGGTAGTGGCCAAAACATTTGCTACCTTTTGCCATCACTTTAGCGATGTTTGCTCTGTCTCGACCACGGCGCCCCCAGATAATACCGCCACGAACGATGACACAGGTGCGACGACTACTGCAGGTGGTCAAGGTGGTCAAGTTACCGTTACTGTGACTCAACCGCCTGCTTCTACCACTAATGCGGCTGCAACCGCTCGTGTGGGACTCGCCGCAGGCGTAATCGCAGTGGCAGGCTTTGCCCTGATGGTCTAAGTAGTGGCTGGGTGTAATGAAGGAATTAATGTTTGAAATGTCGGAATGAATACAATGGGGAATGCCACTGCTATTGATATAATTGCTGCTATGCTGGATATACATGTCATATAATGGGTATATATACACCAGGCGTGTTGAGACAACCGTTAAGAGACCGCCAATGACACGTTTAATGAATCTATTATTATACCGTCAAATCAACATTGACTCCCTTGAGCGCCTCCACAGCCCATTCAGGATACTGCGTCTTATCCTCATAAAGCCCTGCGAAAAACTCTCTGATAAGCGCAGGAAACCTGTCTTCAATAATCGCCTGTCGAATGTCGCGCATGAGCTGCAGCTGATACCAGACGTTGTGAATCGTCAACAGATGTGCCGCCACCGTCTCCTTGGAAGCGTTGTGATGGATAAAAGCCCTCGTGATACCCATGCCGTCCTCGCCCTCCCTGCAACACATGCACCCACAACCGGGTTCAATAGGCCCAAAATCGTTGGCGTACCTGAAGTTTCGAATGTTTAAGACGCCATTCTTCGTCACGGCGTTTCCAAATCGCGCTGTCCTTGTTGGCCAAACGCAGTCAAACATGTCTGCTCCGAGAGCGACACTGACGATCAGATCTTCCGGGTAGCCAATACCCATAACATACCGAGGTTTGAGATCGGGTAGCAGGGCTGTACATGTCTCTACGACGCGGCAGTAATCTGCCTTGGCTTCTCCTCCGCTGAGTCCACCTATGGCGATGCCAGGTGTATCCCTAGCCAGCATCTCTTTGCAGCATTCTCGTCGCATCTCCAGATCTAATCCACCCTGAATAATGCAAAATAGATTCTGTCTGTCGGGATTCTTGTGAGCGGCTATGCATCGGTCCAGCCATCTTACGCTGCGCTCCATGGCCTCTCGCATTCGGGCTTTGTCTGGCGAGGTGGTCACCAGCACATCGTCGAGCTGCATCATGATATCACTGCCTATTGTGTTTTGCAGAGATATAGAGTGTTCTGGGGTGAGCAGCATAGGGGACCCGTCGTGGGGACTGAGGAAGCGAACACCCTCTTCTGTGATTGTGGCCAGCTTTAGCAGACTGACCATTTGGAAACTGCCGAGAACTGTCAGTTTACACTCATTTCCAATGGAATATTTAGCAACGACGTACCCTCCGCTATCTGTGAGAAGATTGTGATTCCATCCTTGTAGCTTGTGAGCACCACCAATAGCATCAAGAATCTCCTGGCCTGGCTTCAAGCCCAGGTGGTACGTGTTGTTCAGGCAAAGACGGCAGCCAGTATCCTCTAGTTGCTCTGGAGTAATGCCCTTAAGGGAAGCCTGGGTGGCAACAGGCATGAAAATAGGTAGTTGAACGGGTCCATGAGGAAGTGTGAGTATAGAGGCACGAGCTCGAGTTGTCTGGCTTATGCTTATCATTTAGTATCAAGATTGGGATCACTCTGAGATGTGGGTGACACTGACTGAACATTTTGCAATCAGTTCAAACGTGAGAGCCGGAGATGTATACACGTTGGAAGCCATTCTTTTGGCCGTCTGCATTATTTTCCCAAGAATATTCTCCGAATCTCTTGTACTGGCCTCAATCGTGAACCCTTCCCTTGTCTCTTCTCACAGTGAATTTTCAGCTCTTCCGCCGTTGAATTTCTTACACGATAAGGTGCATACCCTGGAATGCAAGATTTTGGCGGGGCTTTGCACGCGCCACACCCCGCCACAACGAGGGGAGTCTGGCCGGCTCAACTTCGGTAGATGGAAGCTCTTCTCAACGCTGCCAAAGAATTTGCATCAACTCGAGCCATCGTATGAGTGGCATATCGACCTCAGGCCATTGAGCTTCTCAACGAGCCTCGACAGTCATAATGGGGGGCCGAGCCGTATCGCCCGGGGGGGCTTTGCTGAGGACATCACGCATGTTCTCAATTCCTAAGCCCCTTCCCGAACCGCCGTCAACGAACCTCCATATTGGAGATCACAAGTCTGCGACAATGACGAGACCGTATCCGCAGCACCAGTCCATCACCTCGCCCCTGGCTTCACGAGAGAAGGGTGACTGGGGACTTAAGCGCCCGTTCCCTCTGAAATCCACCATGGCCACATCGACGCCCTTTATCCGAATCAAACAGGTCGACACCGTTGAAAACGTCACCAACTTTGCTTCTGCGGCCGACCACTCTCTGTCATTGGAGAAGTTCCAGGAGCTGCGAGTGGCCATGTCCGTGCCCTTCAATACCGACAAGAAGTCCGACTCTTCACCAAGGACAGAGCTGTGGCACAAATCAGTGTTTGAGGAAGATATGGACTTTACAGACTTCCAGCGTGGACGGGGAGATGATCGGCGATGGAAGTTCCAGGGCCCTTGGCTTGCTAGAATGACGGAGGGAGAGTTCATCGAGTACTTGAACAAAAAGGTCCGTCCTAAGCGGGCGCACTTCCGAACACTCCTAAAGGAGAAGTTGGCGGACGACATCACTACAAGCCAGAACAAGGCTGCGTTGGAGGCCGGAAAAGCCGCTCCCGCCAAGGTTGAGGCGCGAGATATCTCAGAGGAGCAGTTTACAGACTACCTGCGCTCATTGCGCAACGACAGAGTGACGCTGTATGCGCTCGTCTCCAAGTTCCTCGACTTGGCTCCCCTGGGACAGCCAGTTGGAATCATTCAAACCTTCTGGTCCGATCGGGACAGCCTTGCCCCCGATAGCCCGTATGGCAAATCTGGCCCGCCCCCGAGCCACCCCTCCGCTGGTATTAGCTACCTGCGAACCGGTTCATTCATGGAGAACCACCCCGTCTACGGGCCCCAGGGCAAGCGAACACCCGCATTGGCCCGAGTGGTCTATCCTAAGGCTGGCCCCATGTCTCCCAAGCTTGGTGTCGGAGGTTTCGTCGCTGATGCTCCCTCTGGCGACAACGAGTTCAACCCGAGGACATACGGTCGCGCGAGATTCTCACCCATCAAGTCCATGCTCAACGGCATTATGCATCTCGATACTACCACATTTGGTGGTGCCAAAGCCTACGTTGAGGCAACGACAGCCAATGTTGACCCTAGCGGCAAGGTCGTCTTGCAGCTCCGAGAGACGGGCCCTGAGGCTCAGGTCGTCGCGAGGGAGAGCAAAGGCCTCACTGAGATCTATCATGACGGCCCAACCAAGAGCTATACCCCCAGCACTCCCAGCAGCAGTACCAGCGCTCCTAGCGGATATGAGGGCCAGCGATCTACACGGGTATCTAACGAAGCCCGCTTAAACCGTGTTGCTGATGAGATTCTGGAGGAGTCATTGCGCTCTGACAAGTCATGAGAAGAGAGGGTTGGGTGAGGGTGAACAGTTTTGGCAATTACAAGCCCGACAGACAAAGGACGGGCTGTGTTGAAAATTGCCAAGTGCTGTATTTTATGAAATGTTGTCAAATTCTACCTATGTATCATTCATGTAAAGTAGTACCAATAAGAGATGAGCTGTATATGTTTTGATGAGCTTTGAACGCTTCCAAACTTGTATCTCCAAAAGACCTGAATGAGTATAGCTCAATTGGAGAGTCGCGCTAGCCTTGAATAGTTAGTGCTTTTTGGTTCAGATCGCTGAGAAGTTTGAGAGATAGATCACATGACGCGACACGTGCTGATTTCTGAGCCCTAATCAATTCGGCTCCCACACACCCCCACCAGGTGCTAAACCACCAAGTTTTCCAGTAGATGGGAATTTCGCAAAGCTTCACTCACTAATCCACCACACCACCTCAATACCGCCAAAATGGGTCGCGTTCGTACCAAGACTGTCAAGAAGTCCGCCAAGGTCATCATTGAGCGGTACTACCCCCGCCTGACCCTCGACTTCGAGACCAACAAGCGCATCTGCGATGAGATCGCCATCATTGCTTCCAAGCGCCTGCGCAACAAGGTCAGCACTATCCACTGAGCCGGAAGAAACCACCGACTTGGAAATCGCGAGAAAAAAGGAGCGAAAAAAAAGGAGAGAAGAAAACATTGTGGCTAACAGCGGAATTTGGGAATTACAGATTGCCGGTTACACCACCCACTTGATGAAGCGTATTCAGCGTGGACCCGTCCGCGGTATCTCCTTCAAGCTTCAGGAGGAGGAGCGTGAGCGCAAGGACCAGTTCGTCCCCGAGGTTTCCGCTCTCGACTTCTCCGAGGCTGGCCAGCTGGATGTCGACAACGAGACCAAGGACCTGCTCAAGCACCTTGGCGTACGTTTTCTCCTTTGCCCCCGAAATCTACAATACGTTCACAAGCTGACCGCATACAATATAGTTCGAGTCCATCCCCGTCAACGTCATCCCCGTCTCCCAGGCTCAGGCTCCCGAGCGTGGCCAGCGACGATTCGGCGACCGCCCTCGCCGCGACTAAAAAGGTTTTTTTGTGGGAAAATATTGGGTCTCTGGTTTTGCAACATTTTGCAGGTTGGCGTCTCAGGATGGTAGTGAGTGCATAGATCTCAAAAAAAAGAAAGATCTTCTACCCCACAAGGTGTCGCCGATTCTCTGATTAATTTCGAGATGACGCTTGATTGCCAAAAACCGTCCCTATCTTTCACACTTGTCTGTGAATGTGACTGAATATGCAAGGTTGCGTTGAGCTGGATATGCTATTCCGCTGGTGCTCAATCTCACTTGACCAGTGACTTTGACATAGGCGAAGATATGCGACCAAATCAATTTAACCAATGGGTATCATTATATGCCCGAACCCACGTATTTTTTGTTTTCCAATACATGCATGACCATGACCAAATGATAGCCCAACGCCATATTTTATGCTTTTTCGTCGCTTCCGCTTGAAGCCCTTATACTCCAGATTCCCCTGTCTGCTTCTCGGGCAGTTTTGCTTTAAAACCATCAATAAGTAGATGATCCTCTGAGTTA
The DNA here is from genome assembly GCA_035079535.1 of Trichoderma endophyticum. NCBI lineage: Eukaryota > Fungi > Ascomycota > Sordariomycetes > Hypocreales > Hypocreaceae > Trichoderma > Trichoderma endophyticum. The sequence goes on from JAPMIQ010000001.1 coordinate 24,424, forward strand.
TCAGCTCCGGCCGGAGGAACCATCTCAGAAGGCGCCTTGACGTCCTTTTCCTTCAACGTAACCTTGACCTTGTCTAAGGAAGAGCCGATTCTGTTGTCGCCTCTCTCCATTGCTAGGGCAGCCGAGTCTCGAGCAGCTTGCCGTTGGTCTTCCAGTTTGAGCTCGCCGAGCTTGCGGGCCGTTCGATCTGCCTCTGTCTCCGCCGACTTGTCTTCATCCAAAAGATCAATCTGGATGTCGGGAATTCCAGCTCGTTCCCAGGCAGCAGTCTCGTTAAGCTGAACCTTGACAAAGAGGGCTCTGCGCGCACACTGCTGGGAGCACCACTTCTCCAGCTCCTTGCGCTTGACGATTTCGCCACTGTTTGTGAGCTTCCATTCCCCACCCGAGCCGGTTTGACGTCTTGGTTTTGGGCACAACGTGTAGCCGCACAGTTCATTCACGTTGCGCTCCTCAATGAGGTCATCGTAGTCGGAGGGTTGGAAGAGCCGGACGTTGGCCTTGAAGTCTGAGACATCGGACGGTGCTGGATTTGAAGCGTTGTAAGAGGTCTCCCTGACGAGAGGGTATTCTGATAAAAGGATTAAGCTGTCGAGGATCTGGCTTTCAAGCTGCTTTCTGTGCTCCAGGAGCGTGGCATGGTGGATGGCGATCTCCCGTGCACTCTGCTTGGGCTCGTTGGGAGGCGAAACAGAGTCCTTCAGGATGCCCTTGGGCTGGCTCGGTTTGCTGGCCATGGGATATTCGAAATCTTCTAAAGCTCCCCCCCTGTGATGCCTTGTGCGCCCTGGTTTGCGGAGAGACTTGTCTACGGTCGGGCTGTTGAAGATGTTTGTTGTTCGTTGGTGCGTCTAGAAGCTTGTATGTGCAGTTGTGCAGAAAAGCAAAGCAACCGCTGGCGATTACCAACCAGTAAGGTAGTGAAGCAAAGCTGCTACCCCACTAAAAGCCGCTGTGCCTTGCTTCTATGGAGCGTGCCCCAAGAGGCATGTCATGTACTTGTACCTACATATTACAGGAGAGCTGGAGGGGTTTGTGCTTGTGGCGCCGGGGCGGGCGAAACATGCAACCGGTGGCGCAACTTGGAAGAACTGACAGGGCATCAGACTTGTTGTTGTATGAGTACGAGTATATAATTCAAGATGCGCAAGGGTGCCCGGTTTGAAGCAAGAGCAGCACCTTGGTAGGACGGGGATTGAGGGCCTCAGGCATTGAGCATGTGCCACTGGCCGCGTGGGTTGGGTTGCGCGCCCCGATTGTTGCGGCACGAGGGCTGTGTCGATGGTTGCTGGAGCCGGAGGTCCGAAGAGTTGGGTTTGGGTTGGTTTGGAATTGTGTCGGTTGTTTTGTCAGACTCAATGCTGCTAGCGGTCTTGGCTATCTAGTTAGTACTCGTAGGCATCCAGGCCAGGTTTGGGGATTTCACATTGGAAACGATGGAAAGCTTCAAAGTCCCTTGCATTGATGGTGCAGGTAATTATAGAAATCTGATCTCGCATGCCTGGCCCTAGCATGTTTCGTGTTTTGCAAGGCCAGGCCAGGCACCACGACCGGGTACATATACGGGGTCGAGTCTTCAAGTACGGTAGCATTTGATTGATCGAATCCATCCAGGCATGGAATTAATGGAAACTAAACTCAACTGCCTGTAACCCTCAACCTGCAGTCGCTGTAACGGTGACGAATGCGGCACATCCTCGGTACATGTACCTGAGGCGACAACCAACAACCCCCGATTGACCCTTTTCACTCACGCTCCAGGTCGCCCATTGTCTGGCCCCTCCGCCACTCGTCCTCCTCCAGGTACTGCTACTTGCGACTACCCGGACTCTAGTGCTTCTCGTCATTGCCTAGGCCTCGTCGCAGCCTGTCATGGTTGCGCTGACGTCGACACTTCCAGCAGATCCACCGCGTTTCACAGCCTCTGAGCCTTTTCATCCTCTACTTCAAACCCTCGTGCAGACCAGACCTCAAACGCCCATCTTTCTTTTCTGCCTCCATCCGTCTGCGTCTGCGTCTGGGCTGAAACTGCCGCTTGTTGGCCAGACCAGCAATTCCCTTACCTGTACTATACCTGTATGTACTCGTATCTACGCGACCCCCTCACTCACCCAGCTTTCTCCCCACGTTTTAGCCACTCACCGGCTGACCAAGGGACGGCTGCTCTCTAGTGCCCCACAGGCGACGACAACCTCCTCCTACAAAGACGCCTGGGTTGGTCGTGCTGAGCCCCGAGTCCAGCATTGCCGCCAGACACCGCAATGGCTGCCCTGTTCCGCGTCAAGGCGCTGTACGAATACTCGTCGCCGCACGAGGACGACCTCAACTTCCCCGCCGGCCAGATCATTGCTGTCACGGACGAGGACGATGACGACTGGTACGGCGGCGAGTACGTCGACGAGGCCGGCGCCAAGAAGGCGGGCATCTTCCCTCGCAACTTTGTCGAGAAGTTTGAGCCCGTGGCGCCCCCGCGACCTGTGAGGAAGCAGCACAAGCAAGAACCCGAACCCGCCGCTGCTGCCCCTGCGCCCCCTCCGGAGGCTTCTTACGAGGACACAGCTGCGCGATCGACACCCCCGCCGGGAGACGTGGCCTCAGAGCCCTCGCCAAAGAGACTCGCCGAGCCCGTCAAGCAGACCAGGGCGCCAGAACCTCCTGCTGCAGCTCCTGCTCCTCCCGTTCCAGTCCCAGCTCCCGTGCCTGTTGCTGTCCCGGCTCCGGCTCCCCCGCCCGCGGCAGCTCCTGCGCCAGTTCCGGTGCCTCTGCCATCTTCGCCCAAGCGTGCCGACTCCCCCGCCTCAGCTGCCAGTGCTCCGAAGCCAAAGGCCGCGCCTCCGCCGGTATCCGAGAAGCCCAGCTCTTTCAAAGACCGCATTGCAGCGTTTAACAAGTCGGCCGCACCTCCGATTGCGCCCTTTAAACCCAGCGGCCTTAGCGGTGCTGGCGGCGCATCGGGCTTCATTAAGAAGCCATTTGTGGCACCGCCCCCTAGCCGAAATGCCTTCGTTCCTCCTCCTCGCGAGGCCCCCGCGGCCAAGATTTACCGAAGAGATGAAGACCCCGAAATCAAGGCTTCCGTGGCCGAGACTCAGGGACAAGCCGAGAGAGCTGGACTGGTTACTTCTGAAACTCAGAAAGAGGGCGACGAAGAAGACCAGCCTAAGCCTACTAGCTTAAAGGAGCGCATTGCTCTCCTCCAGAAGCAACAGATGGAGCAGGCACAACGTCATGCCGACGCACTGTCCAAGAAAGAGAAGCCCAAGAAGCCGCCGCCACCTAAGAAGCGCGTTGATTCTCAAGCTTCCGCCGCTGAGGCTGCTGAGGGAGCCGAGGTTCCCGAACGAAAAGACAGCGACGAGCCTGCCCCTAGAGCCTCGATGGATTCTGCTCCCGCCGAGTCAGCTCCTCTACCACCGCGGCCCCAACCCGAACTTACGGAATCTCCCGCAGAAGCTGCCAACGGAGATGAAGCGGCTGAAGTGGATGCCGACGACCATACTTCACGGCGACTGTCTAAGGTTCCAACTTCCTCATCCGCTGCTCCCGCTGCTGATGTAGAGCAGCCGGAGACTCAGGAGACGGTGGAGGAAGAGGGAGAGGCAGAGGAAGAGGAAGAGGAGGAAGAAGTTGATCCTGAAGTCAAGCGCAGAGAAGAACTCCGAGCACGAATGGCCAAGATGAGCGGTGGTATGGGCTTCCATGGCATGTTTGGCGCCCCGGCTCCTCCGATGGGAGGTGGTCTGCCGATGAAAAAGGCACCCAAGCCACCGGCAAAATCTGCCACCACGCGGGAAGAGGATGTGACTCCACCGCCGCATGCTCCTCCTGTTCCCACTATGATGGCACTCCCGGGCATGGGCCTTCCAGGCCTTCCAGTTAAGCCAGCCGAAGAGCCAGCTCAAGCTGATGAACCAGAGGCTGAACCAGAACAGAAATCTGAAGAAGAGGAAGATGCCACTCCTCTTGCTACCGCCCCCGTGCCCCCCGTGCGAGCCGAAGGCGAGTCTACTAGCATTGAACATCCAAAGCCCTTTCGTTCTGTCTCTACTGACACTCCCGTAGCTCCAGAGCATAGGGCACCACCACCTGTTCCTCAGGAAGACCTGTCTGCTCCTCCTGTTCCAGTGGCGGGTATGTATTGATACGGTTATCATTGAATAGTCAGATGCGAACTAACACCTCGAAGCTCGTCCGCCACCTCCCCCGGCTCCTGTTGGAGGTAATGCGAACCTTTGCAACTAACTGTCTGTTCACGCGCTGACTTGTTCACTGAATAGCTCGATCTCCTCCACCACCGCCCTCAGCTCCCCCCGCTGTCAAGTCAGCTACAGAGGGATCTGAATCTGATGATGAATTGTCTAATGGGGCTCGTGAGAATGCTGAGGCCGCTGCCTCAGTACTGAGATCACCCCCTCCGCCTCCTGCCCACCACCCCTCAGAACCTCCTCAGTCGCCCCCGCGCCCTGGAGCATTCTCGCCAACTTCGCCGACTAGCAAACGTGCTAGCAGACCTCCGCCGCCCGTTCCAGGCGCTGCCTCCATACTTGCTGCGGTAACATCTCGTCCACCGCCCCCTCCTCCACCCGCCGCCCCGAGCCGGCGATCTACTGTGGACTTTGGCGTTGCCTCGCCGACCAGGCCTGCGCAGGCAGGAGAGGAAATTGGAGAGGCTACAGAGTACGAGGGCGACTACGATACGGATATTGCCTCGTCTGTGCCTCACAAGGATGCTTTGGCGGCGCACGATCAAGAGTCTAGCATGGAGGAGACTAGCCTCCAGTCGCCATTCAACGATGCTCCTCCAGAGTTGCCTCCGCCTCCCCCATTTGCTTCGACGCCGAGAGCAGCCCCTCCTCCCGTGCCACAGTCTCCGCCACTGAACAGAAGGTCTACGGATCTATCTCGGTCTGTTCCGATTTTGCCGCCTCCGGCTCCTCCCCCTAAGCTGCTTTCTCCCACAGGAGATGAGAACCATGATGGTCTGTTCATCTCAAATGCCAGAGGAGATGACGCCCAGGACTCTCCAATTCTACAGGATGAACCTACTCCCCTTTCATTCGAAGACTCTAGAGCCGTGTCGCCACCTGATCGAAGAGCCCCGCCCGCAATAGGCTCGCGTGGACGGTCATCGATGGATATGCCTAGGCCCAGTCTCAGCGCTCCTAGGAGATCGATTGATCACCACCGCCCGTCGATGGACTCTGGCTTCATCGCGGGAGATATTGATTTGGCTGTGCAAAGCGGTTGGTGGAAGCAGTCGAACCAAGTCCCTCCCGTCCTCCAAGGTCGGAAGGATATCCACTTTGAGTGCGATGAATCCACTTCGACAAATCAAGGCGAGAAGGTTATGATCACCAGAGAAACCTTTATCCTGTTTCAAGATTACTCGCAGACCATTCTTACGGCTCGCTACGACCCTAATGACCCGACAACTGTAGAGCTGGAACAGCGACACGAGGCGCCCCCCAAGGCGATGCGACAGGACCAGATGGAGGAAGCCTATGACACCTTTGGACGACGTATTTCCGCATCCGCCATCGCTAAGAAAGATCAGGTTGTCGGCGATGGCACCGCGCAGAGCTTTGTTTTGGAAATGATTCGACCTCTAGAGGATGCCCTGTTGCCTATTAGCACTAGATCGTACGGTGCCCTCGTCTATGCCAACATGGCCAATGCTTCCACCCAGCAGCACGATGTCATTCGTCCTGGCGACATCATCACCATTCGCAACGCCAAGTTTCAGGGAAAACATGGACCCATGCATGCCAAATACTCCAGCGAAGTTGGCAAGCCGGACCATGTCGGCGTTGTGGCGGAGTGGGATGGCACCAAGAAGAAGGTCCGGGCCTGGGAGCAAGGCAGAGATGGCAAGAAGGTGAAGCAGGAGAGCTACAAGCTAGATGATCTGCGGAGTGGAGAGGTCAAGATCTGGCGTGTGGTTTCTCGTAGCTGGGTCGGCTGGCAGAAGAAGCTGTCTTAGTGGTACTAGAGCAAATTACTTTTTTTTTCTTTAGCATGCTGGCCGGTGGAAGGCTTTTTTGAAGAAACGGAGTGAACAATTAAAAAAAGAAAAAAATTATTGGGAGGAGAAAGGGGGGGCATCCGTGATGCAAAATTAATCTCATATCAACGCCCGGTCCTGACATCCAATCTTTTTTTGCGTGCGCCGGATTGTGTGTTGTTTTATGAAGAGCGCAATGCTTGTTTGGCGGTTTATTATTTTTTTTATATATCGTATGCCATACAGGTGTTGTTGCCTGCTTTTTGTACGTTTATGCATCTGTTCATATAATCTTCCGCTTAGATGTTTGATTTTGCATTATCCTTTTACTTGAAAAGTGACGTTGTGTTCTAGTAGGTCATCAACCCTCAAATCTCTCTTGACAAGTTGATTCAGCCTGCCCAGGTCCCGAATGGAGTTAAAATTGCTGTGAAGCCGGCTCTACGGAGAGTGAGGTTGCCTCACCATAACCGCGCGTTGCCTTGCCATGACCACGAGTTTAGTTCATCGTTCTATAACTGTTTTGGTATCCGTTTCGAACTTCACAATTAATTCATAAACGGATTTACGCTGCCTTGGCTGTATGTGAGATAGGTAGAAAGATATCATATTGCAAGGAAATGAGAGAGGTACAAAGTGGATTTGGATTTTGCCTTGGTGGTAATTATGTCTACGTCAGAACCGATTTATTGGATGTACATACCCGAAGACGGATTCTCTTTGGGCGTGGGGCTAAATTCCACGCCTTTCTCTATCGTTACGATGCCGGACCTCTTTTTTATTGTCCGGAAGTTTAGGGGAAATCAATGTCTCGGCTTTTAGGGACTGAAAATGCCGAGTCTGGCGAGCGCAAAAGGTCAGGATGGAAATTTACGGTGTGGCGTCTTGTATGTCTTGGATTCCGTGTCTCACTCTGATCTGGCCGATCAATAGGAGTGGTTCAGTTATGCTGTGTGACCTGTTATTATGCATTCTACTGCTATGGATATTCGCCGTTCAGAGACATGGTTAATGCCCTGAGTTAATCGTATGATTATTTCATCTACAATAACATCTGGGTTGTGAAGCATTTAGGCTACACTTAGCTACGTAGTATTTACGAACAATACGACGGTAGATGGATTACTGGCATGGGAACATCCACTTACTTGTCTCTGCCGAATCGGGGCCTAGTAAAGGTCGCACGGCAGATCAGATTGGCTCGGCTGGGCTTACGAGAAATGCAGGGCAGCCACTGCTACATATCCTCCCTTGCTAGCGGGTCAATGACTTACAAGGCAGCTTTACTCAGTCGTCATATCGAGCAGATGCGATTGACTAAGCTGGCAGATGCCTGACGAAGCGAGGGCGACTGGATCATGCAGGACATTGATATCGGAGGAAATGTTGAGGGTGGCCCTGTGACCAGGGGAGAGGGACGTCCTCGAATTTCGAGTCTCTTGGACCTTCTCCCCTCCTCCTCTTTCTTCTCCTCCTCCTTAACCTATCCTTTCCATCTACATTACGTCTGGTACGGTGTGCGAGTTTTGCTTTATTCATCCTCTTTCATTGTCTTTGCTCCGGCTCCTTTCCTCAATTCCTTTTAGCGCATCGTCTTTTACATTCTCCAAAATGCCTGATCCCGATTTCCCCACCAAATGCATGGCGGACTTCTTCTCCAACCAAAGAAAGGACCTGCCCATTGCCCTCGAGACTAAAGACGTTAAGGACAAGACTTACATTGTGACTGGCGCTACTGGCGGCCTCGGCTATGAGGTCGCCAAACGCCTTGTCCAACTTGAAGCTGCGAAGGTGGTTATCGGTGTGCGCAACGAAGAGAAGGGCGAATTTACAAAGACGACCATTGAGAAAGAAGCTGGTCGTAAGGATGTCATTGAAGTGTGGCCCCTGGATCTGGCCTCGTACGACTCCGTCAAGGCTTTTGGCAAGAGACTGGAGACGATCGACCGTATCGATGCTCTTGTTCTGAACGCTGGCGTCTCCCACGCTGAGTGGCAGGTCAAGGAGGGCAGCGAGGCTCATATGACGGTCAACTTCATTGCCAACCTTCTGTTGACTTTTGAAGCCCTCCCGATTCTTCAGGCTAGTGCGAGCAAGCACGACATCAAGCCTCGCATTGTCGTTGTTGGCTCAATGGGTGGGTTCTTCGCCTTTGAGAGCATCAGGAAGTTTCCCAAGACGGGCATTCTCGACGACCTCAACGACAAGGCTAAGTGGAAACCCTTGTTTGACAATCGATACCCCGTGTCCAAACTGTTTGAGCATTTTGCCGTGCGTGAATTAGCTTCCCAGAAGCCTGTTTCCGAAACCGGTGTCATTGTGAATGTCGTTGATCCTGGGCTGTGCAAGACTGAGCTTAACCATGAGCTGGGTCTCTTTACGCGCTTCAAGGCGTGGTGCGCAAAGCTGATAATGGGACGAAGTGCTGAGATGGGCAGTCGGACGCTAATTCATGGTATTGCGGCTGGTGAGGAGAGTCATGGAAAGTACCTCACTTCTTGTGAGATTCGAGAGTAAGTCTTTACGAGAACCCGCCATATCTGATGATTAGAACATGGCTAATGTTGATGTTTTCCCTTAGAGATCATATTCCGGAGTGGGCAACCAATGAAGCCGGTCAAGTGCTTCAGAAACAGGTCTGGACAGAGCTCCTTGAGAAATTGGAAAAGATTCAGTCTGGTGTTGTGACTTCTGTCATTCACGATTAAGAGATATAACGCCTAGATCTTCTTATACTACTGGCGCTGCATGGTGGCTCCTGTAGAGAAGAGTGCTATTTTCTGACAGTATTTGATGGCGCACGATGAGATTGATACAATGACAGTTGTGTACCACATAATAATAGAAGTACCGGATACATGCCAGTTGTCAATATTGGCAAGCCTGTGCTGCGATGATGTCGATGCTGACAAGGGTGACTCTATATCGACGTAAGATGAACGCGAGTCTTAGTAAGAGGGGCTTGCGCCTACACGCTTCCACGCATCGCAATTGTATGCGCACACATCAGTACAATGGACGGGACATAGTCTGCATGATATAAAATACAATCTTTTCTTTTAATTATCATTTTCGTTTATTCGCCTTGAGAAGCTCAGTTGGTATATACATGTAATGTGCAGGGGCGCAACAGACCTGGTGATATAGATTAGTTCGATCCTGTTACCTTTCACTTTACATTAAGTCGGCCGTAATAGAAGGAATTTATTCTCGTTATGAGCTCTATCTATATATTCACTCGTGTATCAAATTTACGTTGTATTGGATGAGCTGTTAAAAAGTTGGCCAATCTCTGCTTGACTGAAAAGCTCGGCGTGATTCTTCGACGCTGTGTTCTTAGAAGTAGGCCATATTTGATGACCGCCAGTCTTATTACCATGCTTCCATGAAAACTTGTCTCCTGGATGAGTGATATTTGATGCCGGCGGTATTAGCGGTTGCTTTGACGGCTTTCCGATCAAGGGCTGTGCCACCTTGGAGTAAGCATACAAAGAGATGAGAATGCAGCCACCAGTATTTGGAGGTTCAAGAACATATGCACCTCCATAACTTGTCTTCTCCGAGCTGTCATCTTCATTCTCACAGAAAAAATCAGTGCTCCAGGCCTCTAAGCAAAGTTCGGAATTCATCTCGTCCGATGCGAATGGAAATGACTGTTTTGCCCCGCATCCAGCTTGATTAGGAGCCCACCCTGCCGAGGCCACAACGTTATAAGTGTCTCTCTCCACTTCTTCCACGAAACCAAACGTGTTGTCTGGATCTAGAACATAGCTAGCCGAACAAAAAGACTTGACCACGGTCTGTGTTTCGTCCAGAGAGAAAGAAAGGTAGCCATCAAGTCCGTCGAAACAGTAGGCTTTGCCAACATTAATGGCCGTGTTGGTTGGGTACGGTGTGGATGATGATACTGGGGCTGACGCCGTTTTGGAAGGCGACCACGTGGTAGTAGCGGGAGGATTGCTGGAAGTAGAGAGAACAAACTGTGTTAACGTGACAGAGACTGTGACTCCTACAAACGAGGGATAAATGACAGCCCGCGTCCCGTCCAGAGAGGTCGTAGAGATAGATTTGACGTTGGAAATGGGATAAGCGGTCTGAGCAACGGTCACGTAACCACTGACGACGGGATATGGCGTCTGCTGGACAACAACACTCTCGGAGAATGTGACAGTAACCGTGGGTCCCCAGTTGCCAATCAAGTCGACATCGTCGCCCTCATCATCAGTGGTCGGATCGATGGAGACCAGCGGACAATATGAGCCAGTTGTTGTGGCGGTTGCAGTGAGAAAGCAACCGGTGATAACATCAGAAGAAGTAGTGGTACATGATTGTGTCTGACACGATACCCAGTAGTCTGTCACTGAAGATGTCGTGCAGTCACAGCCAAGATAGGTGTTGCAAACGGTAGCGCACGGCTTTGTAGTGCAGACTTGATGACACTCAGTGTTCGTCTCTGTCGCACAGTCCTTGGTTGACTTGGAAGTTGTCGAATTCTCTTCACATCCCTCACCAACACAGTCGTCTTCCGACCCTGGGCCACATCCAGGGCCAATGCATCCATGTGATTCATCTCCACCGCCGCCACTTGAACCGCCCCCGCAGTTAACGAGACAGAGGTGACCACAACCAGTGAGACAGATAGGTCCCGGGATCCCAGCTGAGATGTGAATATTGCCTGGGTGGCCTGGGGGAGGGGGGCCAACGTCAATGCCAGTCGGGAAGGGGCCTGGTTTATATGTGTAAGTAATGCCATGAGTGGGCTCCGTAATGATTACGGGCGGTGCGATGATACTGCTTCGTACAGGGACGATTTCTGAAGTGGCCGTGGTTAAGATGATGTTAGACACCTCAATCACGGATGTCGTGACTGGCGGCAGCGTGATGAACACTGTAATTGTAGTTGTGAGGTATGTAACAACACCAGTTGTGGTCTTTGGGTAAGTCTCTTCAATAGTCTCTGTGACGACCGGAAAGGTGATTGTCGTCATGGAAGAGAGTGTCCATGGCGGTAAGATGAGCGTACAAGGCGGCTCACAGGCTGCTGTAGGCGATGGGGATTGCCATATAGTAGGGTCAATATACACAACGGCGCTGCTGCTGCTACTTGATGCAGGACCTGATGCCCCAGGAATTGACCATGTGACGGTTGGAGTCGGGTCTGGGTTTGGCGTTGGTACGACCAACGCTGGACAGTCGTTGACTTCGGTGATGTCTCGGGGGCCTTGGACACACTCTGACATTGGAGACGAGGAATCTCCGTTGTATGCCACCACGCAAAACTCAAAGTTCCAGGCCCCTGGGAACAAAAATGTTACCCCGATACAGGGCACTTCTGAAGTGTAGCCACCCAGTATGTAGGGCTGGTCTGGCTCCAGCAGAGACCGAGTATAAAAGCCATAAGCGTAGGCGTTGGGGTTGCTGTCAAATGTGAGCTGTACAGTTGCACCCTCGTTGATTGTGGCTACCTTGAGCCCAGTTGGAGCGCCAGGTACGATTCCACCAACAATCGCGCCTTTTCCACCGGATGGGAGGCCAGCACAAAGTACACCGTCAACGGTAGCCCAAGTTTCAACTGCAACCTCCACACGGTCACCGGCGTCCATACCATGATAACTTGCCGAGGTTCCTGTCCACCCATAATCTGAGAGAAAGACTTGTGAGGTCTGGTCATAATAGATGGCGCCGTATACATCAACATCATATCCTGTAACAGCATCCCATGACATGTCGATCCCGTCTGCAGTGGATCTGACAACAACATTGGAAGGGCCTGGGGCACACGTTGGGTTTGCTGTTGCTGTGACTTGAGCACTTATTCCTGAGCGAACGTCTGAACAAAACGCCTGGACTTGGTAAAACCACTCGATACCAGCAGCAGTCCATGTTGTGGCATACATCGGCTGGGTTACGTTGAACACGGAGCTTACAGCGCCGTTGAACCCAGACGTCACAATATATCCATAGGCGCCTTCTACCGGATCCCACGTCACTGTGATTCCGCAAGTGCTTGGCGTAGCTTTGACATTGACGGGTGTACTGCAAGCTCGTGCAGGAATAGTGCCGTTGATAACGAAAGCATTGCCGGGCCAGTTGAATCCCTGAGAGAGGGTGTTTGCAAATGCCTTTGCAATCTGGAACTCTCCCAAAGCATTAGGATGCAAGCCGTCAGATCCTGCAGGACATCCATCAGGGTTGCCTTTCACCTCGTTAGAAGACAACGGGTTGAGGGGGTTGGATAGGCAAGGCATCAAAATACTCACAAGAATAGTTTTCGCGAAATTGGACTAGTTTAATGGGTGATTGGGTGGTAGATAGACTTAGAAACAAACCAGGCAAGGCACCATTATAATCATCAGTCTTGGTAATGAGATCATCACGGCCACCGATGAAAAGCCTCTGAGGAATGTTTGCTATCGCAAACCCGATGTCTGGTTTAGCCGCGCGGGCATTCTTGATGAAAGCCGTCAAGCTCTGCAATGTTCCATAAGCATCACTTACAAACCAACCCACATCATTGAAGCCGAGTTCAAGCAGAATATAATCTGGTTGGTATTGTGAGACCATTCCTTGAATGAGGCTCATATCTTGGGCCATTTGGCGCCCCCAGGCTGCAAAATGACGGTTTCCTCCGTTGAAAAATCCAGAGTTGGAAGGAATACCAGAGTTGTATCCACCAAGCTGGCGTACAGGCCCCGGGCCTTGCTGCGTGTCTTGGCCATATGGGAGTGGAGGAGTGGCAGGTTGGACAGGATCCTGCTCAACTGTTCCTGTGTATGGACCCACGAAGTTCACAGACACGCCGTTGTTATGAAACCACTCCCAGAGGCGATAACGCCAAGTGAAATCACCATTGCGGCCCTGTGAACGTTTTAGCACCTGTTGTTGCCCAGCACAAGAGTTTGGTGATGCTTTTTCCATATTCTCACCTGTGAGATAGAGTCTCCAACGATCATAATCGAAGGATTGTTTGTAGGAGAAACGACAGCATTGGTCGTCAAACAGAAACTCAAAAACAAAGAAAGAATTCCGATGACTGACATCGTTGAGGGCCTTCCGGGCAGACATTGCTCTGGGAAGAACGACATTGATTGTCTAACCTAGGGTAACCAGTGTAGAGATTTAATATGAATAGGATATCTATCTTTGAGGATAGTCATGGTTGGACAGGCTCTTTTGTAGGTACATGTATTGACATTGAGGCATTGCACCACAACGATGAGGCTTTTCTGGACAGAGAGATTTCGAACTTGGTCCTCCGGGAAAACTATTTACGGCTGTCCGGTCCTTTGGTATAACTCCACTTGAAAGAATCCTTCGAAGTAACATGATGTTGGTGATCTGTTGATATCAAAGTTGACGCCGTGTGATAGTACGCCGTGGAGGCTCAGACATGCTTAATTGGTTTAGACATAAAGACAAGGTCGTTCCACCTCCCTCATAGAGTTAGCAGTATCCGGTCCAACAACGTTAACTACTCTAATCATGCCATAATATATTGATTTATTGCGCGGTTAGTTAATGTTGTTGGTTGAGCCTCAACGGTTAGATGGTACCCAAGTTCCTTATTTGGTCTAGTTAGCTGAGTGACAAGACGGTTAATGTGCCGCTCTATGCCAACGCCAAGATCGAAATAGACAAGCTCTTGACAGCAGCTGAAAAAATATATTTCTAGTCTTTGGAGTAGTCCATATAATTGGTCCAAGTTTATACCTCAAATGCACGTTGGACGTTACTGTGAATGAAGCAGACTGATGAAGATAACGGCAAAGACTCTCCAATGTAGGAATCCGTCAAAAGTTCCTCAATGAGCCAACATCACTTACCATCAGACTGAATTAGTCGCTCGCAAAACGGGAAGATGGCCGGAAACATGATAAAAGAACGCAAAAATGCTGACCAACAGTCGGGGTCCGAAACATTGTAGCCGAATTGTCACATGGGCTAGTCTTGATGCCTACCGAGAGCTGAAGTTGTCACATGTTGTTGGCTAACCCAAAGCAATGACGGAGTAGAGAGTAAGGAAACAAAAAAAGCTCTCGGAGGTATCTGCCTATTACGGTCCATCTAACCGGATATCTCTTTCTCATATCCTACTCATCAAGCCCTTTGAAATACAGTGACCCTCCCTTACCAACTGAGTGAAACTATTTTCCTTGTCCGCACGACTACAGGAACTATTGAACATCCAATAAGATGGATAAAAAATTTTCTTCCTCATGGAGGTCGCTCTTCACGTACTCTATTGTGGTTGCTCTTTCTCTTCTCCTTTTTCTCTATGCTGGCCCGTCACAGAGTCCCAGTCTAAAACCCCAAGTGCTTGCGGCACGGGCTGTTGACCATGAAAGCGTGGTTAGCAATCTCACCAAGCGAGATGCTGCCTATGAAAAGGCTGTTACAAAAGGAAATGCACTGCATTGTTCGTTGGCTAAGACGCCGCAAGAACCTCCACCATTGGAAGCGCCAATATATTTGCAGACGCCTGGACAAGCATATGTTGAGGGGTGGGAAGATTTCGATTTCAACGGACCCAAGGTTGGACCAAAATTGAGCGCAGCTTTGGCAGCCATCAAAGTCCCTGTGAATACATTGACAGATATATCTTGGTATCACGGAGATGAGGCCAAGATAAAATCTGACCCTAATAACGACGATAGTGAAATGATCGACAGCAAAGTAAGCCCCACCTCTCCACCCTCATGATTTTGTGAAGTAATTTAGTGCAATGGCAATTAGATTCTTAGATTTAAAAAAGACAAAGTATACTGACACATGTGGTATTTCTATTCCCAGCCATCAGAGGCGTTCTTCATCAGCTCATTCTCTCCTAGCGGTGGTGTCATCATTGCGGATAACAATTGGTCCGTCGATGCTGCCATAAAAGAACAGGGTCTCGACGCAGCTAAGATTACAACACATGTTCGTCGAGTAAGTTGTGGCCTCAGAACCTGATAAAGAAATATCTGTTCTTTCTCTTTACTCGAAATGACTGACCATGTCTGTAGTGGAGTGATGCAGCATGGATGCAATGGGTAAGTACATACATACACATGCCTGCTTTTTCTACTTTGTGGCAGTTTCTTCTTCCATATGATTCATTCAGCTTCTCCATTGTCCAGACATCGTTTGAACTACTTGGCTGAAGAGCATCGGGTCTAAAATGCAGAATGGAGAGCTTGCTAACCTTGCAACATGGGTAAATACAGGTCAAAGCCTGCAACGACGCGGATTTCGATGACGTGAGCAACGTTAAATACATATTCAGGGCAACTGTTGTAAACCCGAGCAGTCTAGACCTTCTATTTCAAGCCCTACGTGAAAAATACAGCGACAGCCCTACAATCCCGCCCATTGGAGTCTGGAAGAACCGGTTAACCCTTGACGTGGCTCAAAATCGCAGGCAGTTCTATGCTGTACTTGGCAGTCCGAACGGATCGGGGGTCGCTTATCTTCTAATGACTCACAAAGGAGCACTGGGAGTAAAGACGGTCAATAAAGTTGACATATTTACGAGCACTACGCCTTTCACGATCCCGAGCGACGGTATTGGCGAAGCTGCTGGGGCAACTATTATACTTCTATTCTACGTCACTGCGCCATGATATGCGAGTTGCAAGTGGTTGAGTAATGGCTTACTTGCCCTGGGGTAAAGCAATGATAGGAATTCTTTATATGAATGACCATTAGGGGTTCTTCGATATCAATCCGTGTCTTTAGAATGTCCAGGAAAATAGAAAACTATACAAATAGTGCCTTTCAAGATGTGATAGTATATGATACATAGTTCGTATTGAAATCTCAAAGTTAAAGTACGATAAACTACATGTATCTATCGAGATAATGTCAAGACGATCTTTCACGAAGCAAGCCGACTTGATGCGTGAAAGGCCGCCGTATAATGTAAATTACGAGCCAAATGCAATCATCAACCACGAAGTAACGCGAGCGTAAATAAGTCAATATCGTCTCAGACGTACTTAGCTATGGTAACTGGTAATATGAAATTGGTAACCTATTGCGTATTTTGAGCACTAAATCTTCTCTTCTCCCTCATAGCGGCCTTTACACTAGCAACCTCTTCGGGAGGCAAAATGCTTTCCCAGGCCAAGTAAAAAAAGTACGGCAAATACCGCTTTCCATTCACTGTCCATTCTTTTTGCTGTGACCCCATCAACCCTAGCAGATACATCCTCCATCGATCCCAAAAGGCAAGACCCATTGGACGAAAAGAGTCAAATTTGACTCCGTTGAGGGGCGAGATATATATCAGCTTGCCGGCCGTCAGAAACCTCCTGAAGAAGCTCACACCAGGACTTGGATTGGCCATGTCGCTCTCAGTTTGGCCCCATTTCGAGGGGCAGCTAAGCATTGGTTCACCATCTTCAGGCACGGGAGAACCCTTTGTCAATGCGTGGATCTCGTTACCACGGCGAAATCCATACACAGTTAGTGCCTTGCCGTTTGGCTTTGGAGAAGTCATTGTTCGCCTGGGACTTATGGTAGCTGAAGGCGCTCGGCGTAATCGGTAGTACACGTCCTTGGCCGTATCCCCGAGGGTTTTTAAATATAGTCGCGCAGTGTTTATGTCTTCTGCTGGATACATGCCGGTACAATTATTCGCCAAGTCTACCGCGTCCATGTTGCTGAGCATCTTTATGTCTTCTTCTGGCCAGCCTATGGTTCCTGATCTGTCTCCAACTAGGCGTTGCAGTTCGCCAACAAACTGTATAACCCACATGGCGCGCAGTGCTTGCATTTCTTCGAACCAGCTAGGCTCTCCTGCATCAACCACCTTGACCGGGGTACCGACAAAAATGCGATCCTCCGGTTTGGCGTCATCGTCTGCCTGGCCATTGTGCATATAGGATCCCAAGTATCGAGGAGGTGGGTCAAAAGCGTGCATTGGCCTGAAGCTTGGATCTCTTATTCGCGCTAGACATGATTCTAAACATGCCTGTGCTAGAGAAGAGAGATGGTATGCGGTTGCAACGACTGATCGAAGGGTTGTTACTGGCACGCTGGAGGTTGCGAGTAGTTCTGGGCTGATTGAAACCCGTAATTCGGGATGAACCTTCCAAGTTAACTGGCGTAGCATGAAGCCATCTTGGACGTCTTGCATGTCTCGAAATGGAAGAACCCCAGAGCGTAAAAGGATGACTCCTCTTACGAGTTCTGTCATGCGTGAGGATAGTACGCAATTTGGTCCAGAGAGAATGCCTTCGGTAATAAGTAGAGCATACTGATCAAATAAGCGCCATGTCTGAGGCGATGCCCTCATGAGATTCCAGAGCGTGTCAAGACCGGGCAGTTGGGTGACGATTTGCAGCAGTATCTCGGGCGCTAGTAGCTCTAACGATGCCGGGCGATGAGGCCTATTGGGGTTTTCCATGTCTGAAGCGTCCATTTCTTTGGTACAGTTGGAGTTTTGAGGCAAAATATGAGATGGGGGAGGACATTAGGGGTATTAAATAGCGCCAAAGGATGATGAAGACTTGCGGGGTTTGATGCCAATCTGTTGTTGGTTGACACATGCATGTACGGGTATTCCGCAGGTCAATTTCGAGACGGCAAAATGAGGGGTAAATTTACAAAAAGCTCTTTCGGCATAATGGCAGAGCAGGATTCTGAAATCTCTGACGCTGGCATAGAGTGAAATCTTAAGAACGATTGTCTGTGACTCTGATGACGAGATATGGGAAGAGGTGATTGGGCGAAATAGTCCAGGCGCTTATATTAGGACTACAGTTAAACGCCAAGTGACTTTGTTGTTTCTTGCCTACGCACATTTAGTAGAACATATGTTTATATTGTAACCACTATGATGTTGAATCACGAATACCTGGATGCACATAAAAAGTACATGTTGGTTGATGAGGTGCGTTGGGATAGAGGTAGTGGTTGGATGGCGAACACGGCAGCCCTGTTCTTTAGCAGTTGAGACGCTTACACATGTACTCGACTACACAGTTGCCGTTATATGATACTTGTACCCCCACAACTGTATTTGGGCTTATAAAAAGAAAAAAAAAGAAGTGGACACAGAGGGAACAAAAAGAATAAGTGTCTCAAACTGTTGATATAAGCAGTCGTCATCCGTTGCCCGCTCAAAGTCTAATTGACGTCTTGACAGGCGCCCAGAGTGGATGGCCGCGCAACCCTCCCACAGTAAATCCAGGGCGGTTTGAGGCGGTGCAGGGGAGAGACGCGAGTCTTTTAGCTTTGATGCATGATTCAAATAGTTGCTGCAGAGGGAGGCGTGTGGCTGAGTGACAGACCAGGGGGGCGCTGCTAACTGTGAATACGAAGGATTGTGGACATTGGATGATGTGAATTGCTTGGTGGAAATGAATGAGGTACATGGGTAGAGAGATACGGGTTGAGTTATTTGATGCTGATTGCTGCCATTATACAGGAAACAATTGCTTGAAGCTACGATGCAAGTGACATCAGCATCTCATCAACTTTCATGTATGTTTCATCTTCAGTTCTTACAAGACCTCTCACATTAAAGTCATTGCTGCACCGTTTTAAACCATTTGTCGACACTGTGAGCCATGATGCCACCAAACTGGCCTAAACGGGTATTGATAGCACGATGTGGAGCTTGGACCAGGCGCTAGAAATACAGTGCCGATTGACGGCTATGCAGCAACCCGTTCCAAGCGCCCAGGGGGTAGACAAAATAAACGCACCGTTGGCTGCAGTAACAATGAGGCCAAAGGATTCAACGTTGTCTAACAACAAGGATGTTACAGTTGCCAGTTACTAGTTGCAATGACGAAACTGTTTTAGCGTAACCCCATTGTTCTCCATACAATAAACCTCCATCTGCCGTTGTTTTTTTGTGAATGAAACTGTACATTTCCAATCATTGAATTACTACCATAGTTCTTCAACTCCTGGTCTTTTTTGACTCTACTGTCCGCCTTATTTTGTCGTAGCCCGGGCTGCCTCTTTTGGCGCCCCAAACTAAGCGAGTAGGCCTATTAGCTGTTACCAGCGGCAAGCGCCCGCCCCCACTTAGCTGAACAGGTCCCCTACCCGTCTGTGCTGTAGCTCTTAATAGAGCTGAGGCTTGGGCACTTCGAAAGGCACCTTCACCTTTTCAGGCGACGTGAACATTGAATATCCAACTTGGGCTCTACTTCTTCTTTTGCAACATTCAACATCCAACATCTTACACCAACAGAGCAGAGCAGAGCAGAGCCAAGATCAAGCTTCATCTCATGTCCAACTGGAACTGCTGCTTGCTCCATTGAGCATCGCGCATTCCTGGCTGCGACAAACGACCACTGCTGATTCGACCGTTTTCCTACCACCAAATGCCAGCGCCACAAGTCTAGCATTAGCAGCACAAATCATGCCTTCATTCACGCCAGACGAGCGCCAGCGCAGGATCGTTCAATTGTCGCAGCAATGGGGCATCGAGCTTCCCAAGATCCCTCCGCCCTTATCGCGGCCCATGCGCCCGCCCTCGTTCCGCACTCCCGCAGACGACCAGGTCGCCGATGGTCTCATCCAGCAACAGGCCGCTGAATCAGCAAAGACGCGCCCCAAGAGCGGGCTGAGTCGCGCATTCTCCTCGAGTAACCTGAAGAAGGGCAAGGGCTTGGACGCAAAGGACATTGTCGATGTCTTGGGGCAGTGGATCGCCAACTCCGGCTCTCCGGGCGTGGCCGAGGCCCTCCTCTCAAGGCTGACGGCCGCTGGTGTCGATCTGTCCGGCGCCCAGCAGCAGAAGAGCGGTATCCTGAATAGGAGGAAGAGTCTAGATAGCTTCGATGGCCGCACGCAGCTGCTGAGGTCCGCCGTTGAAAGAAACCTTATGGACATGGTCCGGGTCCTGCTTCCCCATGCTGACACTCTGGCCCTCGACGCATCTCTTCCTATTGCCATCCGAAGCGGCAATGCGCAGATGGTGGAGAATCTGCTGAGGTACGGCGCCAGCACCTCACGATTGACCGAAGCACAAACCGCCTTTCGCCATGCCTGCTCGCTTCATGGAATGTCGGCCATCGTCAGCCTAGTCCTTCAATCAGAGGGCCGACCTCCTGACGACCTAATCTCGGACGCCATGATTGACGCCGCAAGGGCGGGCAACCTGCAGAGCGTCCTCTATCTTAGCCGCTCCACAGCGGATGGAAACCACAAGCAAGCCGAAGCCTTGAAGCAGGCGGTCGAATTAGGACGCAAGGACATTTCGGTTGCCATCATCATGGGAAACAGGCCACCACAGCGACCAGGACTGGACAACGCCTTCCAAGCTGCCTTTGAACATCCATCGATGAATCCGGACTCCAAACTAGAGCTGGCAGAGCTCTTGCTTTGTGCCGGTGCTGGAGGAGACTTTTTATCCCAGGCGCTCGAACTATCTTGCGAAACCCAGTTTTACGACATGGCTAACCTGCTAGCTATGTATGGTGCTTCTATCGAGTATAACGATGCTTCGATGCTCAAGGGCGCCATTGCTCGCGGACAGCTAGACCTGGTCAACTCACTTCTTCACGACAGAACAGCCCTCAGCCCACCAGCTGCGTCGAGCTGTGTCTCGGCCATTCCAAAGCAAGCTGCCCCCGAAGTCCGCTACACCTTGCTAAGTCTTTTGCTTAGGAAGGGGGCCAACGGTGATGCCCTCAGCCATGTCCTCATAGATGCTGTCGAGGCCGGTGATGTGAATTCCGTTGAGCTACTTCTCAACCCTTACTTCTCAGCATCGCAAGCCAACGGACATAATAAACCCATGAATGGTGGGCGCCATGCCGTAGCATCAATTGATTACCAAAACGGAAGAGCTCTCTCTGCCGCCGTTATGCAGTCGAATATTGAGCTGGCAAGGAAGCTCTTGACCGCACGCCCTTCGGCTAGCACACTCACAACTGTATTTCCACTTGTCATGAGGTTGTCTGGCGCAGATCGTTATCAAATGGTCGAGCTGTTTATAAAGAAATCGGTACCTGCATCCAGTTTGCATGCTGCCTTTCAGGATGCTATTGGTGAGGACATTTCCAAGAGAGACAAGGCACTCATCAACCTGCTCCTACAAAAGGACGCAGACGTAAACTTCAACAATGGCGCTGGGCTAGCTCCTCTCATTTCGCAAAAAGATGTCAGTCTACTCGCTCCTTTACTGAAGAAAGTGACTCCACAAACGGCTGCAGCAAGAACGCACGACGCTATGCGAGTTGATGATCATAGAGCGAGATTCGATATCATGACGTTACTGTTCCAAGCGGGTGCCGCCACCGGCGTGGTTGAAGTCGCAACAGCTTTATCGGAAACATTGAGTGAGAAGCCTGTCGACATGTCTTTACTTCAGCTGTTGCTCCAACATGGCAATGCAGACGTCAATGCGCTTGATGGTGCGGCTATGGCCAAAGCTACGATTAATCCCGATCCCAAGGTCCTTGGACTGGTTACTAGCCTAGGAAAGCCCACAAGCCAATCGATTTCGAAGGCACTACAGAGCCTTGCTTCGACACCTCCATCCGACGGAAAGACTGTGAAACTACGAACTTTGTTACCAAAATCTGATCGAAAAGAAGATTTAGATAGCATCCTTGCTCAAGAGGTGCAGTTCATCTCGCGAGATCTCAGCCAAGCGCAGCCACCACTCAATACGCTCAAAATATTGCTGGAGTCGGGGGCTGACCCGAATGCGTATCAAGGCGCCTCTTTGTGCCATGCAATAAGGGGTAGCAAAATACAGATTGTTGATCTGTTATTCGGACCCCAGTGCCGCCTCAGCCAAGCTTCTTTGGGCTATGCGCTTCCTCACGCTTTACGGTTGCAAGATCCTATGAATAGACAGACGTTGACCACGAAGCTCGTGGAGGCCGGAGTATCACCGCAAGAAGTCAACCGGGCATTGATACATGCAATCAAGACGTACCCAGAAGACTTTGGCCTAATACGGATTTTATCAACCAAGGCTGATACCTCAGACGGCGAAGCTTTGTCTCTCGCCATATCAAGAGAATCTGCCGACGTAACTGACATTTTGCTCCAATGCTCTAATCATTCAGTTGGAAACCGTAGCTCGGCGCTGACCAAGGCGATGGAAATTAAGAACCGCACAACTAGAAATGCCCTGTGCCAACGCTTATTGGCATACGAGATATCGCCGACCGCGGCGTCAAATGCTCTGCTAGTCGCTGCTCGGGAAGGCGACGTCAAGCTTGGCGATATTCTCATGTCTCATGGCGCAAGCATGTCGCAAAACAATGGCCAAGCGGTTATAGAAGCATGTCGTGGGGGATCTGTGGAAGTACTCAAGGTTCTTTTAGGAACAGACATGACGGTGAACAATACTACTCTAGAAGAAGGATTTCAGGCAGCTACCGAAGTCCGGGACCTGAGCAAACGAGCTATGATCTTTGAACAGCTTCTGAGCAAGGGGTTTAGAGGAGAGCTTGTGGATGCGCAGCTGGAATCGGCAGCAAGGTACGGAGACGGCGGCCAGGCCATTTTGAGAGTACTGCTAGTCGCTGGGGCGGATCCGAATTATAGTAATGGCGAGGCTGTTGTTGCGGCTACACGAAGCGCTTTTATCAAGAACCTAGAGCTCCTCCTTGGAGTCTGGGATGAAGGCGATAGCCAGGTGAGTAAAAGAACTCTGCCCTTGATCGTTTTGTACCAAGCTAAACCAATGGATTTTACAGAAGAAAGTGTCTCCTCCTACGTTGATTCGGGCACTCAAAGCTTGCTGGAACCTGAATCGTGATGATCGATATCTCATAATTAGTGATCTTATGAAAGCAGGCCTACCCGTTGCAGAAGACCTGCATATTACCTTAAACGACGCGGTCAATGAAGAGGATTCAGAGGAAAGGCTGGTGAAGCTCTTGCTGGAGTACGGCGCTTCACCTTTGGCCAACGGATGCAAGACCTTGGTCGATGCTGCTGAGAAGTCACTATCCTCGACACTAGCTCTCCTATTAGACATTGAAATTCCCCAGCAGGATATTAACATGGCGTTTAATAACTCATTCAAGGCCGACAAGTTTGAGGCTTGGTTCACGCCATCAGGTCTGGAAACGGCGGGGATGCTGTTGGATAAGGGTGCAAAGGGCGACGCACTTAGCGAGGCACTCGTCCAAATTATGAAGCATGCCGACGAGAATATGGAACTCGCTGAGGTGTTCTTCGATGTTCTCGCCGCGCATGGTCCAAATGTCGACTACCAGAACGGAGAGCCTCTGCGACTGGCTGCATCCCAAGCAAACATTGAATGGACTCACAGATTGCTCGCCTGTCATCCATCCACAGAAACTCTCACGTTTGCGTTTCACAGCATATTCGATACTGCGCTCACTCAGGACGTGGTTTTGGAGCTTTTCCAGATGTTTGCAGATTATCATGAGGGAGACGTCCGGGTTGATGTCATGGCAACCCGTGCTGGCTCCATGCCGGTGCTGGGAAAAGCCATCTCACAATATCCTCGCTCCTCGACCATTTTGACGACGCTGTTGGATGCTGGTTATTATCATGACCAGTCCATGCTATATAAACTGCATCCTGAGATTGAAGAAGAAGAGGAGATGACGCTCCTTACATGGGCCATTGCCCAGCCACAAAAGAAAGTCAGTTCGAATCTGATTCAGATTTTATTAGAACGAGGAGGTAAGTGAATCACGCACCATCCATTCGTAATTAGTAGAGTATCTTGCTGACATTCAGAGTAGCCAAGGTCAACATTGGGACCAAGTTATCGGGGACTACCCCTCTGATGCTAGCTGTTCGGGAACGTCGCTCAGATATTGTAAAGTTGCTTTTGCTGGAGGGAGCTGACGTTGACGCCATGGACTTTCTTGGAAGAACTCCAATGGCAATGGTCACTCACCTCAGTGGTGATGTCGCCATTCAAATGATGTCCAGTCTCCTTGCAGCAGAACCGTCAAAGGACGACGGCTCACTGCATAACGCCGCCAGAGATCTCAACCTTCCAGCAGTTAAAGTTTTGATGGAAGCAGGCCACGATCCCGATTTTCCTAGTCCTCTCCACAACGGTCGCAGCGCCCTAGGGGAGGTTTGTCTGCACGGGTCCGATGCTGGAGAGATGACGCCTGAGCGAGAACGAAAGATGCAAAAGGTCATGACTTTCCTTGTGGATTCGGGGTCCGATTTAACCATCAAGTTAGACGGCAAGTCTATATTATACCTTTGCTTCGACGCGACCGATCCTGTATCTACGACCCGGGCGTTGTTGAAGAGCGGCATGTGGAAGCACATCAACAAGCAATTCAACCAGTACGCAGACGAAACATTTGTCTATTCACCAACAATGTATATAACCAAGGTTCTGGCGTCCATCGATGCCCATGACCAACTCCTTTCTGTTCTTCGCGCAAGCCGTGCGACGGACGTGTATTATGCCAAAGAAGGCAACCAGCCCGAGGGAGCCGTCGGATTGCCGGAAGATTTGGAAGTGAGAGAGCGAGTCCGAAAGGCTCGCTCGGAGCGGCTAGTGGAAGAGTCTCAGGACTTTGCCCTTGCACTAGCCAGGAAGCGAGAAATTGCATCCGTCGAGCAGCAGATACAGTCACAGAAAGCAGAGATGGAGGATGCCCGTCGCAGAAGGCTGCAGTCTGAGGACCTCTCTACTATTCGCTCCAAGGCCCAGCTCGAAGAGAGTCTCGCGAACGATGCCTTTAGGCGACGTCTTTCGGAGCAGAGAGCTGTGACGGAAGCCACACTGGCGAGCTCGCGGGCCCTTGCCGCTTCCGATCTCGAGGCCGAGGAGGCTAGGCAGCGCAAGGCTCTCGAGTGGGAAAACAAGCTCAACTCTGAGCGGGCGGGTAACGCGCGCGCTCTGATTGAGATGCGTATCGGCGAGAGGGAGGAGCTTGACCGTATCGAGGTGTCGGCCGAGTCGCGTATCCAGAGGCGGTTGGAGGCGCAGAGGAGGTTGGTTGAGAGTCAAGAGAAGTTGGCGGGGAGGTTGGCTGGTTCTGGGGGGGATCCGAGGAGGCAGATTGGGTATGTTACTGAGTTGAATTAGTGATGTTTTGGCTTTTGGATGGTTCTGAATGGCGTAAGGGGGGTTTGAGCGATTGGATTGTAATTTTACGATTTATGAAGTATATACAACCTTTTTTTTTTTATACTCATTCAATACTGTGACTAGTGTATGTGAATTACAGTGATTTGTGTCAAGTTAGTTTACTTGATCTGGGAGACGTTTCGGGTTTGAGAGTCGCCCAAGTAGAAGATATTGAGTGTCTTTTTGTCATTACACTCAAGTAGCATGAAGTACAATTTATAGCGAAGAATGTTGTGAACTACACATGTTGGATGGGATACAAGGCTGAGTACGCGAAATACCGCAGCGAACTATCGTGATGTAACAACCTGATCATCCTGCAAGAAAATGGAGTCTTTTGAGGCCTCGGGGGAGGTTAAAATTGCTGTGAAAGACGCCTGGTGCATGTGCATGCATATGCTTGTACATTAACTCAAGTTCTTCCTTTTACTACTGATCATCCTGTATAAAAATGGAGTCTTTTGAGGCCTCGGGGGAAGTTAAAGTTGCTGTGAAAGCGTACTGGGGGATTCATGAATAGGGCGGTGGCAAGCTTTAAGCCCTGTTAATGGCCATTGTGTAAGAAAATAGAGTCTCTTTCTTAGCCTCGGGGGAGATCAAAATAGCTGTAAAGGTGTGTTCCTGTCTTTCCTGTCAGTTGTGAACGGGGTGGTGGGCAGCTTAAATCCTACTGTTACCACATACGTCGTAATCATGCAAGAAAATGGAGTCTCTCTTAACGTTAAGAGAGGCTAAAGTTGCTGTGAAGGACTTCTGATGCATATGCTGAGACTTGCATGTGTACTTTGTCTCAAGTTCTTTTTACTACTGCTCGTCATTGTTTAAGAAAATGGAGTCTCTTCAGACCACATGAGAGGTTAGAATGGCATTGAAGGATCTGATTCGGCCCCGCACATCCATCTCTTTCACCCCCACGATGCCCAGACTCAGCCAAGAGATTGAATCGACTTGGCAGTCTAGCCACCTTTAGTTACCAACTTGAAGGCTTCAACGTCTAATGTGGATTGAGACATTTGTGCTCATTGAATCGTGATGATATAGATGTTATGATCGACTGTTCTCCCGCCACAGACAAGCGGAATTAGGCTTGTTAGACCCAGGCGGAATCTATAACAAGTATATTTGTGGATGAGGAAGACATTTCTGAGCGTGCCAACGTCTTCATGCTGGATTAGGGGAATCTTCTTGCTTCTTCTTTTCTATTATCCAAGATGACAGCCAATAATGCCCCAGCGTCTATATATTGTATTCTTATTCTAAATTTGAGCCGGCCACACTTCTTGGCATTCACGCAGGAGGTCCTTCAACATCTGTGAAGATAGATTAAGACACTTGAGTGATGGAGGTTGGTTCCTCTTTATGGAAATCGACTTCTTTGTGCCATCTGGTAGGAGAGTACACTTTCCTTGTGCTAGAAGAGAAAAGAAAGGTTCTATCTCAGAGAGAAAAGGTGAGTGGCTCTGTTGCTTTTCCACCATCACACCAAGGCTTTTGCTATACTAGACCTCTACGACATTGAGCCTCCAGTATACCGGTCTTTCCTACATTGTATCAATCACTTGGAGCATTGGACATGTAAATATATGCTTGACAAAGTTTTATTTCGTTAAATGCTTCGATACTATTTACAACCTTCCTCTAGGAAAGGATTGAGAATTCGAATCAAGCGGAATGTGTCTTGGACTCGACCATGTTCATTTTTTTATAGACATCATCCAAGAATATCATCGTGTTTGCGCATAAATGATGGTCTTCGACTTTACATCATTATGCCCACAACCATACTGCTCCTCCTAAACATACATTTACTCAACCTCCTCGATGGAGCGGTTCTCAACGCCAGCAGCGTTGCGTCGCTTCTCCTGCTTCGCCTTCCAAGCACTGGGGGGGATGGGCAGGGGAATACCGTGGGTGGCGGGTCCGAGTCTTGGTGATCCGGAGCTGTCAATGCCCCAGGTCTGGGTGATGGTCTTGCTGTTGGAGGTGGGCAGCTTGCCGTAGACAGTGTTGGCAGTCTCACCGGTACCGTCCTGGAACGCGGTGTAGCTGGGCTCGGTGGTGAGGACAGTCAGGGGCTGGTTGGCAGTGTAGACGATGGTACCCGAGCCAGAGGTGAAGCGTCCGTCGGCAGCGTTGTAGTCACCGACAATGTTGAGGGTGAGGGCGGAGATGGGAGACTCATAGGCGGAAGTGATTCTCCGGTTGGTGCCGTAGACGGGAAGGCTGGTCAAGGTGACGGATGTGGAAACGGCCTGGCCACCGGGAGGAGTGTAGACATAGGTAATGCCAGTGATGACATTGGTGGAGCTGAAGGTGGGAATAATGTTGATGACGGCACCGGCGGGAATCTGGTTAG
The DNA here is from genome assembly GCA_035079535.1 of Trichoderma endophyticum. Classification (NCBI taxonomy): domain Eukaryota; kingdom Fungi; phylum Ascomycota; class Sordariomycetes; order Hypocreales; family Hypocreaceae; genus Trichoderma; species Trichoderma endophyticum. The sequence continues at coordinate 51,817 of JAPMIQ010000001.1, forward strand.
CCTTGGGCAGAGTCGTGATGGTAGACTCGCTGTTGATGACTTGTTGGTAGGTGTTGGCGGGAACGGTGCCAGACCAGTTGTCAATGATACCGTAGAGAGTTCGGTCACCGGGTTGGGAGAAGACTACATATTGCTGCCAGTTGGGGGTGGTGCTGGGGGCGCCGGCAAGCTCCTCTGTCAACATATACGAGTTAGTATTCTGCTATATAAATAAGAATAATAAGACTTAGAGTCACTTACGGGCATAACCGTTGAGCTGGAAACCAAAGCCGTTTGAGGCAGAGATGAGAGGCTCGGCAAAGGTGATCTCAACGTTCAAGCCAGTAATGGCATTGCCTCCATCCGCAAGGAAGTAGTTGAAGTTGCTGCCAAGGCCCTGGGGGGGTGGTGCCACAGACATTGTGAAGTAGTGATGAGGCTTCTTCTTTTATGATAGGACAGACTTGTCAAACTGACTTTTTTGCTCAGACTTGTTCGAATGAGCTGTTGCGAGATGGTGCTGAATCAAAAGCCTTTGAATAAATGTCCAGAGCGCACCTTTTATGTGTTTCTCAACATCCGCCTCATCCTCACAACTACCTTGGAATCATCAAGTCTAAGTCCAGCGAGTTGCCTATATCGGAAGTCTTATCGCAGCTGCATCGTGATCTAAACAAACTTCAAAAGTACGACTACTACGTTCCTAATCGAGAGCCCAGATACGAGACTCGACATGTCTACTGATGCTTTTCCAAAATTCCTTCAGCGCACATAGTTTCCGTATGTTTGATCGGAAAACGCCCGTAGACAATTGCAGAGCTTTGATGAGCTTCTGTTTTCGGAAAACGTCCGTAGATGTTAAGGAACTCTTGAAAAAGCCCCTCCCGTTCCCCGGCCCCCGTACGTAGCGCTCGGCTCAAAAAACCTCCGCCCATTGCCCTTGGATTGGTGTTGATCGGATAGCAGATGCCGTAGCGCCGGAGGCACGAGATATCACCTTCGACTTAGACTTCGTGAGGGGGCGTATTCCGCAGTGCGCTAGCATTAAACGTGCCTTGTGTGGTTAGCATGATCGGTATATTCAGGCTGTGACATATTATCTCAACAGCTGCAGGCAGAATGGCGTCTTTCTCCAACTATAAAAGTGCCGGGGTTAGTTGGAGGCTAGAGGGCTATGGCGAAGCTAATACTAAGTCTAAGTGCAGCGAGTTGCCTATTTGGGAAGTTCTTATCACAAGCGGGCCACTCATGAAGAGGAGAGGAATGTGAAGGATGTGGCGATGTCGCGATCCTTTCTCATGCTCACGATATCATGTGGTTGGATTGCAGCAGCAGCAGCTCAGATCACTTGCGGGGTTGTTGAGTTGATGCGGTTACAGTTACAGTACTCGTATATCCATCTGTACGCGCAATCTTGACAACTCTCTACTATGTGGTCGTCCGCGGACGTGCATACGAATCTCTGTCAATGCGACTGCCAAGACGGTTGTCTAAACGGCTGTCGGTGCGCGGCACATGGCTCCCGAAAATCCCATCGGCGTTTTCTTGGCTGCTTTTTCTTGGCAGCTAACCGGAAGGCGGCCACCTCCGTCAATGCGATTAATATCGGCATGGGGCTAAGATGATTGATAACATCATCAATGGAAGTTGGCAACGAAGAGTCATCTGCAGTCCCTCATGATGATCATTGGAAACGGGGTTGAAGGCTAATGGAATCTTAAATTCCAATCTTTGCAGATCTCTCTATGTTGTGTTTTCACCAGTGATTTCTCCTGGGTTTCCGGGAGATCGTCTTCTATCTCATCGTCTTGCCTGTCTTCTGTCCCCCACAAGCAAGTCTAAGTGGGGGGTGTTCCGCCGAGAGGGGCGTTCGATTCCGTCAATCGATCGAGCTGTTTGTCTGTTTTTGGCCCCCGTCTTAGCATCTTGATTGGCGAGTCTTGGCTAACCTAGCAGATCGCGCCATGATCTGACCGAGTGGCGGATGCACATGTGGCTTAATAGATGAACCTGTCTATCTTGCTGTTCCATGTCCACTTACACCAAAACCCTGCCGTAAGAACCTTGATCACAGCACATATCACATGCTCTAAAGCACGAATAACATTCCGCAGATGGCATCCTCGTAAAACGACTGACACCCTCCCACCGCTATCCCCATCTTGGAAGGACACGGCCATCTCCCCTGCAACAAAACGGAGTCTCGACGGAGGAGGCCTCGATAGAGATAGAGGTTCAAATTGTTGTGTAAGGCCTGAGTCACGGTGAGGCAAGTTCTGTCAGCAGGCAATCTAGAAACGATCGGCACATAACGCCTGACCGTTATATAAGTCATTAGATACAACGCTACGACATGTATAACTAGTGTCAAGTGTTACACCGAGGGTAGCCATAATGGCAGATATTAGAATGGATAGTGATAACAGGAGATTGAAACAAGGCAGCAATAGCAGGCTATGACAAATACATATTAAACGAGATTCATCATATTACCCATCTCAAGGCGTGCTGATTGTGTCCATGACGGTTCCCTTGTCAGATCCGTCAAGCCAGGTCTTGGGCGGAGTTGAAGATGTTGTGAAGTAGGCCCCCCCGGGAGCTAGCCTCGGCTGCCTCCGGAAGAGGTTAAAACTGCTGTGAAGAAAAACCAAGTTTGCATACCCACCCTGCTCATATGTGCCTGACATTGTGGTAGGCCGAGTTTCACTGACATGAGAGAACCGCGGCATTGAGTTACGCGTCGCGTCACACCATCTAGCAGCAATTTTCACAATTGAAGGCGTAATAAACCATGGGCTGACTTGAAAAAGTAGTGATGATTACAGAAAGCAGAAGATACCTAATACTAAACAAACGTCCATACAACCGTCTTATGAAGGTATTTGTTTGAGGGAGCGGCAATCGAGCATAATTTAAGACTACACTCCAGTGACTACATATACTTGCAATTTAAATACCGTAATAATATGCACCTTCAAATGCCTTTTGATACGAGGACCTTGTTCTTCAAATATCTAATACCATTATTAATCTCCCACTATACACGATATAAGTGAGCATAAGTGGCCGCGCATATTGAGCTTTGCGATTTGGGATACGAGATACTGGATGGTCGACGTGGGGTGCTAGAAAGCCACTATTTGCAAAACGTGATTGGTGTACCAATTGTGAAGTTGACTATCCACTCATGAAGATCTTTGTAGAATCAAGAGCTGATTACAGGGTAATTGATCGTTGCCGTCATGTTCAAGGGGCATAGGGTAGAATTGATGACTAGTGATGCTGTGAAGGCGACTATGCGAGTAATCATGACGAGACATTGCTGTTCATGCTGCAAGGTAGTATTCAGAGCCCAATTTAATTTTCGAGTATCGAGGGGGACTTAAAATGCTGTGAAACTGCCCTTATTGGGAGCCCCGTCCACGCCTTCGGATAAAGAACGTCAAATTGAATGCCTAGCAGATCAAGAAAGTGGGGATGCCCGTGATATACATCGATGTTTGAACTCTCTTTCGATTACTATGCGAACATAAAAGAGCCAGTAACTGTAATCATCCTCTCAGTAAACCATCACAGTGAAATATAACGATTCATCATTCTACTAGAAAGAGGCCAAGCCGACTCAGTATCTCCAGCTCTCAGAAGAGATGAGAGATACTGAGCTCGATCAGCTTTAGATGTACTATACCGAGCACAATAACGTATAAGAGCAGTAATAGTGTTCATTTCCTTCGTTTCTGTTCGAGGTTATTACTTGGGACGAGGCTGCTCCTTGTTGCATTGTTGCAAACAATCCTCCAGCGAGCAGTCATGAAGGCAGGACATCTCAAGACTACAGAACCCAACTCAATTGAACCTCTTGCGCTCTTAGGCGGTGCTGAAAGTGCTGTAAACTAATTCTGGTGCGCCAGGTTAGGCTCCATTGCCGCCCAAAATTTTACCAATTGAGTCTCCTCCAGTCCTCCATCATATGGCCCTGAGGGAGGTTAAAATTGCTGTGAAAATTCCCCGCCATTTTTTTTCATACCGGTTCAAAGGATCAAGGACGCTAGAGACGCGTAGACACTTGGCCCCAATCGCATACGGGCAAGGTCAATCGACTCCGCCCAAGGCGTGAGGCAGAATCGACTTGGCACCAATTACCAGCATAACCTTGACGTGCAATATTTCTCTGTGGGAACTTGCGCACCGTTGCAGCAGGTTTGAATAGCATCGATTTTTACGTGGCGGAGGAGTAGTAAAATAACAGATGCTAAGATACCTGGTTAGACTTGAAGAAGCTGGAAGCAGGAACGATAATAGAAGATGCTGAGTATCCTTCAAGAATATGAAGCCCAGCTTGGTTCCATCTCTCACGGCCTCAAGGACGTTAAAAACACTGTAAAGAAAACTCTGATTACCAAAAGTCCGAACAATACTCTGTTCTCACTTGAGTACCCTCCTGTCCTCCATGATATGGAGTTGGGGAGAGTTAAAATTGCTGTGAAGCGATGAGATGCCGAGCCGGACGAGAAAGATGATGCCGAGCCGGACGAGCCGGACGCCTTGGATATTTACTTCCATGGCCTCTAGGTTAGCTAAAAATGCGGTGAACGTGGGTTCGCTGCGGACTTTACAAAACGTACTCTTCTAGTTGAGCCTCTTTGCCATCCTCCTGGATTTATATACGGCCTCAGGTGAGACTAAAATTGCTGTGAAGAAAGAACCCCGGACGCCGTCTCTCGGAGATACTTTATGTAAAGGTACAACGCTAGGCAGACTGAAGCGGTCACTTCACTTTTGCTATAGCGGTCTATTTCAACATTGAGACTAGGCCAAGGGAAAGGGGGACAAAATTGCTTCGTATGGGGATTTTAGTAGATATTGAGGTTTGATGAAAGAAAGCCGATTCTTTTCCATTGTTGTGTAAACACTCTCCAGTAGCCGTGGCCTTATAGTTTTCACCTCCTAGATCTCTTGTCATTCGTTCCTTTTCACCAACTTCGGAGAGGTGTCTGGACAAGTCATTCACTCAATTCTTCATCTATTTTCATAACTATTTCTCATCTAGCAATATTATTGTAATTCATTGTAGCCATCATGTTCGTAGTTTAGCAAATAAATCAGCCCTTTCTAGCCATCTTGATCGAGTCAGCGCCCGTCTCAACGACTCTGAATCCATCCGCATCGCCGTCTCCCCTAGCAGCCCTCGCAAATGCCTCCTCACTCCTATCACATATTGTCTCTAGATCTTGATCGCTCAAGATATCGTCTCCTCCCGATGCTTCGTACACTTCACCGTCTTTGAGCAGCAAAGCTCGTAATGTATCGGGATCCAAGTCTTCCTCTTTTTCGTTGAGCTTTTGGCCCATTGTCTTGAATCCACCCTTGCGAATGACAAGCTTTTCCAGTCGCCGCTTTGCGTCGGCGGAAAGTAACAGGGATTCCTCCACTGTTCCCTTTGTGGCGAGACGATACACCAACACGGGTCGAGTTTGGCCAATACGGTGAGCGCGGTCCTGAGCCTGCAAATCCTGTTGGGGGTTAAAGTCGCTGTCAAAGAGAATGACAGTGTCGGCAGAGGCCAGATTGATTCCTTGACCGCCTGCACGAGTCGATAGTAAAAAGATCTTGTATTCTGGGTCCTCGTTGAAGAGTTTGATGCTCTCACGTCTGTCCGCTTGAGCAATGCTGCCATCAATGCGGCAGACTTTCCAGCCACGTAGTTCTCTGCAATAATCCTCCAATATGTCGAGTTGTGTAGTAAATTGCGAAAATATGAGCACCTTGTGGTTGTCGATAAAGAGATGCTTCAATAGTCGATCTAAAAGAAGCATCTTGCCGGATGCTGTCACAATAGTCTCATCGACTGGAATATCAGTAGCAACAGCCCACGGATTGTAAAAATTGTGTGGGGTATTGCAAACAAGCCGGAGCTGAGCCAGAGGATTACCCAGCTTCTTGCGAGAAATTTGCTTTTCTGCGGACGTATTAGCATCCAAATAATCTGAATATAGAGGGTAATGGGAGAAAACATACTGGCCATATCAAGAGTCTGCGCTCGCTCCAGTTCTTCAGCAGACATTGGCTCTGTATCCTTATCGTTATCATCCTCGTTTGCCATTTCGTTTGCCAGCTTGGCCTCGAATTCATCATCGGACATCTTCTCCTCATCGGAATCAGCCTCCTTGTATGAACGGGCTTGGCGACGGCTGCGAACGCTCAACGGAGTCGACTGTCGACTAGACCTTGCGCTTTTGGCCTCTGATACAACAGAGGTCGGTGGACTTTTCCGCTTCGACTTTTGGCTTGTAGGTGTCGAAACAGGGTCAGGCTTGGCATTCTTAGGCGGCCGCCCCGGGCCCCGTTTACCCATCATAAGGTTAAATGCATTTGGAGCTGGCGATGCTGACCGTTCTTCGACCTTTTTGCTTCTAGCATTTTGCCGAACAGGTAGCGAAACTGTCTTGTCATCTTTTTCTGCCTTTGTTGTCGCTCTTGTTCGGGAAGAAGATCGAGTAGAAGCCCGGGATGCCGTCTTGCTGCGAATTATCTCCACAGCTTTATCTTCGAGGTATGATCGAGTGTCCATATTTTTGTTAGAAATGACATTGTACAAATCCGTTTGCTCCTTTGTCATTGGAGCAAACAGAACATACTCTCGCTTTTTGGGCAGATAAGCGGCGACGTCTTGCTTGATGCGGCGAAGTAAAAGGGGCTGCAAGATGAGATGGATCTTCTTGACCAAATCTTGCTTCATTTGATCCTCAATGAACTGCTGTGTCCCCTTTTCATCTCCTAACTCCGAAAAGTCGAACCAGGATTCAAAAGCTTCCCAGTCAGTAAAGATGTTTGGCAACAAAAAATGTAGTAGTGACCAAAGTTCTTTCAGATTGTTCTGTAGTGGTGTACCGGTGATCAGAAGGCGAGTAGCAGATGAAAACTGTCGCAGTTGCTGGAATAACTTTGCGTCGGCATTCTTCATACGGTGACCTTCGTCCTATTTGAGAGTGCATTAGCAGCGGTTCAAAGACTGAAACAGATACCAGGAGGCTTACGATAATGATGAACTCCCATTTGATCCGAGAAAGGTTATGGTGGTCATTGATCACCATCTCGTAAGATGTGCAAACGACGGGAAATTTGTTGGTGGGGCGACCAGACTTGAGATGGCTCATAATCTTCTTGTGAAAAATCTCTTCTCGTTGGGCCTTGTTGCCATGATACATCTCAATCGGGATAGATGGTACCCATTTGTGGAACTCGTCAATCCAATTTGACAGCGTGCTGAGCGGTGCTACGATAAGATGTGGTCCGAGATACTGCTCTTGTTCTCGTAAAAGCGCAATCAATGAGATGGTTTGAATCGTCTTGCCTATGAGCGGTTAGAACGCTGTTGAATGAGAAGGATGAAAAAAGAAAAGCTTGACTAACCCAGACCCATCTCGTCAGCCAGGATGCCGCTCATACCCTGTGAGCAAATCTCATACATCCACGTAAGTCCTTCAAGCTGGTACTCGCGCATCGTACCACCAACCATGCACTTTGGCTGCGTAGCCATCTGCAGGTTGTGCTCACCAAGCTTCTTGCCATCTAAACTGCTGCCAACACGTCCAAGTACTTGTGTCTTTTTAGTAAGAATGTCGCTGAAAGCAGCGCTCTTCTGTAGCAACTCGTCCAGCTCACGCGCCTTAGCTTCTCGCTCTGCCTTTGTCTCTGCCTTCTTCTTTCTTCGTTGTTTAAGAAGAGAGGCGCGTCTTTTTTCTTCCACGGCGGTGTTGGCAAGCCGTGCTTTGGCCTCTTCCTTGATGATGTCTTCATCAACGAGACCTACATCCTCTTGGTCATCAAAAGGGTCGGTAGGCGGAGTGCTAGGTGCAGTGGTTGGCGGTGTCCGTGAATTCGACATGATTGATTCAACCTCTGAAGTCGAGGTATTCGCCATGATGAGAATCGTAACAGAGAATAACCTTCAAAACAAGAAACACGCAAACAAAATATGACATCCAGTAAATCAAGGCCAATATTCTCCGATGCAGCCGAGTAGCCAAGAATTCACACAAGAAGAAGCGCGTGAAAAATCCCAGACAAAGCAAGTGAAATGCACTAATGCAGGAACTAAGAGGAATGTGATACAAAAGTGAAGCGTCACACCGCGAAAAAGAGCCAATTGCAGCAAAATCCAAGCTGCATTCACCTTTTCCTCGGATCCAAGGGAAGCAAATCGTGAAGAGAGCTGAACTGCAGCGTGACGTAGAGAAACGCGAAATGGCAACGCGGTCACGTGCCTCTCCCTTCTCTTTTTCTTGTGTTGCGCGTAAAGTGTCCGATCGCTGCACCAAGCCACGCTTCTAGCTTGATCGTGGCTGGTGAGAGGCGCCTTCGCCACAGAACCCGAAATCTGCCCCTCCATCCCACCATGATTCGACCCCGCCACCAAAAAATTGTCCATCTCAGAGTCACTCACTCCAAAGCTCACATTCACACTCACATAGACAACAGAAGCCAGCATCCAGGGCTTCATCTTCACCACTAGCAAAGCTGTTTCTGCGTCGAGTCCTTCGCTCATTCCCGAGCATCTCAGCCCATTCGTCTTATCGCACTCCCGTCTCTTATCTCTCCATCAGGATGGCAGCCCTCAGCTCTCAAAAGTACTCTGCCACTGAGGAGGCTGAGATCCAGCAATGGCTCACCACCTCGGAGCGTCTCAAGTCCGCTGACAACAAGTCTGAGATTCTCGAGACTCTCAACGGCCATCTGTCTAGCCGCACCACTCTTCTCGGCAGCAAGCCCAGCAAGGCTGATGTCGCCATCTATGAGACTCTTGCTCCTCTTGTCGCCAAGTGGACTCCCGAGGAGCGTACCGGCGAGAAGGGCCTTCCTCACATTGTTCGCCACATTGACTTTGTTCAGAACGCTGCCGTCTTTGGCCTGGATCTGAAGGACGACCAGAAGGTCAAGGTCGACCAGGAGGAGGTCCTGTACGTCAAGCCCCCTGTTGACGCCAAGGCTGAAAAGGAGCGCCTCAAGAAGGAGAAGGCTGCTGCCGCTGCCGCTGGAGGCCAGGCTACTCTCGCCGACCGCACCAAGGAAAAGGCAAAGGAGGTCAAGGAGAAGGCCAAAGAGGTCGTTGCTGAGGCCAAGGGCACTGCTGCCGCCGCTGCTGGAGGTGACAAGCCTAAGAAGGAGAAGAAGGAGAAGGCTCCCAAGCCCCAAAAGGCTCCTGCTGCTGCCGCCCCTCTTTCTCCCAGCCTGATTGACCTCCGTGTCGGCCACATCCTCAAGGCCATCAACCACCCCGATGCCGACTCTCTCTTCGTTTCCACCATTGCCATGGGTGATCCCGCTGGCGAGGACACCACCGAGTACGAGGGCCAAATCTGCCGTACCGTCTGCTCTGGCCTCAACGGCCTTATTCCCCTCGAGGAGATGCAGGGCCGCAAAGTCGTTGTCGTGGCTAACCTGAAGCCCGTCAAGATGCGAGGCATCAAGTCTTGCGCCATGGTCCTCGCCGCCTCCCCCAAGGTCAAGGAGGGTGAAGTTGACGACCACAAGGGCCCCGTCGAGCTAGTTACTCCTCCCGAGGGTGCCAAGGCTGGTGAGCGTGTCTACTTTGAGGGATGGAAGGGTGAGCCTGAGGGCGTTTTGAACCCCAAGAAGAAGATCTGGGAGACCTTCCAGCCTGGCTTCACCACTACTGATAACCTCGAGGCTGCTTTTGACGCCAGTGTCGTTGAGGTGCTTGGCAAGACTGGCGTGGGTAAGCTGGTGACTGAGAGTGGCGGTGTTTGCACAGTCAAGTCCCTGGCGAATGCTACCGTCAGGTAAACAGATATATATTATACATAGACCAAGTGAAAAGACTGTTGACCACACATGAAATTTTACACGATTCAAAGTTCTTTACAATTGTTTTTGTCTGGATTTGATTCTTTTTACATAATTTTTCTATCATAGCTTGGCCATGACCGTGGAGTGTTGCAATGATGTACAGCTGACCAACCACCATTTAGGTGTTGTCAATCAATATTCCCCCATCTGAAATCCTAATATACATTGCTTGTATACAAAATCGCTGAAAAATGCCCCTATGTTCTTCAAACTCCAGTGCTGAATCAATGAAAACGCCATATAGATGCACAAGATTTTCAACGCCATCCCAACCCCCCTTCCCCCCTCCCTTTTCCGATTTTCCTTTTTTTGTAATATCCGTCCTTCATTATACATAGTCATAGCAGTATACACAAAGTATATACACCGCACCGTCTTTGCCATTTTATGAGAAGAAGTACTTGCTCTCTCTCAAGCGCTTCACGTCGAAATCACCCTTCTCGGGGACCTTCGGGATAGTAAGCGGCAGCCAAACCGGAAGCGGTGTCTTCTTTTGCTTCTTGACCGGAGCCACACTCTTCTGCCCCGTAATCTGGGTTTCGAAGAAGGATGACTCCATGTCTTTCATGAGTCGCTCAGCCAGCTCCGCAGCTTGAGAGGAGTCTCCGGTTTGGGCCTCAATCTCCTCTGCACTGACGCTGGGGGCCTCATCTTCCGGAATGGCACCAAGTCCAATGTCCTTGGCATCCTCTTGGATGTCCATATCGACTTCGGCGGCCATCATGTCCTCATACACAGATGCGGGGGTGACGATTTGCTTGGCAGCTTCGAGGTCCCAAGGGTTCCCGGAGAGTTTCAGCTGGTTGCGCTTATGCTCAAGGAGAAGTTCCTCCTTGGGGGACAGCTTGCTCTTCTTGCGTAGTTCCTTGATCTTTTGAGCGACCGGGGTATCGGGGTCAATTTTCGCAAGGTAGATAGACCCTTGGTGACGGGCCTCGAACTCGGCGCCCAGGCGGCCAACGACATCCTCTTCGTGAATTCGGATAAAGGCATCTCGCAAGACTTCATTCATAACATCGAGATCTCCAGCATGTGTCCAGAATGAATCGTGAACAGCAGCAAAGTCGAGTCCCCGAGCATCACATTCTAGCGCTGACAGCAACATGTGACTAGCATCTAGAGAGTGGATGAAGTTGGGAGGGAATCCTTGGAGCTGCTTCCTCCTATTGACGGGATCCGTCTGGTCGCTCAAAGGGTAGATGACAGCTTGAAGACACGTCTTGATTTCTCGTGCAGTAGTCTTGCGATAAGGCTGGACGACAGGCATTCGAAGTGGCGTTGTCCAAACAACAGATGAACGGAACTGCTGGATAAGATCGTCGAATTCGCCCTTCTTTCCAGCGGGTGCCTTTTTCCTGGTTTTGCCAGCGCGAGAAGCACCATCCTCGCCCTCGCCGTACGAATCGACAATTTGCTGTAGCTGAGCTGGAGTCAGCGCTCGGCACACACGCCCACCAATCTCTCCAAGCCAATACTGGATGTCGTGAGCACCCCTGAACATGGTGGCAAGAGCTTGGAAGACTTGCTTCGCAATATATGTAGACAAGAGAATGTTAGAAATGCCGCACTCCTTGCCCAGATTAGGATACAAGGCGTCGATTTGCTTGCAGATTTGCTTCTTGGCTCCAGCAAAGGTAACACCGTAGACGTTCGTCATCACAGTCTGCTTAACCACTTTGCGAGTTATCTTTCCGTGGAGTGCCTGTGCAAACTTGTTCTCCTTCTCCATATCTTTAGCGATAGCCTCCTTGACCAGGTTGGCGACCGCGGAGTACACATCGGCGGGCCTCTCTCCAGGCTCCAAATTAACCTGCTTCGCTCCCCATGTGTCACCACCGAGAGCTGCGTAGTGTTGGAGTCCGTTACAAGTTCCATCCTGGTGAACTGGCAGATGCGATATAAACTTTGTGGGGTCGGGAAGCTCAAGGGCGGCCTTGAGTTCAAAGCACGCAGAGAGGCACTGCCACGGGTCTTCACCCTTGAGCCACCATCTACTGCCTGACAAGGGATTGGTCGCGGAGTCAATAATGTTTTCCACGTTGTCATTCGCAAAGGCTTCACGCTCATCAAAGCTGGCCTTGTCCAAGCCGTACACGTTGGCCAAATGAATTTTCAACCACCGTAGACCGCGCACTCCCAGCTCTTTGCCTTTGGCAAACTTCAAAATGGCTCGCGCGTGATCGGCACCCATGTGGTTGAGATATGTTGGCATAGGATAAGCTCGTCCTCGGTAGTCGACATTGTGTGGGAAGTATATCGTCTGGTTACGGAAGGCTCGCGCAATCTCCAGCTGTAGGTTCATAAAACATCTCTGAGAGTGTAAGCCTGATCGCTCATTCTCAATCGCTTTGACTGCTCGAATCCATTTGCCCCGGACAAGGGGGTCTGCTGAAGCATCCGGCTCTGTTGGAGTTTCCAAGTTTGGGTTGAGAGGGGGGATGTCGGCAATCTCTTCGCCACTGTTCCATGCCTCCATCATAACATTCAAGGTATCCTTATTAATGATCCATGCTGTTTTACCCAAGATATCCAGACCTTTGAACACCTGCGTCATATCTCCACGTTTGATCGCGGCGTTGCTATACAACTTTTGTTCGACGTCTCCGGGCTTCACTCGGACAAGGCTAGTTTTGCTGTCCAAAAATCCGCCCTCGCTGAAGGACGACCAAGGCTTGGGTTCAACAACCATGGGGAGATGCTTGGCAATAAAATCGCCCATTGGCTCGCGCTTTAGCTGCTCAACCAAGTGGGTGTTGAAAGTGAGAGCTCCAACCTTTTTGCCCTTTCGAAGTAGCGTCTGATGATTGAATGCGGGTTGGTATTGGCTAATTAGCTCTTTAGATGTTGAACCCTCTGCCACAACGTTAATTTTGGCAGATTCGATCAACATTTGTAGCAGGATTGAGCCAACTTGGGCTTTGATCTGGATAGACCAGGGTTCCCGGCTATTTTCTTCCATGGTCTTCTGCTGCTCAGTCGCATCGAGCAGAGCTGGGTTGGCAGCTTTGCTATCAGTCTTCTTGCTTTTCTTTGATTTGTCCGCATCGCCCACAAAGCGAAGTTTCCGTTGTCGTCGAGCTTTTCTCTCGGCCAGTTCTTTCTGGTACATCTCGGTATCGTCCTGGACGGCTTTTGCGATATGCGTAATCAACCTACTTATAGGGATGCCCTTTTCAACACCAAGGACGGTTCCAAGGTTGACAACCGACAGTATCGTTACAGCCGCGAGACGTGCTGGTTCACCCTGTTGGATAAACGGACCATAGACACATCTTGTTAAATCTTTGTCAGATTTTGACTTTTTCGCTTCCGACAATTCAATTAGTCGTAGTTCTTGGTGGATGCGGCTTTCCATGGCGCTCATCCACGACGCCATGTTTTGTGACATGGAGCCTTCTTTGGAGGAGGGTGATAAAGCGGTGGTGACGCCTCGTTTCTGTAGATTCTTGTTGTCGAGACGCCATTTCTCGATTGCCGAACCAATTGAGTCTCTTTCCAGTTGAAGTTGAATGTCCACTCTATCGGAATACGGTAGCTTGGAAATGTCCACATCTTGTAGTCCCAACAAGAGTCCAAGGCCTTTCTTCAGAGTGTTGAGGCCTTCTCCTCGCTGCGGAGTTGGGATGAGCTCCGGCACACTTTCAAAGGTTTTTGCCCCGCCAATTTCAGTATCAAGGGCAGGAGAAGCCTGTGCCTCGTCGTACTTTTCCGGCGTAAGTGTCGAGTCTTCCAAATCACCTTCATCGGCCGCAAAGTTGTATGTTGGGCAGATTTCGGTAATAACGGCAAGGTCTTGATCGCTTAGAATTTCATCCATGCTAAGAACTCGTAGCCCAGCTTCGTCGGGTGCCATTCCCATGTATCGCTTTACCAGACGGTCCAATCTAGCGCCCCGCTCAGAAAGTAGAGATGCCTTGAGCATACAGGCAATTGTTTCGGCCGTGTGCGGCAAATTCTTGCTTCTTATTTGTAGCTCGTACCACTGGTGGAGCTGCTCGGCTTGCTTTCGATCGGGCTTGGTGCGCATTTGGCTGAGAGATGCTCTGAGATACCTGTTGTTGAGTATGATTCGCTCTTCGTCTGATGTAGTCCCAGCGGTTCCAAGACGCTTCAACACCAATGCTGCTCTTTCCAGTTTTCCTACTTTGATGCATGCGTCAAATACCATGAGCATATCTTCAGGTTCACCGGGGATGCCATAGGTGTTCATTTTTGTCTGAGGTCTTGCGGGTCCCGGCTCAGGTATAGTCAAAGGTGATGCCGGGTTGAAGGCGTGAATCTCGAATGGTGACGTCGGTGCCTGGAAAGGTGGTATTGATGAGTTTGAGAGGTGGTTATATGGCATTCCCTCCACTTTGAAGTCATCCACAGCAGTAGCAAGCGTTCGCTCGTGTGAGCCGAAGCCAAGGTCTAGCCCACGACGCCATGGCCGCAGGTTCTTTGCCAGATCGTTGCGTGGGCTTAACGTAGATATACAAGCCGAGAGAGAGGGGAGTCGAGAAGAGGTTCTAATTGACTTGAAAGCAGCCGCATGGTGAATAGAGGCGCTGCGGCCCGCATGCCTCGGCAGCATTTTGAGATGCAGAGATATCAATCGACCCGCCAACGAAGACGGTCGAGATATACACACGCAAAAGAATAAATTGAGACAGAAACAGTAAATACAAAATGTGGAAAGGAAAAATACAAAGGTGGTGCTGGTCAGGAACAAAAAGTTCCGCCAGTATCGAGATTACTGGTGGTGCAAGATAGAACTTTCATCAATGCGGGACCGCACACAGAAGCTCGTCCAAAAGTTTTTCTCTCGTACCATCGACGCCACACATGATTGGTTGGATTGGGCAAAGTGTCACGTGGAGGCAGCAATTGATAGCGGCAGCCCCACCAACGCCACTGCGGGAGCTTTTCTGTAGAGCCAAAGGCGCTGCCAGATGTGGAAATTTCACTTGTGCTGTGCAGCATCAGCATCATCGTCGCCAAAAGGCAGCAAAAGATGATTTCGCGCCCGGTGGCTGCGACTCTGGGGTGCTGCGGATGCCGAGGGGCGATTCTGAGGGCCGTTGCGTCCAGGCCACTGGCGGGCATTGGACAATCGGCATCGCGGGGAATCAGACCGGCGGCAAGCTCAGGATTACGAAGTTTTCCGCCAAGCCAGCAGTTTGGCACCACTGCTGCGCAAAAAGACAAAGATGCAAAGCCAACGATTGACCAACGAAAAATCGAGGATGAGATTGACGACGAGATTGTCGACAGCGACGAGTCCGCGGATACACCATGGTTTCTAGATGTCCAGCCGCCACGACATGCGCCGCTGCAGCACATTGCGTCGCTACCCAAAGTACCCGAAGATGCGCCTCATTTCCTCGAGCCGATGATGAAATACATATACGAGGATATGGGTCTGGACGAGTTATCGATGCTGGATCTCCGCGACCTTGATCCGCCAGCGGCACTCGGCCCCAATCTCATCATGATTCTCGGAACGGCGCGAAGTGAGAGGCACTTGCACATTTCGGCAGGTCGCTTCGTACGATGGCTGCGGCGAAACTACCAAGTTGGTGCTCGGGCAGATGGGCTAATTGGGCCGGGAGAACTCAAGACGAAGCTGCGCAGGCTAAGGAAAAAGGCGAAAATGTTGGGGAGCAACACCATGATTTTACCTGGTTCGGATAATGGAATATCGACAGGCTGGGTCTGCGTCAATTTCATGGCGCATGAGAACGGAGTACAAGAAGCTTCCAGTTACGACGAAAGTGGTCGATTTTCAGGGTTTGGTACACCGACGACGGGAACAACCGTGGTTGTGCAATGCATGACGGAATCGAGGCGAAACGAACTGGATTTGGAAACTCTCTGGAGAGGCATCCTCAAACGAAACCTTGAAGAAATGCAAAAGGTGAAGGGAAAGACGCCGCTAAATCCGTTGGAGCTGGAATCTTTGGTCACTTCAAAAATCCAGATGCCCGACACCCCTTCTGCTCATCAGTGGCAAGCCCTGAAGCTGGCTTCTCAACAGCAGCGCCACTTTTCGACCATGGCCCGACGTCTTCAAGCTCGTACTCAAAGCAGTGAATCTAGAGCGACTTCAATGAATGAAGACGCTCTAGTAACAGAAGATCAGCCGGGTAGCCCTTCGTTTGATCTGAGTGCACTGCGGCAACATATTCATGACTTTCAAGTGGCCGGCAGCCCCGTGAGTCGCGAAACTTTGCAAAGCCTCATTTCTGCAGTATTTCGGGCTGAGCTAACAGAAGAAAACACTGCGTCAGAACGACTCGCTCTAGTGGATCAGCTCAATCTCGTGGCGGAGGAGCGTGGACTCTCGGTCATGTCCAAAGACTGGCTAATCGCCCTCATTGAATCCATCGCTATGTCTCCGGCATATGGGCCGGAGCTGCAGCGGGCACAGAAGAATGTGGAATTTCTCCTTTCCACCAGGCAAAAGTCTGCGCTGAAAAATAGCGAGATCCTGCGACTCATGGCGGCGTACGCGCACCGATCAGAGTGGGAGAAGTTTTGGGACGCATTTCGCTCACCTGCTCGATTTCAGTTGCCTCGGGCACCAGAGCTATATGAGTTTGCTTACCGCGTTCTGGCGGCTACTGGAGATCGGAAGCTGTGCACTGATGCTCTGCGCTGGGTGTATCCCGAAATGCTCAAGGAAGAGCCCAAAGTATGGCCTATTGGGCAGCTATACGTGTCATTGAAGGCATGTATACTGATTGCAGATCCTGCCGCTGAGAGCCTACTGCATAACCCTCCGCCTCAAGATTCGCTGGACCTATTTGGCCAGCGGCAATTGGTGCATAGGGAATTCTTGCGCGTTTTGCGGGAGGTTGAGAACCTGCGACACCATCATGCTGGAGAACAGGCGAGAGAACAGAGGGCACAGACACTTCGCAACTTGTCAGGACAGATGCCGTCCAATCAAGATTAACATGGCTAAAGGATGGTTTAAAATGATGTAGATATATCTATTTGGCAAATCGGGACTGGGAAAATGGATGAAATCATGTACAAAAGACGCCGCTCCAAAGGGACTTATGACTGTATTACTTTGCGTTCCCAACAAGGCCTCTCATGTTTTATGTAACATAGTTTGTTTGTATAAATTAGATGACTCATAAATGGTGGATAAACAACCAACGTCTTTTCTTTCGCTTTCTACAATAGCAGCAATTCTACAGCTGTGATTGAGACGTCCCATCCACAGTCTTGAGAGCATCTCGAAGCAGCGGCGCAACCTGCTTCCTGCTCGCAGACAAGTCTTTCTGCCTCCACGCCTTTCTCTTCCCATCATCACCATCCAACAACCCATCCTTCCACTGCTCCAACTTCAACCTCTTTGCAACATTGGGGAAATTCTTCGCCGCTTCGACGCCCTTGTCCGTAATGCCCCAAACGAGAAGGTGACGCTGGAATTCTCCGCCAGGATCCGACGTGGTCATGACACTGGCGACGTCGAGTTTTCTCTCTTTGGCCCAAGAAGCAAGTTCATCAATGAAGACGTCTGGCTTTTTAGCCTTTTCAAGCAAGTAGTCAAAGTTTTGGACAACGCAGCTTATGCCCAGCTTGAGGCCTGCTTCTTCCCATTCTTTGTAGTCTTTGCGGAAGATGTCTTGAAAGCTAAGCTTCGAGATGTCCTCTTTGACGGCGGTGATATCTTTGAAGAATGTGGTTTGGTGGAAGTGATTGTGATGATGGACTTTTGTGTGCAGATATTCTGCGGCGAGGATGTCCTTTGGTTTGACCTTGTGCTCTTCCTTTAGATCTAGAGTATCGATAAGAATGGGTGCCAAAGCGAGTTTAGCCAAGTTCTCGTCCTCGACAGTAGCATCTTCAGTTTCTAGCGGAGCAAAGGCGTCCCATGCTGCACGGGATTCTTCAATGATGAGACTCATGCAACTTCCGCAGGGCTCGACAATGCGTGGCTTGACGTCTGGGCTGGTGACGTTTTCATCAACGTGGTGGTCAATGACGCCGATGACTCGGGACTGGAATTTCTTGAGGTCGCCCGTCAAGGCGTTGTGGTCTACCAGAAACCACTCTGTGTCTTCAGGCTTGAGATCGGGGAGTTCAGATAGCGTGAGAATGTCTGTAGGGGCCAATCCAGCTTCCTGCAGGACGGCAGTCATCTCAGTTCGTAGAACAAGATCAGACCGGGGAATGTTTGAGAGGGGAATGTGTAGAGTGTGAGGAGCTGTGTTGGAGCGAATATACGCCAGTACTACGGCTGAGCAGAGTGAATCAAGATCTTGAAATATGTTAGCCATGGATTATAATCGAATCAATGGTGGTGATGTGAGGAGACATACCTGCGGATTCATTGCCAACCACCAAGGTGAGAGGAGTTGATCTTTGGGCTGGGGGAGCTGTAAGAGCAGATCGGGCAGCGGCTAAGAAGCCCTTGAGAGGTAGTCTAGGTGGCATCTTTACAGTGTAGTTTAGTAGATGTTGAAATATTGATCTATACTGCTTCTACTTGAGATGAGCTGAAGTCTGCAATTGCAAGGCTGAGCGTATGGCGGGGCATATGCCTGGAGCTCTTATCGCGATATCAAACCACTCCATTTTTTCATGCCGTGCAGCAGGTCGTAAAATCATTCAAGAATTTGCCCCTCACGACGTCATTCAATTAAAACTAATGCTGTCAATTATAGAGCATGCATACGTTGATGGTTAAAATAAAAAATTACGTCGTCAATTTCACGTCTCTCATAGGTGCCCCAGTAAGAGACGAGTGCTCATCACTGTCATGAAATGAATGACATTACAGACAAACCCTCAGACCAGAATGAGGGGCTTCAACAGTTTATCCAGGCTTTGAATTTGTCTTCTCAATCCTCGGAAGCAGCTCCGCTACAGTCGCCCCTAAACGCCGGGCGTCCGTCCGCATACAGTATACGGACGGGGCAAAGCCGGCTCGATTTCCACCCGTCGATGCGCCCTATATGTCAACTATCGCATTCGCTCTCCTACAGGGCGGGATATCGACATTACTAATACAGCGCCGGTTCGCCTCCGATCCTAGCCGTATAACTTATACGAACAGCTCGAGCTCCAAGGAAACAATTGGATAAGCACGAAGCAAGATGATGCACATTTCAAAGCCAATTGCAACTGCGTCACGATCGGTGCATGCTCTCTTTAGACAATCGCATTCAGTGATAAGACGCGGCTATATTCATTCCCTTGCTGCCCCTCATCGACTTCATCAACCCCTCCGCCCCTCATCCCTTTCAAGCTTACAACTGCTCTCAACAAAAACAACTCCTCCAGCAGCAGCAACAACACCAAAACTTCACTTCCGTAGAGACTTTTCCACCACCAAAATGGCTCCCATCCCAGCAACCATGAAGGCCGTCCAGATCGCCAAAAACGGCGGCCCCGAAGTCCTCGAATACAACGACATCCCTGTGCCTAAGCCCTCCGCCGGCCAGATCCTAGTCAAGAACCACTTCGCCGGCGTCAACTACATCGACACCTACTTCCGCGCCGGTCTCTATCCCGCTCCCTTCTTCCCCCTGACCATGGGCCGCGAGGCTTCAGGCGAGGTCGTTGCCGTTCACGACTCCGTCTCCAGGTTCGCGCCCGGAACCCGCGTTGCCTACATGGCCGGCGGAGAGTCTGCGACTTACGCCGAGTATACCGCCGTGGACGCCGAGAAGGTGGTGGCCATCCCCGAGGGTTTGTCCAGCGAGCACGCCGCGGCGATTTACCTGCAGGGCCTGACGGCCTGGACTTTCATTCGCGAGGCGGGCGAGGTCAAGGCCGGCCAGTGGACGCTGGTGCATGCTGCGGCGGGAGGCGTGGGCACGCTGTTGGTGCAGATGCTCAAGAGCGTTGGGGCCAAGATCATTGCCACGGCGAGCACGGATGAGAAGCTTGCGCTGGCCAAGAAGCACGGTGCGGATTATCTCGTAAACTCCAACGATGACATTGTCAGCAAGGTTAAGGAGATTACGGGCGGTCACGGCATCGACGCCATCTTTGACGGTGTTGGCAAGGCGACGTTTGATGCTGATCTGCAGATGATTGCTCTCAAGGGCCACCTCATCTCATTCGGCAACGCTGTAAGTTTTCACTCCATTGCTGAAACTTAAAAGAAGAATGAAAGAAAAGCATGAAACACAATGAGACAAAGAGACAAAGATAAACTAACAATGAATCTCTTCGCTAGTCTGGAGCTGTCCCCCCTGTCAACATCCTGCAGTTAGGTCCCAAAAACGTCAAGCTCATGAGGCCCATTGTCAATGGCTACGTCTCTGAAAGGGCAGACCTTGAAAGATACACATCCGAGCTCTTTGACCTTGTCATCTCCAAGAAGCTCGAGGTCAACATTCACAACATCTACTCCCTCAAGGATGCCGCCCAGGCCCACATTGATCTAGAGAGCAGAAAGACAACGGGCAAGCTCCTGATCAAGATCAACTAGACGTCTTTCACTCCATCTATAAATAAAAAATCATTACATGTTTTATTTCTTCTTTTGGTATTTGTTCTCTTTCTATCGCCGAGCAAAAAAGGATCCATTGTCCAAACATCCAATTTCGTAGATGACGCTCATTCTGACGAAAATACTAATTTTGGTCATTCATGTCTATTTTTAAAAAGCATCACATCCAATTCTGCTCTTTTTGTTTCAATGCATTTTTCCAACGCTAATATATCCATTTGTTTTACGCCTTCTTGATAGCAGCCAACAGCTCCGCCGGCGGCTCCTGTCGGTATCCCTGGGGGTTGTTGCTGACCCACCGCCAGAGGTCCTCGCAGGCCTTCTCCATGGTGAGCTCAGTCTTCCACTGCAGCTCCTCGTTGGCCAGCTTGGGGTTGGCAGTCAGGTCCAGCACATCACCAGGTCTGCGAGCGACGACCTCGTACTTCAAGTCGCGGCCGACGACGTTGCTGAAAGCCTTGATGATCTCGAAGACGGTGCTGCCACGGCCGGAGCCCAGGTTCCAGGCCTTGACACCGGGCTGCTTGGAGCGGAGGTAGTTGAGGGCCTCCAAGTGGCCTCGAGCAAGATCCACGACGTGGATGTAGTCTCGGATGGCGGTTCCGTCGCGGGAGGGGTAGTCTGTAGAACCCATTAGGATTGACTGAGGGAAAACATGGGGTAAAAGTTAGCACTCACCCTCGCCAAAGACCAGCAACTTCTCACGCTGGCCAGTGGCAACCTGTCCCAGCAAGGGAAGCAGGTTGAAAGGAACGCCCTGAGGATCCTCGCCCATGATGCCGCTGGGGTGTGCACCGCAAGGGTTGAAGTAGCGCAGCAGGGCGCCGTTCCACTGCTGGAAGGGCTTGCCCTCCTTCTCCAGGTTGGTGCGCTGGGCATTGACATAGTCGGTGATGACGTCCTCAATCATGGACTTGGTGCGGCCGTAGGTGTTGGTCGGGCCAATGGGGCAGTGCTCGGGGATGGGGATCATGTCGGGGAATCGAGTGGCATCGCCGTAGACGGTGGCGGAGGAGGAGAAGACAATGTTGGTGACATTGTAGCGGGTCATGGACTGGAGGAGCGCAATGCTGCCGCCGACGTTGACACGGTAGTACTCGAGAGGGATGATGGACGACTCTCCGACGGCCTGGAAAGCTGTTGTTAGCTCTTTTGTCCTTGTCACGGCTTCGTTTCGTCTGGTGTCGCATTTCAACTCGCCTTGAGCGCAGCAAAGTGGATGACGCTGTCGATGGCGGGGTGCTTGGCAAAGACCTCGTCCAGCGCCTTCTCGTCGGTGATGTCGACCTGGTAAAAGTCGGGGCGGCGGCCGGCCAGCAGCTCGATCCGGTCAATCGCAACCTTGGACGAGTTGTAGAGGCTGTCAACAATGACGACATCGTAGCCGGCGTCGAGCAGGGCCAGAGTCGTGAAGGAGCCGATGTAGCCCGTGCCACTGCGGATTGGGCGCAGAGAAGCATGTTAGTCCAAAGATCCAGTGCAAAAGCAAAAAACATCCATCATGGTAACGACGACGCTCGCCCAGCTCAACGCAAGTCGGCGCAATCAATCCTCGAGAGGCTGCGTGGGGCAGCGAGGGGCGATAAGCGCGCACATTTGCTGGGCTGGCGGGAGCATCGCTGAGCAGAGAATGGAGGGGGAGTCGTACCCGGTGATGAGAACAGTTCCGACAGCCATTGTGGTTGAGCGTCTGGATTGTAGGTGAGGAGGAGTCGCGGTAGAGAGTGAGTGTGACAGCGAGAGTGAGAGGGGGGAGCGGATTTTATTGCTACGGGCGACTAATAATGTTTGTGCTATGGGTGCGGATACGCCTCTTATTAACTGTCTTGATAGGCGCGGATCGACCTGGGAATAACTGGGATAGTGGCGCTGGATCCGGCGCTGCGACTGGGACCGGTGACGATCTTGAAATCCGACCGCTGAAATTGCCAGAGACAGATACAGAGACGGAGGCTGAGCGTGAGATGCTGTACGAGTATAGCTGGAGAGAGACGGAGACGGAGATGACGCCAGCAGCCGGGGGAGGGGCCGTGAAGCCATGGACACTCTCTGGAGCGCCATGTTTCAGTGGTTTTTGCAGTGCAACGATTGTATCCAAGCAGGGATATGAACAGAAAGCTTACAGCAGCCCCAAAATAGCCACCGTTGGGCTTCCAATAGATGGCTTAGCTCGCATCGTTTTCCACTGGTTGGCCAGCAAGTGATACGCCAGACGGTAATTAATTCCCTTTGGTGGGGTTATGCGAGACTTGACGGGTATTACAGCCAAACACGGTGGCTTTCGAGCGCTTCATGGACTTCTTAGCACCAAGACTAGCAGTTCTGGCCTCAGCTGTGTTCCTGGATTTACATGGTTCAAGCTCAAACTACCTGGACAGAATACGACACTGGCTCGTAACATTCCCTGCTGATTACATGATTATATTAAGATATATTAATTGCTCCCCTGTTGTCTGTGATGATGCATCTTTTTCATTTCGTGATCAAATCATGGCCCTGGTTCAATTGCTCGGCTTGATATGACGAGTGGCTTTGCCTGGGAAGATGACGGTGGGCGGTTGGCTGCAGATCAGTGGTGTTTGCAAAAGCTTGTGCTAAAGATGAAACGCGCATCACCATCTGGACCCATGTCAAGCCTCGTTGCACTTTGATCTGGGTATTACGAGTACAGCATCTCCTTAACAAAAAGATCGACGACATATCCAAAAATCCTTCTATGAATGTAACACATACTATCCTGCGCAATGCTTTGGTTGCATTAGTTTTATCGAGTTGGAAACAGTCATTGATCTCTATCTCCGTTTTCAGCCCTGTCGGTTCTTTGTGGTAGGTACATGCAAGTGTGTACTCGGTGGGACCCACGTTACTGAGACATGATATCGCCAACAGTGACAAGGCTGTGCCGCACAGCTTCTGACAAAGACAGCATGCACGCAATGACCCAAAAAAAAGAACGTGGCTGTATTATTATTTCATTCTTTATCCCGAGCAAAACCAATTAAACACACCTGGCTAAAGTCTTCCATCAACATGATAGAGACATCAACTTGTACTAACGTGTAACTTGTACTTTGCGCTTCACTACTTCAATTCTCTGACGCGCACGTGACCCCGCTCAATCGTGCCTGATTCTTCACCCAAAAAATGCGCCGCTTAAGCCTCGGCGCGTCACGCTACCGCGCCCTCAGTGAAGTTGTCATCGCGCAAACTAAGCCCAAAGCCATCTCAAAGAGACAAAATCCCATCCTCACACGCCCAAACATATTTCTATCTCATCCCTGCATTTCGAACCTTTCTACAGAGACTCATTGTTTCTTCCGGACACAAACAAAGTGGCCTTCCAACGCCTCCTTACCGCCCCTTCTGGTGACATGCGTCTCATCCCAACTTAACAAAGATGCTCTTTGTTGATCTCAACTCTCCCCCAGTAAGGATCCATCTTGGCTGGGACACAAAGAATCTGGGACCCAGCAGACGACGAATCCGGATTTAAGCTTGGGACAAAATTAGATTGTGGCTATCTTTGTTTTGTGAATTTGGGCCTCGATCCGATCCTATTTGAGCATATCCGTCCTCGATTTTTCACCTTCTCCATTTTGCCGATTTTCAAAATTTTCAAAGCCTCTCATTCTGTTCACTATCAACTGCTCTCTCATTTCATCTGCCACGACCTAAAGGATACTTTTCTCACTTTGTTATCATGATGAATGGTGGAAGGGGAGGCAGACCACGGTCAAGAGAACGCAACCCTGCTAGACGACCAAACACCCGGACGGAGGTGGAGGATTTCAAGAAACCAGACTTTCCCTCCCTAAAAGGCGCACCCAGTACAAAACGGCAGTATACATATGGAGCTGCAGAGGAACCTCGCCGCCTCAGCGTGGACGGCATGCCAGCCACCCTTCAGGATGCTATGAATGGTGTTCTTCGGAGGCAGGAACGTCAGGAGGCAGAGGAGGCTGCGGATCTGCAACGTCATGGACAATACTTGAAGCCTCAAGTCACTCGTCGACAAAACCCGGCGAGAGAAGCCGACGAGTCAGAATCCGGATCAGACGTTGGGTCTAATCAACCGTCACGTGGCCGGGACAACAGCAAGTATAGACAGGGATTGAAGTCTGCCATGGCGAAACTTGGTACATCTCTTCTACGCTGCACAATTTTTGAGGAGCAATATGATGCTAATGATTTTTGCAGCAAAACCAAGCAACACAGCAAAAGTAGCCTTTGATCGAACGTTCAGTCAGCCAGCATCTGAGGATGAGGACGACGACGACGACGATGGAGAACTCACTCCCGATGAAAGTGATGTTTCCGATTCGCGGAGTTTCAACGCCGAGCGTGATTATTTTGGGCATGCTACGTTGAGGTTATCGCCAATGCCGCCGCCACAAGCCGTCAAACCAATTTCATTGTCCAGCTCGACAAGGTCATCCACTCTATCGGGTCGATCACTGTCGTCCAATGACCAACATGAGCAAGCTACACCAAATCGAATCATCGAAGCCCCAAGTAAAGCTTGGAGTGCCGTCAAGAGTCTCCTAGGGGGGAGGGTTTCTGCGCCTGTCAGTCCGCCGGAATCAGACACGCAGCTAAGTCAAGGGACTAGCACCACCAGACTTCAAGAACAGAGCCAGTCCACAGCAAGAATGCGTATCCCCAAGGCACCGAATATTGTGGCCCCAGCAAATCAATCCCGAGGCAAGGAACAGCGGACGGTAATTCCTCGAAGTAGCACTATCATAAATCGCCTATCTCCCCTTGCAGCTACCCGGCGGCCAGGTAAACCTCTCCTCAGTCAACAAGACTCTCCCTTTCCCACAGATCACAGCGAAATGGACGACGCCATGCAAGACACTATTCGAGAGACTGAAAGCCGAGTTTCACGCCAAGAGAAATGGTGGCGCATTCTCGCGTCCCTCTTCCCGTTTACTTCTAGGCGGCAACCTCAGCAAAGACATGTTCAAAACGGAGAGATCAATTCTCCCGTGTCTTCTGACTTCGACTCTGACCTTGATTCGGAACTCGATTCAGATCTCACCGATGAGTCCATCAACTGGCAACAGCTGTTCAATCCACTCACATATCTGCGGGCCATTTATTGGTTTTTCAGCACCGCCCTAGAAAGCGTCGTCAACTCCTTCTTCGGTCTCTTCTCAGACTCTTTGCGAGACCGGCTAATGCTCATTGGTGAGGCGCTGATATACACCATTAGTGGTTTTTCGTTCCTTTTGCTAGCTGCAGTCCTCTCCAGCATTGCCATCGCCAACTTGCCTAGCTTCGAAGAGACTCCATCAGTTTCTGTTCCCTCTGTCTCAATACCAACCTTGCCAAGATTCGATGACCTTGCCTCTCGAATTGGAAATTTCATTCCTTCTATTAGCTGGTCCTCACGGAGTGCATGGGATGACTTTCCGGGGCTTAATGAGCTTCGAGGCGACCAGTATGCCGAATTTGGGGATCTCATTAACCAAATACTACGAGATCTCCGCTTAATGAAGGGTGCTGGGAAGCTTCATGAATCATCCATTGAACAGCTAAACTCGGTCGTTCCCAAGATGGTGCACATGACACTCAAAGATGGAAAACCCGTTGTCACGCAAGATTTCTGGCATGCAATCCGGGATTTGGTCGAGAAAGATGGCAGCTTCCCAATGCTGAACAAGAGCAAGGCTGGCAATTACGAGCCTTCGTCAGAAAAGCAGTGGAAAGATATTGCGGCATGGCTGGCGAGACGTCCAGAAATCGCCTCAAAAATCAACGAGGCGAACGATGGACTAGCCAAGAAGCTGCCGCATATGTGGGAGGCTTGGGCAACTGACAACCAGCGCAAGGTCGAGCAAACGCTACGCCCCATCTTGGACAAGATGAAGATTACCGGATCTCTCTCCGACAAGGACATTGACAAGCGCCTTGACCAGATGATCAAAAAGCACGTGGGCAACACCAAAAGCGGCAGCACTGTCGTGAGTCGTGAATACTTTTTACAGTATCTGAGGGACGAGTTTGCCAGCCATCGTACGGAGATGAGGGCCGAAATCAATGAACTGCAGCCCAGGCTAGAACAGCTGATTCGCGACTCTGTCGATCTAGCCAAGAAAGATGACTCCCCGAGCATGAGCAAGGCGGAAGTCGCCAAGCTCGTTGATGGATTGGTGCGCAAAGCCATTGCTGATATGAATCTGGAAGCTATGGCCAAGGGTCGGATTCGCTCGCACTGGGACAGGGATCTGAAGAACCAGCTCAACTACTTTGGAGTAGGTGCCGGCGCCATTGTCGATCCCAAACAAACGTCCACAACGTTCAGGCCCGATGCGAAATATCTCAATGACAAGGGTCTCAAGGGCGCTCAGCCGTATCCACCCATAGAAGCTCTCCTTCCATGGCATGACGATGGCGACTGCTGGTGTGCTGCCCGTGAGGTGAACAAACGCGGCAACCCCCATGGTGCCAAACTAAGCGTCATCATGGGCCACTCAATCATCCCTCAGCATATCGTGATTGAGCACATCTTGCCTGGTGCCACATCAAATCCTGGTGCGCGACCTCGTCACATCGAGGTGTACATCAAAATCGAAGACTCGGCTACTCGAGAGCGTCTGCTGGACTTTTCGGCGGCACACTTCCCAGATGACCTGTCAGACTGGAACTATGCTCCGGCTGATCTACCTCCTCAGTTTGTCAAGGTGACCCAGTTCGTCTACGAGGGTGCGGAACTGCATGATGGCGTTCATGTCCACCGTCTCAGCAGCGAACTCATGGCCCTCAACGCCGAGACAGACCAGGTGATTGTTCGGGCCGTGAGCAATTACGGAGCTCCCAATCACACATGTTTCTACCGCATTCGTCTCTTCGGGCACAAAGTACCAGAGCCAGGCGACGACATGTAAAAACAAAAACACAAAAAAAGGAAATTTTTCTGCATTCGGCGGCGTCACAGGAGCGTTGGTTTTTGATCTCATCTTGAATTTTGTCTCTTCTTTCTTCTTTCTTTCTTCTATTCGTCTTATTAGTGGGAAAGCATCTTTCTATTGAAGCCAGGCGCAAACGTAGATAGGGTCGGAAATTCGGAATGGGCAGTGGAGCTGGAAAAAAAGGAAGAATACCCCCTCCTCACGAACACAGCAGGTTTTTGTTTTTCTGCACAGATGGTGGGACATGTTGACTTTTTTTTTTTTAACGTATTTGAAATGAAGGCAATGGAGATTCACATTGGATGACTTGTGCGTTTTGACAGTTTTGTGCATGTGTGTGTGTTTGTGTGTATGCTGCTTTGTCTGTTGGTTGTGCTCTGGCTTGCCTTTCTATTTTGTAGTGATTCGTGGGTTTTTTGGTGGTTTGAGGGGATCATTTCTTGACTTGTTTTGAGGTTTTCTGTCTTGAGAACGTTGGAAATAGAGACATAGAAGAGGGCATGAGGTAGGCTGCTGAATATACCAGCGGTTGGCTTTTTATACAAATTCTGATGCTTTTAAACTGTCAGCTAACATTATGCCCTAAATAACACCTCCCCCAATATACAACACCAGCCAGAAATGCTTCCCCAAACGGTATCAACAAGTCTCCCTTTAACCATCCAACAGACCTGCAGCCAAAGCTTCCAAGTCCTCCAATGTCTCAGGTTCCTGATCCACCTCAATAACCTTGCCTCCCTTCTTCTTCTTGCCCTTGCTCTTCTTCTTGGCATCTTCATCGTCTGAATCGTCCTGGAACCACTTCTTGGTCTTCTTCCGCGGCGGCTCAGCATCTGAACCATCATCACTGCGATCCTCCCCAGCAATAGGCAGAGAGCGCAACAAAGCCAACGGATCTTCGCCATCGCCGTTCTCACCAAGCTCCGCGTCAAAGCTCTCGCCACCAGCCATTTCCATCGCTTCTCTCGCCTTTCTCTTCTCCTTCTTCTCTCGCTTCTTCTGCTTCGCGAGCGCCTTGTCGTCCACGTCAGCCTCCTTGACCCTGACCGTCTCGCTATCCAAGAATTTCTGTCGCTGTTCTTCGGCGGGACCTTGTTGCTTGAAGTCCTCTTCGTCTTGGAGCTCGTAGATTTCGTGCGCGTTGCCTTCTTCGTCGAACACGAGTTTCGACGAGCTGCCCATGAACTTGGCCATCTTCTTCTTCGACTGAAGGGCTTTCTCACGGCGTTTTGAATCGACGACGTATAAATCGTTGCCACCTAGCGCTATAACCTTGGCATTGTTGATGGTCGCCTTGCCTGTGAGTGCATCGACCTCATCATCATTTAGTCTTCTCTTTACAGACAAAAAGTCATCTTCTTCATCGTCGTCTTCCTTGCCTCCATCCAGCACAAGTTTAGAGTAATGGCTTGACAAAACGTCCTGGTTCGTTCGTTCAAACATCTTGTCGTATTTCGTCCGCACCTCTGGCTTCTTCTTCTCCTTCTTCTTTTCGTACTGTCCGTCCAGATCCATGTCTGATTCTGAGTCGCTCGACATGCCTTGGCGGGGCGCGTTCTTTATCCTCTTGATATCCTCACCCTTCTGGAATTTGATCTGTGGGGTTCCAGGCAGACCAAGGCTCGAGGCATATGCGTCCCAGTCGTGGTCGTCAAACTTGAATACCTCTTTGTCTTTTTGCAGGTGAATTGACCTTGTGTAACTGATGAATGCCTTTTGGCCTAAGTATTTCAAGTCGGGGAACTTAAAGCACATGTCCTGTAGATTGTTCTTGATGCTCTTCTTCTTCTTCTCCTTGACGTGCACTTTTTGTATGGGAATCTTCTTGTGTTCTAGTCGCTTAATCATCCCTTCTTCTTCGCTGGGGTCGAGGAACAGAACAGCGCGGCCATTGCTCTGGAATCTGGCTGTTCGTCCCACTCGGTGGATATAGGTATCAGCGTCTTCGGGGCAATCTGCCTGAATAACCCAATCAACAGCAGGGAAATCGATGCCTCTCGCCACCACGTCCGTCGCAAACAGACATGATGTCTTGGCAGCAGTGAATCTGTTTGTGATTTCCAACCGAGCTATTTGTTTCTGGCGGCCGTGCAGGTGAAGTAGCGGAATACCGGGCTGAAGATGTCGAAAGCTTTCGTAGACAAACCGGACTTGCTTGCCGGAGCTGAGAAATACGATAATTTTGCTCTTGACGTTCGCTTTGATAAAGCCGTAAAGCGTATCGAGTTTTTCGGGGAGCGGGGTGACGATGTAGTGTTGTTGAAGGGTAGTGGGCGTCGCTGTCGTTGCGTCTTGGTGCACGGAGACGTATTCGGGATCTTTCAGGCTGAGTCGGGCAAGATCTGAAACTTTTTTGCTCTGCGTTGCACTGAACATGAGAGTCTGGCGCGACTTGGGCAGATGCTCAACCAGCGCATCAACTGCAGATTGAAATCCCATGTCCATGATTCGGTCCGCCTCATCCAACACCAAAATCTGCAAGTTGTTCGCGTCGAAGCCGGCCGTCTGGTCCAAGTGCTGCAGCATTCGTCCTGGCGTGCAGACAAGGATATTCATTCGAAGCAACCGCTCAGCCTCCTCCTTCAAATTCTTTCCACCAATAACCAATCCAGCTGAAAAGGCGTGGTGTCGTCCGATCTTGCGCAGCACTTCGAAAATCTGAACCGCCAGCTCTCGAGTTGGGGAGAGGATGAGAGCACCAAGGCCGTCGAATTCTGTCCATTGTTCACGATAGAGCTTCTCCAGTACCGGTACCAAAAATGCCAGAGTCTTGCCGCTGCCCGTCTTCGCTGCACCGAGGATGTCTTTGCCCTGCAATGCCAACGGGATGGCTTGTTCCTGGATTTCGGTCATGTTGGTGAAGTGTGATGCGTGGAGGCCGGATGCCGTCGCAGGTGAAATGGCCGCCGACAGGTCAGCAAAAGTCTTCACCTTGCCAGACTTGGGGTCCTACACATAGTCACGGTAAGTCATAACATCTAGGATAAATGCACTTGCGTCTCATCCACTCACCAGCTGGGCGATGGCCTCCGCGAGTTTGTGCAGGTCTTCATGATCGCGCTTCCTCTTTTGCTTCTTGAGCTCTGTCTTGTTCGGCTTGTGTTGCGGCTTCTGCTTGCCGGCAGTTTTTGCAGGCATTGCGACTTCGGGTGCAGATGCTGAGTTGGATGAGGATTTTGTCAAGGCCGAGTTCCAGATTCTGATCAATAGATGCTCGCTGCATATAGCGATAGGAAACTTTTTTGTCGGGGCGAGCTTATCTTATCCTTGTCGATAAGATAAGAGCGAAAATGGAGTACAGGGTAGCTTCAGAGGCGTGTCTTGTCGGCTCGTCGGTCCTCACACCTGGAAGCAATATTTTGGGGACTTCAATAAATAGGTAGGAAAAAAATAAAGAAATAATCCCCTGCTCTTTTTTTTTACCACTCGCCGTCAGCCAGAGAGCATTCACATAATCATTGGTTGCGGATAAGTACGAGGACACTTGTTGATAAAAGATAGAGAATATACCAACAGAAAAAAAGCCATCAGCAAATACGTGAGGTAGTCTAACAATTTCTACCAACTAAATCATACACACATAGTCAGCTATACTAATTACAAAAACCATAAGAGTCAAGCTTGGCTTATAGTATAATGACAATTACTTAGACACTTACACTGAGTCTATAAGTAACATTACCGTAGTACTAATATAATACGCATACAGGAATTACTCCACATTGCCCTAGTACTGCCCCTCCAAGGCCAGATCATCTATGTTACAAATAAAAAAAAAAGGACAGAAGTGAAACACTGCCATATGAGAACAAGGAGAGAATCAAATACCCAAAAAGCAAAAAACAACAGGACCGAACGCGGATCGAACGCGTGACCTAGAGATCTGCAATCTCTCGCTCTACCACTGAGCTATCGATCCCTTGTTGTGATGGGGCGCCGTCTAATTTAGCTTTATAAAGCCCAAGAATAAGACATGGGCAAAAAGGGAAAGAGGTTAAAAGACCAAAAACAAAGGACCGAACGCGGATCGAACGCGTGACCTAGAGATCTGCAATCTCTCGCTCTACCACTGAGCTATCGATCCAATTGTTGACTAATGAGCTAATAATTATATTTTATATACTGCATCTTCCAAATGATAGGGGATCAAATATTTACGATCAATGTAAACTTAATCAGTCATGAGACTTTTGATCTAATATATATTTTCCCATTTACTGGTTTAGGTGCTTATTCCTTGAGCCAAGTGCCCCGTGTGATAGTGTGGGCTTTACAGACTACTTAAGTTGCAACTAACTCTTATATCCATTTGAGAACACTAGACAAGCATTCACCGCTCTAAGTACGGGGTGTCATTAGGATAGCGAAGTCGATCTTTTGACTAGGCTGTTGGCCACAAGGACCAACATCGCCGATATCTTTCTATCTGACACACTTACTATCTAAAAAAGAGGTTGCCATATTCTCGTTCACTACGACTCCTATCGGATTTCGTATCACCTAGACTCGAGAACGTATTACACTCTGGTCCCGCATAAAGCAACGACCTAAACTGTGATCATAGTCCCTATATTCCTCTAGTATCTTCTGCTATAGCTATATTTCTCTAGTATCTTCTGCTATAGCTATATTTCTCTAGTATCTGCTGCTATAGCTAAGACAAAAGATACTAAAGAAATATATGAGGCCCAGGATACCACAGCCTCTTCAAGCGATCTCATACAGCAGTCACCCGACCATAAGTTATTTTGTTAAGTAGGTACCTAGGTAGCCTGTGGAATATACGAGTAATTCATGGTATAGACCTGCGGCTAGTTCGCATTGGGTAGCTCAACAACACGCTCAATTCCCACTATCACACTGCCAGAGCGATTTTATCCCTAGAAGCTCGTTTTCTGGAGAATACCGAGCCGACATTCTCTATTCGCATCCGAAAGAGAGGGCTGTTGACAATAACTCTGACCAAAATTAGCACCCGGTCTATCACTATTTCCCATGTAGCTGAAGTAAGAGATCGCAGTGTGGCAGTCTACATATGTTGTGACCCAAAACTCCAATGGAGAAACCGATTGACAGCTGCGAGAGAGTCTCGGCGCAGATGAATAGTTTGCGAATACGGAATAGACGTACTTGCGATACATGTGAATGACTTTTCTTTCGGTGTGTCATTGCTCTGCCTTCAAGAGCATGGGCTATAGGAAAGAGACCTTGACTGGTCGGTCCCTTATCCGATATAAGTATATCGCTACCTATGGAGCATCGGATATTGCCCTCAGATACTTCATGAAGTTGCAAGCCACCTCTGGATCTAATTAAGTAATTGTGTAACTCTATGCGGGAGTGGTAGATAGATTACGGGAGGGGTAATAAGCTGTCTGTCTGTGTGGTGGGGAATATCTAAATTTACTAGGATTATCTTATGGAAGAAACATCTCTTCGGAGAGTTTACGGAGATCTTGGTGGCCTCGGCATGCTTGGCATCAAGGTACGACGTATCTTGGTCGATTGAGAGTGGTTGGCAGATGAAGGGCTTGATGCAAATATATATAGGTGCTAACCCTCTCTTCCAATAAAATAGGATAGTTTAGATGGCGGCTCGATCAACTATCCTTGCATATGCGGTGTGAGGTCCGAGAGATCAAAGATTGGCTATGTTTGGCGTTAAATCGTCCCATCTCAGGCACATTATTTAGTAAGGCAAAGCAATATTATTCAGTCATACCTCCTATGTTGTACAACATCGGGCGAGAAACAACACTACTGGCTTCTGTACGAGAGTTACTTATATTGGGCATGAATGTGGCTTGATGCCGTTAATATCAGACCCTGCTTCTGATTGGCTGCACGTCGACTCCAATGCAAGGAGATTGAGGACGTGTCTTTGTCTTCTCGAAGGCGTTGCGATATTGCATAGAGCTATGCTTCATGAGGAAAAACGAAAGGAGTAATCACATAATATTTGGAGAGGCTTCTACTAAGAAACTCATGGAAGACGTAATAGGAGTAGAGGAGGGAGCTAGGATAGCCCGTAACTGAAGTGGCCTACGAAAAATTATATATATCCGACTTTTCCCTTCTCCATCTTGCCATCCAACATAGAACAACGACTTTCATCAAAGACTTCTACAAACTTCTCAACTTTTGTTTATTTCCCTAGTATTATACCTCTCAAGATGGCGAGTGAAGAAGCAACTGTATCAGCTGAGCTTCTTGGTGACGAAGTCGATTTCGACGGCGGCATTGTTCCCCAAGCCACTGCCTGGGTAAGTAAGCAACTTTACACCTTTTAGAACGTGATAATTCCTAACTAAATTTTAAAACAGGTTAAGTGGAATGTCAAAGGAGGGGCTGATCGCACGGAGCAACCCACGATTGGTCACCTCTACCAACTAAAGGGCCAACCGTAAGTGAGATATTTCCCCACAAACTGAATTTGCCTAACTTTTTCATAGAAACATACAGGGCATCGAAATTAGAGTCAATTCTTCTGTCATCTTGAATGCCTTCTCGTAAGTGGTAACTCTTGACGATTGAGTAACTCGCAGAATAACAATTACTTAGGAGCCCTAACGGGTCTGGTTCGCCAGATCTTTCTGTTCCGGGACCGACTAATGGTCAGGTCAAGAACAACCCTGTTCGTATTGGATCGTACCGTGTTGAATATCGTTAATGGAGCTTGAAATGTTCCGACCAGACCCGTCTGGTTGTCACACGGCATTCACTTGAGGGCCAGTTTCAGTTTCACGAAGTAGGGATATCCTGTCGAGTGGAAAATGTAAATCCCTTTCACTTTACAATTCTCTGGAAACCTCTGCCGAATATATCGATTTTCTTCTCTACACTCATTTTAAAGACTTAAGTAGCTAGCTACCAAGGCCTGCATTATATAAAAGAAAGTTCTTATCAATTTGGCTGGTGATTTGTATCCCTTGCTACTAGCACTTTCACCCTTATGTTGATCTATACATCGCCATAAGACATTGGGTTACATGCTTTCCCGTGCATTGTATCACTGATACGTCTCCACAAAGTCGTAAATCTTGCAGCCATATCCGCCATAAGAGCAAATCTGCTGCACCGCCAACCCGACATACATAATAATACTCTCAATCTCATTGTCCCAAGATGCTGCCGCAAATCCCAGCTGCTTGCCAAGCTCAAAGAAGGCCTCAATGAAGTGGTTGGCGACAAGTTCCGTCTTCACCGTTCCTTCTTGTGCCTCGTGGATATCATTGGTAAGGGCAACGCAGAGAGTAGGAACAGCTACAACGGCGGCGATGGTGCCCTTCCAGCGCTTAATGGTTGGCTGATCGGCCTTCTTCACCTTGGCGATGACATTCGCCAGCGCTGCGGCGCCAAAATTGGAGACGGTGAGTCCCAATTTCTGTATTCTTGTCAGCGGGATTTCTCAATCGGCCATATGAGGCAGACTTACAGAGTACTTGACAAACTTGGCTGTTGTAGAAGTATCAGTCGGCGGCTTTGTGGGATCCTCACCGACTGGCCAGGTGATGAACGTGGATATCGTCTCGAATGTCAGTGACGTTGCATTCAGAACATTGGTGAGCTGGGCAACAGGTCCAATCGGAACACTCTCCAATCCGGTGCCTTCAAAAGCGCTGTCGATGAGAAGCGAAATGGTCTTGAACTCGCCGTACACCAACTCCAGACTCGTGGCCGTTGCCAGCGTGAAGTTGGTCACATCTTTAGCAAGGGCAGGATCAGCTGTGCCCGAAACATACTGGCCGAAAGTATCTGCGGTCAGTCGACCCGTAAGCTTCGGAGGGGCCTTGCCTGCCTTGGCCTTGTAGAGAACCGTTGTAGGAATGGCCATGAGCAATGCGACCAGTCCCAGTAGAGAAAGGGGTCGGTTGCCGGCAATCTTCTTCCAGAGCCATCCAATCACAGGGATATCCATGTTACTATTGGCGAGGGTTTTGATCAAGTTGATACCCAAAGCCAAGGCCTGGAATAGGATATCTCCAAGGGTCTTGAGAGAGTCGATTATGGCATCTATGAGATCTCCAGAGATCTTGACCATGAGAGCCTTGATATCATACTCCCCGCTGTCGAAAAAGTCGAGGAAATCTTTGGCGACGTTAGTGCAGAGTTTGACGATAGTGTCGAGCTCATCTTGGATATCGTCCCAAATAGCAACAAGGTCGTCTTCTGCCGAACCAGGAGTGCTATCATCGGCTAGGGCGGCATTGGTGGTACCGCCACCATATGTGAAATAGTATGTCGACCAGTTGTAGGCAACATCCGACTTGACATCTTGGTCAGTCTCGTCAGCATTAGACGCATCAATCGTCTCAAGGGCAGCCTTTGACTTGACGCTCTTGGAAGCAGCAGAAGCGCCGTCGTAGTTTTGATTCTGCAGCGTGGGCAATTGAGCTTTGATGGTGGTACGGAGCTCTTCGAGCCATGAGTCGACTGTGATCTCAGTAGTATCCAGAAGATGTTGTCCATAGTCAAGAGCTGCATTAAATCCAGTGGTAATGCTGTCAGCTGTGGCGAGGATGTCATCCCAATTGAACAAGTATCCCAAAAAGTCAATAACATCCTGCAACAGGACGCCCAACTTCTTGAAGACCCAGACGACAGCCTTGACAATGACCGAAGCTGTATCCAGAATAAAGGTATAGATTTCATCGCCAATTTTGATAATGAATTGCCAGACTTTGCCAGCAGCGTCCTCTGGAATAACAAATAAGTCAGTAAAGGCCGAGATTGTACGGGAGTGGGATTTTGAGCCAGAGGGATATATGCTCACCAACAAGGTTAACACCCCAATCAAAAGCATCTTCAACCTTGTCTTCAACCTCATGCCAGAAGTCCTTGAGCGTGCCTCCAATAGAGAAAGCTCGTACACCATGAGTATTTTCTCCTCCAGAAGCAGCCACAAGGCTTACTGCCTTGAAAGACTTCAGCAACTGCTGGCTATCCCCTTGATTCTGACGTGTCTGATCTACCAGGGCTTGAATAGATGCAGCAGCGCTCTTGACATCGTCATCCGAGGCATTGGATGGAATAAGAGGAGTACCATCTTGCTTCTTGAGGGCGCGAACATCTTCGGGAGTCTGAACATTGTCAAGCTTCATAATTACCTTCACAGAGGGATCCAAGAGTGGGTTCTGCAGAGGAGTCTCGGGAGACCCAGGTTTGGCAGCGCGGTAAGCGTCTGCTGAGAAAACGAAACAAGAAGCATCATCGCTCTGAAGTTGTATGTTTAGAACTCCCTTGGCATCTGTCTGATACCATTGACCAGTAGGCCCAAGTGAAGCATACCGGCCATTGATGGTACATCGTACAACACCGGAAGCGCTGACTCTGAGCCAGCATCCAGGAATGAGACTGGCTTCATCGCTAGTGGTGGCTGTAGCATGCATCCGTAGCATGAATCCCTTAGTCTCAATGACATTCAAGTCTGACGCATACCAGAAAGGGTATGTTTGCCACAGCTGTGACACCGAATCTTGTTGCAAGAGGACGAGGTTACCATACTCATCCACAGACAGCAAGCTGCTGACGAGTGTCTGATCTGAACCGTCCGCAGACTTCAAAGAAAGCAGACCAGAAATTTGACCGCCTTTTCCATCCGAAAGAAGAGGAATTACAGTTCCATTGGAAAGGGTTGTGCTTTGTGCTGTATAATAGTGAACGGCGTCTGAGTTGGTCGTATACCAAAATCTCAAAGTTTGTCCAGACAAGGTGACATGGAGGTCTTTGAGGCCACTGACTTGGTCTCCAGTGTTTATAACAGTTCCCTTGCCTTTGGCAGAGCAGTACTCGCTTGACTTGAAGGCCGTGATGTTCTGACCTCCAATGAGGAGGATGCTCTGATGCGACGTAGGATCGACATATGAATTAATGCAAGTTGCGCCTATGAGACAAGCTGGTTAGCACTTCTACATAGTGTGTGTGTAATGTGAGAGTGATGACATACCGGTAGGGCAGATTGGTTCCACGACCATGGTGCTGCCAGTGAAGAACTTGAACTGAATGTGTGTAGGCCCGCTGAAGGTTTCGTATAGGACAAAAACACCGTCTCCGAGAGCGCAGGTTCCCAAAGCAACGTCTATAATTCTTTTAGGGTTTGCAGCCAAGGACCATGGACCCAGTAACGTCGCCTGGTTCTGAATGAATTGGACAAAGCGTAGATCTTCTGTGCTGGCGAGTCTGTCTGGGCGTTGGAATGCTACCATAACTAAAGGCAAGGTGCGTTTTGTATCCGTAGATTTATTGTTCTATCACAACAGTGTTAACATCGTGCTCTACGCCTTTGGGAATCCAATAGAGTAAAACCCAACGTACCATATAAATGTGGTCAACTGTAGGAAAGGAAGCTCCACGAATAATCTTGGAGCTTGGAATGGGACCCTGAAGCTCAGCAAATGTGACACCGTAAAGTAACGTAAAGGAAGAAGTGGCGTTGGCTCCAGGAGTAGCAATGCAGATGTCAAGTGTAGAATCCGGTGCTTGAACAACAGCAAAGGCCTGAACCTTGGTACCGCTGGGAACAATGCCAGATACGCTTCCAAAGTCAATTTTGGTGGCTTTACCATTGATGACAGTGATCAAGTAAAGATAGGAGTCTTCACTCAGGGAGAAGACACCTGGATCCATGTTGGCATCTCTGAAAACTGCAAAGTGCTGGCCAGCTGGGATGGGGTTGGCCGAGACATAGTTTGTCATCAGCTCCGAGTCTTGTTTGATGGTCACCATAGTGAAAGAGTGATGGGGTGAAAATATGAGTTTGTAGGATGTTTCTTTGTAGAGCTGTTAATGAAGAACTGATGAGTGATTAGTTTGATGAATCTAGACATGAAAGACTTGATATATATATATATATCCACATATACGAGAGCGTCGTGAGTTTGGGTTGCCTCCCCGCCAATATCAAGGCCGATGTCTTTATTGCTGCTATTACAACCACCACACCCCAGCCAGCGGTGCCACCGATGACTTGATATGATGTAAATGATGGCTTTTCGATGGTTTCTCTTCGAAGACCCAATTGCGTCTTCGGCTGGCGATGCCAAGACCGACAAACTCGGGTCATCGGCATCCGAACCATCGTTCAGTTGATGCAAATACGGCAATACGAGCCCACTCCGGTACTTCTATGACAAGCGAAAAATGTGCTGGGTTCACGATGCGACATGCAAGGCTGGCATGAGCGGTATAGCCGTTGCAGTCTTTCTTGTTATTTGGGTGTCTCGTGCTGATGCATTCACACCTATTCAATATTGAATCCTTCCCAGAAAGCAGTTATGATGCATGCCTATAAGCTTACCTTTATTTTTCAGGGTGCATGGCAAGACAGGTTAGCCGACATTCGTATAACCCCTGTATTACGACCCTACCGTTTACTCTGCCGGCGGTTAAACAAAAAGTGATCACATAGCTGCATATTCCCGTTGGCTGCCGATCTGTGGTTGGCCAGAATCGTCGCAAGGCTGTGTCGACAAATCAAAGCTGAATGTAAGAAAATAGCGTTCCAGAATAGTCACCAGGGCTTGCGGGTTCCAGACTATCGTGTTCTGTTTGCTTGATTGCCCGATTAGGAAACCTTTTTGAACTTGACGAGAAATGATATCATAGGTAGTCCTTTGTCTTGGAGTTATCAAGAACTTCACATTCGAAATTTGATATATAATAAGTTCTCTTTTCTCTGATGATTGAAGTCTCAACAACAAGCAATCACAGCTAGAAAAACAAGCAACTCTAAGCAATCTCTTTTACTAATTCTCTTTACAACTTTAGTTTCAAAGCATCATCTCTCAATACACCGCCAAAATGACAAGCTACATCAACTCCACTGACTCGAACCCCTGGGATCAGATGATTGTTCTTTCCCAAAAAACCATCAACGAGTCCTTTCAGAACATGTGGGAGGTTGCTCAGCTTGATGGTGATTCACCTCTCACTCACTATGAGCGCACTACTAGAGGTGGTGAATATCTCAAGTTTGATGTTGGTGCTCCCTCCGTGGAACTGCAGGTTGTCCCCAAGGATGAATTGCTTTTCTTCAAGTTGTCTATGACAAGCGGATCTTGTTTCATCTACTTGAGCGATGACTCAAATGATGATAGTCATATCGACTGGCAGATAAACGACTGGGTTTTTGCTTTTTCGGTCAGCATTGGTAAGTGCATTCCCTTCTTCATAATATTTTTCGCATATCGTATATTTACCCTATCTTTAGCGCAAAAGACGGTCGCAAAAGAAAGCCAAGAGTACAAGGACTTCAAGAACCGTTCTGGGCTCCTCAACTGGGACTTTTCGTTGGCGTGCCTCTTCATTGATACTTCTTGTAAGTTGTATTTTGATATAGTTTCTCTCATAGCACGTAACTAATTCTAAATGTTGTTCTATAGCGTCTACCAAGTTTTCGGAGGAGCTGAGTACTTTCGGCGACAGGCAGAATGATTACAATACCCTCATGACTGCCAGATCGAAGGGCGTCTTCCAGTCGTTCGTTAGTGAATGGGTTAATGTAATGGCAGCGTCAGGATGCAACATCTTGGGTTACTCTGCCCAGGCCAGTGCCGACACAAGTGGTATGCTCTTCTTCTCCCCCCTAGCAGGTATATTCAGGAAGATATGGGCTCTAACTTCGTACTCGCTGTTTATAGACCAGTATCAACCCACCTTCCCACCTACCCTTATGGACTATGATACATACCCTTGGAAGGCTACTCCGACTTCGGCGAACCAAGACAACCTCGACACCAATTCTCTGTGCTATCTCATGATGTCCAACTTCACCGTGCCTGCAACTGACGCGGTAACCTACAGCGGTCAGTGGACAGATGACCAGCACGGTGGTACTTATGTTCTGAATCGTTCCCTCTTCTGGCCCTGGATGTTTACAGTGCTTCGGGACGTGGTCAAAGCCATGGTCCCTGTTCCAGATGTCCCAACGCTCTATTGGGATAACACTGACCCGAACCACCCATATGCGTCTCGAATGGAATATCACTTTGGAGATAACACGGCCAGCGATGACAGCTATAAATTTGTCTCAACTGGCCCTGGTCAATGGTCTTGGACCGGTGTCCCCCTCAGCCAGTCCAACAAGGTCGCTAATCCAAATGACGGCAGTGATTACGAAACCATTGTTGAATCCACCAATGTTCCCAAGCCCGGTGCTCGTAAGTGCAGCGTGCCACCCAAAGAATGATTATCACAAGATACATATACTAAGACAAGTTTTTATAGCGCCTGTCAGCGGCGGCACTCTCAGTTTTACCGCCGGCCAAGAACAGATCAGCCTGACTGGCAAGTCTACTTTTGTTGTTCGAGTAGATCACAGCAGGAAGAAGAATCCCACATAGTACGTTGAGGCTTCCTGGACTTTTGAGAATACACTCATTGAATTTGGCGATGGATCAATTGGCTAACACTACACTAGTACCCTGATGACTTTTGTCTTGACCTGGAGCGTTTCTATTGCTGTGGCCGCGGTTGAGGATGGCGGAGTTCAGTTCACCATTATAAATTCCACCGTGGACACTGAATCGACGTCGGAGGGCAACTTGTCCTGGGTACCATCAGCGGATGTCGTGGCATCCAATCTCAAGACTCAGATGAGCAGCAGTCTCACCAATGCTGCTTCGAATGCTAATGCCAACTTGATGAACGTTCTGGCGAACCAGCATCGACTGTATCTCCCTGCCAAGGGGCATTTCCTTATGCATGACCCTGTTTTCAACAGCAAGGGCGACCTTTTGGTTGGACTGGATTATAACGGGTAAGGAGATGCAAAATTATCCTACTGAATCGAACATGATAGAGTGCAGATGCTAACCGTTTTATCAGAGCTGACGCACCACCACCGCCAGCTAAGAAATAGATACGAGGTTAGAAGGGACTCAAAATGGGATTGTTGAATGGCAGTGGGCGCAACGACACTGCATAGTTGCCCTTTTCTGCTTGGAAGTCTGTTTCTTGCTTCACATGTATTGACCTTCTTTCTCTTTGTTGTTTAGTATGGAGGAGCAATCCTTTATAGTAAACCTTGAATATGTTTGTGATTTACTACTCTATAGAAAATTGACATTTGTTGTCTCTGAACAAGGTGCCTCTTAATTTGTACTCTCTAGCAAAATATTCAAATAGATTGGAAATCAAATTAGAAACACTAACAGCTTGAGAGCGCATCGCTACCTTCCATGAAGGGAATCGTCGGGTTGTAAGTTATGAAACGAAGAGAAAGACACAGCGATTTAGAGATGCAGAGAGTATTGGAATTGTCCATTTTCAGCTTACGAGAGGATTGATGAACTAAAGTTTGGCCGTCTGTCTCCAACAAAGACGCTAAGGCGGGTTGGTGGAGTGGTCTAACACGTGCGACTCAAGATAATATCTTGATCCTTCAAAAGGATTTCGCATCTCGCAAGAGGCGTGGGTTCGAATCCCACACCCGTCAGTCTTTCTTTTTTCCATCTCACATTCAAGTTTTTTGTTCTAGCCCTCTTTAATCGTCCAGCCATCTCAAGGAGTAGGTGGATTACTTACTTACACCATGTGGTTCTTCGCGCATCTTTTTTGGTCAATGCCTGTAGCACACTGATCACTAAACAAGTCACGAACCAGATGCGGCTTCTTGGCTCCTTACGAGTATACGAAACAATGTCGACAACGAGGAAAAAAGAATATGCAACAGCATTGACAAGCACAGGTAGTTGAATTGGTATTATTATTCACTTTAAAGTAAATCTTAAGAATCAGCAGACTGCGTCATCCCATTAGCTGTCTACAGTTCATTCGCCTTTCTGATGC
Source organism: Trichoderma endophyticum (assembly GCA_035079535.1). NCBI lineage: Eukaryota > Fungi > Ascomycota > Sordariomycetes > Hypocreales > Hypocreaceae > Trichoderma > Trichoderma endophyticum. The sequence goes on from JAPMIQ010000001.1 coordinate 93,823, forward strand.
AGTTGTGAACCAATCGCATTACACCATTTCGAAGGAAAGGTATCTCGTTAGGCTGAAGGCCGGAAATGCAACACTCATCTGCTACCAAGTAGATAAAAATAAAAGAGATAGTAATCAAGTGAAATTAGTAACAATTTTTCCACGGGTCTCCAAGTTCTCAAAGAAAATACACCCCCTGTAACTTGTCAGCGGTTGATCAAGGGGTGGTGTTTTGACCCCAATTCACACCATAAAGGAGCTTGGGGTAGATTGAAGATACCCCAACTACATGGATATTGAAGTCTTATAAATGCAAGTGACCGTCGTTGTATATTCGGATCAAATCAAATCATTTCACACATATTGGCTTTCGGTCTTTTTCATCGCTTTCTTTACTTACACAATGGCTCTACGGGCTGCTACTCTGTTCGCTCTGTGTGGCGTTTCCTTAGCCTCATCATCAGCGCCATCAGTTAAATCCGTCAGAACTCTATTCGAGTTCCCCAAACAATCTTACATCGAGAACCTCGCAGTTCGAAGCAATGGCCAGATTCTCATCTCGGACCTCAGCACATCACAACTTTATCTCTTCGACCCGTCAGCAACTGGGCCAAGTCAGCCCGTTGTTGTTCATGACTTCACCGAGTCCCTTGGCCTCGCAGGCATCGCAGAGTACCAACCAGACGTATTTGCCGTGATTTCGGGTAATTCTTCATTTACCAGCGATATTCCTAGTGCTGGAACATGGAACGTTTGGAGTGTAGACCTACGCGGCGTTGGGATTTCCTCGTCACATGGCAAACTAGGGCTCACATCCCCACCTGTGGTTAAGAATATTGCACATGTTAAGCCGGCGCAATTTCTCAACGGCATCTCACTACTCTCCCAAAAGGATCAAACTCTTCTTGTTGGCGATGTGAATGGTGGTGTTATCTGGAACTTGGACATCAAGACGGGACACTACGAGGTCGCTATTAACAATACATTCACACAGCTCTATGCATCGCCGCCTTTTTCAGCATCAGGAGTAGATGGAGTTCACGTTCGCGGCAACTCAGTTTACTTTACGAACTTTGGAAACGGCACTTTTAATAAGATGCCTATCAACTCTGACGGAACCTCTGCAGGGCCCGTTACGACAATTGCGCATATAAAGGGGCCATTGGACCAGTACGACGACTTTACGTTTGACTGTGATGGCAATGCTTTTGTGGTGACTGGAGGCGGAAATACTATCGAGCTGATTTCAGCTGATGGCAAGCGCCAAGTTTATTTTGCTGGCAACCTAAATTCCACTGCGATTGCCGAGCCAACGTCTTGCGCATTTGGTCGTGGCCCACACGACAAGAATGTCCTCTATGTTGTTACGGCTGGTGGAATGGAAACACCAGTAAATGGAGACATTATAATTGGTGGACAACTCGTTGCGATCAACACTACCTCGAGGGGATCTGCATGCTAAACTCTGGCAATAATCTTGTTTCGATAGATAGGAGTAGCTCCAAAGCTAGTATTGAATAATGAAATTGCCATCGTGTCAAACAAGATGTATCTCCAACTTTATCTTCTTGTCCTGCATTTGCATCAAGATGAAGACGGAGTAAAATCCAACATCCACTGTACGTATTCTCTCTCATTTGTTGACCGGCGGCTAGAACTTCCTGATCTGCAGCAAGCACGTATTCAAGCATCAACCAAGTAAATGTGAGATTCGCAAGGAAAAAAATTGTGCGCAATGATGAAGTGTCTTTAGTCCATTAAACAAGAGCCAAAGGGAGGGGAATCGACAGAAGGCTTTCCAAATCTATGGTCTGTAGCACGTATCACTGCGGCCTTGGCCGTTATCAACGCATCGTTCACCACAGTACTCAACAAAATGGATTTCCCCATTTGGTCCACCTGCGCAATAGAATAGCGACTTTTTCCTCCAGTTGTCATCTGTGGGCTTGCCAGCTGCTCTGAGAGCGCTCACTATCTGGTCATAGTAGTTGCCTTCTATTTGTTAACAAGCAGATTAATACCCGGAGCTTTTCTACACTCTCACCGATGCCTAGAAGAGTAGATCCACAGTAGTCGAGATTCTTGCTGCAGTTTCTCGCTGTGGCGAAAGGAACGAGAGTGGCTAGAGCTGCGATAGATGTAACCGTGAAGCGCATGGTGACGGTGGATTAAGTGTGAAAAGTTTTCATATAAGATCTTAGGTTTGCAGAGAAACAGTGACAGAAGATGAGAAATGGCTGGTTTAAATGTTCAAGTCTCTAGAACTCTACTCATTTCTCGAAAGCTACAGCAGCGCAGCACAAACATCTCTGGAGCTGAATTGTGTAGTGACTTTGCGCTCCGAAACATCACACGAAAAGAGTTTATGTATGTCTTGTATAAGGTAACTGTTTATGATAGATGGAAGGATATGGAATGCGGGCCTTCGGGTATCCAAAACATGTATCCACAAGCATCGCCACCGAGTACGAAGATTGCAAGTATTACGGATGATAATTTCAGAGATATCTAATATTAATCCTCTTGAGAGTCTTTCTACCGTACGTGATGAGTTTTTTTTTCGCCACTTTTGATCTCTTCTCCTTTTGTCAGAAGGATATGAAAGAATGTGATCCATACTCTCAGCGACATGTCTTATTGAGTCGCAGACAGTCTACGAGGGTTGATTGCTTGGCATGGGATGCCGCAGAAGTAGACAGCCACTGCCATTCTGTTGACAATTGATCATAAACTTTTCAGAAGTATTGCTTGAGTACAACTATCAAGACGTATCCCCTTGTAGTACGCATTCTGTCTACTCTAAGATACCTTTGAGATGCAGATAGTGCTTCAAACTGATAGAGAGTCTTCGTAAAAGTAGATCTCAGATCCTCACTGCCAGCCTCATGAGTTTGGCTTGTGGAAGTCTATTATTTTGAAGTAACTAAAAGACTAACAGCTCACTGAAATGGATAGAGCGACGAGCCGACGACAGTTAGATGTTTGAGTGAGCCGGATGCAGCCGATGTCTTGAACCCTTGTGGCCGATATCCACTTTACAGAAAGTGAAACCTACATCTCGGTTGAACAGTCGGCAATATCCGCATATGCAGGACGTCGTGCTAATATTTCGCCGTTAAACAACAATACATTCAGCACACCGCAGAATGTGACAATGAGAAGCGCCAATGTCTATCTCACGGGCATGCGTGATGAGATGTGAGGGACATACTAATTACAAATGGAATGACTAAAGCATATGAGCCAATTAGATGAACAAAATGTGAATGCCATATCGCCCAGCCATGCCTACGGAACGTATTTCACCTGTCCCTCATGTACCACTTACACCACACAGACGGGATGTTTTTGTATGGGCTATCTGCTATCATGCGCCGCATCTTTCGTAGTATAATTCCTGTAGCGGGAATAATCGATTATATGTCAGCGGGAGTAACCCTCCGAAAAGAAAATTCCTAAGAGGTGAAAAAAACTGAGTTGTTTAGTGGCGACGTCTGAAGTATCGGAATGATGGTGTGGAGATCTTTGAAGTATGAGGGGGTTGGCATGCGCGATGCAGCCATCGTCGTAACATGAAAACAAAACAAAGAAGCGACGTATTGCTAGATACGTTAAGCGATGCATTTAAACTCGAGCTCAGCGATCGAGCCGGTAACAAACAGGGCGAAAAAGTAGCGCTGGTGTTGGTCGAGGCACCCCTCAGAGTTAAGAAAGTGTGCACATGATTCGGTGTTCGTGGTCAGCTTCAGCTTGAAGGTTTCCCTTTGAAGAGCTGAAAAAAAGAGATATTTTCTGTCGTCATAGACGATGCTCAGACAGTTACAGTATATTCCATCCATTGGCGGCTGGAGGAATCTCATATCGTCCTCTTGGAAGCATATTACTCCAATGTTTTATGTGTGGTCGTAGCTAGTCACATCAGTTAGTCGCAATTAAGCTTTACCCAGTTCCATCCAATATATATGTGGAATTTTGGGATAGTAGTCATGAATATCCTCGAAGATCATCTTCTGAAGTGTAGCAATAATGGTACCATCTTGCTGAAAAGACCCCAAAGATTTTACTCAGCTCCTCGAAAATAACTTTCGCTGTTGCTATACGAGTTGTCTTCTAATTTGAGAATAAGCCATACGCTAGTTTCTCTCCGTTGGCCTATGATCTCTTCTCTTAACGTGTCATCGGCTCAGCTTCACTTGGGCTGAATTGCTGAAGCCATTCATATTTCTAGTTCATAAATAGACTTTCTGCCACAACCCGTCCTTTTCTATAATTTGCTAAAAATAAGGTTAATTTTGACAGCCACCCCACTGATTGCTATGACGTTCTGCCTTAGTTTGGTGTCATAAATCTTGGCAGTTTAACCTAGTTCAGTCAGCTCCTGGAAAGCTCGGCAACTGCTGCATATCTATTTCTTTTTCCCTATAAGAATGATCGTTCGCGCTCTACTTATATTCTGTCTTTCTGGATGATCACCAAAAGGTTATTGCTCTTCTTGAGTCTTTATTACCTATACACCCATAAAAGTCCTACAATGTCTGAAGTCACTAATCGTAACGATGTTCGAGCAGCAAATGCTGCTGGGGGTTGGACCATTGTCTATGGAGACCTCATCAACGAAGCTGATGTAGTTGAGCTTATCATATCTGTTCCCACCGGCACTGTAGCTGGTTGGGTCTCCGACCAAGTGGATGCACAGGTACAAAAGTTTAACCAAAGCCTTGCCACCGTGTCTGACGACGTTGTCAAAGAAGCAACGGAGTTTCTCAAAAGTCTTCTTCAAGGAAAGAGATCCGGGGAGCGAGACATCGATGGATTGGGAGTCAAAGCAGGAATTGTCACGTACCATAGAAAACTGAAGACGCCTTTTGGTTCTACGCCGTTGCCAAACAATCATCAACCGTACATTGGTATTCGGATTACCAAGCCCTTGCCACCAAAAGGGGCGGCTACTGGAGTTCAAGTGCCACCAACTGCGCAGCCTGGTACGCAACAGCCTACGCAATCGAGGGTGCCATCGAATGGCCTAGACAGCAGATCATGGTACAGGATCAAGAACTCAGCACGGCCCGGAATGGCAATTGATGTCGTCAATGATGGGAACCAACAGCAGGATGGCCAAGTGCAAATGGCCGCTGAAGGGAATTTCGGCGGACAACATTGGCAGCTTCGTCCTTCTAGAACCAACCCCGGAGCCTACAACCTGTGTAATATGTGGCTCGGAACCGACAAATGCTTGGATGTATATGGCAATGACAAAACACGACCGCATCTAGCCACAGCTGGTAACTACTCGGGACAGCAGTGGCGTGTCGAACAACAGGGGAACGGAACTTGGAAGCTGTCGAACTCGTATTCTGGGCCATTGGCCCTGTCAGCTGATGCTTATGGAGCAGAGTTGTCCCTCAAAGATCCCCAGCTTTCTCCTTCAATGTCGTGGACCTTGCAGCCTATCAAGCCGATCACGGAGGTTGGATTCTAATGCTTGGGATATCTGTATATTGTTTGCCTAATTTATGTAATACCTGTATTCTTTGATGGATGGTTGTCATACCTATCTATACTCTACAAAAGCACCCAGAATGAATTCTCAATGTTCATATAATCCGCAGCCTCTATTGGCTGGCTTTTTGCTTGAGCTTCAGATATTGTTCGAGTAGCTCTTTCATGGTTTGTTCAAAGCTAATAAACTTCCACCCGAACGCCTTTTCTGTAGCATCGCCGTCCAATCGCCACTTGATACAAGGGAGCGTGCCCTCAAGCGGCAGCAATTTGCTTTGCACTTCTTCCGGGAAATATTTCTCAGCAACTGCTGCAACATCTCTATCCCAGATAACACCTTCAGGAGTGTCAGAGCTAAGGATGTACTCGGTATTTCCTGGAATTCGAGCGCTGTCCACTGCATCGACATGAGCGCGCGCAACGTCCGCAACGTGGACAGGCACACCAACGAACGGAAATGATGAGTTTGTAGAGCCGTCAAGTGCTGGGGCAAGAACTGCTGCTCGGTTGTCCTTCAACAGTTCATCTACAGAGCCGTTTGGAGGAATTCGCTCGTCCGGACCAAACACCACAGAGGGAAGCAGATGAACAAAGTCAAAGTGAGGCTTCTTCTTCTCGATAAATTCCCGCGTAGCGATTCTCGAGTATGCCTTTGAAGCCCAGTAGGCTTCCATGGCACTGCCATATGGCTTTTGAGGATCTGAATTAATATCCGATGCTGCTCATCGACGATTAGAAAGGTTAAATCATGGGGATGTACCATGTCCCTTACCGGAGTACAATCTCTCACTGTTGGGGGCCATGTTCCATTCGAAAGGGATCAATGTGACGCCTGTGCTGTGTGAGTCGCATAATGTTTTGTGTATGACGCGCTCGGAGGACTTACATGAGGAAGTGATGACAATTCTTCGGACGGAGGGGACATTGGCAGCTGCTTCCAAGACTGTGGTCACCATAGATATCGCAGGACTTATTATATCTCTCTCGTAATCGTCACTCTAACGAACAAATATTAGTTTCCAAAGTTCATTGTACACGCTCAAGATTGGAGCACCTACTTCATGTGCCAGCGGGGATGCGATGTGGATAATGCTCGTGATGCCATCTAGAACAACAGGCCAATTGTCACATGCCAAGAAATCAGGAATCACGACAAAGTCTAAGATTCCTTTCTTATGGCCTTCAGAAATCAAGGAGCTTTTCTCCTCAAGTTGTGAGATACTTTGCTCATTTCGAACGACAGCGCGAACGGCATATCCTCTTTCAAGAGCGATAAGCAGCGACTTGAAACCAATGAAGCCCGTGCCTCCGGTTATCTAAAAGGGCGTGTTAGCCAAAAGAGTTATGAACTTTTCACCTTTTCATTATGAATTTCTCACCAGAAGCTTTTGTGAAACAATTTCATGCTTTGCGGAACTCATCTTGAAGACTACCTAGTAGGTATCTGAGAAGGGATTTGAGATTGACTTGGAGAATGTGCTGCAAAACAGCAGAAAACGTCCATCTTTTATAGACAGAGCCATGCTATATAAGTTCGTATTAATTGGGACTTAGTAAGAGCACCAAAATCAATGTATTTGGCTGATTGCACCATCAGATTCAGTGTGAATTATACTTGGCACAGAATGTTTAGATATTCACAGCATCTCAGTGCGGAATTCCGTTGCGGAATTCCGCGCCCAGAGAATCTTCCAGCTGTATTTTCTAGCGACTTCAGTGACTTCATCCATCACTAACAGCGGTTTCTCTAGGCGGCCAAGACCCACATTTACCCACCAAAGCCAATTGCCCATTGCGCACTTTCATTGGCCGTTGATAAGCCGATAACGATATCCCTGCCAAAAAGTTTCGGTGCAAAGAAAAAGTTGCGACCAGCATCACCAGCATCGTTGCGGAAGCAGCAGCAGAAACTGTCCTCCAATCAGATAATTCACAGCCTCAAACATGGACAAGCGAAAAGACAAGAAGAAGAATGGCGGCGCAGCGCCCCAGGCACGAATCACCGATGCGCGATTCGCCAGCTTCCAGACCGATCCTCGATTCCGGCTGCCGTCGAAGAAGAACATGAAGACGACTGTCGACAAGCGATTCGCGGGCATGCTTAAGGACAATGACTTCACGGCCACAGCCCGAGTAGACAAGTATGGACGCAAGATCAAATCCGATTCTAAGAAGAAGGCTCTGGAAAGACTCTACCAACTGGAGGACGAGGAGGAAGACGAAGAAGACGACTCCGATGAAGAAGAGGCCGACAAGCCAGCAAGGGACAAGAAGGACGACGAAGACGAAGACGAAGACGAAGATGAAGAAGAAGAGGAAGAAGATGACTTTGAGGTTGACGATGACGAGGTTGAAAGAGAGCTAATGGCTGCTGGGAGACCTCGGAAATTCGACCCCGCGCGAGAGGGAGGCTTCTCCTCCTCCGAAGACTCAGATTCCGATGATGATTCTGAAGAAGACGAAGAGCTGGATCTTGCAACCGGCGGCGATATGCAGCGACTAGAGAGGGAGGAGATCCAGACCGGAGAAGTAACGAATCGGATAGCTATTGTCAACCTCGACTGGGACCACGTCAAATCAACAGATCTGATGGCCTTGTTCACCAGCTTTATTCCTGCCAACGACCCTGGCAAAGTCCTCAATGTTGCCGTATACCCAAGCGAATTCGGAAAGGAGCGTATGCAACAAGAAGAGATTGAGGGCCCGCCCAGGCAGCTCTTTAAGAAGGGAAAGAAGGACGTTGAGTCTGATGACGAGAGCGCATCCGACAGCGAAGCCGAAGAGGCTGCTATTAAGAAGAAATTGATTCAAGAGGGCGACGATCAAGATTTTGACAGCGATGCCTTGAGAGCATATCAACTTGACAGGTTACGGTACTACTATGCCATCATGACCTGCTCAAGTAAAACCACTGCTCAGGCTATCTACGAAGCAACCGACGGAACCGAGTATCAAGCCTCATCCAACTTCATCGATCTGCGATTCGTTCCAGATGATGTTACGTTTGATGACGAGCCCAGAGATGAATGCAGCAAAGTACCCGAATCATATAAACCCATTGAGTTCGTCACCAATGCGCTACAGAGTTCAAAGGTGAAGCTCACCTGGGATATGCACCCTGAAGAGATCAGCCGCAAAGAATCCATCAAGCGAGCCTTCAAGGGAAGCAGAGCCGAGATTGATGAGCAAGATCTAAAAGCTTACCTCGCTGGTGACAGCGACAGCGAAGATGACGAAGAGGAGGAAAATGCTGGGGAAGCAGCTGCTGACGATGAGCCCAAGCTGACCAAGAAAGAATTAGCTCGGCAAAAGATGCGTGAGGCTCTTGGTCTCGCAGCTGAACCTGTATCTAAAAAATCCAAGGATGCCCCTGTCGGTGAGATGGAAGTCACCTTCACCCCGGCCCTATCAGGCGAGAAGGCCAAGAAGGACGAAAAGGAAGAAACCACAATCGAGAAATACGCTCGTAAAGAACGCGAGAGGAAAGAGAAGAAACGACAAGCTGCCAAGGCCAAGCGCGAAGCTCTCAATGACGATGACGGTGAAGCTGATGATGATGTCCACGTTGTCATTGGTGGTGGTGAGGACGACGACGAAGATCTTGGCTTTAACGACCCCTTCTTCACCACTGAAGACCCCGCTCCTACATCCAAAACATCCATCCGCAAGGAAGAGCGCCGCAAGAAGCGCGAGGCCCGTGAAGCCGCCGAAGCTCGTGACGCCGAAGAGAAAGCCCATCTGTCCAAGGTCATGGCTGAGGACGCAAACGACAACCAGGTGGACCACCTTGATCACTTCGACATGAACGAGATTCTGCGCGCGGAGAAGCAAAAGGGCAAGAAGGCCAAGTACCAGAAGAAGAGCAAAGACGCTGCGGGTCTACAGTCAGACTTCAAGATGGATGTCAAGGATGACCGATTCAAGGCTGTGTTTGATAGCCATGAGTTTGCTATTGATCCTTCTAATCCAAAGTTCAAGGCCACGGAGGGAATGAAGGAGTTGTTAGAGGAGGGCCGGAAGAAGAGGAAGACGACCGGTGGTGCTGATGAGGAGGAGAGACCGCGTCAAAAGAAGAGCAAGAAGGGAAGACGATGAACACTTACTGTTGGGAAACGTATGAGAGGGATAGTCCGTCAGATAAAAGGGAGTTGGTTTCTGTCTATTAATTTTTGTATTAGGTAATTTGTTTATGCTCGATCATGCCTATACAGAGTATATAGAAGGCTGATTAGAATTCCATCCCCCATTGAAGCATATTACTTATTGTGACGAATATATATAACAGCCGTATACCCCTATGGCAACTGACTGTCAACGCAGCGACAAAGAAAAGATGAGTCTAAGCACACACATATTATACACTTTTTTTTTTTGACAATTTCCTCCTCTAAAACTCTATCGGTATATTGTGTGTACGCGCAATTCAAACGAAAAACTGATTCACTCGAACAACTGATTCACTCCGCATCATAGGGCTTTTGGCCACTCCAGAAATGCATCTTGCCGTACGCGTGGACTTTGGGGTCACGCATAGCCTGACGACACTGCATGAAGAAGATTTCCATTTCTGCCTTTTCCCATCCGAGCATGGGGAAATGAATAGCTCCCACCGCTGGGAAGAAGTCTTCGCAGGCCGTGCGATAATACATACCAACAAGACGCTTGACTCTAGCAGGACAGGGTTAGTAGATCCATGTCTGAGGGAAGAGAGATTGCGTATGCGAATGTAGAAATAATAGGACACATAGAGAGCAACGAGATGAGTGAAGGGCTTTGCTTACTTGTCCTTCGGCCATGTGCCATATGGGAGCTTGATATAATTGTGTTGGATGTTGACAAAGCCTGCCTCTGCCAAATACTGCCTCCCAAACACAGCGGCGTGGGCATTTGTACCAAATTTTGCAAACGCCTCAAGCATGTACTCAGTGAATTTCTTAAGTGGCCAGTCGTCTGGGATCGTGTTGTCGTCAGAGTGTACATCTCCATCAACGTCTTGTAGCTCGACCCAACCACCCGGCTTCATATTGCTATAGAAGCAAATCAATTTTAGCCAGAGAGACTCTCTAGGAACAAAAATAGCTCTGCAATGAGTTGGAGCTTACTCGTATGCTTGCTTGAGCAGACCAACGGGTGATTTCATGACGGGTATCATGTTGCGTAGGTGCACAAAGTCCCAGTTGTCACCGTTGAGCCAGTCTGCTTCGACATCGTCGACGAGAAATGTGACATTGGCAGGCACCCAGGTAGGTTGGATAGGACTCAAGTCAAGTCCTAGAACCTCAGCACCTGGATATCTGTCGCCCACTACCCACTCATGTTACTGTTTGGTCTTATGCATTCTGCGACAGAAACTTGTATACACGAGGATATAATTCAGACAAACAGCGACGTAATGAAAGACTTACTCTCAATAGCCCATAATCCGGTGCCGGTACCAAGATCAATAATCTTCTGCGGATGGTCCCCGATCGGGGCGTAGAATAGCTTGCCGTCTGTGGCCTCCAGCATCATCGTGTGCAGCATGTCCTCGCGGTTCTGTTCCGCCTCATCATTAGGGATCGGGTATCTGCCGTGTCGGTAACGGTGATACCGTCGGCCATTGACATAACTATGGTCATAAATGCTGGATCCCAAAGACGTAGAGTCGGATTGGTCGTTGATGGACTCGGCATCATATTCACTAGGTGAAAATTCGCCATCCTCATCACTGCCACCAGGCTCAATGACGGCATTGCCGTGTAAGTGCCCCAGATTCTCCGCCTCAGGCTCTTCATCTATAAGCAAGCTGGTTAATTACCTTGCCCCAAAGCGTGGATACAACAGGTCTCATTCAAATAACATGGGTTTCACAGCTTGGCTCGTTGGCATGCAAGTGAGGTACACAACAATTGTTGGGCGCGGGCTCACCCCGCGATTATTGAGACATGAGTGGCTAAGCTACAAAACTGCTCACCTAGATTTCCAGCAGGGCTTGACTTGCCGACAGGGCTCGATCGAGGAGCAGGCCCAACCAGGGAATCACTCCGGCTGGATCTCTTGCTCCCTGTAGGGCTCCCCATGACATATTCCAGCGGCGTAGGACTGATTATGCGCACCGGATCGTAGCTGCGACGAAAAAGAAGGGTTCTGATTGATGACGATCACGCGATCTGAGAATGTGACAGGTAGTAGCGGAGATGGGGGATGGGGGATGGCAGCGAGGATGTGGGCGAATTGGCCATGAAAGCACAGGCCCAAATCGATGCGGCCAAGATCGCAATGCCAACAGTGCTCAGCAGTGCCGAAGGCAACGCCAATCGAGCACAGGCCTCAACAAATGATCATGTAAATGAAAGCCGAGCCTGTGGTCTGAGAGAGGGCGCGATGTGGAAGAGGGGAGGGAGACAGCTTATTCCTGGAGAGCTGAGGCCGGGGCTGCATGTGTTACTAGGTGATGCGTCGCCTTACTGGATTGTTGTTGGTCAACCCTGCATGTAATATGCATATCGCATGCAATTGAGGTAGGTAGAGAGGGCGCGTGGCTCTCTGGCAAAGGCCAGGATACACAGTTGCACGCATGCACGTTGCTACGCTCGCATGCGGAGTCGATGGCTATCCAGATCGGGGCGCCCAGGGGCTGTCAGACAGCCTTTGGGTCCGTCGCAGCTCATTGGGATAGTATAAGGCAATAAGTGTACTATGTGCCTCTCAAAATTCTTGGTGCGGGAGACCACGAGGCTGTGTTACAAGGGATGAAATGAGACATTTGCTCTCCTGGCGGATTAAAACCGCTCAGCCGCATATTTCGCTTACTCAGATGGCTTCAATTCCAGTAACAGGGTTGGATATCAGCATAAGTCTCTGCAAATAGTTTTCTCTTTGTTTCGTAACGCACATGGTTCTTGGAGTATTTTGTGGCTTAAAGGAACGCTTCATTGTTCAACGAGAGAATGTCCTTGTCGACTAATATCCGATTGGCAAGCAGGACGAATGTGCTATCGCTTGATAGATCTTGCTCTCTTTGGTGAATAAGACGGACGCTTCATTTCGATTTGCATCCACATGAGTCTTCCAGTTAATGGAAACAGTAATTCTGCCAACAAGTCATTAGCTGAGAAGTTCAAGCCGCTCTGCGCCTATGCACTTACCTTGGCATCAATTTCTACCAGGCATTCCTCCAAGTCAATGCTAGATTACCCTGGACGTTGGATGCTCCTAGTTTATTGCTGCTGTTGGCTTAGAAGAACTGGTAAACTGTTGGTGATGTCTTCCTCCGTGGATGTGATTGCCGTCTTTTGTCTTGCAGTCTGATGAGAGGATGGTGTCGCTAAATGCTAGCTCGAGTATTGCTATCTGGGCGTATATATGCGTGTCTCTGATGATAGTGGTTCATCACAGATTTCTCATGGGAAAAAGAAAATAATATGAATTCGAAAGGATTGCCTAAGAGTAAAAATGTTATCACGATATGATGACTAATGTACTGATCATAAAGGCAGGAAGGAAGGTGGCCGCTCCATCCCATGAGGAAGGAGAGTGACAAAGCACCTTATTACCCCATCCTGAGATGCTTTGGATGCTTCATACCTACTAAGGTAGTACGTAACCTGTAATTCTTAAAGCTGCATCTACACGTGCAATCTTGAGTCAAATATTCAACGCATCAAACAATTCATCCGATTACATACTCTTGGTGGCCATCATTCACCCGGATCAAGAATTGGTGCAGGAGAATTGGCTCTCGAAATGCTCACGATGCTCCTTCAGAGATATCCCAACATCTCTTCCTCATCTCCGAAAAAAAAAGGGAACAGGATATATGCAAGAAATTTCAGCTATACAGGTATGTGTGCAATTCAGGAGCTCACTGTGTTCAAAGCAAGTTCTCAAGGGAGTACTAACTGACGATGCCATAAAGGGGCTGTGGCCATTTGAACTTCCCGAGAACATCCACTTGCGCGGCCATGTTGATTACCCTATCCATTCACCATAAACTTCGACTCACCGTTGATGGGTAGAAATGGATCAGATTGCTCTTCATTGACGGAGTACTATTTGAACTTCCAAACGGAAGACTGTGCAACTCTTTTCATCTAAGCCTCTTCTCGGCCCTCCATTTCTTTCTCGTTAGCACCCAACGCACACGCCTATTTCTACGTCAGTCTGCCGCAGGGATCACCTCGTGAACAGTGAAGATTTCCGGTGTTGGGCCAAGGAATTCGAAGTCTTCCGACCACGCCTCTGGCCTTCTATTCTTACGCTTTGAGCTGCCGCGGGAAGCCCCCGGCAAGATAGCCGAGACATTCCACGTTTGGTACAACGTTTATCTTATCAACGATTGACGTTATCCAAGCTTCCCGTGTCTTAGATTGCAATAGTAATAATCATTCTGGGATGTGCTCATTTCAGTTTGATGGACAACGGCAGTTCCACCCCTGGATTTGCCGCGCATGCAACAACTTTTGTCGACCAACAACGCCACCTTGTGAAGCGTCAACTAATAACAGTACTCACTTTATGTTGATACATCAGCGTGAGCATGGGGACGAATCCCGTCTACTTCTGTGAGAGCATTGACATCATGTTTGCATATTCAATACCGGTTGAAGCCAATTGCGACTTCTTTCTGCTGCCGGATAGAGACACGTTCATAAGAGCATGCCTCCGCGACAGGTCAGTCTCATTCAGATTGAGGATGTGAGAACATTCGCATCAATACAACACATGCGCAACCGTATATCCATCAGTTCAGGAAGTCCTGCCAAGGCTCCAAGATACTAATGTGTTGGCAGCTCACAGTGGTCCAATAAACGAGCTTTGGTGAGGCTTTGCGCTAGTCCAGCATTATGTCGTCGCCTGTCACACAAGACATGCAGTATCACACGCAAAGCCTCCCTTGCCTCGACTCTGCTGGCGTCAAATGACGACCATATCCAATCAATGGCTTTTCTGGAGCGACTAAGCCTGAGACAGTTGCCATCTAAATTGCATATGAAGTCTGAGGTCGAGATGATAACTGATATATCTGACTGTCCTCGCAATGGTAACTCTTTTCTACTCAGAAGCGTGCAGGCGGGCTGCATGACCACGGATCACACTTTTCTTTTCGTCCTTAGTGTTGATTAACACTGCCTTTTCCGGTGAGCATTCGTTTGACTGAGCATCCGTGCGCGCCACGTTGGTAGCGAGGCGGATAGTGTTGGTTCGTCATTATCCTGAGAGCTAATTAACCTCGCGAATTAGAGATCACCGGGACTCTGGAGGTTGTGATATGTGTGCGCTCTGCTAAATTGTTATTAGCAGGGGAGCGGGGAACTGCGGATATCAGTACTCATACGTACGAAATTAGATGCTTGTGCAGCTGAGATTCTTTCCGTCCCGCCCCCAATGCGATCTGTCACGAAGTGGTTGATTTTTTTTTTCTTCTTCCGTCATGCAAGCTGTCGGAACCATGGCAGAAACAAGAACGGTTTTTTTTTCCCTGCGAAGGCATCTGCATACCGCTCTATCACAACGCCACAGCTCACATTTCATATTCTTTCAGTGGCGTCAATCTTTAAACGATGGGGCAGCTTGTGAAAAGTACGCTCACCACTACCCCGGACGAAAGGGATATTTGTCCGTCAAATGCCGAGTTTTCTGTGGGTTAGCTGGAAAGGGCATACAAGAGGACCCTCAACTAATGTTATTATGGAGAAATCGTGTTACGATGTTGTTGAGCACGTCTGGAGCGACAATCGACTCGCATGACGGTGTAATGCAGAGTCAGATTCTTCTCCGCCCACAATCTCATGGCCTGCATCCACCATGCCCAGCGCAGCTGTGCCTTGACCAGGGGCTCGCGTGCGGAAGTGATGACCACTAGAGGGCATGGGTCATTGCTTTGGACTGAGTGAGTTGAATGGAGACAAGAACGCCTCCACAGACCGTCTCCGCTGCACACCAGCTCGGCAACTCTCGTCGGCCGTTCGCATCGGCCGCAACGATGTCCAAGCTACAGGCATATCAAACCTACAGGCAGTGCTTTAGATCAACAAAGATCGGGCGCTCCAGCAACTACCAGCCAATTAAACTGTAATGAGAGAGAGCATCGGGCCCTGCTCGCTCATCTGAGTAGTGGAGTGGACGAGCAACGATTGGCCCTACGATATCTGATCGAGCATCACAAGGAGCTGCAGGCTGCAAGGGCGATGCTGCGTTGCATTAAAGGGAGAAGGATGACACAAGGTAAACAAGAGCATCGCATACACTTGCCCTGGTTATCGGTGAAAGACAAACTTGAATCAAGATGCTGCAAATCATCACGTACTCTCTACGGGGATACAGCATGATTCTCATGCAAGTAGCCGATTATCTGCCCGAATTGATGACTGATTCGAATAGAAGGGGAAGGGAAGAGGCTTGCTCTCATTGCGCCTAAACGCATATACAAACGGGCACAGAGCGATGCTAGTGTCGACGTACGGGCGCGGTGACGAGCTAATACGAGTGAGGCTGAACGGACCCTGTCAGACAATCTCCACAGTGGCCAGGAGAACGATCGATGTCATTTACTACTGTCCATCACGTCCTGATCAATCAAAGGAGATCAACCTTATCGCAAACAGACAGGCTGGGAGAGAGGCCAGTGTCACGACATATACGGCATGGCTAGCTCACCCTGTTCAACTTGAGCTGGATCATGGTTGGCTTGGCAGACACACGGCCCGCCTTGTCGCACTGCGGCCATGGCTCTTCCTTGGTGGCTCAAAGCTTTTCACACCTGCACTAAGGCGAACATATCCTTGCTAGTCGCCATTGCAGGGCCTCTTACAAGCCAGGTACGGAGTATTTTGCTCTTGGTTTAACCGGATCTGGTTCCCAGATCCCGACGACTCCTGGCCTCCCATGAGTGTTTGCCCCAGCTTTCATATGTTTCCATGGAGCACGCTAGGATTGGCCGCTCAAAGCCGTCTGGACGATCAGAAAGTTAGACAGCCACCTTGCAGAGTATGCCGCCCTTCGCTAGGAAATAAGCTGGCTGGTACCTCGCCTATCATGTGAGAACAAACGTTACCGGACGAGCGTGGGCGCCGTAACGTGGCGGAGAGAGCATGAGAAAGCATCAAACCAGCCTGGGATACCACCCCTGTGTGTCTCAGTGTTTCCACAGCTGGTGGCTGGCTGATCGATATCTTGGACGTTTTGAGTAGCGAAGAGCAAGCACATCGGCCCGGGAGGACCTGAATCAACAAGAAGAGCGTACAATGATTTGACTGAGTGGGAAGCTGCCGCCAATCATAATTGCAACCGGCCATATCGCCTCATCAGAGACACGCATACGCAGTGTAAGGGCCGGCAAAAAGAAGAGTCAAACGCAAGGAGCAACTCTGTAACTGTGCGCTGAGACTCTCCCTCGGAAGTGCGTTGGCTTTATGCGGAACCCTTGCAAAGGGAGCCGCTTTTACTCGGCATGGGAGGCGTTCAAGGCGGTACTACGCCTCTCTAATTTTCTAGGTTCTTTCACTCGTTTCTTTTTCTTCCTTGTTCCTCTGGTTGGACAAGGCAAACTCGACTCCTTTTCTCTCTTCTAGACGCTATACCCCGTTCCCATCATGATCGACAAAAACGTGTGAAATGGCGTTGGTTAGCCGCGATTAGTTCGAGAAGGTCTTATCCCACACGTGTCGGAAGCCTTCCTGGAACCCAGAGACACAACCGCCCTGAACTTGTGCCCAGCAACCCTTCTTCTTATTTATGACTTACTCCTCCACCATCCACGAGGTTTCGATGTCGCCCTTGAGTCGATAGCCCTCGACATCAAGTACTTAATCCGTTGGCTTCCCTTGTGACACAGGCTTTCGTGTTGGACGGCCGTCCATTCTTTTGCCCTTAACATCAATTACACTTTTGACTCTTCAAGCTTCTCCTTTTTCCTAGTATTTATCGATTTTTTGTTTCATATTCTTGCTATTTATGTCTCTACTATAATCACTTCAACATACAAAGCTTATAGCAATGGGCTCTGAGTTTGGCATTGCCGAGGATACCAAGCCTGAGCTTCGGCTCGGAGCGGTGGGTATCTTTTACATTTCCTTCGCGTCAATATGGACCGTTATCCTCCTTTGTGGCATGACTTTCCTCTGGGTTCGTCGCGATATGCCAATCCTACGAATCAGAGGTCTGCCACTATCTTTTGCAGCAATAAGTTTCATGCATCTCTACTGGCTTGCCGTACAGCTCGGCTACTGGTATGGTGCGTTGATGCCCGAACTTGCTGAGTTTTGGATCATGGGCATCTGGTTTCCTTTTGGAATCGCCCTGTTTCACGCCTCCAATAGCAGGTTTCTCTATGTCGCCGATGCCCAGAGGAAGTTCATCAGGTCCGAAACTCCATCTATAGTTATTGACCGGAGGAGTTTGCTGGGTCGATGGCGATCGATAGATTATAACCGCCGGACTCTTATTCTAGTATTTATTGGCATGGGCTTTCAGGTGAGTTGGCATTTATTTGCATCTCTACATTTTGAAGGGTGTTGATCGGCTGACTTTTCCTTTAGCTCCTCCTGACAGTTATCACCTTCCTCATCTCCCGCAAGTTCCACGACTCGTTTGGTATTGCTGGCACTGAAGTCCATGGCAACTACATGCAGCGAAAAGTTGCCCAAGGTCGTGGCTGGGAATGGTTAGTTTTGTACAATTGTCACCGCGTTTATATTCATAAGCTAACCATCTCTTAGGTGGCCCTCAATCTTCTGGCAAATGTTCTGGGCATGGATCTTTGCGCCCTATATTCTCTTCCGTGCGCGTAACCTTCGTGACACTCAAGGATGGAGGTTCCAGACTATCGCCTGCTGTCTCTCCAAGTAAGCCGCCTTGCAGCACATTGTCTACTTGTTGCTAACGTCCCAATAGTCTTCACTCTGCACCAATGTGGCTTATTGCCCTGTATGTTCCCGGAATGCAGCCTGTCAACAACTACTTTATTCCTCCGCAATGGTAAGCCGCAGTTCTCATCAAACAAGCCTTGATGTATATCTAACTCTGGCAATACAGGATCGCTGTTTCCATCATGCTGCTCGAAATTTTTACCGTCTTTGTACCCATTATCGAAGTCTGGAAGCACAACGCCCTGACTCAAGAAACCCTTAACTCTATTGCACGCTGGGAGTCGCGAAAGAAGGGCTTCTCTGGTGGAGACAAGTCCATCAACTCAGATTCTACTAGGTCCTCGTGGGGAGGACGAATGGGAAGAGCGTCTTCTGTTCACACCAACAGCTCCGGCGGAAGCATCCTGACCATGGAGGCCCTTGAACACACACTTTCTAAGAACCCCGAACCATTGCAGCAATTCTCTGCTCTCCGAGATTTCTCCGGAGAGAACATTGCTTTCCTTACAAGCGTCAGGGAATGGAAGGCTCTCTATTTCTCCGCCGTCAAAGAACTGGAGAAAGATGACGGCGCTGTGAAGGAGCTGCCTCGCGAATGCTTTGAGAGCGCCCTCAAGATCTACGTCGACTTTATCAGTGCGACTCATGCCGAGTTCCAGATCAATCTCTCTTCCATAGACTTCAAGAGCCTTCAGGTCGTCTTTGAGCACGCGGCGAACGTCATCTGTGGCAGTGAACGCAGCAATCCCGACCCTTGCACGCCCTTTGACGACATACCTCACCGGACTGACTCTGAGAGCACTCTTAACATTGTCCGCTACTGGGGTGAAGTTCCCGCCGAGTTCAATGAGCACGTGTTTGATGATGCGGAGATGAGCATCAAGTATCTGGTCTTGACAAATACGTGGCCCAAGTTTATCAAGGAGAGACGCTCCTTTGACATGGCCAGCACTGTCGAGACTGGCAGTAACTAAACAAACTAAAAAGAAAAAAAAAAGGTCAATCTTCGTTCTGAGATCATATATCCTACTCTTTTAGGTGAAAATAATTATTATTGTAGGACAGGTATATGGGCTGGGAATGGTTTTTTTTTTCGGGTATGCAAGCAAGAACATTTGTTGTATCTCATTACGCGATCTCCTCATGACGGGCGCTGTAGCTGTGATTTCTTTTTTCTTGACGGACTGCGGGTATGACTTGGAGGGGGCCTAATCTGTGAATTTGATGATGGAGCTACGAATTCCCCTAAAATTAAGAATAATATTTGTGGATTTACGGATGTTGTAGTTTCCGAATTACCGCTACCGCTGTTCAAGGCCGATTCAGAGCTGAATGCCCGATGATCTTGACTGTTTGGAGACTAGAATTGTCCTTTGTGCAGATAGGCGCAGGGACAAGCATCTCACCATTTCGCTTGTCGCATTGAGTGGAGATGGAGATCTGCCTATACGACCTATGCCTGCTATGTAATGTACTCGTATGGCCTGCTCCGAGGACTCCGTATATGCGCATGGGTTGATTGGATGCTCGTATATCTGGTTGCCGCGTTAATGCGCCTGACCAGGTAGGTAGCTAGTCATGTATGCAATAGGAACATCGATTTCGCCGATCAAGAGGGAAAATGTCTCGATATGTGATGAATCGGCGCATCGTAGAGATCGTAGATGTACCTGCGATCGAAGATTACGAGATTGGTCGCTTGTGGTGTTTTGTTTGATGGTGGTAGCGAGATGAAGTTTGATCATCGGCCTTGTGCGCAAACAAGATGGTCTATAAAGCTGCTGTGAATACCCCCCCCCTTTTTTTTTTTTTTTTTTGTTCATTTTTAAAAGAGAGTGATCGCCATTCAGCGCGATATGTGTTCCTATTCTGGGTGTGTGTATACTTATTCATTTTGCGGTCCCGCATATACTGTCCACCACTTGGCTGGGATGTCGGACTTAACTACCGGCCTTGTTCAGATAGGAGCCACGAATGGTAGTGAGATGAGCAAAGAAAACCAGATGGGTCAGTGTTCTTAGTATAAGCACATCAGGGACAATCGAGCGACTGGGTAAATTGGCGATCATGTCGCTACAGGAAAAACATAAGACCAAGGAAGCACGTCTAGCAGACCTCGGTACAAGTCCAATACACGCGCATGTCCAATTCAAGAATGATGCTGTCGGGATACACGAAGAAGAGACGCGACGAGGGATTGATCTTCTGACTGAAATGATCGTCCATTATTGGAACGTTTCAAGACTTTCAGGGTCTTCCGAGTCAGCCGGCGGTGACACTCTGTGATGCAACCGTTTATCTCACCGGTGCTACCGGCTATCTAGGAACGGAAATTCTCCATCAATTTCTCTGATGCCCGTACCGTCCATAAAGTTATCGTTTCGATCCATGCAAACAATGTAAGGCTTGGGCTCGATCGCGTTAAAAGGAGAGCTCACCTAGCTGGATGGTGGGCATCCTGACGACGAGCAAAAGGTAGAAGTTATGGCAGGGAGATTTGACCGCAGAGAGTTCCGACTTAGATAAAGATCAGTGGCTCCGCCTTTGCGGAAAATCCAGCAGCGATGCAAAAGTCGACGCCATCGTCTACAATGGAGCTACTGTGAACTGGGTTGCTAGTTATAGTTACCTGCACAAGACCAACATTGATTCCGCGGTATCAACTACTTAAAATTGCCATTGAATCTGCGGCGTTTCCAAGTATGTTTACATCTCTGGGGGGCTGAAAAAGAGAGCATCTGAAACGCAGGAAGAGTTTGCAGCCAAATTGCTGAGTTGGGCTGAATATTTCCAAACAAAGTTTGTTGCTGAGAGAGCGTAATCCGCGAAATTGCTTTCAAGATTGCTGACAGTTCAGAACCGCATATCGGTAGTTAAACCAGGTCTGATCATCGAAACAGTAACTTCAGGAGCCGCCAATACTGATGATATCCTTTGGAGGGCAGTGGCAACAGCAGCTGGTATAGGATTAACCATTTTGTCGATATGGTAGATGGGACTAACTTCGACAAATGTTGGGAAATAGTCTGCTCTAGAGTCCCGTGGATTGAATGGCCCGGAGTTGTAGGGCACACATAACGCAAGTGGGCCATGGTCAGCTCATCTAATGTGGGCCATGCAAGACTATAGAAAATGCTCTATAGAGGCTTCACTGAGTCCCAAAGACTCTGACACCTTGTATGTTGCGGTGAAAATAGGCACCTATAAAAGTACCTGTTAATAATCTAGGTTTGAGGGAAAAGTCCTAACGGACTTTATTTTAACAATTAGGTTGCTAACGTTCAATGACACCTTCCCAAAGTTGCGAGCTGCTGACTTGACTATGCTGATTCAAATGCGAGGTAAATCCGACATGCAAAATCAGGCAGACATTTTTAGGTATCAGACCGCTCTTTACAGTTGAACCTGTTAGGCAGCAAAGAGTTGTTGGCACTTGCGGCCGTTCCTTATATTGTCTAAAGAATTTCACACAGCTTGATATACTAGTTACTTTGCTAGGATTAAGGGTAAGACTTTGACAAAGAAAAACATAATGAAATTCACTGTAAAATTCGAGATTGAATGTAATAAGCAGCGGGTACCTCGGCCGAACTCTGTTTGATAAGCGGATCTTAAAGCATGTTGTTATAAACAGTGCTACAACTTGAATCACAAATACGATTATGTTCACCCTTTTCGCTATGTTTTTTAACTACATGTACGTAATGTGCCCGATGGTGACATTATAGTACATAATCGCCTTACATGCATGCTGTGCGGGCTCCGGGCTAATTAGTCTAGCCGTTAGGCCAATATTAAGGCCTAAGTAAGCTAGTCAAAATAAGGCAAGCAGCGTTGCAATAATCCGCATACCAGCTCTCCTCAGCAAAGGAAGGGACGGCAATTAGACATATCACATTAGAAACTGAAAACAGCGGGCGCCAGGGTTGTACTGCAGAATTACCCGACGTATAATGATCCCGAATTCGAATACTTTGTAAGATTGACTTATTCATATAAATGAAGTTTCCGGGAGCACCCCCACAAAAGTCAAGGACATTGAGACTTTGACATTTGGGAACTCCTTAACCAACAGTCTCATAAGCTTAATGCTCAACCTCCTCGGCAAGAGGCAAATAAGTCATGCTAAAAGGCACATTGCCAAACTTGTAGTATCCTGTTAATATACTCCGTATTGAGCTATGTTTCAAAAGTCACCTAGCTTTCGGAATTTCGGAGTGAAAATTTAGAATATGTATATACCGGCTGATCGGCAGATCGGCAGATAGAAATAGGCAACTCAAAAACTACTGCATAATGAAATCCCTACTCCTAGGGCCCAATCTGGCAGCTAGCTATTGCTTTCGCTCTGGAAACGACTGGTAAGCCGCATTAGTGGTCTCATTGACCGCATATTCTAAGACACTCGTATGAGGCGAGTCAGCCCAAAGTCCGAGGCTATAGCTCACTGACTTTGCGAGAAACTCACGATTGCCTCTACCGATGCCGCTGTTGCCACCAACACAGCAAAAACCAAGTACCAAGAGTATACTAAACACAGCTCCGCTTTCAACTATTGCTTGTCATGCTTATTCAATTTCAGGTTCCTATGCATCGAGGGTCAGCGGTTAGCGGCAGGGGGTTACTTTACAAGGGCGCAGCCTCAGAAGTAGATGGGGGCTGGAGAGCAAGAGCTCTAGTATAAAGACCGCGTGAAGAGACACTATTTCACAACTATCAAGACACCTCTTCCTATCGTCCAAACATCAAGAGCGCCTTTTGGATACTCCAAAGATGCGTTTGGCCGCCCTCGCCCTCGCCCTGCTTGACTTGGCTCTGCAGGCTCGAGCTCAAGCAGTCTTTGCTCATGTCATTGTACGCATTGAACTCTTCTAACACGTTATTTTGCATTGCTAACTGGTCCAGGTTGGAAATACGTATGCATACACTCAGGCTGATTGGGCGTCGGACATCAGGGCCGCAGCCGCCGCAGGCATCGACGGTTTTGCTTTGGATATCGGATTCCAAGATACTGTATCTGGAACGAAGCCGGTAATTGGGGCGCTGAACAATGCGTACAACGCCGCCGATGCAGCTGGTTTCAAGCTCTTCATCTCCTTTGACTACTTAGCTCAGGGCCCGTGGGACGCAGCCGACGTCGTCAATGTCCTCAACACATATAATTCGCATCCCAGCGCATTCAAGTGGCAAAACACTGGCAAGCCTGTGGCCTCTACCTTCGAGGGTCCTGGCAATGCAGGTGACTGGGTCGGCATTAAGCAGCAGACAAATGTTTTCTTCATCCCTGACTACTCAAGTCAAGGACCCCAGGGAGCTGCTGCCCTCCCCGCCGTGGATGGACTCTTCTCGTAAGTAACCCTTGGGAGCAAAGAAGCGAGAAGAATGGATTCTAATCATATTTCACAGCTTTGCTGCCTGGCCCAACGGCCCCAATGACATTACAATCGATGCGGATCAACAATACGTCCAGGCCCTTAACGGTAGACCTTACATGTCAGTATTCCCACATCTAGTTGATGTCTTCTATGAGCTCACAAGTATGTAGGATGCCTGTCTCGCCATGGTTCTACACGAATCTTCCAGCCTTCAACAAGAACTGGCTATGGAGGGGCGATGACTTGTGGCACCAGCGATGGCAACAGGTCTTGCAAATCAACCCTCCTCTGGTCGAGATCCTGACTTGGAACGACTACGGCGAGAGTCACTACGTGGGACCATTGCCTCCCGCGGCTATCCAGAACCAGTCGCTGCCCACCGGCTCTTGGTACGTGGAGAACATTCCTCACAACGCATGGTTGAACGACTTGCCCTATTATATTGCCCAATATAAGAAGCAAGCACTGCCCAACGAGAACCACGTTACCATCTGGTACCGCCTCAACCCTGGAACCGCTTGCTCTGCCGATGGAACCCCTTGCAACACCGTCACTCAAGGCCAGACTCAATTCGCACCGCAACAGTGTGACGTTGACGCCATCTACTTCACTGCCTTTGTGCCGTCGTCTGCTACCGCTACCGTCCACGTCACCATTGGTAACAACGCGCCCGTCACCGTTACCGCCCCTGCTCCTGGCATCTTCCACTCTAGCGTTCCGTTCAACGGCCAGACCGGCACCGTTGTGATCTCGGTAACTGCATCGGGAATTAACCAGATTGGACCGGTTACATGCCCAGCCATCACAACTGCCTGCAACAATGGCAACGTGAACTGGAACGCGTGGGTCGGTGGTTCTTAAATACATGTATATAAGAATTGCAAAAGAGTCCGCCTCCCAACGTCGCTCTTGAATAACAAATTGTTCTTTTGAGGAGCTACTAACGTAAGCCGTCGGAGTACTTTAGCTTTAGATCTTCTATAGGACAATCTAAAATTGTATATAAAAACTTCTAAATGCTATGTCTTCCTAACACTAACGTTGCAGTTACGTGCTCCTTAAATGAGATAAGTCGTGGAAGGTAGCCAATTGGCAAGGCTTGCAATAGATACGTCGGTACCCGATAGCCTCAAAACCTGACGGTACCCAATCCATGCCCTTCATTCTTCGAACAGTACTAATGAAGACTTCTTAAATCGACACACGTGAAGATAATTTTAAAAACTCACTAAAGAAGAGTGAACTGAATTACCATGTCTATACGAACAATCCCGACGTATCATTCAGCTCCAAATTTCTCCATACCACCGCCCGATGCTAACGGGCCACTACAGCTCGGAACGCTCCTTGCTGACCCAAGCGACCCTATTCCGCTGAATCCTATCGATCGAATCCCAGTCCAAGACGAAATATTTCGATCTCACCTTATTGGGTTTCGAACAACAACGAAACGTCAAAGCAAAGGAGAGCTGGGTATCTTCGCGAAGCTGCTGGGACTAAATGGGGTCGGCGGCAAGCTCAGCGTCAGCGGAGCTCGGTCCAAAGAAGAGCTCCTCTCCGTAGCCCGTCTGGACACCGAATTCTTCATCCCGTCTCTCGAATACATCAAGCTCGCGATCGAGGCTCCTGCCGTACGGGCCTTCCGTAAGGCTTCCCGCGATCGACTGCCGCTGTTTCTGGTCACCGGCATCAAGATAGCCCGTGGAGCATCGGCGTCGGTGCTGCGGGGGCGAGCTTTCGGCGGGGGCGTGGAGGCCGGGATGCCGGACTTGGTCACCGGCGCCGTCGAGCTCGGGGCCTTGGCTCGAGTTGAAAGGAACGTAGAGAGTGAAGTAGGTTTCGAAGATGCGTCAGATTTTGTGTTGGCTTATAGGGTATCGCGGGTGAAGAAGAACAAGGACGAAGTAAAAGCGCAGGTGTATACCCGAGGCGCTACAATGGTTGCCGATGAGGTGCAGGAAGTGGTCGATAGGGATGATGGAGAGCTGGAGATTATCCATGACTTTGCCTCGGAAATCATGGAGACAGACGAAATATTGCTTGACGAGACAGGCATGGCAAACCATGAACCCTGCAGATGGGTATTGCACCAAATGTAGGGGCGGCCCATACCCTTCGAACAACGGTGACGAAGGTGGAACCTCGTCTATAAGAACACCGTCAGATGGGGATTTGATGTTTAAATTACGGTATCCTTTCTAATTATATAATTTATGATGTTTATTTGTGTATCTAAAACTCCTTAACGCCTCAGGGCCTCCAAAATCTGGTGCCGAATTAACTCGCTTGACCTGTCCCCAACCCACAAATTCCAAGGTGCAACGTATTTATATCCATTGTCTGACTGACTGCTAAGGAGGGCAAATATTAATCGCATCCCATCACAGGAGTAAAGACGTTTTAACTGGTCCTCATTTAGCAAACCGTCCCGTGAGATGATCGCGAGTGCATCAGCCGCAATCGCCGCGGCCACTGCCGTTGCGAAAGACGTCCCAGACTTGACCACTTCTTTGCCTTTCCAACTCAGGGGGATAGCGGTTCCTAAAGTCATGAAGTTATCATCATTGTCCAATGCTCTCGGTGATATCCCTCCATCCTTCCCCTTGCCGTTCGAGGCATGGATGCATAACACGTTACGATTTCTGCCCGGGTGTGCCCGCGGCTTGTTGTTGCCATCGTTTCCCGCTGCTGCCAGTACAATTTTGCCTGCTGCTATAGCTTTATTGATGGCGGCATCAAGCTCTGGATCTAGGAGATCAAGGCCAAGAGATAGCGAAATGATGTCAACGTCTTGCGTTAGTGCCCACTGTATGGCCTGCAGTACATCAGACAACCTTAATTAAATTATAGTAGGATAACTATCCAAAGCTTACCTTGGAAATCAAATTTGTGTCCTCTTGGGGCATCACTCTTTTGACAGCAACTTTAGCAACACAGAGTATGGCTTCAGGTGCGAGTTTTAGGACGAGCTCCGCTATATGGGTCCCGTGGCCGATCTCGTCATTGAGATCCCCAGAATCTCCTTTGAAGCTCTTCATTTCTCCTAAGTTTCCCATTCGTTTAGCTGCTCTCAAGCTTGGATGCGTTATGTCGATCCCACTATCGATTATGCAAACTTTGATCCGTTTATGGCTTGTATAGACTCTAGGAACGTATGCGTCAATGAAAGAAGTCATATTCTCTAGAAATGTTTTGGTTGAGGATACGGTCCTAATTCTTTTGTGTTAGCTTTATTTGCGCCCTTCGAACTTAGGAGGCATCCCTACCTAGAGTCTGCTAGGGATGTGTCGGGTTCCAGATCGTCAAATATCCGGACGAAGCGGGTGGGCACAGGAGGAAAAGCGGTAGTAGTGTTAAGTAAGCTGGATATAGCTACCCTTCTAAATTCCGAAGCAGAATCATCTGTTGAGATGCGGGCACGTTTCGTTATCTGCTTGCTTTCCTGCCCTGCAACAATTGCTGCTTCTTCTGGTTGAATGGGCGACACTTGATTGTTCCAATGTCCCCTTGAATCCTTGAAATTAGGAGCTGACACATCCTCACAGCTTCCTACGTGAGAATTATCCGTTTTTTCATCGCGAAACATTGTTATCCGGACGGGCATTAACTCAGCCGTAGACTTGATGCTCAAATCCAGGTCCATAGGGGGGCAAGAAACGCTACGGCGTCGTTTCTTGCTTCGTTTGCGATAGCGCGCAAGGTCCTTCTCTAAGTATGCAACTATTGAATCATAAATGACCTTCGCCGGCTTCGTTGTACTTTGTTCTGATTCTGGGTCGAATTTAGAACGGTGCAGCTCGAGGCATCCTTCAATCGCCTCGAGATAGTCGGAATTCGTATATGTATAACCCATTTCATCATCAAGGACTTTGCATAAAGTCAGCCAGAGGTTAGGCCGCCCACGTCCATCAATCTCTGTCTCAGTAATCCGCCTACCCAGCTCCACTTCCATGAGAAGCTTGCCCAGGCCAAGAAAGACTGAATCCCCCATTATATTACTCGGGTCATTCTCGTCTTTCTCAGACGAGGTACATTGTGGATCGCAACGAATGTAAGGTGGTGTCTGGAACTCGAGGGAGCTTGAAGAGCCGGTTGCCGACAAAAGGAGTGAGATAGTATCTGCAGACCAACCGCTTTGTGTCCAGGGACAGTCGAAAAGGTAAAAGAAGCACCAACCCAGGTTTAAAGAGAGTTCCCTCTTTTCCTGAATCGTAAAGCTTTTGGCAGAGAGCGAGCATGATCGGATTGGAGAAAAGTGCTGTTTTTCAATCAGCTCCTCTAATGTTTTCACTTGTACCATAGCCCGCCTTTGAGCACGCTTCTGTTTCCTTGGCTGCTTGTACAGCGTTCCTTCGAGCAAGAGAAGGTTTAAAACCTCGTTGAAACACTGTGCAACAGTAATATCCTCACAGAGACTTTGCAGAGGTCTGAGTTGTACTTTATCATGCTCGTCTCCAGGCAATCCTCTGGTTCACATCAGATCAGTGATTTTTGATGAAACGCTTCGATGAAAGTTTGACATACCCATCAGATAGGCATTCGATCTCTTGCCATCCTGTAGGATCTCCACAAGAGGAAAGAAGTAAGGAAATTAGCGACTTGTCTTCAGCCCGCCAGCTTTGACCAGCTCCTTGTAGCAGCATATGATGTTCACGTCGTCTCTCACAACAAGCCATATGCCGCTCTAAGCTCATAATAAACGCGTCTATCAACTTCCTCTTGTCTTCATAAAGAGTTTCAGAGCTCAGTTCGAGGTTCTCAGCTACTGGTGTGACATCATGTAAATGAATCCTTAATATGGATCCTATGCGCTTGTTGAATGATGTGAGTGCTGGAACAATCGTTTTCGCATCACTCAATGACATTGTTCCCGGTAAACTTGAATCGACCTCAGTTTGCTGTTTGCTACTAAGCACTTGCAGGCCAAGAAGTTTCTGAATATATTGGAGGGAGGCAGAAGGGGGCTCGTTGGACAAAATTCGCTGTAGAATTGGGTAAATCTTTTCGAAAAGCTCGATTGCTTCCGTTTTAATGTGGTGGATTATTTTAAGGTCGACTTCTAAGTCGGGTTGTACCGAGATAACAAGGTGTAGGAGTTCATATTGAAGAAATTGATATGGGGTTACCACGTGCGGCGGAGATTCGCTAATGCCTGTCTCTCCATGCTGAGCTGCCTTATAAAGATAAGGCTGGATCGCTTGGAGTGCTTTCCATTCTTCCAAATCAATAAGACGCATTTGCGTGCCGACAAAAATTATAGGATATGCAAGTGTTGTTGCTTCGGTCTTAGTGAAAAGAATGAAAATAAGAAGAGATAAAAAGATGAGGACAGCCGGGCGGCTTCGCAAAGCTGTGACAGAACGATCCTGTCGAAGGCGGCGTCATCAGGATTCACCATGAAAGAAAGAAAGAAATGTCAGCTAAAGTCAGTCCAAATCCAAGTCTATTAGGCAAGTAATATCTGTAGAACTTGAGCTTGGTAGATGGCGCGTGTAGAGAGCGATCTTGAGGTGGTGCGCTATAAATTACTGGGGAGTTTTCATTTTCGGCTTCATTGGTCGAGTTACATTGGGCTGGTGATTCCCAACGCACGTGATTATGTACGTATTTCCGAGATCTTTACTGAACCTCAAGTTCCTTCAATCATTTAAAGCATGAGATCTTATTCCACTCAGAGGAGGGTCTCGACTATCCGACCCGTGGCAAGAAGTGATGGACGGCCCAAACGCCTGGCCAGACATTTATTCGGCTGCCTTGGACTGCGATCTGCTATTTGACGAGTGCCTGACACAAATCCCCGAACCAAGTACAATCGGGCTCCTTAACGAATCTGCCGCCACCTTCGGCCGGCTTGCGAGAGATCATCAGGCCCGGTTTCAGGCTTGGGCATCATATTTAGGCGTCTTTGCCGAAGAAGATGTTTGCCTTGATCGCCGCCTATCAAAAAGCAAGGATGTTCAAATAATGGTTATGAATCTGCTTCACATTATCTTTCTCAATTTGCGATATTGTGAGTTGTTTTTTTTTTTTTTTTTTACAATTGGAAGCCATAGTAGCTACTAAATTGAATCCTAGTTTTGCAGATAATCCAAATAAGTGACGATAGTACTCGCAGTATTGCCCCAATAAGGGAAACCGAGTTGCATATTCAACAGTCGGCACCAAGTATTGACAATATCGCGGGTGACCTTAGACAAACACAAGAATCTGTTGAAGGATCTATTGATCGTCTGCACCGACTCGGGGTAATCATCCGACAGTCTTCAACCGCCAGCTTGATCTCAAGGGTAAGAGCTTTCTCAGAAAAGAGATCAGACTCGTCTCTAGAAGAAATGTCATTCTTGATGATCAAATTTCTCTACCCTATGGCATCATTGAACCTTCAACGCCTTCTCAGCCGCTCCATTCTGGAGCGGCATTTCAACATACAGTATCGAGGAGAGCACCAACAGCGCTTAGCAGCTCGTCGCATGCCCCATAAAAAAGTCGACAATGGTAGCCAAGAAGTGTTGAGACCGATCACTCGAAAAGATTACGTCGATGAAGCGGCCGATGTTGTTCATGATAAATCTGAGAAAGGAACAGATACAATGTTATCAAAGTCGGGAACGAAGCCATCGACTCTTCAGACACAAGAATTTCAACGTAAGCTCAATCAGGAAAAGCCTCTTAAAGCTTTGTCCGTTGTTTCCAAGACATCTTCAGTACCTATAGGCGACATTAATTACCCAAGGCCACCAAAATCTCATGGGGAGCACGGCTGGACAAAGTGCGATTGGTGCTTTGAGTCTTATCCACACGATAAGTTCCAGGATGCGAAATGGTGGAGGTATTTTTTCAAGTATATCTGCGCTGTATGATATATTCACTAACGCTGTAAGAGGCGCCATGTTGACCATGACCTTCGACCTTATGTTTGTCTCGTTAATACTTGTTCAGAGTCTCTTGACGCATTCGATAGATTTACCCCATGGATAGAACACATGGAAAAGCATCATTCACCGAATTGGATTGGGACGATCAATTGCAGAGCTATGTGGCGATGCGACATTGAACATGAATCGCCAATACTGTTTGAAGATGAGGCTTCGTTAAAGGGCCACATACGGGAGCACCATGAAGAAACATTCACAGATTCTCAAATAGAGCGCATAGCTCGTCGAAGTTCGATCCGCATCCCCGGATCCAAAGATGTTTGCCCCCTTTGTGGCTTTGACTCTAGCGGAGCCCTTCTTGACGCAGATAAGTCAAACCACCCACAGCATTCCTCGCGGATCAAACGAAAAAGGCGCACACAGACAAAAGTAAATACCAGCGTTCAGGCAAAGCGCAAAAAGGTTCACTTTCATGACGAAGGAGGGAGAAGGGATCGTGGATCAACCAGTTCAAGCGAATCAGAATCAGAGCTGGCAAGTGGCACCGGCACTGAGTCGGTTCCATCTCAATTGAAGGATCAACTGCGACGTAAACATTTGTCAAGACACATAGCAACACACCTAAAGGCTCTTTCATTCATGTCCCTAAGCCTCAAGAATTTCCAGGGGCAACTTGAAACTGAAGATCAAGACCTTGCTTCGGAAGACAGACTGGGAGATGAAAACGAAAATGACGAACCAAGTGGCCTCGATACAGAACTTGACGCGATGTCTCTCAATTTCGAGGATACGCCAGCAATTTTAGACTCTGAAATACCGGCTATGTTTACGTCTCCTCATGAGACACTGAGCCGACTGGAAGATGGCCCAGTCTCTCCAACATTCGATGGATCTGAGTTTCATCATAATATATTAAACCAACCAGCAGATGCTCCAGCAGATGCTCCGGCCACTCCAATATTCACTCGACCTGAGTTTCTTCATGACATATTACACCGACCAGAAGATCCTCCAGATTCTCCAACGTCTACTAGATCTAGTTTTCTTGATGATATATTACGTCTAACAGAAAAATTTATCCCCCGTAGCCCTATTGAAACTGATTTCATTGCATTAGTTAATGCATTGGTTCTCGAGTATAGACAGGGTGGTTTTATACCAGGGGGGACTTCAGAACGGATATCTTGCCCTTGGGTCTATTCTGTTACTCGAGAGGATATTGAGGAATGTCGAGGCTTCCTTGTCTCAAGATCGGCAGATGCAATTAGCAATGTTGCAACGTTAGGTGGAAGAATAATGTAGTATTTATATATCAACATATTTCTGATTTTAACTCTTGATATTCGAGTTTTAATAAACTGTTAAAATGGTCGTCTTTTGTGCCTACGCGGAGATAGCAGCCATCCATCTACCACTAGAACTCCAGTTGATCTAATAAAATATTCAGTAAAGTCTTACAACGGCTCTCTATAGATAATATTAATCATAAAGATCATAAAGCTTTTGTGAATTCGCTGCGTGGGATATGAAATATCCATAGCCAACCCTTCTATATTGCACACCACCAACAACATCACGTCTCAGCCGCCGGGGGTACTATAAAGTTTGAATTATACATGGTCATGAAGTCCGGCCAAAGCGCATCCTCAAACTCATACTCCTGCCAAAACACAGCATCCGGGTCCGTGAGCGGCTCCCCAGGCGGCTGCGTCTCCGCCATCACCGGCTGCTCCTGCGGAACCCGCGAGAGATACCACTGGCGAATCCACCGAAGCTTGAAGCTGAGTCTGCAAAACTGGGTGCCGCCGCCATCTAAAAGACGGCGTCTGCGGCCGGCTTCCTTGGCCCAAGTGTCTGCGTCCTCGAAGCGGTCGCTGAGACGCTTCATCACGTCCGCGAATTCGAGTTTTCTGCGAGCCATTGTAGGCTGCCAGTCTATTGAAGGTTCTAACAGGAGCAAACGGGAGCTGGTGACAATGGCAAAAGCGAGAAGTCCGGTCACTGAGGTGGGAAGACCGGGCAGCTCGTTGGGATGAAAGGAGCAGAGCGTGTCGAAGAAGTCGACGGCGGCGAGGAGACATTTCCAGAGAGTATCGAAGCGTTGCAGCGGTTCTGGATTTAATGTGCCCATTTCGACGGGCATAGTGAATTGCGTGGGGATTGCCGCCTCGGCGAGGCGCATGAGAGTGACTTGATAATACGCTTTGAAGATGTCTATGGCGATTGCCGGTCAGCAACAGTGCATTTGCCTTGGGGAGCGGATATGAGTGAGACGATACTTACGCCTATCCTTGACGCAATCCGGCTGCATGCTTATCAAGTCATACAGTTCTCGACGAACATTGTTAATAACCATATCCATAGGTGACAAGTAGGCACTCAGTCCAACGTCAACCACATCAAAGCCAGGCAGCAAGCCGTAGGCACGATCGGCCACACGCTGCATTTTAATGAGTGCAACCAGAAATAAGTCAGACTCCAAGGAAGATTCGGCCAACGATTCGCAGCATTGCGAAAGATAGTTGTTCCAAGGAAATTGGGTGCCTCGCTTGAACAGGGCAGATATGCTGTGATTGATCAGCCTACACTCTCACCAAGCAACGTGAAGCAAGGTGAAATGTTTTCTTACAGTGATGTAATGTGGTAAAGCCCCAAAACTGCCCGCTTCTCATCGGCAGAGTGCGGCCTTGGCTTCGACATGCCCTTGTTGAGTGTTGCCCAGGCCTCTCCCAGCAGAGACTTGGGATGCATCTTGGTGGACTCCGGAGACCTGTCCAGTTTAAGATCCAGAGCCATGGCTACAGCCAGATGCACAAAATTTGTCGCTTCCGTATTCATATAGAAGTGAAAATCGCCCCTATTACCCTCATATCGTCAGCGCAGTCAGAAGTTGGAGTGCTTCATGTATAGAAACTCACCAAGCCAAGTGAAGGAGAAGAGCCTGCAATATTCCCAAATTCCTTTCCTGCTTCACAACCATTCTGTCTGCGATGTACTGCCGAAACCAGTTCTCAACGCCTTGCTGAGTAGCCGACGACTGCGGCGTTACCGCCGCCATGATGGTCCAAAAGAGACATCGCGACGACGCATACAAAGCCCGAGGGTCCAGATTCTCCGGAATGATGACAAAGGGATAGTTAGGCATAAACTCGCGCCGGTATATGTCAAAGTAAGAAAGCACCTCTTCAAAGGTGAAGCTAAAGCCCGGGATCAACTGGAAAGTAGTTGCCGGCTCAGACGGGATGGTGAGTGGTATCTGCGGAGGTTCACGCGTAATTGGCTGTGGCAGCGCCGTATCTTGCAACGGCTTTTGCAGGTGTATTTTGGGTGCATCGCTGATTGTAACCTTACCGGTATCGTTACTTTCAGGAGTCAAGGGTGGTGTTCCAGACGCCTGCATGTGCTGACCCGTCGCAAGCATGGACACCAAGCCATCAATTTTCTTCTCCAACTGGGCCACTCGCCTAATTTCAATCAGTTTAGTAAAACAAATTCACACCATGATGGATCTGAGATTCTGGCAAACATACGTTGATTTGCCTCTCTTCTTCCGCTGTACCGGTGCCGGCACATGGCATGAAATATTCATGCGGTTACATCTAAGGCAATGCAGGTCAGCTCACTTCGCCCAATTCGACCAATACAAAACCGCCGCAATCACACCTTATGCAACCGGCGTCCCCCTTACCGGCCCCAGACTCGGGCCATCGACACTTCATCTTCAGCCGGGCGCAATTGGCACATGCCCGGGTTTTGGGGGCCTCCGGACCCGTGGGACGACTTCCGGAGCCGCTCTCAGGCGGAGCCCCGATGACTCCGTTGATGGGACCTACATCTACAACGATTGAACGATCAACATCCATGACTATTCATGCGTCGGAGAATTAATGATGGCTTTGTTTCTGGACTATGAATAAAGAATTGACATGGAGCAAATTTACATCGTTCTATGGAAGCCATAGTGTTGAAGGATTGAGGCTTCCGGCTCTCCGGATATTATCTTAATGTCCGGAGCCGTAAATCACGTGCTACGCCGTACGGACTACGGTTATTATTTTATTTACCGGTTCCGGATATCGACTCTGCTTCGTCTTTATACTCGTGCCGTTTTTTCCGTTATTGACAAATTAATCGACGTATTAATAAGACATCGTGTTTTCCATATGTAGAGACGCAACCCAAGTTTTCCCGGCTTGCCATCAGAGCAGTTTCCTTCCTACTTCACGTGTCTGTCTGTCTCAGTGGATCGTGATGCATTGTCTTTTCAAGACAAAGTCTCAGTTCACAATGACTCGGAGATATGGAACGACCACGCCTTTACTCGTCGTGTAGCCATCACGTAATGTCGTTGTCAATGCAAGATTAAACTTATGCGGAGGTAAAGTTCCATGAGTCGAGGATGCTTTTAGTCTCTTTGTCTCAGATATCATCACTTCGTATCAGTCGTGTTTGGCGCTTAGCAGACCTAGTTCAATTCTCTCAGCTTTGTGCCACGCTGCTTTGCTCCATCAGAGCCGTATCGGGTACTGAATGTGATGAAACATGGTGATAACCCTAGTCATAGTATGAATCCATGTCACTTAAACTCCCTCTTAGATAGGTGTGCTCGTATCAATATCTACGCGATCCACGGGCCCTGCTCTACTACCCAGCTGACGGGAGTCAACACCTCCACGCAATCGATGCCGCCCACTTCCAATCCTACCGGTACCTGCGTAATTGTACATGTATCTCATGGTGTATGTGCTCTCACTCACACTTCGCGTATGGCCTATCAAGCGTGGCGATCGCGATCCCAGTAAAACTCTAAGCAGATCTCAAGGGAAAACCGACAGGGTATCTCTTCTCACGATCTCAAGTGTCAAGCCACACCTACGATTGTGGCCGTCAGGTGAGCAACAAAGTTGTTCGCTAGTAGTTCTCTCAGTATCCCTGGTCACAAGGGCGCAAAACCAATACACAAGGCCCATCTACACCTGTATCTCGTCCATAGACCAACGAAACTAGCGATTTATCTGAATCGCTCTCTGCATATTTGATTCAGCTCGCCTGCTCCAGTCTTCAAGAAAAACTCTCCGGCTTGACCCGCTCAGAACAATGGTCATTAAGCGCCCGCCGCGTGAAAAGCTTAGCTTTTGACAAGGTTGCCCGCCTTTGCCGTGGTTCCCGAGTTTTGTTTCCCAAGATCTGCAGCCCTAGACCGGGATGTGTTCGTGGCTCTCTCCACAATCTGTGGGTAAACTGAGATCCTGCTGCGATCGCATGACGAGCAAATCTGCGCTATTTAGCAAGGCTCATACGAGTAACTCGGTCGACATAGCCTCTCTGCGGTATTATCGTGGCTTTTACGATCGAAGTGGGTAGCTTCAGCTGTGCAGCCGCTGAAGAATTATCCCAAAAAGGTGATGGATTGACAGAATCTAACCAGGGTTCTGTCTGTTTTCGCCCAACAATCGCTCAAAACGTGACGAACAACACGCTATTTCAACTGCCGGTCTCAGTTGAGCTGTCAATCACCTTCTTTATCACTAAACTAGCATATTTCCACCTCAGCACTAAACACCGAGTCTTGGTCTTCAGCATCCTTGTCTGCGGCTGAGCGTGCCCACACGGCGTTTAACACATCGAGATTCGGCCGAAGCCAAGATCGCGCAGTCAATCTGCCCCAATCACGAACCTCTCTACATGGCAAACTATTCAATACGTTCAAAATCCTCGATCTAGACTAGAATTACCTCCAGTCAGACTCTCTCCAGGTCCGCTAAAAGCCGTATCATGACCCCTGCAGCGCCATTGTCCAAGCCACGCTCTTCACTCCCTCCTCCCGCAAAACCAAAACCCCCATCCCTAGTCTCAACAGGGTTCCCCCCCTCGATCATCTCATTGCACACGTGTTTTCATGATTCTTCTTTAAGCGACAAAAGTAACGCCAAATTCAGCCTCGCCCGCTCTTCATCCCTTCACAGCCGAAGGCGCAAAGTAAGCAAATATTAGCAGAAAGGCATGCATCTCCGCCACCTTCAACCCCAACCCCTCTCCAGGGTGTAAGCCACACATTCTGCCGCCCATTCAAAACTGCATACCTGTATTCTACCGCTTCTTGGCAACTTACATCATTTCTTGCGCCCACGATCGAACAATCAACCGGCTAATTGCTTCAAGTAGCATTAACTCAGGTCCGTCACATTGCGGGGCGCGCGTCAAATTAATATGGGAATTTCTTATTTTTTCTTCCGAATGACGGCTAGCCGCCTATTCTTATTGCTCGTGGGGTGCAAAGGAAAAGGGACTTTGAGTCACAGTGTCGACTGTAAGTGGCATATACTGGGCGACTGGAGCTTCGACTTACACACGATCTTGCAGCTCGATGATGCAGGCAGCTCAATGTCACGATACACCACGTCACCGCCAAAAAAAAAAAAAAAAAAAAAAGTATTGTAGGAAAATAACAAATCAATTTTTCAGACTAACCCCATAGCTGTATGTTTCGACTACTTTTGTACAGCAACAACTCTCAGATGGCTCACCTATACAGCCACAAAACGATGGACTAGTACCTCTCCGTCAAAGTAAATGATTGCGCGCCCCCTTGTCCCAGCTGTATAAATGGACACAACCTCCGATAACCCTTTCAGAAACGCCAGATAAGTGACATGAGAAATAAACAGTAAAACTAAAAACAAGAATGAAAAAAAGAAAGTGACAAAATATAATGCAGAGAATGTCAGGAATAAGAAGTACTGAGGGGGAAATGGGCAACGCGCGATGTGATACCACGCTTCTTCACACAATGAGGCATGATATCCTCTCAACTGTCCCAAATGGCACCATAGGCCGGGATACCCCTGGTCTCTAGTCCATATACCACCTTTTTAGTGATCTTTTCATTGGCAATGATGATGACGGCCTCGGCGCCAAAGTCTTTGGCCAGGTTGTAGCCCATGCGAACGAGATCGGGCCGGCCCTGGGTTCGGGTATCATGGATGACGGCGCCAGGAATAGTTCCCTTGATAGTATCCATAATCTTCTTACCAAACGTCTTTTCAGGCGAAGCAGCTGACCAGATAAGCTGAGTGGGACAGCTTGGTTGCGCGATGTGGCCCAGCATGGGACCGATACCAGATCCTGTAGCAATGACGACAACACGATTGAACAATGTGGCAATGCGCATAACACCGCAAGTCGGAAGGCCGCGGACCCAGATGCTTGTGGGAGGGTTTTGAATACACGCCTTGGTCCAATCACCAGCATTAGATACCACGAGAGAGTAGCCTGGCACAATACCGTCTTCGAGGTTAGCCTGAGGGGCTGGGATCGTCGCAAAGGAGTGCCACTCAATGAGCGGGCGGTGGGATAGGCGTGTAAAGCTACCGTTAACAGGGATGGTGTAGTCAAAGTGCAGACGGACAGCGTGATCCGACAGCGGCTCGGCGTTGACCTTGACTTTGCGGAGGAAGATCCAAGAGGAAGCAACGCTGCATGTGGCAACGCCGAGCATCCAAAACGCCGGCGTCTTGACGAGTGCAATCCCAACATCCTCTCCTACTGGGGTAGAATCGTAAACGGAGACAACAGTCTTGGCCCAGAAAAGCGCAAGCGTGGTCCACCCCATGAAGCGGTGCATCTTCTCAAACATGTTGTGGCTGGGCTTGCGAAACATGGGTAAGGCAGAGGCAAGGATAAGACAACACAGCGCACAGAGAAGCCACGAGACCACTAGGTTGGCTAAAGAGTACCCAGTTGGTTGCCGATGGAGCTGAAAGCGGGCAACTGTGGCCTGGATCGTAGAGCCAAGCAGCCACGCGGTTGCGCATATACCAGCAGCAGAGTGGATGCCGCCAAGATGGTAGATTTTGGCACATCGGCGACGAATCCAGAATGGAAAGGACTTGGGAACAGAGCAAGAGATGGTGTAAAGAACGTTTATGACGACATCTTGGCGGATGAGAACACCGGTGACCAGGTTAGCCGCAGTGATAGTCGCGAGCCATTCGACTTTGGGGTTGAGAAGCAGGACGGCGATGAGAACACCAATGTTAATGAGACCAACGAGGCTGAACAAAACGCGATAAACAATGAGAACACGCTTTTTGAGACCTCTCCATGGCTTGGGCCACTTCTTTTCGGGAATATCTCTCAACAAGTCGAGCGACTTTTCGGTCTGCTCCTCTTGCGCCTTGGCAGAGGCGGCCGTCAGAGTCGATGATGAAGAAACGGACCGAAGACCGACCAAAGAGCCAGACTTGTCACTCTTGGTTCCCGGCAGAGCAGCTGGATGAAAGGTAGAACTGAACACTGTTGAAGATTCAGAGATTGTGGGAGAGGCCGGTCCGATGGCCAGCATGCGTAGAGATTTCTTGTCAATCTTGCCATTAGCCGTAGTAGGAAACTCATCCAGGAGATGAAGGCTAGATGGCACGGCATAGTATGGTTGAAGTTTGCGAGTGTGTTCCAGAATGGCTTCAGCATCTTGGGTAGAAGGAACTGCAAACCCATGGATTTCTCCATCAATCAAGAGCGCACAGGCACGAGTGACACCTGGCGCTGAGGCCATGGATGAAGAAACGCCATCCAATTCAACACGGAAACCCTGGTAACGAGCAGCATATTAGATTCCGTTCCTCACAGAGGCGCTACAGCAACACGGCCCACAAGCCAATATGTGTAGAAACGGGAACTCACCTTGACTTTGACTTGATCGTCGACTCGACCGAGAATTTCAATGGAGCCATCAGGTCGCCACTTTCCCAAATCACCGGTACAATACATTTTAGATCTATTATTGTGAGACAAAACAGATGTGTCAGTCAATTTCCCACACTTTCACGGGGATCTGAGCGAGCAGATCCCGGGCTGAGAAAACGCTCTTGACAAGCACTCCCTTGAGAAGACTCACCCATCATTGGTAAAGGGATCTGGAACGTAAGACTCCTTTGTCTTGGCCTCAAGGCCAACGTAACCGCGAGACACTCCGTATCCGCCGGCCCACATAGTACCGGGTTCACCTACCGGTACGGGACTCCCATTGTCATCGAGAATGTAGACGTTGTTATTGGGGGTAGGGCGGCCGATAGATAGGCTGTCCCCAACAATGTGTTTCTGCATAGTGTTGACAATGGTTGTCTCCGTGGGACCGCAGCAGTTCCAGTATGTTGCATGCTTGGCCCACAGATCAGCTAGGCTAATGGGTAGGTTAGCAGACACTCAAAAGAAAACGTCCAAGGAAGGGAGGTTCAGCGGGGATCGACTTACTCTTGTGAAGTAGGTTCACCAGCAGTGGCAACGACCTTGATCTTAGGATACTTGGTAGGAGGGTACTTGGATAGAATAGTCGGTGTGCAAATCAAGGCATCCAGCTAAATCAACCATTTTCATCTAATGTTAGTCCAATTCACCGCCAAGTGTAGCACTTTGGTGTAATCCATCATTTAGGATTCTCCCTCCCTCTTTGACACTCACCAGCTCAATAGCGGGTTCCCACTTGGAACCCCGGATGACAAGGGTGCCACCGTTACACAGGCATGCAAAGATTTCCCAAGCAGCTGGCACTCGAATATTAGTAATGTGAAATCCAAACCCACATCGATAACTGGAGCTGGGGTGCGTGAATTCATCTCAGGGAAAGCAACATACCCATGTCAAAGCTGATGTTCAGAACTTGTCCCACCCGGTGACCTGGTCGAATACCCAGGTTTCCGGGAGACATACACACAAGATTGGCAACATTTCTGTGTGTTACATCGACGCCCTTGGGCTTGCCCGTTGTACCTAAGTCGCAAGTTTTAGTTTTCAGCTGCTGGCTGGCAGGGAGGGTGGGTATAGCAGCTGCGGCCTCGGCGCTGCTAGTGAGACCTCGAAGAAATGCACGTACCGGATGTGTAAATGATGTAACATCCACCGTCAGAAGTGGCCAAATCCACCCATTCTCCATCATAGGTAAATTCGTCAAGCTGCTGCTGCTGCTGCTGCTCGATTATGACAGGAGTGGCACCAGGGCAGAGGTCACGGATGCGATGAACAGTCGATGATAGGCAGCAAACGATGTTGCCACCAGACTGCTCAAAAACATGCCGTATGGTCGAGTCCGGAACAACGCCCCCGTCAAGAGGAACATACTGGGCGCCACAGGATAGGATGGCCCAAATGCCCACCACCATCTCGGAGCTCCTTTTCACAACGAGAGGGACTCTCTGGTGAGGGCGTACACCCAGGCTGCGGAGTTGAGCGGCCAAGGCTTGTGCCCGAGCACCGAGCTGGCGGTATGTAATTTGCCTGGTGGTAGCACCAGACAAGTCATGGAGGGCCACATTGTCGGGGAAAGACTTGACATGATGGTAGAAGGATGATGTGACGGTTGGGAAAGGGCACGGCAGCCTGGGGCCATACTGCATTGCAGTATAGTCCAAAGGGGGACTTGACATCTCCATGACACCAGATGCTATATAAAGCGTATGTCTGTATGTCTATATGGATATGCAGGTATCTTGATGTCGTGTGATCAAGTAGATATGGATGGGTAGGAGGTGAATGAGAAGGGAAGAGTGGTGTGAAGAAGAAAGATAATGAGATCGGAACGTGCTGCTGCTCGTCCAACCCGACGAAGAGGCCGAGCGCCACCATTTATATACGTGAGAGGAGAAGAGTCCTTGTTCTTTCGTCCCCCCTCTTCCAACGGCGAACGTCCTACAGAACCCTGTCTAGGAAGGGTCCGGCCCATGGTGAACCATGCATCGTAGCCCTGACTACGATGCGGACAATAGCGGATCAAAGGTATTCGACGTAGGCACGAGCGACTTGTTGGTGTGGTCTTTGCCGCTTCTGAGCGAATATGAAAGTGTGTGAGTGGTCTTGGTGGAAGACCCATCGAGATGCCGGTGTCCAATACAAAGACACCAGGGCTCACTCGCGTGGAGGCTGAGACCAGCTAGGGTCAAGGGAAGAAACTGCAACATCGAGAGATACGGAAGAAGGAGTGGAGGCGAGGAGGGACAGACAGGGTTCGGGGAGAACAAGGACAAAAAGGTGATATGGTACGAAGCGGTATACCAGGTCGGTTACGTACTGACCGCACCTCTCGTGATGATAGATGCTTGTGCAGGTGTGAGGGACGGGTTGGTAGATCAAATTTGATTGGATACATAGTTGCCTTGCCTAGCATCGATGCGATCAAAATGCGAATATCCGCGTGGACAGTATCCTATTGCTCTCTCATTATTAATCGCGGAGTTGCTACTAGAGCTACTCCTCCTGCTGCTCACTCTCCCGTTTCTCCTACTGTTGCTCCCCTCAACTTCATACCAAAGTGGAGAAGTTGTGATAAAGTGGTGTTATTAGTTGTTTAATGCAGAAAGGAGGAACGTTAGGGCCGGTTGGTTTACCGTTACATTTCCAGGAGAGGAAGTGCAGGATAAAAAGCCACAACGGTGTATAGTTCAAATATACCAGCTCGGGGGAGGGAGAGAACGGTGATGATATGAGGGATAGAGGGATGAATAGAGGGAGATGGAGTTGTCAAGCTGACAACCGTTCACAATGTCACTGAATTTTATCCAATTAGCCTTATCCAATTAGCCGTGAAGAGGGATATGGAGGTATAGTCTGTACCCGCACGGACAGCCATAGAATTAAAGCCCGACAGGCGAACTAGACCAGCAATTGGATCTGAGCAGCTTGGTTGCCGGCAAGAGAGAGACACGGGCTGAGAGAGAGCGAAAGAGAGACAGAGCCCAGAAACGAAGGAATGCTGCGCTTGGTTACAGCGGACCAAAAAGGGAACCGAATAATACAGTGCGCAGCCCAGTCGGGGCATCCCAATGAGGCCAAAACATGGCTTGGGACACAGGCTTGGCTGAGACAATTGCGTCTGTCCATCTATACGTAAAGGTGCGTGCTTCTGACGCCCAGGTGTCGGGCAAGGCAGAGCAGATGTCGTCGATGGGGTGGGCCCCCCTGCTGGCGCTCGTATAGCGGCTGCACAGCAGCGTATCTGCATCTGCCGGCCGCTGTCGACGCCGGGCGTGTTGGGCACCTCGAGGCAGCCCTTGCTGCGGTAATGATCCTGAGCCAACCGAGACACTGGCCTGGCTGCTCTGCCCGTTCGTCCCATGCCATTGGGAAGGGGTCGACAGGCGGAGGGAGTCGAAAAAAGGTACCACCCCCACACCCCATACCTAGGTAGGCACACGCCCCCAGAAAAGCGCAGACTGTGAGGGGCCGTACTTGAGAGCGTGCAGAGTTGTGCAGAGCCCGTCAGGATGGGATGGCAGATCCACTACCCCGGTAACCCATGGCGGCGGATGCGGATGAAATTGGTAGGTGGTGCCACAAGGCGGCCAGCATGCGCGATGCAGCTACGGCGGTGATGGCGCTGCATCTTCATATTGGGCGATGATGGCGATGGTGATGGTGATGATGATTTGAGTTACCGATGTATGTGAGGTTTGTTATGGAGAGAGATGAAAGTAGAAGCTTCGAGAGGAACTAAGATAAAAAGTTGCAGGAAATAGTAGCCTGAGGCCACATGCGAGGAACTTTTTTTTGCAGCCCGGCAAGTCTCTTCCAGCAATACAGCATGGAGATGGAAGGTGCGGCCGAAAAGGGCAATCCTGTGCAAAATGCGTGCGATTCCGTGCAATTACGGCCGATTCCGCTGATTAACCCATGCAATCGGGGTCTGAGCTGCTGCTTCCTTTTTTTGCCCTGTTTTACCTGTAAACTTTCTTTTGCATCGTGTGTCTTCCGCTGTCTCTGGCTGATTTTACTCTCCGCAAATAAGATGCCCGCAAGCACTGACTCTGTACCGTCATCTATCACCAAATTGATCCATGCCCTCAGCTGGTATTGGTATTGCCTCTCTACCTAACCGCGTACTATATGGATTAGTACTTACTAGGCACTTCTTAGTACCTGATCTGTCAACTCCCGACTAACATGGGCCTTTTGTTCTTCCCCCAGCATCATCGACGACTAGCCAACACCCACAGAATGCCTGCTAGGCTGAGGTGGCCCTAGACTCGTCCGTTTGGGGTGCATTTCGACGCCCCGTCCGTGCCAGGGGGGAGCTCGAGTATGACGATAACACAGAGGAAATTAACAAGCGCCAGTCTGCCAGGTTCCTGCGTTCTCGGCCGCCCTTTGACGGCATCAACCCTCGTTCTGATGTGATATGTTACAGACGCCGTGCACGAGACGGCCATATGACAGCATCGACGGGCCCGCCATCGCGCTTATTGCAATCGATCACGATATCCCTGTTCCAAGTTTGCTCATGCAGTCGGACATCCAGAGCTGCGTCCAACCCAACCTCGCACCCACCTTCGACTCGACCTGTCAATCGCGGGTCGACAGGGTCAGGATCCGTCTCCCTATTGGCACGCACGACATTGCACCCTAATTGCCTACCCACGCATATGCTACCTCTTTATCTCTCCGGGGTAGAGCTCCCCGAAGAGGTAGCAGCAACGGGGCCAGAGAAGTAAATATTGAGAGAGCTTACGGCACAGCTAAGCACGAGCTTGGAGAGCTGCCGGCCTATCAGTGGAGTCCGGCGCGTGATATGCTCGGGATGCTGCCGTGCCATTCGTTTCGTACAGCTGTATATAGCACGATCCCCGCCTGCTTCTTTGCAGCCCAATGGCCGTACCCCAACTCCCTATCATATTCCCATCTAATCGCCTTTTCTCCTCGCTCTTGCGCCAACCTCTTGTCTAGCAACACCAGACACATTCTACTATCTACGTGTCATTTTTACAAGGTTCCCGGCTAAAGCGGACTGATCGGCAATCTCGTCAATATGTCCGGATCTGCATCTACGCTCGGAGGACTCATCCAGGTTTCCTCCCCGGCCGATGGTGTCAGAACCATCACCTTCAACCGACCGCAGAAGCGAAATGCTCTCTCCAGTGAGCTTTTGACCGAATTCCTCACTGAGCTGTCCGCAGCTTCCAAAGATGCTGCTGTCAAAGTCATTGTCCTGACGGGCTCTGGCGGATTCTTTTCGGGTGAGATTGGATTTTTGACTTTACATGGTTGATCTGAGAGGCGTCAACCAAGCGTGAGAGGGGC
Organism: Trichoderma endophyticum; assembly: GCA_035079535.1. Classification (NCBI taxonomy): domain Eukaryota; kingdom Fungi; phylum Ascomycota; class Sordariomycetes; order Hypocreales; family Hypocreaceae; genus Trichoderma; species Trichoderma endophyticum. The sequence goes on from JAPMIQ010000001.1 coordinate 138,463, forward strand.
AAAAGACTGTCTCTCTTCTCACCTGTCTCTTTTGTCTTTTGTCTCTTGTCTCTTGTCTCTTGTTTTTTGCCCCTCGTTCCTTTTCAAATGCTTCTTGGGTCCACCAAAGATGAACCCCAGCTGATGATTACCGGGGCCCTGGCCTCTGCATAATAGCCGGCGCCGATCTCCAGGATATCGCCGCGCTCGACGCGGCTGCTGCCCGATCATGCCGATATCTCGAGGATCTTTGTACTGGCATGGCAGCTGTACGAAAGCCCCTTCTGGCAGCTGTTGAAGGACCTGCAGTACGCATGACCCCCTTGCACTTTTTTTCTCCTAGCAGTATTTGAGATATGCTAACATGGGGCTGTCCAAGCTTGGGGGTGGGTTCGAAGTTGCGCTTATGGTGAGTGGTATTGCGTCTCCATTGCACTGCATTCGCACGTGAAAATTCCGAGTACATCAACTTCCTATCTCAGCGTTTATGCCGACAACATACGCACCTCCTTTCGACATCGCTTGATAAACATACAGATATGCATAGCCTTACGAATACCTACTCTACCAATGGGAGGCGTGCGATATGCTGACATATGGATGACCGTAGTGTGATATGATATTTGCATCCAGAAGCCGAACCTACTTTGCTTTGCCCGAAGTTAAACGCGGGTTGATTCCGGGCGCGGGGGGCACTCAACGGCTCACGGCAGCGCTCGGCAAGTTCAAGGTATGTGCTTAACTGCATGCTTTTCAAGATTCCCAATTCATCCAATATTTTTCTTGCTTTGCTGGTACTTTCGGATTTCATTCTGGTGTGGTTCCTGTTTCATCGCAGGACTCGTGGTACTTTTGCTGCTGCACAAGAGAGGTGTGGTGTGCGAGAACCATTGTTGTCAACACGAAATCGCTTCGTATATGCCACTCGTTCACATTAAGTCAGGCAATGCGAACAATTCTTTTGGGCAAGCCCATCACTGCCGAGGAAGGACTTTCACATGGCCTCGTTTGCGAACTCTTTGAAGACGGCAAGGTGCTCGAAGAAACTGTCAAGGTGGCCGCTGATCTAGCCGCGAATGCGACCGAAGCTATGCAGCTTGCCAAAGAGGCCATATGTCGTGGTAAGATGTCATTTGATCCTTTGTTGAACTTTTGTCGTTATCATCATTATGACTGCGGCTAACGCAACATTGTGCTTTTTTCTCCATCAATAGCTGATAGCCTTGGGCGTGATGACGAGTTCGAGAGGACTCTCTATTACATCACGATGGGAACGGAGGAAAAGGTGAAGGGGGTGAATGGATTCCTCAAGAAGACTTAGCTTCATTGAGTTTTGCTCAATATCAACTGAGGGCCTTGCATGACGCATCGACCCAATGAGTAGAGGAGAGTCCCAGCACACATAACGTGCTTTCGGACTATAGCACGCGAAGTCAATCATTAGCCTTGTCAATCCTGAGGTATTTTGCGTGGGTACAATCGTACCTGTGCTTTACGGATGTTTATCTTTCAAGAATGAGAATGAGTTCGTAATACTCTGTACCGCCTCTAAGCGTTCAGTCTTGATTATCCACTTGAAATGGCCCGTCACAATCGCCCGTTCTCTCGCACAACGGCACAGCTGCCCATACAGGTAACGGCCAGGTTCTAACGATTTCCCAAAATAACCTCATAAACAGTTTTATATCGCACCGTTTGTTCCATACGGGAGAAACCTCCCGACCGTTGGCACCTTTTGCCGCAGTGAGGCAAAACGTTCTCTTAGCATTTTGCGGAATGGCCATTCTGCCAAGCACCCCACAGAAGGTGAAACTTTCGTATATCAACAAATAATGATGAAGCTTTTTACACATGAGTGCTGACATGTTTCAGTCTTGTCTTCGTAACCATAGCTATATCCGGGCTAATACCCACGGCAGACGAAGACATCGCAGATTCCCGTCGCGCGAGTCAGAGAGATGCCACATCCCTTGGATCGTGTTCCTGCTTAGGATGAGTCTAGAAGACTGCCTATAGGATATATGGTTGCTGCTGTCGCATTGCAGTATGGGCCCGAGACACGCATCTGCACTCCAACCAACCAGAAAGGCATGGCCAACAGCGGCATACAAGTACCAGACAGACACTCACACAGATACCAAGCTGCCACATCCTAGCTGCAGATGACACTTGGCACCGCACAAGTGTAAAATACATAGAGGCAATGGGTGTGATGATGGGGTGGGGGCGGCATCCCTTCTTGCGCAGATTGGCTTGACTGAGATTGTGCCACCATCCATCTCAACTCGCGCCAACAGAACACAACACAACACAGACCTGGGCCATGATGGCTCGCCCCAATCGCCATCAGATTCATTCAGTCGGTTGAGCAATAATGAATAGATTGGCGAGGTATGCAGATCACATGACAGTGCGACACCGCATCGTGTCTCAGTCATTTTAAAGCCGCTGCATTAGCCTGCCGCATCTGCATCTCTCCAGGTCGAACATGGCAATTTCCATTCTATATTTACAGGCTCTGTCGTTGCTCAAGCTGAGATCAAGAGACACACAGAAACATGGAGCTCCCCGTCCGGGACCTTTTTTTCTCTTTCCTTTTTTTTTTCTGTGCGAGACATCATACCATGAGCCACATTCCTCCGCCATCTAAGACAGCAGACTTAGACACCATCTCCCGTCCATCACCACCACACATGTCACGGTTTCCCCTCTCCTTCACACCCTCTCTCGTGTTTTTCTGTCTCTCTTTGCTCCCCTCCCCTTACCAACCCGATCCACTCTGTCCCGAAGATCCTCGCCACTACATTGGCAGTCCTGCATCGGGCCATTAGGAGTTTTTGTCCCCGGAACAGATCAGCGCGGCAAATGTGCCTCAGACACATCACATTCTCACACCATCATTTGCTGAGACACTTGAAATTGCCCACGGGCATTTTTAGGAGACTCGTACCACCCCCCAATGAGCGGCACACCCGTCAGGGGGTGCTTCCGCCTTTGCATCCCAAAAGCAGTGCTACCAGGAACTTGGGAAAACTTGAGATATCGCGGCCTCTTTTTGGGCCGCCACGAGGCTGAGACGATCCCGCGCACCTGGTATTAGGGATATCACTTATGACGGCAATCATCTCGTCGTCAGCTCACGATGCAGAGAGCATTTGCAATGCATCTACCGCAAACGAAGCATCTGAAAACTGTGGATGGCATTATCTTTGAGTGAGTACTATGTCGAGGTGACCAATGCAGAAACAACCCTGAATCGGCGACTCAGGGATTATCCACCGTGAATCGTTTTGCTGGCTGGACCACTCTTGAGGCAGTGCAAGCGAGATTCTTCGCTTTCTCCTTCTTTTCAATACTCAGGTGAGAGAACAACTAGGAAGAAAATCAGGTGAGATATTTTCCCTGTGAATGACTGCGGGGATTTTACTGAGACAGCATACAAGGAAACTCGCGATTCGGAGCGCGAGCCGCTTCTTCGGCCGCTTTCTGTTATAATCGCGAGGCTTAACAGTGCCCTGTGCGGTATGCCTACCAACACATATTATACACAATCATGAGGTTTTATACTGATAGTTTGGTGTATACATGCTACTATGTATATGCGGCACGTACTGGCATGGATATACACCCATATTCGCCTCCTTTCAGAGGCAGTGTTCACGTAGTAACATATCATCTTCTTTCCAACATATACGGCTTCTGGATTGGCCGATCGCCCATCCCTTGCCTCCCTCTAGTGACACGTCAAACTCACGCCTACACCTTTCAAGATTTAGACCAAAGAGTTAAAAAATCCGGCTCGACATCCGGCACGGCACAAACTGGCGCTAAAGGGGGCCCCCAAAAGAAAGTCTTGTTTCTAGTTGTTCGCCGGTGCTTCGGGAACTTTTCTTTTGTTACCCGACGAAGCTTGTGGCTCATCCCTCTACCCCCTTGATATTGAGAGAACAACGCTTAGAATGCTCCTTTGTATAAGTCTGTTTTATCCCTTGACAGAGTTTTTCTTTTCTTTTTTTCTTGGCATCGTGTAATCAGGCCATTTTGACCATTTTCTTCCTTTCTTTTTTTATTAATATAATGATCGGGCCGACCAGTTCCTGTAGATGATTCTTTAACGCCGAGAACACAGGCTTTTTATTTGTCTCGAAGGTATGGAGAAGAAAAAGCATGGTGTATTTCGCTAAAAAGTGTGGTATAGATGACCTGTCATGTGGCTATTTAGGGTCTCCATTTGACAGCTCCCCGAGTTTCATTGGGTGTGTTTCGTATGAGTTAGTGATGCACGGATGCGAGAAGAAGGAACAGAGGTACGTTAACATTGGGGGCGTAAAGGTAAGGTAGTTTTGCATGGTTCTCTTGTGTGGATCGGGTTACGGAGGGGAGGCGGAGATGATGGGAGTCCCGGGACCAAGGCATTGGGATTAGATGTAATTTCTAGGTCGCTTGCATAACCTTGGAGGGAGGGATTACATGTGGATGGATGGATGGGTTGTGTGCGTTGTTTTGAGGTGAGTGTATGCATTGGTTGTGAAGTATATGAGATGTGTATGTGTGTGGATCGTGAAGGAGAGGGAGGTGTTGTTGACTTACCCTAGAATGAAGTCGAAATGGTAAATAGAGGTGTGAGATGGAGGACAGGATGATATAAATGGCTTTGTATAAGATGTAAACTTGAGGCGATATGTAAAAAAAGAATATGCTGTCTGTAGAATTGAATATCAGATGTAAGTGAGGTTGAATCTACATCTCTAGCTCATTATTCTAGGTCCTCCTTATAAACACACATGCTTACTACCTAGGCACTGTATGAGATGAGAATATCCCATGAACGCAGTCCATTCAGCTCATTCACTTTCCCCCCAATGACAGCATACTATCCAATTGAATTTGCTGCACATATTCTCTTCACATAGACGTAATATCTAGCTTGAATCTCACGCTCACCTCATTGTATCGTATCCAGATCTTTTGCTGACAGGGGGATGGAAAGCTCCAATTTTCACCCCCACCATTTTCCCTCAACGTCAACTCATCACTCTCATCACATGTCAGCACTCTCTCATCACCACTTACACACACACAACCCCATTCCATCCTCATCATCAATACATCTCCGTCTCAAGTATTATATAAATACAAAAATGGCATCTCAACGAAAAGCCCTGCGCGACTGGCTCTACCTCTTCATCATCGGCACCCAACTCTTCGGCATGCTAGGTGAGTAAAAAACAAACCCTCACCATTCACTCACAACAAACAAAAACTAACGAAAAACATTCCCAAGCCCTCGATCTCGTCGCATTCTACCCAAAAGCTCTCTACAAACCCCCCTCCTCCCCGCTGCACTTCCTCCTCTCCCTGCGCGCCTGGTACGTCGCGTCCACCGGCGACCCGTTCTTCGCCCAGGAATCCCACCAGCCCTGGTTCGACATCTTTCTCTACATCGAGGGCCTCGTGCAATTGCCCCTCGCGGCGTATCTCGTCTATCAATTGGCTTCTAGTAAGCCGACTTCGGGGCCTGCTGAGCTTGCTGGGCTGGCGTTTGGGTCGGTTACCTTCATGGGCGCTGCGGCGTGTTGTTTCGAGTTGTTGCACATGGGTGAGGATGTGGTGAGTGAGGATAAGAAGGGGTCGTTGCTGTATGGGACGTATTTGCCGTTTGCTGTCATCCGTAAGTTTCATTTTCTTCGCTGTATTTCTGCATTTTGAGTTGTGTGTGTTTTGAGACTAATAGGTGAGTGATACAGCTGCTGTGTTGGCCGTGGATATGTATTTGCGTCTGCTGCCTCGTGTCCGTGAGACTGATGCCAAGGCAAAGACGCAGTGAAAAGGGTCTTTTGATATCAAGGAGAAATTTCCGTTTTGTATAGCAAACATCATGTCAAGAGAGTAATACAATGTATTAGAAAACCAAATCTTCCGGGAGCTGATTGCACTCCTTTTTCAAATACGCGGTAGCCACCCAAACTCCAGTCACCAGTCATCTCATACAAGTACATGATACAAAACAGGTTCCCTTCCCACCACTTAGTCCTTTCTCTTAGAGTATCCCCATCCATTACCCACACCATAGCCCAGCGGTGTAGCTCCGCCCATGGTCCGTCCCTTGAGCCTCCGGGGCAGAATCACGCCCATGGTGTACATGCCGGCCACCAAGAGACCGGCAATGAACGAGACCAGACTGTAAAAAACGGTGCTTGCATAGATGTGTCCGCCCAGACCCTGCCACTCCACCCTGCCCTCCGTCTTGGGCAGCATCGGGGTCGGGAACCATCGCACGGAGAAGCTAAACGGCAGCGGATCCCCAATCACGAGCTTCTTAGTAAAGGACCCAGCCATGTGACTCAGCGGACTGGTGCTGTAAGAAACAGCCGAGTCAAGGACGCCGCTGTCGTGGTGATGCGTATGGTGCTTCGGCATGCTGTGCAGCAGCACGTTCATGTGCGTGCTGATGTGCATGTGACTGAGCTGCAGCGTGCCGGCCAGGGCGAATATCAGCGGGATGTACTCCTGCTCGGGCAGCTTCTCGCCAATGACCTCGACGTGGGCGGGAGGCCGGGCGGGCACGCGGCACGAGAGCGGCGCGTCGTTGTGGATGTAGAATTCGAGCAGGTGGAAGAAGGGGTCGGTGATGAGCGGGATGGTGCAGTTGAGCTCGCCCTCGACGCCGTACTGGAACTGCAGAGGCTCGCCGGTTTCGTTGCAGGTTGGGAAGGGAATCCATTGCAGCTGGTGGTTGGGCAGTTCGACATGCTCGCCCGTATCACTAAAGAAGGGGAGGAAGAGCCAGTCAGCTTCTCGTCCCATTGAGTTTCAAGCTTTCTTTCTGTCTGTCTGTTAAGAACTTACGAGCTTCGGTTCATGCACTCGACGTGGATTGGCGCGCCATAGTGATATGAAGGCAGCGTCCCAGGAAGATTAGCAGCCGCAAACGACACCAGGCCACCGACCAGAGTTGCGACGACGGCGAACAGCATGGTGGACGGAATCTTGAGGAACTTCGTTCGGGTCGGAAGCTATTCGAGAATCGGCCCCTCAGCGCTGGGCCTAGCTAATCAATCACCCCCCTTTTGTATCGCCCGCTTTGTCCTTTTTGTTTTCTGCCTTTCTTTTCTTTCAGTCTTCTTTGTCTTCTTCGAGGTTACACGCCAAGCCGCCGGTTTAAAGTCGGTTGCGATCCATTTGCCGACTGCGCAGATGCGACGGATCGAAAAAGGCGTCTCTGTCCTTTGCGATGCTGGAATTCGATGCGTGGCAAGACTAGCTTCAGAAATGTAGGGGATGGGGTCGCTAATTTCGGAGAACAGAGCTGCGCCACAGTGTTGGTTGGAATTGGAGTAAATGTGGCTGCGTGGCATGCCATTTGACAGGTGCCAAGTACTCGATATGTACTCCGTACGCCGCTTCATTCACTTCCTCATTTACTTCACTTACAAACAGCCACAGGCAAAGTGTTTAGAGTATAGAACATACTGTCATGATTCTAATTACATCCCATCAGATGATGCTCAGCTTAACCCTTACTTGTCCACAGTTCCCCTCATGGTAATGACCAGCCACTCAATGCTCCATCCCTCGCCACCATACTTCTTCGCCAGATGCTGCTTCAACAGCTCCTTTACCTCATCCACCGAATGCGCATTTCTCACCTCTTCGCTCCAGAAAGTATTCATAACCCATGGAAGCATCATACTAAAACAGTCTACAAACTCTGACGCATCCTCAAATCTGTAGGTGCCTCGGTTCTCCTTGACTGACACGTTTGCAAGTCCCAGATCCTCAGCAAGATGTTTTTCGATCCAAGCTGCGTCGTCCCAGTGGCCGGAATGGTGCATTTGCATGGGCATTGGGTCTGGGAACGGCGCGTCGAATGGAAGTGACTCTAGTGCTGAGCGCATGTCGGGGATCCAGAAGATGTTGGCATTGACTTTGGACCAGGTTGAGGCGCCAAAGGTGCCTCCTGGCTTGAGGATTCTCATGCAGTCTGCAGCTTGTAAGCAAACAAAGTCCCATACTATGAATCATTTCACCTGATGAAGTTACCTTTGACAACTGCATCTGGATCCGGCGTAATGTGAAGTGCCAGACCGAGGGCTACATGGCTAAATGAATTGTCTGGAAGCCCTGTATTCTATATGACAGGTTGTCAACCACGAGTATCGGATGATAGACCTCAATGACATGCACTTACCATGGCATCAAGCACAGTTGCCTCGACATTCACCCACTTCTCACTCACTACCCTCTTCTTCACCAGATCCACCATGGCAGCCGAGCTGTCAGCACAAGTAAACGAGCTCCGCTGCAAGACTTCATCCGACAGCACAGCCTGCACCTCCTGCGTCACCACGCCCGATCCACACGCATTGTCCAGAAGGACCACTGGCTCTGTGATTTCATTATTGAAACCCATTTGCTTAATGAGAGGCTCGACAATGACCCTCATAATACCGCGCGAGAACTTGGTAAAGTCCTTCTCAAACGAAGACTGCTCCTTGGCGACGGTGTGGAAGTGGTCTTGCATGGTCTTGGCCATGGTCTCAACGTCGTTTATGGCAGCCATTTTTGAGTGACGAAGGATAAATGATGAAGCAATAGATCCAAGTCTCGAAGACATAAACAAAATAATTCAGTAAAGGATTGAAACTGCGTCTGGTTATTGCCGTATTAAACCTGCCATCGGATCTACAAGCGCCGTCTTTTATGTACATCTGCGCAAGTATCCGATAAGTCCCCGTGCGTCACCACAAGCGCAAAGTCTCCGCGATGTTTGCGGTTGCACCTCGCACGAGTAATACACACGTTCACATGCATCACAAATCACAGAGCACTAAATCGGAAAGCAACGAGCCTTTTTTATTTGATATGTATCGACTTGTGGAATGAAATTGCAGCATGTCAAGTTCGATTGCCCCTCTATGAAAAATCGCGAGCTGAATGAAACCATCTGCCTCCCCGCATTCATTCGTCCAGCTCAGCCAAACCTGCGAATCCAAAGCCAGGGTAAGAAAAAAGTTAAAGTTGATGCAGAATCCTTCTAAATTCTCTTCAAGTCTTAAGTCCTCGTTGCCTCCCTCTTTTTTTCTGTTTTTCTATTTTCCTAGTAAAGTAATTGAACTTTTCTCTGTTGGTTGGTGAGATTATGGGTGTCCAGCCTACGGGAGACCTGGCGGACATGATCCAAAACCTCAAAGAGCCCCCTTTTTGCGAAACAAATGCCCAATGAAAAGATACTGTGCTCTCAGCCGTCTTCTATTATTCTGGAGAAGCTCGTGTAATAAACTTCCAAGACGGCGTCGCTTCAAAGGTGCTGGCTGGAGTGCCGGGGGGATTTTAAAAACGTGGATGTTTTCGGCCGATTTATGCGGACGGTTTCTGTGGGATCGGAGCCGAAAGTGGGGGGCCGGGAAGACGGACATGTCCGGCGAGGAACGTATCATCATTTGATGGCATCGACTTGAGATCTGATGCTTTGGTAATCGTATGTATCGTACAGGCATATGATTTATATGCGGGTATATCGTATATCGTCATCGTGAATCGTATATCAGAGCATTGTGCTTTGATTTAAGGTAAATAGAAGGAGACAGTCTCCTTGTAGGACAAAGGAAAGTTGTTTTATTGAAAAAGAGTGAAATGGCCAGATCCAGCTGGCCCGCCTCAATCCAGCACTCCGGACTGCAACCTCACCACTCATCCCCCCTCAAAGAATATGAGAAACCAAATAGTAGGTATACAAAACAAGAAAACCAAAGCCAACAAAAATCGCTGTCCAAACACCCCTCTTATATACCCACAGACTACGGTACCTGACCTGACCTTGCCTTACCCCCCTCCTCATGCTCTCTCCACAATCAAATCAGGCATTGCCAAACAAAAAGAGCACGCAAACCAACGCCATCAACAAGACACACATGCAAAAGAAAAAAAAGGTACCTGCAGCTTCTCTCCCCCCTCCACGGCCGACTCAAACCATGCCACGTATAACCGCCCTCCACGGCCCTTGATCCCAAAACGGGCTTACGCTCTAGCCCATGCCGCAAAGCAAAGTGCCCCATTAGGCTTCTCCCTTGCTGCACGTCCGAACCGAAATCCCCCCCCAAAAAAAAGACGAAACCTAAAAAACAACAAATCGATAAACCGGAACAAGAAAAAAGAAACTAGACCAGCCGAAGAAAAAAAAAAAAAGTGAGGCGGTCTGCAGTCTCCCCTCTCTGTATGTACGTGTACTACAAGCCCCATCCTATCAACCTCCGCCGATCCCATGAGCCACTCGCCTCACCGGAAAACGACCAACATTGCGGCCCCGGGGATGCACAACGACGCAGAAAAGCTTCCACTTTTTTCATGCATCCTAGTACATCATTTGTTCCTTTTCCGCACTTTCCGAAAGGTCCAATTCGCACGCTTATGCTGCTTCTACTCTCCTACTGGTCGTATTTCGTCCCCCCTGGCGTTAATGCGGTTGGATAAAATTCGCCCATCCCTTGGGCATGAATCTCATTTGGCCAAACGAAAAACGAGGCGAGTTCATCATCCGACCATCCAAAATAAATCCAATCAAACGTCATCATCATAACCCATAATAAAAGAGGTGAATCATTTCTACACTGATTAAATCAGGAACAAATGGGGGGAAAGAACATCGAAAAAAAAGTTTGTTCAAAAAACCCGCGCTCTCCAGTGTTCTTTTGGCCCTTCGCATAATACTACATAAACCTACCTAACTAGTTCGCGTTTCTACTTTATCCACGCTTCTGCATATATATGCCCCTTGTGTGCTTGTGTGTGTGTGTGTGTGTGTGTTGTTCGTGTTGTTCTTCTCTTATACAAATAATCGGAATCTTTAGTTTAGACTGAACCCTTGCCCATTTGGCGCCCCATCACAAACCATAATTGCATGTGTCCTTTTTTTTCTGTCGTTTCTTTCTTCTCCTCTTTTCATTCTTCGCTTCCCTCCCTTTCTTGTGTTTTGCTCTTCCTGCCCTTTGGACATGACTTTGAACCAAGCAAAACTATCAGGAAGAAAACAGAAAAGAAGAGTAAAAACAAAAGTGACAAAATGATTACCATCTTCCTTCCACACCTCCCTTCCTCCGACGTAGCTACCATGAAAAAAAAAAAATCAAGAGAGAAATAGGAATTAGAAAATAGAGTCCACCCGGATCCGCTCACATCTCACATCTCACATAAACCTCATGCTCGCCGCTGGCACCACCCGCTCCACTAGCCCGGCCACCTCTCTCCGCAGCATCCTCAGCGCTCGTCGTACGTCTGCCAGGTCCGCGCCGCCGTTGTTGTGGCCTTGGCCCGGTCCTGGCAAGGCAGCCTCGCAACGTTGCAAAAGGTCGTTGATAGAAGGGCCAAGCGAGCCTCCCTTACCTGCGCCGCCACGTCGCCGTACTTCAGCCACCCAATCGCCGATCACGTAGACGATGATCTCGATGATGCGGTTGCGCACCATGCCGCTAAAGCCATAGTCCTGCGTATCAAATACGCTCTCCAGCACGCGGACAATCATATCATGGGACACGCCCAGAGACAAGAATAGCTGCACCGGCCACGTAGGATCGGCGCCAATCGTCGTGTCTTGCTGGAAAGCGACAGCATACCGACACAGCTGCGGAAGAAGCGTCTGGATCGGGAACACGAAGCTGTCGAGCGACGTGTGGTGAGCAATGTTTTGAATCTTGCTTGTCACGGCTTCGTACGGCAAGGGGGGCATCTGCATGCCCGACTCTATCGCCTCGTGTCTTGCCATGACTTCGTCGTGAGTCTGCTGGATCAAGTTATCCCACGTCGACGAGATGGTCGTGGGGTTGCGGTAGTTGGCCGTGTGGTAGATCAGCAGGCACAGATCGTAGTATCCTGCCTGATCGGCATAATCGTTGAAGAGCTGCACAAAAGTGCTCGTTAGCATCCGGAAACGGAGAAAGTGACAACTGAATAATGAAAAGTGACAGGTTGGGAAAAAAAAAGTCGGCGCATTTTTTAGAAATGCACATCGGGGTTTCTTACCTCTGACAGGCTAATGATCCTACCATTGAGAGCCTTTTCAATCTCAACCTTTCGATCCGCATCAATTCTGTCGTCTGCCATCAAGCGACCTAGCAGGTCGTCCTGGATGTTGGCCACCTCAAGCAGGTCCGTCACCTCGTGGTTCAGTCTCTGTTGCTGCTGTCGGCTGATGCCGACCGTCGCCACGTTGGCATTGGCCTTTGCCAAGCTGAGAAGCCTCAGCCTATCCTTGATGCCGAGTGCAAAGTCGGAGCCGGCCAGCTCAGCTTGCACTTCGGCCGCGTCGAAGAAGCGGCTTCGATTGGTGTAGAAGCGGCACAGGAGGTCGGCATGCTCCACGTTGGTGCCCGCCAGCCGCTGCAGGAAAGTGATAACGTGCGGCGAGTCGATGCCCAGTATCCGCTCCGTCCATCCCTGCTCAATGTACCACTCGTACAGGTCAAAGTGGAACACTTCGTCATCCGACCCGTTGACCACCTCGTAAGCCTCGTTTCTCTTCGTTGCGATGAGCGTTGGTCGCCCGTCAACCATGAGCGGCTCGAGACTTGAGGCAGCGTCCAGATGTCGAAGTATCTCGTGTATCAGGTCGTAGACTTTCCTCCTCTCGCCAAAGGCACTGATGCGAGGATCGCCCGCGGGTTTGCCATCATTGATCCACATCAAGGCAGTATTACCTCTGTCTTGCTCCCGGGCGACGTAGAGACAGAGCTGGATTGCGCCGGCGTAATACTTCATATCAATGTACTGCGCAATAGCAGTTTGCAAGTTGTTATAAGTCAGGCTGCGCGCTACTTTCTGGAAGAGGGTCAAGCTCTCGTTGAGGAGGATTCTGGACTGGTTGGTGTTGGGGGGCTGCTCAGAGGCTCTCTTGAGCGACTCCTGAGCCTTGAAGATGACTACATCATCTGGGCTGCAGAAGCTGCCGCATCTCCGCCTGAGCGCGTCGGCGACTGTCTCGACATTGGAGCCACTCTCAATGTTGCGGTTAACGATAGCCTTGACAAGTAGCTTGGCGAGATCCTTGCCATCCGCCTGTGAAAAGAGCTTCTCATACGTCAAATCCTTGAGGTGCTGCCGAGCAGCATCATCCAGTCTAGCATAGATGTCTGACACACGCTCGTCAAACAGCATGAGAACAAATGAGATGCCTTCTGAGATGCTCTCCATTAGCCTTTGCAGAGCATGCAGCGCCTGATGCTCTGCCTGTAATGCCACCTCCTCCTGTCTGCTGGAAACTCTCTGCAAGTCAGAAGGGCCAGACATCCCCTGAATGAGGCCCTTGTTAGACTCGATGAATTTCCTTAGGCGTTCGAGGTTCTCTTGGATGGCGATGAGCTTGGGCGGAGGGATTGTAGAGGACACGGAGATCGTTCCATTGGGAGCAACACTCGACTGAATGACGGTGGCTTTCCACAGCTTCCTAATCAATCTCGACAAGTACAGCGCCAGTGCATCGTGCCGGGACGACAGCTTGACTGAATCTGTTGTGAGTGATGACGAATCTGTTTCCACAATGGTGGGCTGACCACCAAAGTCGACGAACAGGGCTCTCGCACGATCCTCCGTTACCTGGTCAATTGCCTTGACGGAGCCTGGTCTGGAGTCGCCTCCATGGCCACAGGCCACAGCCAATGCTGTCGAAACCGTTTCCACACGACCATAGAGGAAAATAAGACGGCGGCACATGAGATCCAGTGCCTCATCTCCTGGGGCATCTCGAATAGCGGCCGCAAAAGTATCCACTAGCCTCCGCCGCCGGATGACATGAATGCCAGTGTTGGTAAGAACAGCAAACTCGCTAGGTGCCTCGTCGAACTGAACAGCCAGTTCGTTGCCAAATCCTACTGGTTGATTGGCAGCCGCAAAGGGCTTCGTGATTAGGCCGACAGCCTCGGCTCGGCTGCCGATATCGATCCAGCTCGCTTGCTCAAAGTATCTCAGGGGTGTCGTAGGTGAAGTTCGCTTTATTCTTCCAGTCTCGGGACCAGCCACAAACAGGGAATCGGAATTCGGGTCGTCCTTATTGCTTACAAAGTCCAAGAAGAATCCAGGTGGGAAGCGGGCGCCTTGCCTGCTGGATATCAACATTGTTGAATCGAGGTCCACCACGGCCTCTCCTGAAGGTTGACCGTTCAGCCCAAACTGAGTTGTTGATCGCCGAGCAAGTGCTGAAGGAGGGAATTTGATAAACTGAACCTGCATGCTCTGAGGAGCCAGGTTTGATTGAGATCCGTAGAGATAGGAAGATGCATTAGTTGCGCTGAAGAAGAGACGACAGCCGGTGTCTGTCAGCGCCATGAGGTGCAGTTTCGAGGCCTCTTGCTTAGAGATGGGACTGATGGAAACAAGGTTGGTTCGATCGGTCAAGAGCTTGGATTGTGTAATCATGTGCGCAATATCTCGGAGGCAGTGGAGCTTCGTCTTTTCAATCACCTTATTTAGCCGTTCGGGAGACTCCATGTGATAGGTTCGAATAGTCGATGTGCTTGACAGAGTGTAAACCAGCTTCCTCGTGTCATCAATGACAATGTCCACCAGATGCTCGGGATCCCGTTGAGACCAAAAGCCAGTCTGCATGCTGACAACAGAGGACCAGCCAGGGTTCGAATGGTTGATCTTACCACACCGATTCGAAAACCACTTTTCCTCTGATTGGTAGTAAAGCTCGTTGATGTCCACATCACTGCACCCGCCATAGAAGATACGGCCATCCGCAGAGCCGCTAATTACACGGATGTCGTTGCCGCGAGTGGGCAGGACCATCTTGGTCTGATACAGCGTAACCGTCTTTGTCCCAGCAGAGGTGTCTGCCGCAGACACACCTAGCAGGATGATCTCTGAAGAGGTCGCCACGACCAGGATATGTGTGATTGTGCCGACAAAGATGCCTGGCTTCGGGGGAACGAGGGCCACAGCGTGGATTGTGTGTGGCTGGTCCTCAAAGCCAATAAGCTCGGGGTCGGAGTGGGTGTAGTCCCAGAGGAAGAGCGAGTTGTCAATCACCACCCAGGCGTGGTTGATCTCAGCAAATAGGCCCATGAGGGTTTGAAGCTGGCCAGAGTTGTAATGATCGAAGACCTGGTTCGGGATCGGGTACATGTTGGTCTTCTGGAAGGGAGCCCAGGCGGAGTCGGAGCCTGGCAGCTCATAGTCGGAGGATGCGCCCTCTGAACGCGTTTGCTAGTCAGCCTCGTCTCTCGTGTGATCTAGTGAGCACGCCAAACTTACGTCTACAGTAGGAATCCAGGTCGGGAAAGCTCTCGTCTAATTGCAAGAAGGCATTGATGGCCTTTGCGGCCTTGAGGACGGGCGGGACGTTTTCGACGCGTGGGGGCGGCAATGGAGTCAGCGAAGCCAGCCCTCCCCCCTCTGTGTTTGCCGTCGCCGTCACCGCCGTCGTGCTCGTCGAGACCGTGCCCTGGGCGGCTGTTGTGGTGGCGGCAGACGTCTGGGCATTCTGGCCTTCGGACGGGAACAGCGTGCGGCGGACGGGATCGTGAGTGTTGTTCTGGTAGCGCGCGACAATGGCTGGCGTGTTGACAAAAGCGCCCGGCACGGGGCGCAGCGGCGTCACTGGAGGAAACGACATGTCGGGCAGCGGATGGGATCGTGATCGTGCCGTGGCAGAAACTGCTTCACCTTCACCTTGCCCTTGACCTTGACCACAGCAACGCGCCGGTCAGACCATCAAGGACGAGCTGCACGTGCCGTTGGGAGAGGCGCAATCCGAAGCTGCGCGTCCAAATCCGAAGCTCGTCGCCGCGATCGCTAATTGGGTGGCGGCGTGAGATGCGGGAGGAAAGGATGGCGATGGGCGGCCGAAGCAAAAAGATTGATCAACTTCTTTGATTATTTTGTAGCACTGGGAGGTTGGTACAGCTCTGCATTTTTCGTCCCTGGGCGTGAAAATGCGCTAGGCCGCATCAGGGCTTGTCTTGGCGCTGTGACCGAACGCTTTGGATGCCTTACATAATGCAGCCTCCAGCATTCGCGGGCATGTAAACAATCACGAGAGTACACTCTGATTCGAGCCTTTTCTATGTTGACGTCTTGTTCTCCTTTTTTCTTCTTTCTTATATGCATGCAGTCCCTTTCGGAATATTTAATCTCCCCATAGATATCCATATCAAGCCAATGCGAGGCCACCGATTGATAGCCGTGATACAATTCATTGCCCCCTGCATGCCCATTAAATGCTCCCCAACACAGGAAGATTCACTTTCCGTTCATTGGTCCAGTCCTTCTTGTTGTTCATCTTGTTATATGCCAACTCTTTCAAAGATATTCACTTTGACATCATATCCAATTCAGCCATCATATAGGCAAAACAAAGTCAATTTATAGGCATCACTTTGACACCTGCCTCCATCACTTGTTCAAGCTTCACGCGCCTCATGAATACAATCCTAGGGCCAACCCGGAGTTTCCATTGTAAATATGATTATTTAGTACCTAGTATCTCGTTTCCTTAATTTCACAAATTCATATCTTACATAGTGTAGCCGAGAACCCATGGTACAAAATGTATGAACGACGTTTCATCCAATCGTTAGTCACCTTCACCATTATTCTCACAGTTGCTCCCGCGCCATAAGCCTGTTATATCCTTTTCCATTTCTTTTCGGCACCGCTTTAACAATAGCAGCAAGACTTCGAGCCGGTTACTGCTTCTTTGCCTCGCGGGCCTGCTTACGAAGAGCGCGGCGGCGAATGTCAAGATGCATCTTCTTGTTGTACCAGATCGTGATGGGGCTGTTGACACCAGCGACATTCTCAACCACCCATAGCATGAATGCATGGCTCCACCACGGAGTGTAGGTATTGGGCGCGGTCTGGTAGCCGCCAAGTCCAATCTTTGACAGTGTAGACTTGACGAAGCCACGCGGGTTGGGGACGAGCAAGCTGGTGCGGCGAACCTTGCTCATGGCGGTGGTGACAAGGTGGCTGAGGACCAGGTAGACATCGACGTTGTAATCAGCAAGCTCAGATGACAGAGCATTGCTCCACTGCTGGAGGAAAGCCTTGCTGCCGGAGTAGGTGGCCAGGTAAGGAGTGGGAGTCCAACCACCGAAAGAGCCCATGGTCAAGATCAAGCCACGCTTGCGCTTCTGAAGAATGGGGGCAACCACCTGCGTAGTCTTCAAGGTTCCAAGGCAATTGATGGTGACAATGTTCTGCAACTCCTCCTTGGGCGTCTCCAAGAAGGATACGGGCATGCTGTGGCTCTGGCCGACGTTGTTGATCAGGATACCAACGTCCAGATCCTGCACAAGCTCTCGCAGTCTCTCGTAGTCCGCATCGTTGTCCTGGGCAAAGTCCATTGCCAGCGTCTTGACCTGCAGACCCTTGCCGGTGTACTTTTGTTCAAGATCCTTTGCTAGAGTATCGAGCTTCGACTGGGTTCGGGAAACGAGCACGAGATTGAAGCCTTTGGCAGCGAGCTGAGTGGCATATTCCTTGCCTAGACCATCGGAGGCACCGGTAATGACAGCCCAGGTGCCAGGCTTGCCATATTTACGGAGCTATTGTGTGATGTCAGCAACAGAAGAAAAAACAATTCAAGCTGCAGACGCGAGGAGGGGCTCTCTTACATTGGTGCCAGGGAGCAGAAACGAGCTGAGGACCAGCTGAAGGTAGCTGAAGAACTTGGACCCCAGGTAAAGGGCACCAATTCCAGCCAAAGCCCACTGTACAGGCTGA
The DNA here is from genome assembly GCA_035079535.1 of Trichoderma endophyticum. Taxonomy (NCBI): domain Eukaryota; kingdom Fungi; phylum Ascomycota; class Sordariomycetes; order Hypocreales; family Hypocreaceae; genus Trichoderma; species Trichoderma endophyticum. Next base: position 156,160 of record JAPMIQ010000001.1, read on the forward strand.
GGCACGTTCTCTAGGAAGCTCGTAATCGACTCCATGATGGCAGCGTTCTGCGTTGAATGGTTGAAGATGGGCCGAGGGAGAAGATTTTGGTGGGAGCTTGACTTAGTGATCTACAGGCTGTTGGGAACAGCCACTTGGCCAATCATAAAAAGTTACGGGAGGTCCAGGTTAGCCATTAGCGGCCTAGCCAAAGGTAAAAGACATGTCTCGAATGCCCAACAACACTGAGGTTTTACACGATAATTGACATATGAAATTGGTGATATTTTGATTCTGGAAGAGTTATAGAGGTCTGGTCAATCATATATAAGTATTTTTTACGAATACCTAAACTGTGCGATCTGTGATGAATCTGATTCCATAGCTTGGGTACCGGACGTGTACTGAGTCGGCGGCCACGGGAATGTCCCGGTACCTGACACTAGAAGTCCAACTCCCGTCCCTCTAGCTCAACACTGCTCTATCCCTCCTTTCAAACCTCCAAGTTTCCAGCCCAGACGATTCCAATTGCACCAAACACCTCAGCTATGGATTTCATCAAGTCAATTCTGCCGCCAAACAAGGGCATTCTGCCCTACTACATGCTCATCGTACGTATCGAGCCCCGATAAGCATCTTGAACCCCGCCCAACCGCTAACAAATCCATCTGCCCACCAGCTCTCCGTCGTGTCAATCGGCAACTCTCTCCAAGCCTACACGACTCTGCACTTCTCACGCCGCGTCTACAACGGCCGCTTCATCCGAAACCCCAAGCTGCCGCCTGCAACCGCCAAATTCAACCCCGAGGACTCGGCCAACAAGCTGGTCCACGCCCAAAACGACCCCAAGGCCGAGGACCAGCTGACGCCCCTCGCCGGTCGGCTGTTTGGAACGTGGACGCTCATCACTTGCATTGTGCGGTGCTATGCGGCGTACCACTTGAATATTGGCCCCGTGTATAACATTGCCATTTGGACGTATGTCGTGGCGCTGGGGCACTTTGCCAGCGAGCTGTTTGTGTTTAAGAGCATGACCTTTGGCCTTCCCCAGGTGTTTCCCTTTACGCTGGCTACGGCGGCACTCATCTGGATGCCCATGGTCAGAAGCCACTACGTCGAATTCGAGTAGGGTGTGCCATGTGCTACTATGTAAACAGTGGTGAAAATGTAGGAATAGTATCTAGAATTTTTAAGAATCCAAAACTTTTATAATTATCTATTTAGAAGCAGAGCTGCTTAGCTCAGTTTATTCCTGTACAGCTGCCCATCGCATGCTCGGAGACGAGTCGTTGCCTGCTCTGGAGTAATATCTCGCTGTGGCTCCGCCATGAGCTCGAATCCAACGAGGAACTTCTTGACCGTTGCGGACCGCAGCAGAGGAGGGTAAAAGTGCATGTGGAAGTAGGCATTCTCAATTTCTTCTGGCGTTCCATCCAACGGAGCCTGGTGTATGCCCGAGCTGTACGGGAAATGAGTTTCAAACAGATTATCATATCTCCGAGTGACCTCCTGGATAGCCTCTGCAAGCTGCAGCCGCTCATCAGCTGTGAAATCGACGAGGGCGCGGATATGGCGCTTGGGGAGGATGAGGACTTCAAATGGCCAGACAGCCCACCACGGGCATACAACGACAAAGGAGGCATTTTGCCACAACACACGTTCCCCCTTTTCCAGTTCCAGCTTGACATAGTCTGCCAGTAGATGCCTTCCGTGCTTCTGACGGTATTTGGTCATTTGTGTCAGCTCTTTGCCTGGCTCCTCTGGCATAGTAGACGTTGTCCAGGCCTGGCAGTGAGGATGCGGGTTGGAGCAGCCCATAACCGCGCCCTTGTTCTCAAAGATTTGCATATAGCGGTAGTTGTCCTTGGGAATAGGGGCTTCTTCCCTGGAAATGGAAAGCTGGAGCTTTGCAGCCACTTCTGAAAGCGGATTTGACGGGGATAGATGGTTGGCGTAGAGCCGGGTCCAGTGATCAATCGTTGGGAGGATGTCTTGGGCCGGCATATCGGCAAGGGTGGTATTGTGCTTTGGTGAGAACGTCAGGACATAACAGACTCCCTTGACACCCTGAGCGCGCAGCAGAAGCGACTCCAAGTCTGTATTGCTTGATTAGTACGGGATAATGCTCACTCAATATGGGGAACATACCATCTGACGACTGGGAGACCTCATAGTCGGGCTGCTGCTCTTTGACAGCACTGTAGTCATTCACAAAGGCAAATGTCTTGTCATAGTTGGGGTTTTTGTCGCCAGCAGCGCGAGGGTTTCCAGGGCAGAGGTAGCACTATGTGAGTTGTTAGATGGGTACATGTAGACTTTGATGTGATGGCTACAGGTTCTTAAAACCGCATGATGGTTGAACACTCACCTTGGGATCATACTCCGGCAGAGTCGTTTGGACCGCACTCTCTTGCTGGCCCCTAGAAAATACAGTAAATCAGCATAAAAGGGCATGTAATCAATCTTGAACCTTCACTTACTGCCACGGTCGCTTTGTCCGGTGAGGAGAGACGAGCAGCCAGCTGTCTGTTAGTGGGTTGTACCTCCGGTGGGAGATGTCGTCAAGAATGGTGTCGGGCATGACGGCGACTGTTGTTACTGGTGCTCTCTAACAAGAATTGATCCGACGGGAAGAAATAGTGAGCAAAGATCCGGGAGAATAAATTATACGGAAAGGAAGAGATAGACTATGTCCGTGGACTGGGCTGTATATTGAATCTCGGAGAATAAAGCTGAAGCTAGGCCGGAGGATCTTGAGGTGAGGGTCCCATCAAGGACCAAAATTCGGGCTAATACGTCAATTAGCTGTTCGGGAGCCTCTGGGAGCGCCGAGCGGGTCAAGAGTATAAGCGCGCCAACAGAAGGGCCAAGCATTAATCGTGTAGCATTCCATCAAATTGCTGGGCGATCCACGGTTCAAAAGGAACTATTGCTATGTGTTGCACTATGGCCTTACACAGGGGATTATTATGACGCATCATGGCAAGCTGGATGTGGGCTGTGATGCGTCATTTAGCACTGCATCATCACATGGATCAAAAAGGATTTCACATGCTTGGATTTATTGGGTGAGCATTTCCTGATAACTACTTGGTAACTGCCAGTAATATAGACAACCTGGCAATACAACACAACGCAGCGTACGAAATAGACAGTGCATGCATGGTGCTACAGCGATACGGCAAGCTGCAAACTTTGAGGTGGGGCATTGAAGCAGCCAGGCTCATGTACTAATGTGACTGCAGGATTGAATTGAGCGGGAGAGAATTTAGTACCTAAGGTACAGCATGGAGGCTTAAAGATTACAAGTACTGCATACGAGGAAATGCAAAATCGATCATAATAACTTTGGAGATGCTGATACAGAACAACAAGTACTCTCTACATCTCCCCAATCAGCAGATTCAACAACAAAAAACAAGGTGAGGCGATTACACACCAATGCCACAGTCACGTGATGGCATCCCTCGTCCGCATCTGGCCTAGAGCCGACTCTGCTGCCTCAGAGGCTCCAGCGAATTCCATGGCCGAGCGCATTGCTGGCTCCACCGGATCGCGACATCCCAACATCATCTGGCCGCGGTTGCTGGGCGGGATTTGACCTCGTTTCCATCGGCTACCATCGCAGCTCTGCCAAATCCATCAAACAAAGCGCCGCAACTACGTCTCCCGCGCGCGCGCTTTTCACAGACACTCTTTTTATCCCGCTACCGCGTCTGCAGCCCCCTTGCCGGCTGCCGCTGTTTTTCCGGCCTGCTCCACCAATCCCAGGGTGCGAAGCTTCGCGCCAAACCGCTGACGTGCTGCGACACTCTGCAAGATGGGCGTTATTCGCAAGAAGACGGCGACGAGGGGAGGGGAAGGTGGTGTGAAATACGTATGCGACGTTTGTTCGTGTGACATAACCTCTACGGTGAGTGAAGCCGCACCCAATTGGCATCGTCAATCCCCATCTTATGGCTCCAGCTGCTGACATAACAAAAGGTCCGTATCAGATGCGCCGACCCTGCATGTTCGGATTTCGACCTCTGCGTGCCTTGCTTCGGCAAGGGAGAATCTCGTAATGCCCACGATCCCGCCACACACTCGTTCCGCGTAATCGAGCAGAATTCGTTTCCCATATTTGACCGTGAATGGGGAGCTGACGAGGAACTGTTGCTGCTCGAGGGCGCAGAGATATACGGACTCGGCTCATGGGCGGATATCGCCGACCACATTGGCGGGTTCCGCGAAAAGGATGAAGTGCGCGATCACTACCTTAAGACGTTCGTTGATCCACCCACCTTTCCGCTACCCAAAAGATGCAGCCCCCATGACTGCGAGCTTGCCAACGAAATCCCACGAGAAGAGTTTCAGTCTCGCAAGAAGAGGCGAATCGAAGAGCGAAGAGAGGCGTCTAAGAATGCGCCGGCCCTTCAGCCAAAGACGAAGCCAACGGCCAGTGTGCCCAGCTGTCACGAGATCCAGGGTTACATGCCTGGCCGTCTCGAGTTTGAGACGGAGTATGCCAACGAGGCTGAAGAGGCGGTGCAGCTCATGCAGTTCGACCCTGGTGATGGATTGAATCCGAGAACGGGAGAGCTCGAGCCCGAGATGGAGCTCAAGCTGACTGTAATGGAAATCTACAATTGCCGTCTCACACAGCGAGTGGAACGCAAAAAGGTGATTTTTGAACACAATCTACTCGACTACCGGGAAAACACCAAAAATGAAAAGAGAAAGACCAAGGAAGAAAAAGACCTGCTGCAGAGGGCTAAGCCCTTTGGTCGCATTATGAACCACAAAGATTTCGAAGATTTTACTCAGGGCCTGCAAGATGAGCTGAATCTCAGACAGGCCATCGCTCAACTCCAAGAATGGCGCAGTCTGCGGATAGGGGACCTCCGAAGCGGCGAAAAGTATGAAAATGAAAAGGCCACCCGGATACAGAAATCCATACCTATGGGGTCTATGGATAGGGAGCGGTTGGCATCCAGCCAGCGCTCAAAGGCTCAACCTCCCCCAGAGCCTCCAAGCGGTGCAGCACTTCTCATCGCCCCTGAACTGCCAATACGCTCGGCACTAACCAATGGAGACACGAATATGGAGGACGTCAAGCCCTTGACCAACGGCCACACTAATGGGGTTAATGGCATCAACGGGGTCAACGGGGTCAATGGCCATAGCCCAAGCAAGCAGAAATATGTTCCACAGCCCATTTCAGGCGTGCAACCCTTGCAACTGACGCAAGAGAATGCGCCTGACTTGCATCTCCTCACACCGGAGGAGGCGAAGCTGTGCGAGGTGGTTCGGCTGCAGCCCAAGCCATACCTGATGATCAAGGAGCAAATCCTCAAAGAAGCCATCAAGGGCAACGGAACGCTCAAGAAGAAGCAAGCCAAGGAGATTTGCCGACTAGATTCACAAAAGGGAGCTAGACTATTTGACTTTTTCAGCAACGCAGGGTGGGTTGGTAAGGCATGAGTGCATTGGGAATATCCGGGGCGTACGAAGTGTATTTGTTTCCTTGAGAGTCCGGCGACTGGTGCAATTGCTTGATTTCTTTCCTTTTATTTTACAATGATGTATGATGGAGGACACCAATCATCTTTCGAAAGTGGGCTTGGTGTGTTGTTATGCTCGTATATATTTGTATAAGACAACGGAGTAGAAGGGGTACGCGCAACGAAATACCCTTGAATTAATGATATTTTTTGTTATTTCTTCTTGGTTTTCCCTCTCTGCCCAATACTCCTACTGTGTAATGAGCCAATGAGTCAATGAACCAATAAAGGTGATACAAACCCATCGAAACGAATCGAAACAGTGCAAACTTGACTCTGTGAATGGCAAAGACCAATCCGTCAACCTGGCGAGCTTTTATTGGACGCACGGCCCCCACTGCCAGCAGATGCAAGCTAGCTTCAAATTGTTCTCTCCATATAACTGCCTAACTACCGGCTTATACCTGCTCAGGCACACTCTCGGCACTTCATCACCAATAGAACGTCTCCTTCTCTTCGCTCTCTTCCTCTCTGCCACTGTCTTTACCCTCAACTAATCTCTCGCTTGGACACTAGAGAGCGCCGATCTATTAGATAAGCACAAGTCTATGCGCGCACTTGGTCTTTTTTCAGCAAACAAGAGGCTTTTTCCAGCGAGAAGCATGTCGAACTTTACTGTAGCGTCCATCAAGAGAGTGTCTGCGAAGACGCTCTCTGAGAAGATCCTGGCAGAGCAGGAGCAGGCGGAACCTAGTTTTGCCGTGGTCGATGTTCGAGATGTCGGTATGTCGTGACTTAGTCTTCTCTTTCACTTCATTTTTCTTTTTACTGCTTGATTGGTGATGGTTTGATGAAGCGCTTCAAACTAGTGACATCTCAATATGATTATTTGAGATAGACAACTAACGCTCAAACAGACTACATCGGTGGCCACATCAAGGGCTCAACAAACATCCCCTGCAACAAAATCGACGCCCTCATGCCCACCCTCGTCCGCAAGGTCAAGGACAAGAAGACGGTCATCTTCCACTGCGCGCTGAGCCAGCAGCGGGGCCCCTTTGCGGCGCTCAAGTACCTGCGCGAGAGGGACGCGCAGCTAGCGGCGCTGGGCGAGGCGCCGCCACAGGAGCAGGAGGTGTATCTGCTGGAGCGAGGGTTTACGGGGTGGCAGGAGGACTATGGCGAGGACGAGAGGCTGACGGAGGGTTTTCGAAGGGAGATTTGGAGGTGAGAATGCATGTAACGGGGTGAGGCGTAGGAGGATAGGGTTTGTGAGAGCGCCAGTTTGGCCTGGGGCACGTTTCATGGCTGTGAAGATGAAAGTATGATGAGCTTAACGTGGTGGGTAGAGAACAAATGCTGCAAGCTCAAACACAGATAGGCATTGCATGCTGCTTTCTCCTTTTGTCTTTTCCTTGGGGTATCCTAGAAGAGAGTAATGCGTACATGGGCATCGGATATTCTAGAGATTGGCCCTTCAACCTATCGACAACCTCATCGATTATTCCTTGTATGTTGGCGTTCTGCTTGCTATATCAGGCGCTGAAGGATACTTTGTTCGAGGAAGGTTACAAATTGATACGTGGGCTATAGTACGATATGTGCTTTGGTACTACTACGCCATTATGAAGCTTTTGAAGTACCTCCTCAAACAGCCTCAAATCTTAAAGTGCCCATGCGTTTCAAGAGATAGACGCCCGAGTGTAAGGTAGACCAAGGAAAATAGATTATAAGATGAGCCTCCACTCCATCTGAATCTACAATCCCATCTCCCATCCTCTTGATCAGAAATAATCGACAAATTTACAAAAATGCTTTGCTTCGAATGTTACGACAACTCGTCTTTCGAGGGTCCCTTGGCGGGGACGGAGATGGTTAACGCTTATCGCAACTTCAACGCTGTCCCAAGACCAGCCTATCTTATCATTGGCGTCCTCCTCTTACTCACTTCATCCGTGATCGTCGGGAGACGGGTGAATACGATATACAATTTCATCTTTCCCAACCGAAATGGAGTGCCTGATTCGGATCAACCTCAACCGCCGTGGTATGAACTGGTAGAGGAATATGCCGTGGAGAGTGAAGAGGAAGAAGAGAATGACAACTGGCTGTTATGATGGAAGGCGTAAGTGAATTAGAATGCTCAATGCATCTACTAATGCATGGCTAACTATCTGGATACTAGCTGTCTGCCTACTTTTTCGTCGAGATATTTCTCATGGCTGTCTTGGCACTGGGCTTGCCGTTTACATGGCTTGGGCGTTTTTACTCTGGCGGCTTTATTGGTTGGGGGTTTATTTTTTATGTTTTATTCACATGTCCAAGGTTGGGATATATGGTTTTAATTTGGGTTTTTTTTATCAAGATAGATATGTTTTAGTTCGTGCTGCTCATGACGATGTCGTTTGGTCTCTTCAGACAGGCATTCGACTTTCACATGAAGTGTTGCTACCAAAGTGTAGATGACGGGTGCTTGCATAATACAAAGCATAAATGCACAGCTGCAACCAAATAAATCACGCTGACATATTACCTGTGCTACAAATCCCGTTAGCTGTCAAGACTCTGCGTTACAATCAGCATTGCGATAATGAATAGGTCTCACGTTGACAAAACATATTCCTGAACTTGGCGACATCTCCCCTGTCTGGCCATTACTGTACTTGATAGAGGGCTCCACCTGTGCCGCTGGCCTCACTAACAGGCTGCCATACAAAATTATGGGGCGCCGAGTTTACTCACACGGGAAGAGTCTCGCCGGATCCAGTGCAGTAACAACGTGCCGCTGGCTTGTTTATCTTGACCTCTCCATTCTACTTTTTCTTCTTTTTCCTCCTTTCTTCCTCTCCCTTTCTAATTAGTTCCGTACCCGGATATAGAAGAGAAATTCTTTTCTTGTTTATTCCCATCTTCAGATATTCTCAGCAACTGCGCAATTCGGCTCCATCCCACCCACCGAGAACCCCGCGACAAAGATTGCCGATAACAAGCGATAAGAACCAGAACAGCGACCACAAACACAACGCAGCTGGACACGATGGGATCGCAAACAGAGGGAGCGGATGGCGCAAAGGTACCCGACGTTGTTGCCAGTAGGTCTACGCCATGGCTCCTCATTGTTTACAACTGCAGCTGACACGACGCAGATCTGGGCTTTGCGCCGGCTGTAAAGCTGTCGGGCGAATGGTCCGTCAACAGAGTGTTGGAGGAGATTCCCAGCGAGGCGCCGACCGAGGGCTCCAGCTCCCCGATTCCCTTTTTCCACATGCTTTCCCGACTCAAGACTACAAAGCGCGAGGGCTGGAGGCGGTTTGGAATCGAAAGGTCAGTACTTGGAGGCATCACGGCATAGTTACTGAAGCACAACGGCTAACTGGAGGGTTTGCTGCAGAGGCGAGTCGATTTCTGATCACATGTATCGCATGTCCCTCATCACCATGTTTGCGCCTCCTGCGCTTGCCAAGAAGTTGGATCTCCAAAAGTGTATGAAGATGGCACTGATCCACGACATGGCCGAGCTCTTGGTCGGAGACATTACACCAGTTGACGGCGTTCCCAAGACGGAGAAGAACCGACGCGAGGCGGAGACGATGGACTTTTTAACCAAGAATCTGTTGCGGAGTGTTGCTGGAGGCGATGTTGGGACCGAGATCCGTGCGGTATGGCAAGAATACGAAGACTCCAAGACACTGGACAGCCACTTTGTACACGACGTGGACAAGATTGAGCTGATGCTGCAGATGGTGGAGTACGAGAAGCAGGGCAAGGGACATGTGGACCTGGGAGAGTTTGCATATGTCGCGACAAAGGTTACGCTGCCTGAGATGAAGGAGTGGGCAGACGAGCTGCTCAAGGAGAGAGACGAGTTTTGGAAGAACAAGGAGCATGTCCATGGCGAGAAGGGCATGGAGGGGGGCGTGTCTGCGGAGACGAGCCGTGGGCAGGACGAGTACTACGAGCGGAAATGATATTGCGAGGCTTGATAGTTTGTGTGTGTGTGTTTGGGTTATTGTTTAAGAAGGGCGGCGAATTCACATTCGGGCATATAATAGAGAGCTTATAGATTTGTGTGTGTATATGTGAGTGTGTGAGTGTGAGTGTGTGGCGTCTCTGTGCTTTACATTGCTTTCCAATCACGACATGCAGGAAGCGGGAGTGAATGAATGATTGTCGATATCAAGCAATCAATCAATCAAACACACAGATGAATCCCACGTTGACATCTTAGACATGATATCGATACTGATACTGATACTGTCACCATCTCGTGATTGCCCCTGGCAACACCTCTAGCGGCGCTGCTGGTGCCTGGTGACCACCCGGCGGTGCGTGTGGGGAGAATGTTTTTCTCCGCCAAACCACTAAAAGCCTTTGGCCGAGCGAACCGGATTGCTTCCATTGCTTCTATTCATGCAAACGCACAAGCACAAGCACAAATTGTGTCAATTGCAGTCTCGCTCAAGTCCAAGCTCCTAAGAAGCGAGCAAGCAAGCAACTGAGAAGCGACCAGGGCTGAGAAACTGCGGAGGCTGGGGGCGAGACGAGCCACACTCACTGCGTGCGCAAAACCCACTTAATCATCGGTTCACTTGTCTCTCACTCACTCTCTCACCGCTGCCCGGGCATTCCAACAAAGAAGCTGTGGAAAAAGAGACAAAGAGCTCGAAAGTTATAGTATATCAGTGGTTGAGCTTCCCACCGCCAAAGTCGTCCCCCTTTTTTTTTGTGTGTGTCCTGCAGGAACTCGCCCACTAGCTTATCGAAGTGCTGCTTGCACTGCAGCTTTAAGGGCTGCCACGGGAACCTCACATATCAATTCCGGGATTGGCGATTGCGTCGCTGCCATATCCCTGTTTTTTTTTTTTTTTTCTTTCACACCGAACTTGGCTCTTCCTTGTCTTGCCATAGCTTTTGCCGCCGTGGTTGCTGGCTTATCAGAGGCGCCACCTCCGCATTCCAAGGCGCAGCAGGAGAGGAGAAAAGAGGGTGTGACAAAGTCCTTTTTTTCTTCCTTGTTCCCTGGTTTACAACGGTCACGAGGTGGGCGATAAGGAGCCAGGCAAGAAAAAAAAAAGCAAGACATTTTTTCAGCGGCTAGGCAGCACAGCAGTTGGCACAAAGCAGGAGAGCGAGAGACGGCACACCATCGCCAAAGTTACGGTGCGGACTAGAGCAGCGGCACGTCAGCAGGGCAGCGCCATTCATTCACTGCCTGTCCTGTGCGGTTCAGCTCTGCCCAGCTAAGGTAGGCGGCAATCGAGTTGGGGACGGTGAATCATTGGACAGCACAGCGAGGCATCGATCGATTCATTTCGAGCAGCCCTTCCATCTGCGGTACCGGCTCTTGCACCAGCCAGCCAACGGGACCGACAGCGGCGTCGAGACGGAGACAGACAGACAGCGAAGAAGAAGAATCAGAAGAATCGACAGAATCATGACGTTCGCTTCGCATTACCACATGTCCGGCACGTTTCACGACGGCGTCCACCCGGGCCTGTTCCGGCCGCCCGTCTCGCCCAGCTCCAGCACCGACTATCTCTCGTCGTCGACCTTTGCGACCGAGTCCTCCAAGCGGAAATGGAGCCGCAGCAACGGCATGCAGACCGGCAGCTTCTTTGAGGATGTCTACATGGACAGCGCCCCGAGAAACTATGCCCTCGCCGGCCAGCTTCACTCTCCCGTCATCGGCTCCAACCTCGACGACGCCGACGCCGCCATGGGCGAGAGCATGTACTCCGACTCCGACTACAGACGAGCCCTGGGCACGAAGCGATCGCGAGACGAAGGAGACGACGACTCCAGCGGCGGGCCGACGCCGCTCTTCACCCAGCCCGAACCCGAACAGTCTACACAATCTGGAAGCTGGGGATCATTTGCCTTTTCCACCATCGGGGGCGTCGTTGGTCGTGTGTGGGAGTTTTGCAAGGCCGGTGCCTTCAAGGGCTTTTACGCAGGAGGTGGCACGTCATATAAGATGACGAGTGCAGGCATTAGCGTGGACGAGACGGGATCCAACAGCGATCAGACGTATTACTTCCAGGGCGGCTCTCAACAACAGCTGCAGCAAAACTCACAACCGAGCCGTGACTATCACTTTGGCGGCCGAGAAAGAGGACGGCATCTACACAGACAACTTCCCAAACGGGACCACTACAGCAACAACAACCAGAATGCTGGCTACGACTCTTCATACGACAGCGGTGCATCAACACCTACTGGCCCGGCGCCCAAGAGACGCAGGCATACAGAGAATGGAGGCGAACTGGGCAAGAACTGGGTCATGATCCATGAGCCCGAAGCTGAGACAAGGACACCCCGAAGAATGCCCTCCTCAGCTCTTCCATCGCCGCGCTATCGTACCCAGCAGACGCCTGTGACCGACCGCCGCATGAGCTCCGCAAGCAGCTTCTCTACTCCCACAACCTCCAACGCTGCTCCTCTTCGCCCTGCCAGTCGTGCTGCAGGCCGTCCGGGTAGTCGGATGTCTGACGCCAGCTCCCTCAGGCCCCTGCAGTCGGCATCAGCGGCTTCGTTTGCCTCCTTCAAAGCACCCAGCGCGCCCAAGCCGCCTACCCCTTCTCATACCCCAAGCAGGATCCCTGTCAAGGCCAATACTTCGGCCGTCCTCGCATCGTCGGCCGCGCTCTCGACCTTTGAGCAGGGCCGGAGGCGCCGACACACAGTTGTGCCATCGTCTTCCGATCCAACGGCCTCGTCTGGGCATCGCCGCCGCGGCAGCATAGCCTCAGTGGCCACTAGTAGGGTCAATGAGATTGACGCCAGCCCGCGACTCGATGCCGAGGCCAGGAAGCTGGCTGCTCGCCGTCAAATGGAGGAGCGTGACAACGACGAGCGCATGTCGGCCTTTAACAAACAATTACAAGACATGATCCGACAGGGTAGAGAAGCCCTAGGGACGACTATTGAGGTTGATGGCAGCTGGGAAGACATTTCCTAAATGGGATTGCTATTACCACCTTCTTCCATTCCTTAACATGACGATATCTTTTTTTTTTCTCTTCCTGTCCATTTATTGATTGACGAATTTCCTACTTCTCTTCTTTCTCTCTTTTGTTTGCCTGAAAGGGCACTTATGACATTATGAGATTACAAGATGCGAAAAACGTATGAATGAGCTACACAGAATCTGCCTGGCTGTTGTTTGATTTGTTGATTTGGAGGCTTTACTGCAATTTTGACTTTTTTACCACGTCTTTTTTCCTTTACTTATTTATTGGGACTCGGATGGTTGAATATGTATTCTGCGGGCGATACGGCAGAAACAAAAAGCAGGGAATATTCACCACCATTCATCATTTTTACCATCTCTGAGCCCCTTTAACGACTGAGTTGATACGGAGGAAACATTGTATTTTGGGGGTGTTCCTGTCCTTTGAAGGGCAACAACATGGGCTCTCCTCCCGCTAATGACTGACATGAGGACGAAAGGATATGAACGTGAAAAACGCGGTGGCGGAGGATATTTTTGATAGCTTTAGCATTTTAGCACAATGAAATAAAGTTACAAACCATCTTTTCATGGAATGCATTTCACGACACTAGTTTTCGTGATCGTGATCCTTCACCTTGTGTTGGATGACAGCGGAGGAATCTATCCGGACACCAGACTACTATAGTTTATGAAGGGATGTGACCAGTTGTGGCTGATAGCAAAAAAGCTGAGGTTAGACAAGAGACATGGCAAAAAGAACCAAATAGGCGAAATGAGTTAGTGTCTGGATTTTCGCGTGCCCTTTTTAAGCCACGCCGCAAAAGGTTCATTTCCAAACCGCGGGACGGGATTATTTTTAGTATTGATGGGATGAGTATTGTGTGCTAATGTATGTGCTCAGTGTGGGTGTAATTATAGATCTTTTCGCAGGTAGCTTGGCAGCTAGATTTTGAGACTTGGGGAGAGTGTGTTGGGTCGTTTGCCTTTTTTCCTTGATATTGCATGCTTAATTGGGGATGGTGTTTTGTTTTTGAGAGAGAGAGAGCTTTAAGAGTCTTGCCTTTTTATTATTCTGTTTAGTATCGCAATTGGGGGGATGATTATTCACTAGAAGTTAGCATTAAAGCCTCTGATCCTTGCATTGAGTGCTTGCAGCAGCTCATGTTTATATTTAGCATCACCTGTCAACTTCATCCACCGTCCACCTCGTGCCACCGACCTTGGCACTTTCAGGAAAAGACATCTGCCACGCTCAATTTTCCAAGACATTTCTTGTGATACAAAACTAAAAAAGCACGACCTAGAACCTAGAACCAGGAAGCAAAAAGCGAAGAGCGAAAAAGCACTACCGCTAATTGCAGCTAGAAGAGTAAAGCTATATTCCTCCCTTGCATATCCAAAAGTTCCCCTCTATTTCCGTCGTCGAGTCTTGATTCTCGCCCTTTCCCGGGTTCTAGCCAGCCCTTGGAATGACAATAGCAAGCCCCCCAAGGAAAAGCTATACGAGAGAGATAGAATAGTAGAGGCAGCTACCTAGTAATATCCGGCAAAGGCAGCTCTTCCCCGAGCGTGTTAAGATTTTGACAGCTGAGGAGATAGGAAGAGCAGGGGGGCGTGTTGCCGGTGGCGTTGTGAGACATTTCGTCCAAAAAGAAAAATCCAAAATACCACGATACCTTTCTTTTCTTTCCTTTTTCTTTCTTCTTCTTTTATTAGCCAAACACCCCGAAGGTGTACGGAGCAGCGAGTAGGTACTTAACAAGGGAGCGTCCCCGGATTCTCGTGCCCTTCTTTTTGATCCTCCTCGGTCACAGATCAAAAGTTCAGACGACACACTTTTTATTTCTTTTTCTTTTTGAAGTGAAGATCTTTTTATTTAGAAAGATCAATTGGTCAGAGTACGAGTTACTGTTTGACGCGAATCTACCAAGAGGCGCATATAATACAAAAGACAATTTCAACACACAGCCATGAAGGTAAGTAAATAAATACATACATACATATCTTCCATTCCACACAAAACCCTCCCAGAGCGATATAAACAAAGACAGAAAACTCCAATTAACAACCAATCGAACAAAATAGTTCGCGACTCTCCTCTTCCTTCTCCCCGCCGTCCTCGCCCTCCCAACCGAGCAGGCGCAAGACTCCTACGCCATCGATGCGAGCCGCAGTTTCCACTGTCCCGACAAGGTCCAGGGCTTCTGCTCCGCGTCCAACATCAAATCGGGATGCAGCTCAGACGGAAAGTTCCATTCCGAGGCCATGGATACATGCGGCGACTGTGAATGTGACTGAGCGGCGGTGGTGACGGTGGTGACGGTGGTTTGGAAATGGGCTGGAATTGTTTGGTGGTATAATCATAAACACGGGTTTAATGCGCTTCTTTTTTGTTGTCAATGCTGCGAGTTTGATACGAGTTCCTTGCTAGCTGCTTAGATTGTTCTAATTACTGTCAGTGGAAAATGTAAATTGAGCATCAGTTTATCATGCTTGTCTGATAGTATGTGAACAACAAAGTCTACCTAACGCATCTCATGACTGGCGCAAGAGTATGATCATTTCCCATACATCGAACAACAAAACATTCGTAAATCAGCAGACACCTTCCCTCAGGTGAGCCTATAACTCCGCCATACAGATCCATCAGCCCCTCAAAATCTTGAGGGCCTTGCTCAAGGATTCAATCTCCTTGGTCAGCCGCTCTCTCTTCTCTTTCACTGCTAGGTCCTCTCCAACAATCATCTCCAGCTGCTCTGCCGTCATCCGCATGACCACATTGTCCGAAAGCACCGCAAGAGGACCGTCCTTGTCATGCAGCAGATAGTAGTCAACCGCCTGCTGACAAACCGCGTCCATAAAACGGTGTCGCGCAAGGTCATAGTACGCATGGAGGTCGTTACTGATAAACATCACCCTCTCCTCGAATGAAGACGGTGGTTGCCCCCCAGGCACCGTGCCATCACATTGCTGTGATCTAGGCTTTTGGTCATTGAGCTTCAGCTGGTTGAATTTTTCTTCAAAGTGGAGGTCATACGGGATGGTTCGAGACTTAAACTCAACATCTAGCAGAAAGTCAAGATGCCGCATTGCTCTCGCATATCGGTTCACCAGGTCGTGCAAAAGGAATGCCCAGAGCTTCTCAAAGATGGCAATATCACGGCAACATTTTTCCAAAGTTTGGCGTATGAAGTCATGGACAAGCAGCACAGCATTGGAGACGTGCGCATGCGCAATGGGTCGCCACGTTTTACCCTGTTCAATGAAAGCAACCTGCAGTATCAAGAAGATAGGCTGGTGAAGTATGTTAGACATATCGCATACCGCTCAAGAATTCCAATTGACAACTTACAGATCCCCACCCTAAGCCTCCAGCATTGAAATGCTGCTCTTGGATGTACTCCAGAATGCCGCCTTCCTTGGGCTTTGGGCACCAGTATAAGTTCGAGACAATCCGACCCAGGTCATCATCAACGAGGTTTGGAATTTGGAAGCGAATTTTCTCATCATATAAGACGGATCGGCCCGGTGGATGCAATTCGTCGGGCATCGTAGACCCTTCAAAGTTTTCTAGCTGGTTCTCAGCTACAAAATGCTCGGATTCGGTATAAAAGTCTCTCGCATGTCCCTTCTCAAGCATGATACGTGAAAATGCCTCGTTGATTGCACGGATTTGAGTAATTAATCTTATCTTGGGGCACTCGTAACTTGTTTTTTGGCCTGTAAAGTGCGCAGCCAAGAGGTACTCTCTGGTTCTCATGAATGTCGAAGCAATCTTGCCAACATGCGCACGTTGATCCATGTCGGCGAGAAGCCCCCGACTCATTTCGAGATTCGCCATGATCTCACTCTCGATAGCTGGGAACTCTGGGCGAGCTAGGTTCACCGAGAGGCGTTTAATGCGGACACGGAGTGTTGAGATACCCAGTCTGTTGAATGTGATGGTGTTCCATGGAGCTTGTTCAAACAGAGACAGCTCCTGCTGATGGCGGTTATCCATATTGCCAGAGGTTTCACCGGCGCCTAGAGTCTCGACGACGTGGTAGCCGAAGGGCAAATCTCGCCGCTCGCCGTTGACGAGATCGCAGAGAGCCACCTTGGTTGCATTCTCAACGGCAAGATCTGGCTTGGTGAGGATAGCCAAAGTCCGTTTCCCTGGTGGGTCAGCTTCAGCTGCAAGTTGGAGAATCTTTTGGTTGATCATGTCGCCATTGCAAGGAAGCACGGCGAGTATAATGGTACGGTTGTCATGAATATAACCATTCACCATATCCTTCACCAAGTCAATATCCGACTCAGTCGTCAAACCCGGAATGGCAGTCTCGAAGATGCCCGGAACATCAATAACCGTGACATTATCAGCATTTGGACCACTAATTTCGATCTTAAGGACATCCAGACTAAAAGCGCTGCCTCTATCTTCTTCATTTTCAGACAGCTTAATACCCATAACTTTAGCGGCCTGCAAAGATTCCCGTTAGTCTTGGCTTCAGGATAATGTGACAATGAGGAAGCGTGATAGAGATGCTTACATCTTTAAAGATTTTTGGAAACTCGTCAGAGAGAATCCTGTACGTCGATCGTCGAAAGTCTTCGACGAGCTCCTCACGCTCTGGAGATGGGTTATGTGGGATGATGGACACCACTGCGCTCTCTGTAGATTCTCGTCGGCAGACAATCTCTGTGGCATGGCGAGTGCCCCGAGTAGCCGAACGCGGAAGCTGAAATCCCGTCAAGGCCTTGAGAACGCTTGACTTTCCAGCACTCTGGTCCCCGATCACGACTATCTACAAGCGAGTTAGCAAAATTTGTTCAACCCGTCAACCTTGTTGGGATATCATGAGGACTGACCTGAGGCAGAAGCGCGGGGTGAGATACACCCAATGCACGAAGCCTGTCCGCAATTTCCAACATGGTTTCCAACATGGATGGAATCAAAAGACCCTGGCCTGGCATGTTTTTGTTGAAAATCGTGCCCATGTTTGAAGTTGTCTCTTCCAAGAGGAGTTGAGTTCACCAACGGAGGAAGAGTTGAAAAGTTCGAAAAAGGGGAGAATGGGCCAACGCAATTATCCAATGGGGAAGAATGTTATTCCTTCAAAAGTCCCCGAGGGTAATTCGGCGAGTTCCCAGCCATGTTTGTTATTTCAGCTGGCAGACGGCTGCATAGGTTGGGTGGCTGTCGTGCCAGCTGTCAGAGAGTTGTAGATGCTGATAGGGCGAGTCGTGGGTACCACATCCATGGTTTGGTGTATGATAGAGAGAGGAGAGACGAAGCGGCATGTAGATGGATACAATTTTAGAGTGTGAGAGAGAAGAGATGGTTAGGATACAGATGAAAGGAGGAAGTTGGAAGTTGGGCGATTTGATAGAGCGGGCGATATGCTATCAAGGAGGTAACATGTACCATGTACCAGATACTGCAGTTATCTTGAGCCAATGGCAACTCTGATCCATTTCCTTGTCAGTATTCACTCTTACAAAGGGTGAGATATGTCAATTCTCATGATTTCCGATGATAGCCATCGAGGTTGCAAGCTCATTATCATGATTCTCTGCTTAAACGATCACGCAATCGCCGGTTACTCTCGTCTCAATTGCCTCTTCATAGTCTTCGGCGAGGAGACTCATACGCCGTAACCCCCTCTTCGATATAAATTGAGAAGATACTTGCATGCAGATCTATTTACCCGCACCAATTGACCAAAATATATGTAGTTTTGCACCTGTATAGTCCCTGAAATGTATATCAAGTCGTGAATTCCTACCTGTTGATATCGGCTGCAGGGTAAGTCTTTTGGCTGCTCCGACGCCGGATGTGCCCCTCCAAAAACGTGCTCGCCGGTGACTCCCCCCACCACAGCTTCCCGCAAGCAGCGGCACTTCTTTGGCTAACAGGCGCCACCAACCAACCATATAACCAACTCCATCAGACTTTTTTTTTCTTGGCTCTTTGGATTGTAGAGCTGTCGCCGGTTTTTCCTCAAACAAGTCAATCAATCACCAATTGACCTTTACAACAGCAACCATGGCTCCCCAACGTGCTTTGATGCTGTAAGTCCCAAGATCACGAAGGAAATAAGAGAAAAAAAAATTACTCCAAGTGCCCCTCCCCCACTAACAACGTCATGATAGCGGCTCCGGCTTCGTTACCAAGCCTACGCTCGATATCCTCTCCGAAGCTGGTGTTGAGGTTTCCGTTGGTGAGCAACTCAGTGCCCAGAGAGACTTGATTCGACTCGATCCGTCTTGCTCTCTTCAATCATCACTTCCCAAGGAGATTCAGTTCGACTCGATCCGACTCGTGTTGTCTCTCTCCAATTATCACCTCTCGGCTAATGCCTCTCCTTAGCCTGTCGAACCCTCGAAAGCGCCAAGAAGCTCTCCGAGGGCGTCAAGCTGGCCACTCCCATCTCCCTCGACGTCAACGACGAAAAGGCTCTCGATGCTGCCGTTGCCCAGCACGACCTGGTCATTAGCTTGATCCCCTACACATACCACGCCGCCGTCATCAAGTCCGCCATCCGAAACAAGAAGAATGTCGTCACCACCAGCTACGTCTCCCCGGCCATGATGGAGCTTGACCAGCAGGCCAAGGATGCCGGAATCACCGTCATGAACGAGATCGGTGTAAGTCGTGCTTGTATTGGGATGATGGATAGATGCTGAGAGATTGTACAGCTTGACCCCGGTATCGACCACCTCAGCGCCGTTGACACCATCAACAATGTACACGCCGCCGGTGGCAAGATCCTGAGCTTCAAGAGCTTCTGTGGCGGACTGTAAATATTACTACACATGCGGCCATCGTGGATTTCCCGCTGACACTTTTCAATAGCCCAGCCCCTGAAGACTCAGACAACCCTCTTGGATACAAGTAAGCGCAACAACAAGTCCTCATCCCATATATCATAAGAGAAATGGCTAACATTGCGTGACTTCAAGGTTCTCTTGGTCGTAAGTGACCCCCACGGCTTCTGCTCTGATTTGAGTGAAAGGGCTCGATATGACATACGGATCACCCAATTGGCATTAATCGAGATGCGCTCTTATCAAAATTCGTTCTAACCTTGACATAATCAGATCCCGAGGTGTTTTGCTTGCCCTGCGCAACGCTGCTACCTTTTGGGAGGATGGAAAGCTCGTCAATGTTGCCGGTCCTGGTCAGTGAATCCCTCCATACACCACTATTGCTTACATCTGGTGTCTCAATATGGCAATGTGAAAAAAACTAACACTGTCACACGTAGAACTGATGGCAACTGCTAAGCCTTACCACATCTACCCTGGTAAGTTTATATAACCAACTACTCACCGTTTACAACGCTCTAACAATATTCAGGCTATGCTTTCGTCGCTTACCCCAACCGCGACTCAAGCATCTACAAGGAGCGCTACAACATCCCCGAGGCACAGACCATTATCCGTGGAGTATGTACCAAATCACCCTTACAAGATTATCGAGATGCTGACATCTCGCGTTTCAGACTCTGAGATACGCTGGATTCCCCGAATTCATCAAGGTCCTCGTGGACACTGGCTTCCTTAGCGACGATGAGCAGGACTACTTCAAGCAGCCCATTCCCTGGAAGGAGGCTACCCAGAAGCTCCTTAACGCCTCTTCATCTAGCGAGGCTGATCTCGTTGCCGCCGTCTCATCCAAGGCAACCTTCAAGGACGCCGAGGAAAAGGCTCGCTTGATCTCTGGTCTCAAGTGGAGTATGTTAACTATTCCCCTCTCACTCTGGCACAAGCTGTACCATATTAGCTGGCACATCCACTGGTCACGGCAAGTAGTGGAAGAAATCGCTAATCTCGGGATATAGTCGGCATCTTCTCTGATGCCAACATCACCCCCCGCGGAAACCCCCTCGACACCCTCTGTGCCACTCTCGAGGAGAAGATGCAGTACGAGGAGGGCGAGCGTGACTTTGTCGTAAGTCTTTGACCCACTTTATATCGACGAGAAACAGCACCTGTTAACATCAACCCCTTTAGATGCTCCAGCACAAATTCGAGATCGAGAACAAGGACGGCAGCCGCGAGACCCGAACTTCCACCCTCGCCGACTACGGCGCTCCCATCGGCTCAGGAGGATGGAGTGCCATGGCCCGGCTTGTGGGCGTGCCTTGTGGTGTCGGTATGTTGCAAGATTCCTTCTCTCCCGTACATGCTTGCGTCATGAAAATGCGAAAGAAGAAGAAAAGAAGATCAGAAGGGGGGAATAGTTCACTGATTCGTGTTTGCCACCTATAGCCGCCAAGCAGATCCTCGACGGAACCCTGTCCGAGAAGGGTGTCGTTGCTCCCATGACCGCCAAGATCAACGACCCGTTAATTAAGGAGTTGGCCAAGTACGGGTAAGTTTTAGTACATCTCTTTTATCTCACCCCCTATTGCCCTCGTACCCTCAGCGGTTACAGCGACAAGAGTACTAACAAATTTGTGTCAAACTAGTATTGGATTCAAGGAAAAGGTCATCAAGCACAGTGCCTAAGTGGTTGAAAAGTCGCATGTGTGGCGCTATGTGGGATGCCTCGGTAACCAAAAGGCTATGGAGGAAACCAGCTGAGCTCAGCTAGCAGCAACATTCGTGCTTGGGGTGTCTCACGATAGCCTATAGAAATGTGAAATATTACCCATTTAGCTAAACCAACTTCAGCTTTACACATTGTTGACTGCAGTAACCCATGTTGACGAGACCCTCGGTGGCCGTAGAGGTAAAGCAAGAACTGCGAATTAATGAACCCAAGTGCCTTAAGCTGCACTATCATTTACATTACCAAGTACCTTGGCAGTAGTTCTACATAAATCCACATCCAAACGATTTGTCACAAGGCTCTACTTACACGTAAACGATGTGTCACAAGGCAACCAAAAACTCGAATCATGCCTGTTCCATTGCAAGTGGAGCAACGAAAATTCTCTTTCTTCTATTTGCATGCCCAAAAAACCAACAACAGCCCACAACCAAGCAAGCCATCGGGCGATTTTCGCCTCGTTTTTTCTTGTTGCATGTAGATGCTTCTAGACCACCCAACCCTATCCTTCTTACTCTGCTTTGCAGCCTCATTACCACCCCCTGGGGTAAAGCAAGTGACTTTCTCAAATGGTATATCCATTCCAATGATTCCAAGAATAAAGAAAAGAAAGAAAAGAAAAGTGTATAAACAGGAAAGGAAAGGGGAAGGAGACAATAAAATAACAGAACCAGTTTCATCAATCGTACAACCCCATATACCCTGAAAAAAGTAAGGGTACTAAGAAAAAAACGCCCATCGCTCTGATGAATGTACATATATACATGGGTAATGGTATATGTTCCGTGAGACAACCAGGAGTAGTAGTCTCTTCTCTCTCTAATAATGAAACAGCTCTATCAGTCTTTCAAAAGTGATCCGACATCTTGCAGCTGCATCGATGTCGCCAGAGGAGGGGGCCCTCCCCTATCTA
This sequence comes from Trichoderma endophyticum, assembly GCA_035079535.1. Classification (NCBI taxonomy): domain Eukaryota; kingdom Fungi; phylum Ascomycota; class Sordariomycetes; order Hypocreales; family Hypocreaceae; genus Trichoderma; species Trichoderma endophyticum. The sequence goes on from JAPMIQ010000001.1 coordinate 178,026, forward strand.
TTCTGCCCCAGCCTGCTCCCCAGCTAGGCAACTCTTGTTGCGCATATTGTGGTCGGAATCGCGACGAGCTCGCCCCGCCCGGTGCCATAAAGCCGTCCGTCAGCGTAATCTCGTCCGAGCCAGCGTTTTCGTGGAAGCTGCTCGGGCGACGGCTAAGGGCAATCTCGTCCGTTCTATCGCTTCGGGCCTGAGATTTTCTGTTTCGTCTCCGCCAGAAGCGTGTCCTCTGTTGGGATGGATCGTGTTGGGCGAATATCTCGGGGGACTCCATGATGCCAACCCGAGGGGAGCGTCGGCCGTTGCCAAAGGTGCTGATACCGTGCGCTCGCGGATAGAAAAACCCGGCCGGCCGGCCACCGCTGAACGGATTCCACGGCCGCAGTCGAGGTGAAGTCATGTTGATACTGCCGTTGCATCCGGCGTTGTAGCTGGTGCGGGCCTCGCCCGAAAGTTCCTCCAACGTCATCCCCTTTGTCTCCGGTACCAAAAGCGAGACTAGCGTGCCTAGGAGCATAAACAGGGCAAAAAGTTGCAAAAGGCGATTCAGGTGTGGTGAGCACTGGTTCCCCGAGCAGTTGGGAGGGGAGTCCTTCCTCAGAATCGGGATACTGATGACCTGGGCGATAATGGCGCCGATCTTACCCGAAGCTGCGGAAACACCGTGGCCAGTGGATCTATATCGTGTAGGATAGCATTCTCCAGGTATAATAAAGGTAGTCGTGTTGGGGCCGGCGTTGAAGAGAAACTGCGCAACAATGTAGAGGGCGAGCATCGCGCCTTCGCTCAAGTGGTGAAAGTAGAAGCCGAGGATGCAGAATATGACGGTGAGCAGAAGAAAGCCGGTGAACTGAAGGGGCTTGCGGCCGACGCTGTCGATGGTGAAGACGGCAGCCCAGTAGCCAGGAATGGACCCGGCACAGGCGAGTATGATCATTCCAACGGCTTGGTTGTACAGTTTGTGATACAGTGTACGTCCGGTGGCATAGCCAATGGCACTAAGGACCATGGTATTGTTCAGGCCTAGACCGTAAAATGCGAGGTCCTATTCATTGTAACTAGGTTAGTAAATTTGAGCGATGGGGAGAGCTGAATAACAGAGTCGAGACGCACTAGAAAGAACCACGACATAGTTGTGCCAACGAGTACTTTAAAGTTTTTCAACTGGCCAAAGTAGCTCATCACGTCTGGCCACGAAGGCGGCGGCACATCGAGTGGTTGCTCGGTAGTCATGGTCCCCGATCGGGATCGCTTCATGGAGCCAAAGTCGCCCTTTGGCCGGCTCGACACGTAGGCTCGGATATCGGCATCAGCCTTTTCAATGTCGTTTTGGATATCAAAGGTGTAGCGAGGTGTCTCAGGGATAGTGATACGATAGTACAGGGCCAGGACGGCAGGGATGGCCCCAACGCCAACAATGATTCGCCACGATCGATCAGCGGCCTCCCTGCATGCCAAATCGCAGGCTCCTTCGGCCGAAATGTCGATATAATGTTTCTTGAACGCCACTGTAGTGATAAGCGCAACAATGGCGGCTAAAAGCTGACCCAGGCCTTGCATGGAGAAGACAGCGGCCATCATGGCCCCACGCCAGCGTGTCGGCGCAAACCTAGACACAGTTAGTGATTATGCTGGGAGATGCGATATTTCGGATAAATTCCGTACTCTGATGTGATGACTGAAGAAAGGGGGTAATCGCCACCAATGCCGATGCCCTGGAGCCGCGTTAGTATTGTTATGCCGCGGAAGAGCGGGATGGAAGGGGGTGGGTGGAGGTCTTGTATACCATCATGACGCGCCAGAATACCAGCAGGCCGGCAGCACTAATCGTGGGACTTGGAGACGCAAGCGCACAGCCAAATGTGCCAATTATGATGATGATGAGCTCAATGCCGTACATACGGCGTCGGCCAAGCGCACTAAGCCGCAGATTCCCGTCAGCACAACCCATTCCAGAAAACCAGTTCCTCCATCATGTTGGTGCCAAACTTACTCGGCAAGCCAGCCAAAGATTATCATTCCCAGCACAATACCGCCGCTGGTCGAGGCCTTGAGCGCTTGGTTGACAGGATCGGGTAGAATTCCATCATTGCCTCCGTAGCCGTTGAGAGAGCTATCGCTGCTGTAAAAGACGACCCCAAGGAGGGTAGTAATGAGGTTGATGGCGAAGATGTCGTAGGAATCGAGAAAGAATCCAGCTCCGGCAACAAGGACGGCTCGGACATCTAAAGTTGGGTCAGTCAGATACGAAACTACAATTCGTGCAACCCTGTTGACAACCAGTCGCAACTCCAGGGCTGGCGAGTTGGGACGTACGGTATAATCCAAAAGGGACCTTGTCAATCTCGGACAAGGCCAGACGTCTCCGCAGGTTAGGATCGGTAATGTGTGAATAGTCGTTGTAGAAGTTGTGAAAAGCATTGTTGCCGCCATACGTTTGGTGGTCGCGGCCACGGATTGATGCTGCTGGCGGCGGCAGCATCTCGCCATCGATGTAGGAAGGCATTGCGGATGGACGTTGAGATGATTCAGTTGGATAGCAAGGACGAGCCCTGGTTGCCGCTACGGAGAATACATGGGGGACCGGCGACGACAGATGGGGGAGATTTGATAAGAAGCTGCCGTTTCGAGCTTAACAGCGGGAGAATCGTGGCCTCGTAGATGTCGTGTTAATGATGAGCCTCCCTCGTAGTCGTGCAAAGAAGAATGTCGAGCCAGGCAACAGGCTGCTGGGATTCGCAATTCGGCGTTGGTGGGCTAGGAAATAACGGAAAGCAGAAGGATTCCGGTATGGACCGCATGTGCGAAAGACTGGTAGGCCGCTTTCAAGGCTGGACAATGCGTGCGCCGCAGCTTGGCGTAAGGCTGAAAGGATGAGCCGGGTGATTGCTTTTATCAAGGCGATGGACGAGCCGTACGAGTACAGTAGATGATGTGTTGCAAGTTCAGGTTCAGGCTGTCTCTATCCGAGGATGGACCTGTAACTGTAAGCCATCAGGCGCTAGACACCGAAAGAAGGGCTAGCCAGATGGAACGGAGGCGCTGCTCGGGAGTCAGGATTCGGGTGGGTGAGACGAGGCAAAACGCAAAAGAGGGACGGCTTGGTCTTTTGTTTGCTGGATGGATGGAGACTCGTACATGCGGCCGAGTGGATGGGATGGATGGAGCCACCGCGAACCGCCACCAGCCCCGGCGAAAGAATGGAAGGGCTGCCAAGGTTCGACAGCTGAGGAGGTTCGCCTGGCAGGTCAGCGAGCGCCTGGTACGAGTTACGTACAAGCAACGAGTTGACGTCTTTTCTCTTTTCTTTGGGTCGTCTCGTCTTGTCGTGCCCCCGGTCTGGTCTGATCTGTCTGGGTCTGGTCTCCGTAAGTCAGTCAGCACAGCATAACATTAATACAATGACAGTGACAGTAACATCAATGGAGAGAGAGAACAAGGCGGAGCAGGGCAGAGGGCAGGGGAGAAGACAGACACTGACTGACTGAGCACGGCAGAAGAATGGACATAACGCGACTCACCCCCCCTCTCGTCTCGCAAGCTTCTAGCCTCCGTCCGTCGTCCGGCCCCTCTTTCAAGAAGCCAAGCCCACTGGACTGGATAGGCACTGCTGCCGAAATCCTCAGCAAAAAGCTTCTCCCCTGCCCGCGGATGGTGATTGATTGATTGCGTGTGGATCGCCTCGACTACTGCACGTGCTGGAGCCCGCCAGCCAATGGGCGCCCGCAGCGACCTTTTGCCGACCCTCCGCCCGCACCAGAAACGCTCTGGCCAGTTGCCCTATGCCCCCTAGCGCAAGCCCCCTGTGGACTCTGCAGCGCTCCGAGTCAGAGGCTCGCAGCGTTCTCGAGGTTCTGAAGCCCTTCCAGAACGCCTGTGCCTGTTCGCTGCCACAGCACTAGCCAGCAACTAACTTCCAGTGGCACGCAGCCATCAAGTTCCTTTTTTTTTTTTCTCGCCCTTTGCAGCAAATCAGGCGAACGGCTCGCCACTCACTAGTTCCGCAGCACCCGCCTTTTCGACGTCGAATCGAAGCTGGAGAAGCCCGATTTTTCTTCTTCTTCTTTTTCTCTGCTGCGTCTCTCGCCCGTTATTCCCTTTCCATCACCGGGCCGGTGCACACACACGCAACACGTTGACACGCCATTTTATTGACTCGCGCACGCCAAGCGCAGTGGAGTGGCAACGTGCGAGATTAACTTGACGGAATGTTCGTTTTTTTTTCGCATAACCCATGAGCATGAGAGGAGCGGCGACAGAGAGACGACAAGCCCATACACCGCCAGAATGAACTCGTCAACGCCTCAGCAGCGCTGCTCCGCCGATCCGGAGCGACATCCATGGATTAATTGAAGGATCCTAAATTCTCGCACGGAGAGCCGGATGTGGCATGAGTTCCAGCGCCCGTCTCCCGGTAACACGAGTCCATGCACAGTACCATTCGTCATATGTACAATCAATACAATACAACGGATCAATCATCATTACTACATACAGACACCATACTGTACTCGTACAGTACCAAAGTAGGTAGGTCGCGCTGCCGGTAACGTTATCGTCGAATCAGCAAACCAGCCTCAAACAGGCTGGCCTCGTTGCTGCAGAACTGCTGCCCTGATAGGTTCATGCACTCTACATCTGACGCCAGCAAGGATCGCCCCTTGCTAGCCACGCCCTACGCCCGCTTGGCTGGCCGTCGGTTCTCCCAGCTGCTCACCAGAGGCATTTCGCCGTTGCACCCCACGTGGGAGCGAGCTGTGGCTTGTGAATCTCGTCAGGCTGGATGCATGCCGCCAGAACTTCGAAGCGAGATGCTGCGTGGGGAGCGGAATCGCGATTCGACGAAAAAAACACATGGCTAGCACGCCAGGTTCAGGTCACGCACCAGGGCTTTTGCATCACATCGCATCGCATCGCATCGCATCGTGCTACGGCCGGTGCATACAACTGATCTGGGGTTCCGTCTCGTCGTCGCATAGCTAGCTGTCAGCACCTTGATCAGGCCCGGGACACTTGCTGTGCCATCCCCAATGGAGACCTGCATTGCATCAGGGGGCTCCCAGTCCCGATCTTGCTCGTGTTGCTTCAGCTGTCCGGTCCTGCGGGAAGAAGAGCGACGGGGGACGCATGGTACGCCCTGTTCAATAATCATGTGCTAGCGGGGATAAACCGATGGGGAGGAGGAGCTTTGACTCTTTTTGTAACAATCAGACGGAATTCCAATTCATTTCTACGAGTATCAAGCATCTCACAAGTTGCCAGAAGGGGGGCGGGAAAAAGGCAAAATTGCCGTCAACTCATCGCCGTTATCGCTGATTGGTAGAATCCACACAGCGCAAAGGCATCTAGATTGTTTCGTGCGGCTCTCGCGCGTTCCAGAGTCAAGCGCCGCAAGCCTTGCCTGAAGCTTCCAGTGTCGAGCCAGACGATTGCGGGAACTCGTGGATGGTATTCCTTCCGTTCAGCTCCGCCCAGCATCATGCTCGCAAATACGACTTCAGCCGTCTGGGGACGCAGCAGACTGGGTCATCCATCCCCCCGGTCAGTACATACAGGCATGCTCGGATTATGCAGTCATCGCCTTTTGATGCTGAATACAGAGCAGAGCACAGACACAGACGCAGGTAGCGACGGCAGCTCGGCCCACTGTCTGTAGCTCACCTAATAGGGCCGTGTCGAAATCTAGAGGTTGAAGCTAGACTGAGGATCCGGATCCTAGCCCCCCTGGTCCAAACGCCATCAATGCTTTCGTCCTTTTTACTCCTCACTCGGAGCCAAAGCCCGTCCATGTGGTAAATCAGCGTCGCAGTGTTACGGAGCAGATTAACCGACATTCAATAATTCGTTGCTCCCCTTGTCCGGGTGCCAAAAATCCTCCGAGAGGTCTCTTCCGTCTCGACAGCCATACACTCGCACATGTGACGGGATCCCTTGCCGTATATTGGCCCTGCATCCCCAACATCTTATCGTGTTTCAGGAACTACACAACAGTATACATGTTGTACTCGTAATCGTAGAATTATCCAATATTTTACCCATGGCTCTTGTATGAGCCGCTATCTATTACTAGCAACGTGCCAAGATATCTACAGCAAGTATGTACCTTGCAGTTTTGAGATGATGCCAAGTTTGTATCCAGTACTACCAATGTCACTACCATATCGAACCCGAATACCAGGTCGTAGACTAACAAGATGCATCGTTACCATGCAGTAATATCATCCACCTCAGCTTCGCCGAACGTGCTCGATTTCGTCAGCTGGCCCACGCCGACTTCCTCTAGGGCGCCACCCTCGACTGACATGATATCAGGTAGAATCTCCTTCAGGAATCCCAGCACGTAACGGTTCACCTGCTCAAACTGCAGCAAGAAGGCGTCATGCCCCTCGGAGCTGTCGATCCGCTCGAGTCGTGCATTCTTTACGTGCTGCGCAATCTCCTCCTGCTCGGCAAACGTAAACAGCCCGTCGCTCTCAATGCCAAGTACAAGCAATGGCTGTTCAATTAGCGCGAGCGCCTCGGCGATCGTTGCCGCCCGGTCCCTAGACACATCATGCGTGTCAAGCTTCCGCGTCATGGCAATGTAGCAGTTGCTATCAAAGCGCTTGACGAATTTCTTGCCCTGGTAGCGCAGATACGACTGCGCCGAAAAGTACGTCGACGTGGGCATCTTGTCTCCTCCAGTCAGGCTCTCTTCTTCTTGGTCATTTCCAGGGCCGTGAAACTGCGGGTCAGCATTTTCGGCTGATCGCGAGCCCGGGCTGCTGGTTCCGGACCCATTGTGGCTATTCTTGCGTGAGACTGATGTGCGCTTGACGTTGTGACCATCATTATGAATGTGGAAATGAGCTTCCGATGGGGTGCTGGGACGCGGCCGTTCTCGAATCGTCTGAACCTTTGAAGGATCGGGAATGTTCCGGCCAAACCGGGACTCGAACGAGTTGCGGCTGCGATAGGTGAGTAGGGCAGACATCCGAGCCGCACCTAGCCCGGTCACAGGCGGATCGTCAAACGGGTAATAGCCGTCATCATACTTTGGGTCGGCGTAGATGCTCTGGCGTTGAGCTTCTCCCCAACTGATGCCCCATGCACTGTGCCGGCTAGACGTGGCAATGGGCACGACACAGCGAACGTAGTCCTTTCCGAAATACGCCCACTCCAACACGAACATGCCCCCGAGTGAACCCCCGATGACAGCAGCCACTTGCTTCACGCCCAGGTCATCGAGAATGAGTTTGTGTAGGCTGGTTCCAGGTTAGCCCTCTGTGCCGTGTTGACTGGGGTTGGAGGCAATAAAAAAAAAACAAAGGGGCGTCTTACTTCACGTCATCTCGAATTGTCGTGAGAGGGAACTCGGGCCCATAGCGATCATTCTTGGGGTCGCCATCCTTGGCCGTGACGGGGCTTGCTGTGCCGTAGGGGCTACCCAAGCTGTTCATGCACACGATGAAGAACCTCGAGGTATCGAAAGCCCTACCTGGACCACCAAGCAGGGGACCCCACCAGTCGCTCACATCAGCACTGCCGGTTAGGGCATGGCAAATCACCATGGCGTTGTCACCAGATGGCGAGAGCCGGCCGCGGGTGGTGTATGCAACGGGAACATTGTATAGCGTGACTCCAGATTCGAGTGTAAATTCCGGAACAATGGCTATTTGCTGGTCGGGGATGAGAGCCGCAAAGGGGTTCTCAGGCTGCGACTGGGTTCTTTCTTGCAGGTATTCAGCCACCACTCTTGTCATAAATCTTACATCAAATTTCGTAACTCAAAACTGACGACCGGCATGGCCACTCGGCCAAGGATCGCCAGGAGGGGGGAAGTAGAAAAGAACAAAATTGAGGGCCAAGGAAGTAAATAGCGTTCGAACGTATATAGAAACGATATGCTGTACTGACCGTATTTCATTTTGGCATCACCATTGACACCTTTTGTCTCACTCATCTTGACAACCAACTGCAGGTGATAGGTAACTACTAGGTAATGACTCTGCTCCGTTCTCGGAGTGCAGCGCAGACCATGCAAACGCTTAGTAGGATACCCGGGACCTGAACCCAGATCAAAGATTGAGCGGCAACCGAAAGACAGCAACCAGAACGCTTCGTGAGGTATCCAACCGCAGTACCTGCAGAGTGAATAAGAGCAGATATAAAATGTGCCAAGTGAATTTGTGGAGGATGAGAATTTCAAAGAGCCGTGGCGCAATTCCAACCCCCGGCTCTTTGTTGGAGGTCAGATTACTATACCGACTCGTTAGGTAAGCCGTGCTAATGTAGCATCACGTGAGCTACTTGGTGCTCAAGCAGAGGACAGAAAAAGCAAGACAGCAAAATGAAGAAGTGCATCTTTGATACATTCAACAATATGGTCACCCATGTTCAGCTATAGTAGCAGTTACGAGAGAAATATAGATATAGTAGCAGTTAATAAGAAAACGTGGATATAGTAGTAAATATTAGAGAAAATATAGCTACAGTGCTACATCGTAGGTGTTCACAATCTTCCCGGTCTCGGTTTTTCTGTCCTCCGCCTGTCTTGTGCTCCGGCGTGCTTGTACCTGAATTTCTGGTCGCAAGGCTGCCGTGGTCCGTGCACCGCTGCTGGGAGCGCAGCTTCACGACTTCACGCGGAACCTCTTCAAACTTGGATTTTGGAACGACGTGCAGCTTTTCAGCATCAAAACCTGCCTCAGGACGCGGGCTGTGAAAGACCTTGTCCAGCTCTGCGGAATCTCGGCGCGAATCAACTTGCCCTGCCCAAATTGTGCTCAAGCCTCTCCGTTTAACTCTTGGGATTTTTTTTTGTTTCCCTTTCGTTTGCCTGCTGTAGCCTTCACTCTTTTTTCAGCATTTTATCACAACCAGCTACCGCCCAGGCCCCGAACATTCGCAGCTCCGCCCATCCCGCCGCGTTTTCGCCTCTTCTCCCCTCAAACCAACACTTGGAATTGCCTGCAGATGGTCCCATGAAGCTGCCGCTAATGGTATAGCACGCGCCGATCCCTCGCAGCATCTTCGAGCGTCATGCCGCAGAAGCGCAAGCGGCTCGATCGATCATCAGGCGAAGGAGGCAGACCATCGCCACACAATCCAAGCGACGCCGCTCTTGCGCTTCACGAACGAGACGACACCATGAACCACATGAACCAGGGCCAAGGCCGAGGCCGAGGCCGGGGAGCGCATCGGGGTGCTAATCAACGGAACCCGTCGCGTGGCCACAACAATCGTGGTCCTCACAACAACTATCAACAGAACCAGCACCAGAATCAGAATCAAAATCAGAATCAGGGCCAAGGACAGAACCAGAATCAAAACCAGGGCCAAAATCAAAATCAAAACCAAAATCAAAACCAGCCTCCCGCATCGCGAAGGCCCAGCTCATCTTCCTCTCAGCAGGCACCGCAACCATCCCCAGCAGCTCCGAGAGCGTCTAACCCCCCTCCAGCGTCCAGACCTCCTCCTCCTCCTCCGCCGCCTGCCTTCTCACGACCTCCGCCTGCCTCACCTCCGCCGACCAACATCCCTCCGCCTGAACCTACATCGGAAAGCGGCCCTCAAGCTGGATCAAATTATCACTATGATAATCTCACAGAGGAAAAGATCCGATCGTGGACAGAGCGTGGGCGGGAGGAGATTGTGCAACATGGCATCCAGTCGCGAGAAGATGTAGACATCACGGAGCTATCCAGCTTGTTCCAAGAATTCATTCACGCTGTTGTCGACAATCGGCTGGAGGCCACTGACGCCGGAAGATGCGTCAAGGAGATTCTGGGAGATGAAACGACAGACGGTATTAAGGATTCCTACGTGGCCCCCCATACGCTACTCCTCGACTCGCTGGCCATTGTTATGGACAATGAGCCCGAGTTATATCGTCCGGCTCTTCGTGATTTTCTCATCGCCACCGAAGTCTCTCCCGCGCTTATGCGACAGGTGCTTGATGCCCCCTTGCTTCAGCAGCTTGGCCTTATCAGGGATACCTTTGCTAGGTTAGGCGTAAGGCAGGCGACAAACCTGCTCTATCGACAGGCAAACTACAATCTCTTGCGGGAGGAGACGGAGGGATACTCGAAGCTCGTCACTGAGCTCTTCACAACTAGCAGCATACCATCGCCCTCACCCGAGCTTGCAGAACAAACGTTTGAGAGGGTCAAGGCTTTGATTGGAACTTTCGACTTGGACGTTGGCCGAGTCCTCGATGTCACTCTTGACGTTGCTGCCGCCGTCCTGATTAAGCAGTTCAAGTTCTTTGTCAAATTTCTGCGAATTAGTTCTTGGTGGCCACGCTCCCACCTTGTACTCAGTTCTATGGTTTACACCGGCGGCCTACCGACTTGGGCTCAGCCAGATTATCCTCACTGGAATACAACCGAAGAAGATGAGGAAACCAACGCACAACAGAGATTCGCCCGAGATACTGAATTCTGGGCTCGAGCACGCGAAGTCCATTTGGCAGCGTTTTTCGAACTTGGCGGGCGCGGAACATCCAACTTGGCATCCTACCGACCTAAGCTCACAAACGGCAACGCTAGTGAATCGGCTGCCGATATTGAGCAGCAATGGATGGAACAGACGATGACCCTCCCACCGCCAGGCAATAAGGTTGCCGCGCAGCTCCTGGGATTCAAATTGCTCTTCTATAACAGCGAGCTAAGGGATAAGACCGACGTACTCCCTGCCAATTTACTCTATTTGGCGGCCCTCCTCATCAAAGTCGGCTTCATTTCACTCACCGACCTCTATCCTCATCTCTCACCCCCTGACGAAAACATGGAGCGTGTTCGCGAAGAGCAAACAAAATTAATTGAAGAAGAGGAGAAGGCGTCGCGTGGCGGTCCCATGAACGCTCTGCTCATGGCTGGTGTTCTTCCCCAGGGCGACGACGATAACCCTATACAATCTAATGCTCCCAGACGAGAGCCCCTGAAAAAGGCTGAGCCTGAGCAGAAGCAATCTGCTGCTGACGCCACTGAGGACAAAAAGAATCTTCCGGAGCCATTGGAGCAAAAAGTGAGGCTACTTATCCAACTTTTAACAATTGGAGCCATTCCAGAATCATTGTTTATTCTCGGAAAGTTCCCATGGATTCCCGAGGTGTTTCCCGAAGTCCTATCCCGAATTCACCGCGTGTTACACGTCTCCATGGAAAAAGTCTTCAATGACAGCCGCCCAAAACCCTTTGGTGGAGCTGACTGCCCAACGAAGGAAATATTCTCGGCGGACCAGACCGGTGTTGCAAAGGGGAGTGTTCGGCTCGTCAGACTGCCCGTCAAGAAAATCTGGCGTTGGCCATTTCCCGATAAATGGGACACAAGCGAGAGTCAAAACTACCGATTCTACTGGGATGAATGGGCCGACAACATCCCAGTCTGTCAAACTGTGGATGATATCTTCACGTTGTGTAATACTTTCCTCAACATATCTGGTGTCAACATCGGCAAAGACGAAACTCTACTTTCCAAGCTGGCTAGCATTGGAGCCAAAAGCTTGACCGAGGATACCTCCGAGTCCAACTATGCCCGATGGCATGACCTCCTTCGCAGGCTTCTCGTGCCTGCTCTCAGCCATACCAAGGCCAATGTCTCGGTCGTAAACGCAGTTTGGGAGCTACTCCGCCGGTACCCGCTGACAACGCGATACTCTATTTATGCCGAATGGTTCGAAGGACAGATATCTCGTCTTCCCGCTATGCGATTAGCATTTGCTCGTGCCACTGCAGAGACACGAGGAACCATGAAACGACTATCACTCACCAACATCAGCGAGATGGCCAAGCAGCTTGCCAAAACAAGCTATTCTTCTCCTGGAGTCGTCTTTCGAGTTGCGTTTGAGCAGCTCGAGTCGTACCCCAACCTGATTGAAGGCTTTGTCGAATGCGCCAAATACTTCACCGACCTCTCCTACGATGTTCTCGTCTGGTCTTTGATGAACTCGCTTGGCAAATCTCGAAGCCGCACTCAGGCTGATCATGCGCTCACGACTAGCAAATGGCTTCAAGCGCTATCCAGATTCTCTGGCAAAATCTTCAAACGCTATTCTGCTATCAATCCTATTCCGGTTCTCCAATACGTCAATGACCAGCTTCAACGCGGCAATTCCACCGATTTGATCATTCTGAAAGAATTTATCAACTCCATGGGAGGTATTGTCGACTCAGTGGACTTTACTGATGCCCAGATCCTCTCCATGGCTGGCGGTGACCGATTGCGCCGCCATACGCTGATTCGAGGCCAGGATAAACGGTTTGACAGCGTTAGGAGCTCCAAACGACTCATACAGGCTCTTACTGACTCTAAACTTGCCGCCCGAGTGCTTCTCAATCTTGCACAGTATCGCCAGTCAGCGATATACCAGGTTCCCGAAGACGAGGCACATATCAAGTATTTATCAGCTCTGGTAGACGATTCTCATCAGATTCTAGTACAGTACCTCGACTTCATCTGGAGCAACCTTGAGCCGTCAGCATTTGATGCTCTGGTTCCCTCCATAAATGAGCTCCTTAGTTCCTATGGGTTGGACACAAGCATCGCTTTCTTGATTGGAAGATCTAGCCTTTCTCACAAACTATATCCCTGGGGCCAAAAGGAAGCGGAAAGTTCAAAGGAGAACACACAGCCAACACAACAGGAAGCTACTGACAAGGAGGGAGATATTTCCATGAGCGAAGAGTCCAAGGACAAATCGGGTCTGGCCGTTTCCACAAACGATGAACAGGTGGGAATTGATGACCCTTCACCCGGCCTACGTTCCACAGCTGATACAACAAACAAGCAGAAATTCGACGATTTGGCGTTGACGCTCTCGCCTCTGCAGCCTATTGTGGAGGCTCTCAAAGAGACTGTACGACCAGAAGTCTGGCAAAAGATTAACCCAGAACTCTATGCCGTCTTCTGGGCCCTGCAGCTTGGTGATCTGTTCTGTCCCGAGGACATGTACAAAGAAGAAAAGGACCGGCTCGAGAGCGAAGGCCAAGCCATCCTGAGGGACCGATCAGACATGTCGCGTAGAGGCCAAGAGCGAAAGAATGAAAAGAGACAGGAACTCTTGAAACAGCAGCTCAGCCTTTCTATGGAGCTCAAAGAACACCGCCAACGGAAAACCAAGTGGATGGAATGCTTGACCGAGCAATTCCAGTCGATATCCCCTGACCCCAAGATCAAGACCGATAGCCTCTCTGACATTCTTCTGGAGCAATGCTTCCTTCCTAGGGCCTTGCTCTCTCCGGCAGATGCAGAGTACACCTACAAGTTCATCATTGCGTTGCACGAACTGAGGGCGCCCAACTTCAAGCTCATGTCCCTCTACGACCGACTCTTTAACGCAAACAGGTTGCGATCTCTGATTTTCACAAGCTCCGTCAGGGAGGCTGAGTACCTCGGGCGATTCATAACTTTGATACTGCGAGATCTCTCCAGGTGGCATAAGAATGAGTCGACCGAGAAGGGTAGGCCAAGCAAAGATCAGCCTCGCTTGGGTGCATTTGATAAAGAGGCCAAGGGGCCTAGTGACCGGCCATATCTTGGATTTGCTGTCAGTCTCAAGGAGGACGGGGAACCGGACACTTTGATGGAGCATGCTCAGTTCAAAGATCTCCTGTTCCGTTGGCATAAGAACTTGAATACAGCGCTCAAGAGTTGTTTGGCCGGGACAGAGTGGATGCACATCAGAAACGCTCTTACCGTTCTCAAGGCCGTCTTGGATTACTTCCCTGCCATTGATTTCATGGCCACCCAATTTACACAGCAACTCCAAAAGATTACCAAACAAGAGGCTGCATCCAAGACGGCAGCCGAGAATGAGGAGGGCCACCGAGTGGATCTATCCGTGGCTGCGCAAGGAGCCATGTCGGAGCTACAGAAAAGGAAATCCAAATGGGTCATGGTTCAGGCCTTTCGACCCAATGCGGTGAGTTTACCTTGCACCAGTGCTACATGTGCAAATCACAAATGCTAATATCAAAAAGGGCGGTGCTTCTCAATCCGAAGTTGACAAGACAGCTGCATCAAATCTTCGACCTTCAGCCCCGGACTTTCAGCCACAGCCGACGAGGTACGTTGGATCATTATATGCCTGCCCAACATAAGGGCATTGATCAATCTCTCTCCGACTAACACCCCAAACCTGTAGATCCCCAGCCAACAGACAGGCTACGGCGGAAAGAGAGGACGGAGAGGTTCAAGATGGGAAACCACAGTCCACTTCTGCCCTGCCAAAGGACTCTCTACCTGCTAAGCCATCCGGCCCTAAAAGGGACGTTTCTATGTCTCGGGAAGACGTGTCTGGACCTCCTCGATCGGGCACCCCGATGGGCGGTCAAGGTCCAGGCTCTCTTGGTCCAAGAAATAATGATACTCGCCCTCATGTGCTGCCTGACAGGCCGGCGCACAACCTTCCTACGAGGCCAGATGTCCCTATACCGAGCCACTTCACCCCTGAACGATATACTCAGAACCGTGGACACGATCGTCGCGATATGAGAGATAGAGATGGCCACAGGCAGCGCGATGGGCGAGACCCACGAGAGAACTGGGACAATCGTGATCCTAGGGAGGGCAGCAAAGATCACCGTGACGCCAGGGACCCCCGTGATTCCCGAGCCATGGAAGCGGATAGGCCAGATCGGTCTCGTGAATACATGGACCGCCGTGGCAACGAGATGGCACCTCGAGATGTTGGCCCGACAGACCTACCACCTCGACCTTCGAGACAACAGGAACGAGATTGGCCGAGAGATTCCTGGGCAAACAGATCGCAAGATAGATTAAACGATTCATCTGCTCAGATCCCCACGGCTCCTTCTGGCCCGGCTGAGCCATCCGAACCAGCAATGAATCCGCAGAGGGCGGCGCTGTTTGCCCAAGATGACTCAGATCGAACAAGACGAGGACCAGAGCCGGATCGTGGAGCGCGAAACAGACGACCAGGGCCGCAAGATTCGATGGAGTCCATCAATCCCGAACGAGCCGCATTGATTGACGATCGTGATGACAATGTTGCACACGGGCGCGTGAGGGACGATGGACGAGAGAGAGGGCCTAGAACTCAATCTCCTCGACGTGCTGGTGGACGATATGGCCATGAGCACGGGCCCCCATCTGGACCATACGAAGATAGGCACGCGCATCCCTTTCAACAAGATAACCGGCCTACTGGAAGAAATGCGCGCGATCGCTCGCCAGCCGGCGGAGAGAACTATCGTGGCAATAAGGGGATGGAGCGTGATGGAGACAGAGCCCACATGGATAAAATGCGGGATGCATCTTCTTCAAGCTTCCACAGATCAATGGGACAGGACGTTGACCACCGGCCGCCGCCTTATCAAGATCAAAACTATGGACGGCTCAACCCGGTGCCCCCAAGCACTCCGGATATCCCACTGGGCCCGCGGGGACGAGGACGAGGTGCTGCGAGAAACAATCAACAGGGCGGCCCACCTGTGATGTCAAATAGGCCAGACAGCCGATACGGAGCCCCTGACGCAGGTCGGGCACCTTCTCAAGAAAGGCCGCCAGAAAGGCCGCCCCCTTCAGGCCCTGCATCCGGGCGAAACCGTCGTGGTGGCTATGAGCACAGCAACCCCAACAACAATAATGGGCCAACAGCTCCCTCAGCAGCTCCGGTCGGACCGCATCCTGATAGAATGAGGAACTTTGGTGGTGCCGCACAGGAGAATGTACCCCCTGCGCAAGGCGGCAACGCGGCCGCCTCATCTGGAGTTCACCCTGATCGACTTGCTCAAATGGGCGGCCCTGGACCCAACGCTCCGCCTCCACCACCTCCGCCTCCAGGCCCTCCGCCATACGGGCATGGAAGCGGACATGGCCGCCACTCTTCTGGAAATCCAGAGCGGTCAGGACCCAGAGCCTCTACGGGATCTCTTCCAATGGAGCCTGCTGTGCCTACTGGCCCTGCTTCTAGTGGTGACAGGTCTTCAAGATCAGGCGGTGGAAGAAGACAGTTGGCAGGCATCAACAATATGCTTCAGCAGGCCCAGGCCTCCATGCCAAACGAAGGACGACCCAGCGGACCTCGCGTTAACCCTCCTCGGCAAATGCTCGGCCACTCGGACGTTCAAGTTCTGGCTGGAGGAGACGTGATTCCACCTACACCTGATCGTCCAGATGCGCAGTGGCATGACTCACCAGCCCGAAGCGGTGGCCCGACTGGAGAAGAGGGATCAGGTCGTGGAGAGCACGAACGAGGCCGACGAGACCGTGGTGATGGCCGAAACGATCGCTCCAAGCGGTCATCTCGTCGAAGCAGCCGAGAGCGCGAGAGAGAAGGCAAAGAGCACAACGAGCACCGAGAGAGGCGGTCCATGGCGAATGCCGTTGAGGGCGGGGCTCGAGAAGATAGAGACGCTCGCAGGTCGACTCGAGATGGCAGCTCGCGGGATGCAGCAGCAATGCCGAGTAGCGGCCGAGAGTCGCGACATAGGGGCGAAGGAGGGCTCGGGAACAGAGGCGGGGACGAAAGGAGTGGCAATAGAGCAAACCGAGGAAACCCGAGAGACGGAACACAGCGTACGGATGAGCAGCGGAGGGAGCATAGGGATGACCGAGGACGCAAGAGGAGAGGAGAAGAAGCCGATGGGGCGTTGTCGAGCGACCGCGAAAAGCGAGCACGACGGTAATCCGGAGTCTCTGGAAGCGATAAAAAAACAATATGGATGCATAGTCACGACTGGCTTGCAAAAGACTAGGTAGCACGGCAGCTACAGGGGCCACTTTGTTAGGCGTTGGTACAACGATTCAAATCAATGTCTTATTATTCTTTTCTTTACCAAGGATTGGAGCGTCTTCGCTCACGCCACGCTGCGGCACTATTTTCACAAAATTGTCAAACGCGAAACATGGTGTCTTTTTACGCATGTCTTATCTTAACTCATTTATTGTCTTCATTTATGGCGGAATGCTACGGCCGAGAGGGATCGATTCAGCGAAAAATATAATGCAACTTACATATCCATCTACTTTACCTCCCTACCTTACTACTCCCCACCCTAACCTCTTTTTACCGGTCTGTCTTGTCTATCAAGAGACAGACAGATTTCGCAATTTCGAATCAATGAGGGTATTAAATCCAATCTATCAAAACCAAAAAAAAAAAAAGCAGCATACATTTCTGGTGCAGGCACATAGACGGAAAAGGCATATGCCCCAGAAGGGAGGATATATAACGAAACGTTGGATGCGAGCTACTTGCTTGATGTGTATTATGATGACTTCTGGGATTTTGATAATTTACGATACCAGCTATGTATGTACAATATATGTAAAATAGGAGAAATCGGAGGAGGAAGGGAGATGGGAGGCTTGTACGAATATTCTACGAGAGCTGGTGGCTGAGGAGAAGCAAAGCGCCAGATGTAACAAATACTACTTACTATACCTTTGCTATTGATGCGGTTTCATGTAATGACTTGGTATGAATGAAGAAAATGGCTCAGACGATTGGGCGGAGTTGAGTAGCAAGCTTGCGTAATCGCGCGGGGGGCTTCGCGGTCGCCTTTATTGCTGTTCGTGGTAATTTCTTCTTTGTGTAGACGTGGAAGAAGGAATACAAGGTTTTTGACAGCGGCAAGAATGTCCCGACTGTGGCTGTATCCTGACACGGAATTTGCGAGGGGTGGGTTTGAAAGAGATTCCTATTGGGGTAAGTGACGATGCATGCTCTTCTTGCGGCTGTGCTGCGCAGCCTGATTGGAGGGGAGGCGATAGGACGGCGATACGCCAGCATATGAGCGGAGGAAATAACTTATCTATCGCATCGAATGTTACTCGTAGGTGAAGAGCACTGCCGCTGTCATTTGGGGCGTGGAATGTTTGAGACAAAAGAAAATAAGGTCGGCTAGTAAAACGTCATGTGGTTGAAGAATGAGCAGAAGGGCGATGCGAGAAGTTGCGTCAGATTGTGTGGCGTCGTGCCTTGGCGCAGATGCAAGATTGCCGATTTTCCGAACGGGAGGGCTTTTTTTCATTTATTTTTATTTTTCGGGGAGGATCATGTACGAGTATGCATGCAGAGTTGGGCTTTTTTTTTTTTTGGGTGAGAAATTGTATGTGTGGTGAGATGCAGGCTTTTTGATCTGCGGAGGATTTTGGGGGAGGGGGGGTAGCTGTATATCCGCTGGTTTTACGTGTATCTTGGTGCAGTGAGATGGTGCAGTGAGATGATACTGATTGCTTAGCTGAGCACGATGGGAGGATTAGTATTATTAGTTTGCTGGTTGTAATACACGTCCGGATTTGCTGATGAGACAAATCTGGATTCGCTGATGAGATTATGAGTATGATTATCAAGACAAGAGACGAGACGAAACGAGGCCGGAGTTCGGGGTCGGGGATTACACGCGAAGTTGGCCCTGGCCAGAGGAGCACCGTTTTTCTGCGGAGAATAATTTGGCGGTTTTGATTATTGGGAGTGCATTGGCATCAGGCATCAGTAGCCCCCCGGGGATAGGCTATGTACTTGTCCGCAAAAAGCCGGAAGAAATCGATATCATACAGTTGATACATTACAATATAGCATGGATGGACTTGGAAAAGATTAAGAATTTGCGCCGGAGAGTGGGATTGGATTGGATTGTTGCAGAAATGTAGCACTTACTGCTTTAGGGAGGGGGTGTGCCGTAGCTGTGGCTGCAGCTGTACGAGTTCCTGTACCTGTACAGGTACGGTATACAGTACGGGGAGTCCACAGTGACGTCTTGCGGGAGGCGGCGCCGCTCGTGATTGAAGCCCCTGAATGGGAGTTTTGGGTGGACGGGGATGGCGCAGAGGCGGCAGTTTCTTTTCTAGGGGCTGGCGCAGTGAATGATGTGCACTGCTAGGGGATGTACCGGTACATGTACACACTGGTTTGATGCTCAGATGGATTCAAGGTTGATATTGCAGGTGCCGGCGGATGGGTTCGTGATGCTGGTGATCTGCAGAGGAGGCCGAAGATCGGTATCTCACAGATGCACTGTAAAGCTGAACAGCATTTGTGAATGTCCATCTGGATGCCTCTCTTCTCTTGCATAAGGTTTGCCAATATACGAAGCTGAATAAGCGAACATGGAACTGCAAACAAAATGAGGTGAATCTCTGACGCGCGTTGCAGGAGTGCAGGACTCTTGGCATTCACAGGCACAGGCACGTCTTATTCCGTACTCCGCACGCCGGGCTCCGGCTCCGTGTCCTTTTATTGGCTTTTTCTCGTTTTGCAAGCGGAAAATGTGCGATTACTGTCCCACGAGAAAGAGAGCGAGCGGGAGGGAGCCCGCCTTTCTGCTTCTTGGGAGGGGAGGGGGGTGGATCAAAGCGGGCTACTTTTTTCTCTCTCTTTTTTTTTGTCGTGCGTCTCGTGAAAGGACCTGGATGAATCAAACCAGATACTGGCACATGCTTGGGCTAGGCTAGTGTTTTAGCAGTTAGAGGAAATCCGACACATGCCAGCGCCTCTTTTAGGTTCGAGAGAGTGGCTTGAAACGGGAACCAGCAGAGACTCAGCCTCCCCCTGCCGGGACCAATCGCCAGCGTTGTGGGTTTATTAGCGGCGTCGTGTGAGAGCGTGAGAGAGAGTGTGAGAGGTGCGAGTTGATGATACGAGTACAACTGTCTTTTTAAGATAGTGAGAGCATCGGCAAGTTTGTTTTGATGAGAGCTTCACATGACTAACACCAGATGTGAAAATTGAAGCCAAAACGGGATGCATTTTTCTTCGAGGTAGCAGCCCTGGCCATCGAATCAAATCCCATTTCAGACAACCAGTCAATGCCTGTGGTGCTGCTAAAACAGCCGCTGGAGATGCGCTGCTGCAGCGGCTCTCCAGAGCGCCCGACTCCCCGTCTTAGCGCCCTGCCATTACGTCTCACAGCACCTCGTACGGGTACCGACATCCATGACAAATGGCCGTCCAGCATGTCGTATGTCGTATGTACACGCCCCCTTGTCGGGGTACCGTACATTATTTTCTTTGTCGTCTCTCTTTGTTCGTTCCTGGATCCCTGCCCTGCGCACTTTGTCTGCTTTCTTATTTCTTTAGCCCAGGCGATCGCTCTCGTTCTTCTTTTATCCACCGCGACATTCCTTTTTCATTCCTTTCTGCCTTTGGTCTTCCACTCGTTCCATCCTTTCTTCGTCTTCGCTGCCTGGGAGCGCGACAAACAAGACGCTCGCTTCCATATCATCTCTTGTCTGGTAGCATTCCAAACCGCAAAGACTCTCTCCAGGTCCCTCCTCCCTTTCTCCTTCACCCCCCGTGGACCCGTAGAATTCTCGACCCAGGCTGGATCCGAATCGAATCAAACCCAAAACAGCTCCGGGGTTTCCGCCGACTCGCGACCGAGAAACGGAAGAGGGCGCATCGAGAAGCGCAAGGAGGAAAGGGGATTTTTTGCTGGCGACAGCGACGACTCATCACGACTTGACGACACAAACATTGTTTAGACCTAGACCTAGGAGCATCGAACAATCACGCCTCGATAGACCACGACTGCTGCGGACAGCGAGCGACCAACGAATCCATCTGGTCAGGGCGTCGAGTTGACCGCGCGCAATTTGCTGGCAAACAAGCTGGCCATTGCCCCCCTGTGGGCTCACAAAACAAACCAAAAACACCGACTGTTTGCGTCTTGACGCTGTAATCCGCCAAAATGGGGTTCAATCTCACGTGTAACTCGACGTTGGAGGATATGAGGAGTATGTTTCTTCCTACCGGCCGCGCAAAGCTTCGTCATGTGTCTTCCGTTGCTCTTGTCCCGCGACGACGGCCCGGACCCTTTTCACAAGGCTAACGCCCCAGCAGTCTCTCCGGGATCCGAAATCAAGATCGCCGGACCTCTCAACTTCCACGACCTTGCCCGCGTCATCTCAGCAGGATGTACCCTCATCGCCGTTGTGCTGAGCTTGTACCTCATTGCCATGCACGCCACACACTACACACAACCCAAAGAACAACGACAGTAAGCGGTCCCTACCTGGTCTAGGGCGTGGACCAACTGGCTAACTATCGTCGGCAGCATCATCCGTATCCTCTTCATGATTCCCGTCTACGCCATCTCCTCGTTTATGCAGCTGCAATGGTACTGGCGCGCCACCTACTTCTCCGTCATCTCAGACTGCTACGAGGCCTTTGCCATTGCCTCCTTTTTCGGCCTGATATGCCACTACTCTGCGCCCGACCTGCACACGCAAAAGGAATTCTTTCGAAACCTGCGCCCGATCCAGGGCTGGGTCCTGCCCATCAACTGGTTCGCCAAGTGCTGCGGCGGAGACAGAGGTCCCTGGCGCACTCCAAAGAGCGGCCTCACCTGGTTCAACATCATCTGGATCGGTGTCTACCAGTACTGCTTCATCCGTGTTGCCATGACCATTACCGCCGTTCTCACTGAGCACTATGGCCGCTACTGCGAGAGCTCCAACTCTCCCGTTTTTGCTCACATCTGGGTAAGCAAGCCGCTCGTCTTTTGCTCTCACGTTACATGACCTACAAGCTAGGCATGCCATTTTTGTGACATAGCTAACGTGATGGTTGTTGTGATTATAGGTTCTTGTTATCAATGCCATTTCCGTCACCATTGCCATGTACTGCCTCATTCAGTTTTACATTCAGCTTGCGAAGCCTCTTGCCGAGCACAGTCTCTTTTTGAAGATTCTCGCCATCAAGCTCGTCGTCTTCCTGTCCTTTTGGCAGTCCTCGGCTATTTCCGTCGGCACCTCGACTCTCAACATTGTCAAGCCCGGTGACGTTCTCGCCTATCCCGATCTCAAGGTGGGCATCCCGGCCCTTTTACTCTGCGTTGAAATGGCCATCTTCTCCGTCTTGCATATTTGGGCCTTCCCGTACCAAGTCTACCGCCGCGGTGCCTCCTCAGGTTTCTACCCAAGCCCTGATGCGTCAAAGGGCACCGTTGGCCTGGAGAAGCCCGCTCTGCCCAACAGGGGTGGTTTCCTCGGCCTTCGTGCGCTGTGGGATGCTATGAACTTGTGGGATCTGGTCAAGGCCTTTGGCAGAGGTATGCGCTGGCTCTTCTGCGGCGTCAAAAACCGGAAGGAGGACGTCAGCTACAAGCTTGGCACTTCTAACGACGAAGCCCTGAGCATGAGCAATCTCCACGAGCCAAAGCCTCAGGGAGCATACAACCCCGCCTTCGAAGACCCGACGACAACCGCATATCACGGCGTTAGTGGCGGCATCATGTCACCAACAGGCGATGAGAGAGTTGGCCTGATTTACAACGCTCAACCCAACCCTGACTCAGGCTTGAGGGGGCCATCACCGCCCGCAGTCTACCATCATCCATCAGATTCGCAGCAATACTCGTTTGATCCGCCTCCATATGGCGGCGCGGCGCACGCGCAGTCTCCCTACAACTCACAGTCTCCCTACAACTCACAAGACCAGTCACCTCCACAGCGCCCACCACGGCCATTTTAAGGGCCTGTGAAGAAAGGAGTAGTGGATACCCAGGTTGACGAAACAAAGAAAAAAACCAACACAAATATGAAAATCTGAAAGAGATGCCTTTTTGCAAAATCAAAACCCAAAATAGACAAAGGAAGGATGAAATCTCATTCACAACTCATGACGGCTGTCTTACATCACGATACCAACGGTAGGGAGGGCGCAACAGGTGGCTGAAGGGTTATATTTTTTGCTTCTTGCTTTTTTTGTTTTTGTTTTTATCCAATTTTTAACGCATTTCTGGTTTTTGGTATATGCGAGATTTCGTCATGCTTTTTACTTTTTTTTTTTTGAAGCCCACCAACGCAATCAGGGGAGAGATGTATCATTTTGATGACTGTTCATCTTTCTTCCCATTTGCATTTGCTTACTTTCAACATTTTCACACACATTGTTCATTTAGTTGTTCAGCTCAGAAACATGCAAAAAGCGAGCGGGCAGTGTATATAGATGGGGACAGAGAGAGACTGACAGACAAGACAAGACGAGAGAGAATGGTATCGCGTGGATGTGGGAAGAAGGGGGGCTTGTTACTGGCGAATATGCCATGATGAAATAGAAACATTATTTTTTGGATTACCTTTCTCTCTTCTTTATTTGGCGATTGATTATAATGATTGGATATGACGGTGTTTTTTCTTGCACATGATTTGACACTTATAAACTGGGCCGGTGTGCTTCAGATAAAGCACCGCTCGCCATCTAGCTCCATCAGTGGCGCCGTCCTGCAATAACGAACAAGGGGTCCATTCGTTGTTTAGGTGCACTTCTATAAATAGCGTCAACAGCCGGAAATAGCACTGGGTGTACAGCTACAGCAAAAACTAAGCTAGCGCATGGCTTTTCGCTAAGAGCTAGCAGTATATAGTATGTAATTAGTGTGGGTGTCTTCAACAAATCCGCACAAGGCAGAGTGCCAGAGTGGTTAATGGGTATGACTAGAAATCATATGGTTTCGGCCTCGCAGGTTCGAATCCTGTCTCTGTCGAGGACAACGAATTCTTTTTTTTTTCTTTTTTTGGCGATTCTTTCCCTGAGTTCTTTTTGTCTTTCTTTTTTAGGAGACTGACATTGGCGGGCGTTATGAGGTCGAATAAGATCAAAAGTTTGTTATTAATTTATTTTCTTTAACAATTGTCAATGCCATTTGGTTTCGGATGCCTCAAAGTTTATCCAACCAGAGAAATCTTGTACTTGGAGTTGACAAGTTCAGATTCGCGATACTTTGGATAAGCACAATTGTTGGATATGTCAACTCTGGCAGTTACTGTCAATGAAGCGAGATGAATAATCGGCACATCGCCATCCATTTAAAGGAAATATCATTCATCAAACAGGTCAACAACCCAGTCACTTATACGCAACACACTCATTCAGCAATTCAAAACCAATATATTTTCATCCAGTACTTATTCTGCTGGGGCGAATCCCGCCACGCTTGGGACCGTCGCTATTCCGTGTACGCTTTATATCTGCTCAAAGTCCCTTTGTTCCAATATGTACAGCTATCCAGCCAATTGTTGCCACGAGCTGCCTCCTTGCCCGTACTCCATTATGTCAAAGCCACCAGTTATGCCAACGTCGGCTGCCGTCTCCCCAAATCCAAGCCGCAATTATTACTAGAGCACCAAATATGCTGTGAGTGCATCGTGCAGTATATTACCGTGGTGACGCAAGTTCTGCGGGGGTCCTTCGTCGGTCGTAATCTCGTCTCGTGCTGTCGATTTTCTTCTCATCTCGACTCCCGAGACGACAAACAGCCCATTTGACAGAGCCCCTATTTCTTGCCTCATGCTCCCCCACTCCCGCCTTTAAAAACAAAAAACAGCTGCCAACGCCATCCTGGTATCTCGAAAGGCAACAAGACCCCGAAATCTTTTGTTTTGTCATGTGTATTCGAATCCGAACGGCGAAACTTCATATATGTGATCATGACACTCGGTTCTTTCTAAAATGAGAGAGAGGAAAAAGAAAAAGAAAAAGAAAAAAAAACCTGTCCAACGCGCGAGACAAAAAGACACAAATAACTAGGAAAGAAACCACGTATGCACACAAACGAGTTGAGAGAAAACAAGGCACGCGGTTGCCTTATCAATCTTCGGGGTCTGGATTCATGGCCCGGAGAACCGGTGGGTTAATCCGTCGTGAATAGTCGTGATCGTCTCGGATCGTGTTGAGACTCTCGTGGCTGCCGCGGATGTATAGGCCTTGCTTGAATGGGTCCATTCGAGGATCGATCTGGATGGTGCTGTTTCTGTTGACGGCCGAAACTGGCGAAGCCGGCGAGCCGCTGTTTGCGCTCATCTCTGGGGGAACCGATCCCACCATGCCGGATGAGCTGCCTCTGACGCTCGGGTCATCCCGGTACTCGTCGTTCCGATTTTGTCGTCTCCGTCGGTACAAGAAGAAAGCAGCGCCACAAACGATGAGAGTGCCAAGAACAACGCCAACCGCGATGCCAGCAATGGCACCTGTACTCAGTCCAGAGTGCTTCACCGGTGTGCCGGTTTGGCGGTCTCCGGTTGGGTCTTGCGAGGTAGAGCTGCTGTCCGACGTCTGCCCTGGAGGTGGCGTGGTGGAAGAGGTGGAGGTGGAGAAGGTGGTGGAAGAAGAGGAGGAGGAGGAGGACGACGAATCGGTCGTTGACTATGAAACTTGTTAGCCGAGTTGCTCTCTCACCGCGCATCAAGTTAGCATTCAGAGATCCGCGGTGCAAACCGCCATCTGAGACAAGTCATACAGAGGATGAGCTACTCGAGGAAGTAGTCGACGTCTCTGATGTGGAAGAGGAGGATGAGGCGGAGGCGGAGGTGGAGGTGGAAGTAGTTGTGGAGCTGGAGGCCGTTGTAGCGGATGTTGAAGCTGTGCTCTGCACCACAGTCTTAGTCACACTATTGGTCACTTCACGATGTTCTCCTGAATCCCCCAGAAGGATTTCACTCCACTGGCTTCCCCAGGAGAACAATTGAACAAGGGATTTTTGGACAAAGAAGAGGCAGTACATAGAGTGGTGGCCAGGCAGAGAGTTGTGCCTCCAGTTCGTAATCCGGCTCTCGCGCCATACATTCATGTTGGGTTCAAAGTGCAACAGTTGCAGCATCGCAGGAAAACAGAAGCTTTTGACTCACCTGAGTTGGAGTTGATGTTGGCGGTGGTGCCGTCTTGGTGCCCGAAGGCGCGACTTCGTTTAACAAGATGTAACCGTATAATCCAGGGCCGCCGCAGTTCTCTGAAGGCCACGCCGGGCAAGCATCATTGCATTCCTTAACGTCAACTTGTGTGGTCTTGTCAGGGTAGTAGTTGGAGCACCAGCATGAATTTTGTTGCGTGATAGAAAAGGCGTAATCCTTTTTGGTACAGAATGTTCCACAGGCGCCATTTGTTTGATATATGCTGACATCTGCGATAGAGTTAGATGTGTTGCTCCATGGTTAAATCTCTAGGTGCCAAACTCACTCAATGGTGTTTCGGCTGTGTTGAAACTAGAACAAACGTTGATGCTAATGGCAGAAATCCAAGTGGAAAATGTCAACAACAGCAAAAGCATGTAACCCTTTTGCAGGGTGATTGCCAAAGAGGCCATGGTCGATGTTTGGGAGAGTAAGAGTCTTGGAGATGGTTGTTGATCTTCAGGTTGCAGACTTAAAAAGTCATGCACGTGTTCAAGGGCAGTTCCCTTGAAAATTCGTCAGTGACGTGCCTTTTGTTTGGCTGACTCGTCTTCTAATCCCTTGTTGAGGGGTTCCCTTCGCCTTTTTGTCGATCCAGGAAGCGTTTTAGTAACAAGCCATAACCACCTCTGCTGGTTGTTTGTTGAACCGTAGACAGCACAAAGGCTGAAGAGCTGAGACAGGAGAACGGATTAACGCTTCAGAATCGTTCAGAATCGATATTCTCGAAGATATTGCGAAGTCGTACTCGAAGCAGCAGTGAAGCAGCCGAGTTGGGGTGGATGATGTCTTGGTTAATGTCTGGGGAAATTTCTCGTTGAAATCCGAGACACAACGGCGTGCTTATGAGCCAAGAAATCGACGGCTGGAATGCTTCGATAACAGCTGTGACGTATCGTCGAGGCCAAAGTCAGACTGGAATGCGCGGCCAGACGCAAGCAGGAACCAAGGCGAGCGCTGTCCGTACGCAGTCGAAAGATGTAGAGCAGTACCAACGAAAATAAACAAGACTGCTCGCAGCACCCAACAGAAAACTGTCTGTCTCAGGATCCCAAGATTTCCAGAACGAAGCCGAAAAAAACAAGAGAAAAAATAAGAGACAAAAGAAATAGAACCAAAAAAGAGAAAAAGGGAGGATGGGATGGGCGACCAGCAAGCGGAGACTGATGAGAAAATATCCTGAGCTAAGGCTACCGAGGCTGCCTTTTCAAGGTTGCGGGCTGTTGCGAGCTGCCAAACCGGTCTGGGAGATGATGATCACAGCTGACGGCCCGAGCGTGGCTGGAGACAGACGGGCAAAAAAACAGCGCGACTGTTTAGCTCTGACTAATGGAGGCGTCGGCGATGGTGATGATAGTGATGGTGATGCTGAGATTGTGATTGTGCCGGGTCGAGCCTGTTGTGGCAAGGGAGAAGGCTGACTGAGAGAGTAGAGGTTGAAAGTGAGAGGAAGAGGAGGAAGAAAGAGGTCTGGAGATTTCAAGGTGCTGGATGGCAAAGTACGAGTACAAGTGGAGGTACATGTACGAGTCCCGTACAGGCTGCACGCTTTTTTTACAGGCTTCCACTCGCTACTGTACAGCCAGCATGGAGGGCCCCGGGGAGATCAGGCCCGAGCGCTGCAGTGACAAGTGACGGGGGGGCGACTGGGGATGGATTGATGGATTGATGGATGGCGTGAGTGACAAGCAGCAGATGCTGTGGAGGAAGAGGGAATAAAAGAGGAGCCGGAGTGCATGATAATGGTGCTAGTATTTCTTTGAGCAGATTTTTAATTTTTTATAGCACACTACTGCATTTCCTTACCAGATAAAGAGCTGCTCTGTTCAAGTGTTGTTCCGCATCTGGCTGTTCACAGTCCCGTCTCCTTGCCTTTCGAGGCACAACACCCAATCCGTACCGGTACTTCGTAAAGGGAACAACAGCGCCGCGCTAGCCCGTCGCAACCCCTGGCCCCATGGCGTCACTGGGGCGCTACGGCCTACGGGGCAGCAGATGGCGGCATCTGGCCAGCGGGCTAAGGGCTGCTGGACGCTACCAAGGGCCGCTAGAGGCTGCTAGAGGCTGTGGGCTGGACAACTGGAGTCGCAGGCAAGCCACAGTTGGTTGGCAAGGTTGGGTCTGATGCGTTGTTTTGGCAGACTCGTACGAGGAACGTTGCTGGGAACCAGGTGGATGGGAATTGCTGGTTGTGGTGGTCCGTTTGCGATCGAGGCGGCGATCTTGCTCAATTAATTAACCTGGTCGTATATACGGCCGGGTTGAGTGTGTACTGTACATGTACTCGTACTGGTCCATGTCAACAACGTACGCCGGCTGTGGCTGAGAAAGAAAGGTGGCAGACAGATGTACATCCAACTACAGTAACGTGTAAGGGGAGGCGAACGGAAGTCTTGGATGCCGTGTACTATGGATCGCATAATGCATTAATGCTGCTGCATTGCGGTTTTATGACGCGACTATGAGGGCAGAGACTGCATAAAACGTTGCATCACCGGTATATCATTATATCATTCACAGCGTGGGTGCTGTCCCCATGTATGGCCGGCTATCTTTTGTCATGGATTGATAACCCTCCTCGACTTCAGTATGTACATGGCTCCAGCTTCGTCTGTTGAAACGGCGCATTTGCCCCGGCTCGTCGAATTGAACCTTCCACTATCAAGCATTGAACTGGCACTATCAAGTCCAACAACCGCTTTTACCTAGATTCAGCAAAACGGAGCCCAGATATGGAAAACAATGGGTGATGGCGCTCAACTTTCGGTACGTACCGTCAGCAGCGCCGTGTCCGTCCCGTCTTTCGCCTTTGTACAGCTACAAGTCCCAACTCAAGCTCACTAGCACGAGGTGGCGAGAGCGAAGCGGAAGGTGCCATTGAAGCTCCCTTAGGCTCGAATTCAATTCAGGCCACGCCGCTTGTTTTTCTCTTCGCCTCCCATTTACAAACATCACCTACAGAGTGTCTTCAACATAAACCCCAGAAAATCTCCCACCAGCAACGCCGAATGACAAAAAGGTCACGATGGCCGCACAGAAGCCAGGAGCCCAGTACGAACTACGGAGCCATACGCGGCCCAGCAGAAAAAAGTGCAAGCAAAAAAGGTCACAGCACGAGACAATACGAAACTGCTCTGCACCTGTGGCCATCGAATACGAGGCAAAGATGACGGCGTGTGGGCTGCTGCTCGTACGGAGTAACCGCCCTCGGCCTGAGTGTGGCCCAGTCGCCCAATGGCGCTGAGGCCCAGCGCACGTCGCGGTTGGTTTGCCCTGGCCCCCTTGACGATTTTGACTGCCATTGATCCATGTCCAGCTGTGGCCAAGATGCACCAGCCAAATCTCCACCATGGACATGTGTCCACTCACACACGCACGCATACGCACATTCGCTTCGGACGTATGTACAGGCCTGACTGCGCTATACCGCTCGGGGCATGTACGGAGTACCTGGATCGAGGATGGGACTGCATACGAAGCACGCTGATTGATATACGATACGAAAGACGGATCACGCGGTTCGAGGTGGAAAGGCTTTCCATGTTGTCGAGTGATGGATTCCCGGCCGCAGGCATCCATCAAGCAGGTACCAGTGTGTGCCCAAGAAGATAACAAACAGCGCTACAACATACTATCGCCTGAATTGGGTCCGTCGTCTTTCAAATCAGATCCATCCTGAGACAGACGGCTCTAGGACGATCAGGGGAAGGCTCCAAGGTGTGTCCACGCCTTTGCACCAGCAGCAAAAGATTTCTCGGGTCCATGACGAATATAATTCTGGCTGAGCGGGAAAGCAAGGACCGGGATGTGGTTGGCAGTGGGGTTGGTGGCACCGCATCCTGGGCTTGGCCGGATCTGTTTGTCCTCGTTTTCTGCCGCAGAAGAACGCTTCTCTTCCATTTTTTGGCCCCCCTGTAAAAGCCGATCGACGCTTGTTACAAGCAGCTGCAATATCCAAAGCAGCCGCGCCTCTTGAGGATATGGACGTCGGTAGGTCTTCAGATGCCTGGCCGGCTGCAAAAGAGACACATAGTGACGCTCGCAGGCGACGAGACGGTCTTGTTTGTATAATAACAAGTGGCTGCCAACTTCTAATTGCACATGACCGTCTCGATGATACTTGACGACAAGGCCAACATCTAATTGCCGATATCTGACATGGCACTGATAAGTGCTCGTAGTACAAGTACAGTACCTGGAGGAGCAGCCCTGTCTGGCCATATCGGAAACACAGACAGACCCCACGCCGATGCCTTGATTTCGCTCACGCCGGTGGGCCACGCTCGACGCCATCGAATCTTTACCTTCAGAAGCGAATTTGACGAAACGGATCGCTTTTCTAGAATGCCACTCGCCTCAGTCGTGCTATTTTTACTTCAGCCGCTTCGTACTGATGCATCCGCTGCAAATATCCAAACGGCATTGACAGCTCGTGATATGCACTCGTGCACGATGGGCGTGAAGAGGCAGTAGGGGTCAGTGGGTGCACACAAAATGCAGCACATGGATCAAGCTTAAAGAACCTATCAACACGGCCGCGGCGTCTGTTCCCCGCATGCATTGATCTGAAAGCTCATTCGATGTTTAGGAGCACCAGCTCTCGGCAAAATAAACAAGAGCATCCCCGCAAAACCAAACCACGCGTCCTCACCTCCAGCCACAAATTCTCAAATGCTCTTCCGGGAGGGCTGCTTTCTTGCATTGGCCAATCGCAATGATATTCCCCCACGGTTCGTCTCCCCCTCATCCCAACCTCCCATACCAACCTCCCAAATATGCAGCCTTTCCTTGGGAAGACGGATAGGTTTCAAGTCCGGACACCATCCTGCAGGTGTTGCAAGACTTTGCGGTGACGCAGAGACAACCTGATAACCTAGTGTTGTTACTGGTGGTGAGACTGATGCGTTTGCACTTTTTGTGTCGGATGTCACGGCGTTGGTCTTTCAAGTGATCGGCACTGATAAGCGGTCGACCCGGTACCGCGCCGCTAATACTGAACATGCATCGTACGATTCACTTGTCTTGAGCATACTGCGGGATAGGTTCTGCGCACACTCGGTACGGCAAGTGGCTGTATCGAGTGCTCGTACGTGCTCGTAAGTGCCCGTCCCTGAGAAGCAGGCGAGATTCTTGCTCAGCATCTAAATCCTGTGGATCTCTGCCGTGTCGTATTGAGAAAGTGCCAACTCTAATGCCCATCCCTCCCTTTCTTAGCAGCGTATGCCAAGTCGAAATGAGAAGATAAAAATAGGAGGATAGATGGCAAAATTCTAGATTGCCGTTGGACCAAAGAAAAGGGAGAATTGAAAACTCTTTGGTCATTTGCGCCACAGGATGACGCCTCGTTTGCCGATCTATAGGTCAAGAGATCGACAAGCTAGGAAGATGGATCGTCGCTAATATTGGGAGCAGCCGCAACGGGTGTTTCAAACACAGGGCTTTTTTCTTCGCCAGACTACGACTGCCAATCGTTTATGACCGAATGACAGAAGGGCATTTACACCGACGACTTCTCACCGTGCGTATACCCGCAGGGCCCATGTTACAATACGCCGGCAGTTTAAGGGCATACGGTATACACATGCAAGTGATGGCCCCCATCACAGACACACAGGCTGCTAAGTGCGGTGACCAATTGGCTGTGCTCAAAGCTGCCTCTGCCTCTGCCTCTTGGGTGTGGTGCTGCGACTTATGCCCAGCTCTCGTGGATGTTAGCGTGATTGCTACTGTTCCAAACTAAAGGAAGCGGCTCCGTTGCTGGCGGGCCACGTTTAAGAAGTCTGGAGCAGCCCTAATGAAGCGTGAGCAACAACGAACCGAGTCAGCCAGTCCACAGTCATGTGAAACTTTGATTCTCCTGGCCTTGGCTTCTCATGGTTACCACGAGAGACGAAACTTTACGCCGTCATGAGCATGTTTGTATGTGTTTAAGCCAAAGGCCTTTTGTGTGTATGACTTGTGGGTACGGGGACAACCTTGTTGCCCCGATTTCTGTTTGCACGTTTGCTCCATCTTGCTCATGGTACAGCACGTGTATACTCAATCCTATTTCATCACATGTTGAGCCCATACCGAGCATGTACGTGTACTGTACACGGCCCGGAGTGGAGTTGACGGATCCTTGGAGTTGAGGGCTTGGCTCTTCAGCCGCAACCCCAGCGGAGTTGACGAGAAACCCGGAGGCCAACCTGCGAGCTTTCGGCCCCTATTATCCTGATACTACTATTCCACACACGCAAAAATGGCCCGTGCTGCCAAAGAGGCTTGATTGCTCCAGGGTCCATCCCTAACGCATGCAAAGTCTAAGGAACGGGCCCAATATGGCAACATTTTCGATGCAAGATTTTTCTTGTCCAGCAAACCCGGAGCTGAGCTTCCCCCGCGCCGCGCCAGCCAACGCCCGCGAATACGAGAAGCCGCTGGGACTATTGACGGCTCTAAGCTGCGGTAGCGCCGTGGCTGTTGGTAATGTCCGGATGGCAACTAAGCACTGCGATTCATGAGAAAAGTATACAGTTGTTGCTGTTGCGCTGGAGTCGATGTGATATGATATATATATGGTTCCTGTGAGAGCACGAAAAGTTGAACATGGACAACGGCTAGCGGGATGAGTTGACTGCACCGAAAGCCACGATGCGCCGCAATTGCCAGATGGGGATTTGATTCGTAACCCTAATCAACTATACGACTTTGAGAAAGTAAGGGGTAAGTGAGATCTGATATGCCGTGCATGCTTGTATGTAGATGCTGGAAGTTGATGCGCCTTGAATACGCATTGACTTTTTGAATTGGCAGACAGGTGTGTCAAGACTGTAAGATGAAATTGCCACAATTGTCCGTTTGCTATATCGGTAAGACTTACAAAGTAGTTTTTGAGTAAATCTACATTGGTGAAGCTTCCAGTTATTATACGGAGTGGCAGACGGGAGCGAGTTTGGCAGGGTGGCTGATGGGATGGGCTTTGTTACACGTGGGCTGAGTTGCTCAACCTGATAAGCCAGTATTTGAGTTGACCTTGGCAACGGGTGTCAAGTGTCATAAAAAAAGCCATTGTTTGACATGAGCTATTTTACACTTTTTGGCGGTGTAACTGGCACCGGGACATTGACAACAAAGGCACTGATAGCATCTCAAGAGAAAGCCGCCAATCTTCAGTGCTGCTGATGACTGCCGGTGCTAACATCACCGACTATTACCTATTGGCAGGCTATTACTGCACATTGCGGTAATCTGTGAGATAGCGGAGCATCTTCGGGTCCCGATAAGTCCAACCTCCGGCTACGCGCGGCATCGCAGTCGCAATCGCAATCGCAATCGCATCGCATTGCACGTCACTTTGCAAACAAACAAACAATCAATCCATCCATCAGCATTGTGTGACCTTGTGTGAAACCTGCATTGCTATTTTGTGCAAGGGGACAAAATACATCAGCAAAATCTTCTTTTGATGCGGGTCACGCATGTGACCGCCTGCCGCCTGATCTGAATCAACCATCCCCAGCTCGATCTCGACTCTCCATCGGCTGTCTCGCGATCACAACTCATCCCCCAACCAGCGGTTACACCTGTTCCACCATCCGTATTCCATCTTCTACATACTCAGCCAACCGTTCATCATGGGCGCCATATCCCTCCCCATCAAACCGCTCAAGCCGGGCCCTCGCCGCCGCCGTCAGCTCCCCATCCTCATGGCCGTCTGCGTCCTTGGCGCCATGGCCCTCTTCTACATCCTCCTCGCCATTGCGCCCTGCATGGTCGGCGCGACATGCTACAGAGGCTACCAGTCTGCCTACAGCTTCGACGCCGGCGACGACCTGCATCCAGATTGGATGGCGGCGATTCCCGACGACGTCCATCTCACCAGCTTGAGCATCCCCGGTACTCACGATACGATGACGTACGAGATTGGGTCGGAGCAGCTGCAGTGCCAGAACTGGAATCTCAGCATGCAGTTGAACAGCGGGCTGCGGTATCTCGATATCAGAGCGAGGCTGAGAGATGATGAGCTGCATATTTATCACGCGAATGGGTATACGGGCTTTGGGTACGAGCAGGTTCTCCTTGACGTCTTTGAGTTTCTCGACGCCCATCCCTCCGAGACAATCATCATGCGTCTCAAGGAGGAAGGAAACCCCATCGGCTCCAATAACTCTATATCCTTCGAAGACGCCTTCAACTACCACCACTTCTCCTCTCCCCTCACCGCGCCCGGCTCCGCGAAGCACCTCCACAGATACGAATTCGCCGCTCCTATACCTACCCTCGGCGCGCTCCGCTCCAAGATATTCATCCTACAAAACTTTGACGCCCGCGATGGTCCATACGGTCTCCTCTGGGAAGGTCCCGAGATGGTTCTTGAAGATCTATGGGTCATCCCAGATGTCTACCACCTCTCCGAGAAATGGACCGCTATTCGCGACGCTCTCGAAAACGCCGCGCTGGCACCGGATGATAACCGCTTTCTCTACTTGGCGCATACATCTGCTTCGGTGGGCGTTTTACCCATCGAAGCTGCTGCTGGACCGATGAACAGGACGATCCAGGGCATGAATGACATGACGGGCCAGTATCTCGAGGATGCGTCGGCGAATGTTGACGAGGCAAGGGTGGGCGTCGTGATTATTGATTTTCCGGGCAAGAAGCTGATTAAGACGATTTTGAAATGGAATGCTTGGCTGAGGTGATGGCATTGACGAGTTAGATTTTTTTTGCATTCTTTGACTTGAGACATGGCGTTGTTTACTTGGATTGACTACTATTACTACTTGCATACCATCCACATACGGAGAACACATAGACTACACGCAAAGCTGGTGCATTGTACACTACTAGGTAGAGCACGGCTTGGAATTCAGATACAAATTTCTTGGATAACCCGAAACCAAACCAAAAAAAAACGAAGGGACTCGTATATACCCATACACATATACCATACATACATACACGGCATCGAAGTTGGATCCGTTGCTCATCCTCTCCACCCATCCGCCAGCCAATCCATCCCATCCGTCCATACAGATCCTCCATCCATCCACATACCTTCCCGCGATCCTATCCTAGGCTATATACAAGAAAATAGCATCCCAAAAACGAAAGAACGCTCAAGTTACAATTTTTCGCGAAAACGAGAGAAGATGTGGTAACAAACTCCAAGATGTCTCCCAACCGTATGCAAGTCCCGCTTATAAAAACCCCCCTTAAATTACCCTTATAAAAAATTCCCAATATCCCATATCCCTCCCCTTATTGCCGTCTGAGATCCTCACTTCGCAAAGATTTCTTGCTCTTAACACTCCGTATTCCCGGTGTGCCTGACCTGCTGATTGACGGACTGGCTTCCTTGGTAGGACTATTGCTCTGGCTTTCGAAGCGTTCCACCATTTGCAACACTCTCGTCTTAGGACGCTCAAACGTCATGGCCTCGGCCGTGTAAACGCTCGCCGACCTGGCAAACGAGACATCCGTTGCTACTGAGAGCGGTCTCGACATGTCCGTCACTACCGAAAGCGGTCTTTCGATCATTTCGCCTCTCTCACTTCCCTCGCTCCTGTCTTCATAATCATCCTGGTTGATTCTCAAGAAGCCGTCGTCACGATCGCCTTGGTCCACGGGCACACCTCCGCCCTCGTCATCGTGATGAGAGCTAAGCTTGCTGCCGCTGCGAAGCGAAGGAGTAACCATCGATAACCGTTTATCCATGTCAACAAGCTCTGCCGTCTGTGGCATATGAAGGGGTTGTCTTTCATCGGTACTCGTTCCATCGTCAAGATCGTCGGCATTCACAACGCGAAGGCGCTCTTTGGGGACAGTGAACATGACTTGCACTAGGCGGTTCTCCACGGCCCTTTCGATATCCCATTCGTTTTCCTGAGCACCGCTACCCTCACCACTTTCCCAGTCTTGGCGACCTTGCTTTCTTCTTAGAAGCTCGCTGCCAAGAGCTGCAAGTGGGGGTTCGTAATCGTGGCTTAACATGTCTGTCGATATCTCTCGCTGAGGAGACCTATCTCTGACAGACAAGTCTCCCGAGGTAGATTCTGAACCAGAAAAGACACGTCTCAGTGAACCAAGCCAACTTCGTCGAGGAGGCTTGGATTTTGACGGCGAGCTGGGCAACTCATCATCTTCGTATGGACTTGATCTGCCGAGCAGCAGATTGGGACCTTCTGCCTGCAACGCGCCGAATCCTGATTTCGCTGTGTTGTAGCTGCTAGAAGAGGAGCTACCAGGCTTGCCCGGCTCTGTGGTAGGTGCCGATGAACCGCCAAAGAAGCCCCCAGTAACAATAGCGGACCATCGGCCGGAGCTGGATCGACCTAGACCATCTCCCGCGCTGCGATTTGATTCTGATAGGGCCGATTCTGTACGGAGATCGTCTTCTCGTGCGCCGGATGAGCGTTGAGAGTTTCGCCGTGTGGGAGAATTACGGCCCTGTGCTCGAGTACTATTATACCTGGCTAGCATGGCGTCCGCCGCGTCAACATCGGACACCCAATCTTGCACATCCGGATCGTGTTGAAAGGGGCCATCTGTGTTTGGTGGACCAGCCGTGCTTTGGCCAGGGGGCGGAGGTTGGAACACTGGCAAACCTCCTGAGGCAACGGCAACTGTTGGCGTCAGGAATGGATCAGAATATGCGTCTGATGTCGGTGTGGTGGCTTCGACCGGATTGACACGCTGATAAGCCAGATCCTCCTCCTCATCCTCCATGATAGGGTGGATTTGACCCGGAGTAGATACAAAGCTATTCAGCTGATTCGCCGGTATGTAACCGCCACGAATCTGTCTAGACACTGGTTTCCTCGCAACACCTGGCACGACGGGAGCATAACCGCCATATGAGCCGCGTAGGCTCTCGTATCCCAGAGATCGATCATCTCCACTACTGCGATATGGATCCTGCTCGTTATTGTACCAGCTGCGATAACCCCAGGGGAAAGCATCTGGTCGCTCGGTCATGTCAACAGAGTCGTGGATAAACATGCTGGCATCCTGGGCCATGCCCCTGATTGTCTCCTCACGAGCCGCTCGCCTCCTTTGCCTCTTACGCCAGCAGAAGAACATGACCAGGACCAAAACAAGGAGAACCAGCCCGCCACCAATCCCGAATCCAATGCTCAATCCCAAAATTTTAGCCTTGGATGAATCATCAGATGAATTAGCAGCTGGGGTAGGGGAGGCATTGGGGCCTTTGCCATCGGGCTCGGCGGGAGTAGGATTGTTGTAGGTCGTCGCCCAGGTCAAGTCGGTCAAATTCAGGAATTGCGGCGATGTGGTGAGGCCGGATTGTCGTTTCATCTTGCTTGACGAGTCCGAATCACTAATCTGCCAGCCTCCATACACCATCATAACATTTCCTGGCAGGATAGCCGCGCCATGTCCATAGATGCCAGAGTCCCCAAAATCAGGCTGTTGCTTGGGAATGGTCCATCTCCAAGAATCGTACGCCTGGCCCATTTCCAAAATGGCAAGCTGGGGCTCCGCTGCATTTGTCACATCGCCAACCCAACCTCCCAACACGATGATGGAACGCCCGTCCTGGCTTAGAGTGGCTGTATGGCCGGATCGACTCTCTACGCCATCGGGACTGTTATCGGTCGATTGCTGGACGTTGACGTATGACCATGATTCCTCGGGGAGATTCCACACAGCAGAGGTACTCATGTTGATGAAGGCTTGCTTGGTATGACCGCCGATAATGACGTACGCGGTCTGCTGTGTGACCGTTCCAGAGTTGTTGCTCATCGAACTTTGCAGCGCGGTGAGACTGAAGCCGGCAATGGGCGTCTTAGGCCCAGAGTTTGAGGCAGTGACTTGAGCATACGACTTGGACGAAGGGCTGTTGTCGGCTGGAGAGAGACTCATCATGCCTGTGGTGTAATTCGCCGCAGACTGCCAATTCTTCGAGCTATCCGACGGCGTATCACACATGCCGCCATAGGAGTATATTGTCGGTTCGTCCAACAGGGGAGCCAGTGTCCCCGAAAAGGCGATTGTTCCTCCGAGAAAGTACGGTCCTCTTGATGCGCTGCTCTTTTGCGACTTGCCCAACGTTGTCGCGTGCTTCTCCCAGGCCGCGTCGCCGCTACCCCCAGCAGCCGCTCCCTCTCCATATGTCCACACGTTTCCTGGCCCTTGGTCACATTCTCCTGCATATACCAGCACAGCGCCTTCTTCTGTTCTTACTGCGCCAAAAGCCGTATTCTTCGAATTGTCTCCGCCCACGAAGGGCAGGCTCGTCGTGACGGGGTTCAGCTTGGTGTCCGTTCCAACCGTGCTCGAAATGTTCAGCGACAGGAACTGCACATTGTCGTCGCTATCCTGAGTGAAGATGTAAGCGATGTCTGGGGCATGGCACGCGCTCTGGTTGAAGCACGCATCAGGCGTGAGAATCTGGGTGGGAACATAGGGGAAGCTATGCGCAGCGGTCACCAATGGAGCTCCCAAGAGCAGAGCCGCAGACCAGATGAAGCGACTTGATCGCGCCAGGCCTGGTGTTGCGCGATGCGGCTGCGCGCGTCCGCGAGCAAACGGCGCTGGTGGTACGGCCATTGATTGGTTTCGCACCGAGTTCTCTCACTCCCGTCTCCCTATTGAATTTTTTTTCTTCTAGTGTTTCCCTGGGATCGTTTGCCTTGTTCGCTTGTCGATCATATCATCGTGGCATGTCGATCCCTCGCAGCCTTGTCCTTGTCGCAATCGTGAGTGTCGCTTGTCGTCCGCTTCTTTTCCGTTCTTCTCGATGTCGTCCGCGCCAGTCGTCGGTTTAGAATCGCATCCACCGCCTCTACCGAGTAAATAGTGGTGCTGCAGCAGCTCCCCCACAGACGATCGAGGACGTGCAGTAGGCGAAGCTGGAGTCGAGGGTCCGATCCGAGGGCAGCCAATCTCTCAGGGTCTCACAATGCGAGACGAGATGGGAAGATTGTAAGAAATGAAGCAAAAAAGAAAAAGTACAAGATGAACAAGATATTAGGTCAGCTTCTTCTGCTCCAGCTCATCTCAACACCAACAGCAAGCTGAAGCTTTGTTGTCACGGCCGCGAGAGTTGGCCAAAAGCTTGCAAGATGCAGGGACCCTTTTGGCGCTGGTACGAGCATAGAGCTTGGAAAGCAAAAAGACACGCGCAAAGCGGTGGGCTGCACCCCGGCTTTAGCGGTGGCCGTTAACAGCAGCAGCAACAGCAACAGCAGGTGCCACCTACCTTAGGTGGTAGCAACAAACTCAAGGAAGGCGCAGCACGCGGGTTGCTTGACAGACTGGGATTGTCAACAAGGGGGGCAGGAGCCAGTCCGGCCGATACAGGCGAGGGAAAGAGCTAACATGTGCACCTGCAGGCGGCAGACAGCCGTTGTTTCCGTGGGTTGAGCTGCACGAAGCGAGAGCATTAGCCGCTGACCATTAAAGCTGCTAGCAGAGCCGCTGCAACGTCGATTATGGACAGGCAATTTAACGGATTGCTACGCTTAAGACATTCTCATTTATCATACTTTGATAGCTGCCGCTGTCATGAAAAAAGTATAAAACATGAATATCACTATACATTAAACTTGTACAGATCTTCCCATCATCCTGTTCAATTCATAAACATCATCATTCGCCTCATCTGACGCCCATTAAGTCGTCTGTCAATTCTCATCATCCTCATCCCCCCCCACAACTTCATTTGTTGTCCTTGTCCTACCGCCGTTGCCGGGAGCAACCAAAGCTTGGCCTTCTTTCTTTTTCCCACCACGGCTTAGCGGGGCACGGCGTTATTATGTTAGCGCCCTAGATTGGGGATCAATCCATAAGACCATCAGCAAGAATTTTTTTGTCTACTGCTATTCGTGCTATTATTGATGCTCTCAATACTCCATACAGTAGAGTCAATTCTATACTATTCGTCTTACTACTCAACACCTAAAAATATACGCATATCCATCAACAGAGGGGGGGAAAAACCACTCTTGTTCTCGCTATCAGCATGTTATTAGTCCAACTGCTCTTTTGGGCAAATCGGGACCCAGCCACCTATCAGCACATGTGATGCAACGAGGGGCTGGGGGACACACCTAAACAGCTTGAGCGGCAGCCAATAGAAACGGCTGTAGTCAAACAAAGATGGCTGGGAATGGCGTGCAGATGATGTGCAGTTGCAGCCATTGGACGTTCTCTCTATCTCGATATGATGCCGCCTGCAGCCACTCTCGATGAGATACTGTAACTCTGTCTTCTCTCTGTGATCTGCTACGAGTATCATCAGCTGCTCGTGCTGACACGCAGCATCTTCTCCGTCTCTCTCGCCCGCTCTCAGCCCCCCACCCGGGAAATGACGAGAGCCTAGAACCGCCGGGCCACCGTTGGACTAGCAGGGAACACGCGGCAGAGCAAAAGCAAAACCTGAATCTTTCCCAGTTGTCTTGTCTTGTCTGTGCTTTGTATCGGCTCAAAGTCAGACAACGTCAATGCATCAACTGAGACATGCGTCGTCTTGATCACAATTACTAGTATTTCTATTCGACATTACGAATTCAAGCAAAAAAAGTGCAAGCAGCCTGCGTGTCCTGGCCAGTTACAATACATCTAACTAACTGCCCTCGTCTAACATGAATCTTATGCTCTTCCTCCTCGTTCGTGCGATCTCCAGATGATATCATGCCCAGTCCTATCCATACGACCGTAAATAACATATTATTGTCTCTCTTCGTCTTAATAAACCCGCCAAATTCAAGTGTAATAAAAAAAAAAAGGCCAGACGCACTGCAGGCAGAATTAAACAAAAAGACGGGAGGGGGTATCAAGTATTAAGCCGCCTAATAGTAAATCTTTTCTTCCCAGATGGGCGGTCGAGCACCTTCGGAATCCCACGTAACATGGTTCTTCTCGTCGAGCGTTGCGCCTTCATCCGTGATGGGAATCACCTTGCTTGAAGCAGCAACCTCCTGCTTGGACAAGCCCGCAGGGTCCGAGGGGATCCAAAGGATGGGAGTCCTGCTTGAAACGGATGGTGGCAAGAATGCTTCGGCCTCGATTTCATCGGCATACTGCATCGGCTCCGCCAAGTGCTCTTCTTTGAGGAACAGTTCGCGTAGTGTGGCATAATCCGCATATACCCAAGGCTTAAGGAATTTGAGAATAAAGTTACCCTGCTTTCCTGATGCGTCCAGGGGGAATTTCTTAGGTTCCTGGGTCGCCTTGCCGGTAGTATCATCGTGAGAGACATTGTTGGAGGCCAGGCCTTCCTCAATGCTAGTACCAGTTCCATTGCCGGCGGCGCGCAGCTGAATAAGTTCTTCCTCTGCCTGGAGACTTCGTGGCAAGCCGTAGAGAAGTGGATCGAGGGTTCGCGACAGGGTGAGGTGGTACAGGATGGTGAAGCCGAGGAAAATAGCCATAAGAACGGCAGGTCCAGCAGCCTTGGAAACGGCAAAGAGACCAACCATGCAGATTTCGGCCAGGTAGATGCCAGAAAACAGCTGCTTCAGAGCACGAGGATAGATCAAGCCATGCGTGTCGATTTGAGTCTCCGTAACGAACAGGATATTATATCGGTAGGCGAGATAGAACAAGCCCATACCAATGGATGACCAGAATAGGATCAAAGGAGCAATAACGGAATACGTGATGCCTATGGCAAGTTAGCAGATGCATCTTGTAGGTATAAAAGAAATCCAAAAGAAACGTACTAATGACAGCAATGTTGGTATATACTGGGAGAACGCTACCCCAAGAAATGGCACTGAGGCTGGTCCACTTCTTATACATGGCTCGGGGTGTCTTGGCCAAAAACTTGTACAGCAGCGTGAAAATGAAGAAGCCGACAACTTGCGTAACGACGCTAGTCGCAATGGTAAGACCCTGGACGATAAAGTAGGAAATGTAGAAATTAGACGCCGTAGGCAGGGACTCAGAAAGAATGTTGAAGACCTGCTGCGGCTGCTGGGCGATCTGAACGAGGGCCGTTGAAGCTGCGTTGGTAAGGGTCTGGATCAAAAACACCTGAATGAGCTGGAAGAAAAAGTACGAGTTCTGGGTGAACAGCTCGACGCGAGACTGAGTCACTTCGCCGGCCTGTTTAGCACAGAGACGCATGATGACGGGGACCAAGGACATCAGGACAGAGAGAGCCACTGCTGGGAGCAAGCCGGAAACGACTCCAAGAATGGGCTTGGGAATATCGCCAATCCAAGTCAAGCCGGGAATGTTCTTCAGCGTGTTCACCTGAGCAACCAAACCAACAATACCGACGGGGATGGCCCAGAAGATGATGAGAGCGGCAATAAAGGCATAGACGACATAGCGGCGGATGATAACCTGCCACCAGGGGAAGGACAAGCTCTTCCAAACAACCTCTGCAGGCTGAACGCCAATGGCCTTGGGCTCCATGTGCAGGGCCTGGTGGTGAGTGACGGATTGGAATGCGTATTGAGCGTCGCCTTGGGTTTCGAATTCGACAAAAACAGCGCGGACTTTCTCGTTGTTGCCAGCTCTCCAGTCAGCCTGAGCCTTTTCGACTTCGGGAATCAGACGCTGCAGCTCAGTGCGGCTCCAAAAAATGGTGTCGACCTTTTCGCCAATGAGACCAAGGAAGCCAAGACGATGATGCGGGCGGTCCTTGTCCTGAATCCAGCGCGAAGCAATGTCGCCGGTCTCGATATCTCCATCTTCGGTAGTGGCAGGGCCCTCGGGTTGAGTTTCTCCCTTCTTCATAGCCTTAATGCGAGCCTTGTTAACCTTTGTCAGGAGGCCAATTTCTCCCTTTTCAAGCTTCATGGCGGCATCGTCGCGCTCCTCCACCAATTTGTCGAGCTCATCCGTCTTGCCGCAAACCCAGACCCTTCTGACGTTGTTGAACATGTTACGAATACGCTCTTCGGTGTTGTATTCTTCCGGAACGGAAGTGAAGAGCACGGTGCGGGCAGAGATTCGTTTGGCGTTGTGGGGGTTGATGTGATGAGCCTGGCGCAGATTAATGTAGAAAATGCACTCGC
Source organism: Trichoderma endophyticum (assembly GCA_035079535.1). NCBI lineage: Eukaryota > Fungi > Ascomycota > Sordariomycetes > Hypocreales > Hypocreaceae > Trichoderma > Trichoderma endophyticum. The sequence continues at coordinate 220,612 of JAPMIQ010000001.1, forward strand.
GCGTAATCATGTACATAAGAAAGCCATATACAGCCCAGCCAACAAAGGTGTGGGCGTAGAGGTAGTTCTTGTGCGTCTCAATGTCGACATTGCTGTAAGAGAGGATCTCGAGCTGGGAGAGACCCTTGCCTCCGGTGGCATTGACGGGGAACAGAATGGGCCAGGTAATGAGAAGGCTGACGAAACAAACGACGAAGCAAATGCGAAGATATCGAAGGAAGAGATAGGCGTCGAGGCTCTGGTGGGTTAGAACGTAGGCGTCGGGGATCTTCCAGAAGGCCGAAATCCAGGTCAGCAGATTGCTGGGTATGCTCGGCGTTCGTTCACTATATTGCGTCAGTTTATCTCCATGTCCATCGCCTGTTTACTTTCCACTTGACATGGAGAGAGGCATCACTCACTCTTCGCGCAAAGATCCTAGATATGTACGCGGCGCATAGTACCGCCGTTGAGATCTTCTCAGGAATAAGAAGATGACAATGTAGACACACGATACTACCAATACAGGAATGAGAGTATCAAGCATGCCTATTATCAGACACAAGCTCAGTCAGCCCTATATCGACAGTATATTTTCATCCAGTGAAGCTTGAACTCACCCCATGCTGACTCTGGCTGGGATTCCCGCGCTGATCCCTGGTTGGAGTCGGGAGCCAGGTTCTTGTTGAGCCAACTGATAAAGTTGCCCATCTTGACGACGTCGTGCTCGCAGCCGTTGCCGCGCGCGTCAAATTGTGCTCGATGCTGTTATGAAAGATGCTCGAGGTACCTCGTCGTCGTGAATCGGTGTAAAAATTAAAAAGTGCGAATCGAATTGAATGCGAAGTGCCGTGTGCAAAGCGCCAGCTCCAAGTTAGCTTGAAGGGGGTGGGCAAAGCAGGGATATTGTGAGATTTGACAGAGATATGCCAAGTGGAGAGAGAAAAAAAGGGAAGACAAGCGTCTAATATCGCCAACCGAAGGTACAAAAGTACTCTGTACTCTTGACGCTTGGCAGATTGATCAACAATCGATCTCTCGATGGCGACACAGACGGGACAGGGAAGGCGAGTTCCGAGGTCCTTCAGCGGCAGTGGATGCCGAAGCGATGGATAAACGCGTATTCCGCTTTGTAAGAGGCACGAGGTTGTGCTCCCCTTAACTAGTCGTATATCCTTTCTCTTCCTGTGCCTACTAGCAGTGGCTTTTCTCTTGTCCCTCTCTCGTCTGGGCTTCTCTCTTTTTTTTCTTCCCCCTCGTGGGCTGGACCTGATGAGTTGGCCGTGCCACTAATAAGTCACTGTCTCAGCCAGGCAAGGACCCGGCTGCGGCGCCAACTTGCCGATCTAGCCTATGTGGGCCGATAAAAGGCTGGCTGTCTGCTTGAGAGCTTGGAAAAAAGGGAGGGATCGGATCCAAAATCTTGCGTGTGTCCAGCTGCTATTGGAGCTTGTGCGTATGTGGCTTGGGCGGGTAAACGAGCGGATGGCCGTACCAGACGACCGATAGATAGCGAGAGTGAGTGATGATGAGGGAGTGGGAAAAAGAGGAACGAAGCAGAGACACGGATTGGAGGACAAGGCCGGCAAGCTGAGACCATTTGCCGCTTCGCCATATGCAATTATTCGCATGCGCCTCCCCGTCCAGAACCCCCAAGGCTACGAGTACTACTCCCAAGACCCGGCAATCTTAGAAATTTTTTCCTCATCATTCTCCTGTGCACGCACCGAGCCGAGTTTCATTCAAGACATCTCATTTCCCAAGAGGGGGGTCACCGTTCGATAACTCAATGGGGTCGTGGCTTGTGGATTCAGCCCCCCTGTCCGGCTGCCCTTTAGCTTGCCTTGATATTGAACTTGGCTTGCAGGCGATCCCTGTTCAGCTGTGCTTTTTGTGGGCCGAGGGACGGCAGAAGCGTGGGCGTCACACGCAGACGAGCAACTTTCAATCTCGTCATACCCTTGGGCTGCCACAACCCGGTTTTGGAGGCCCACGCGTTGATCCGGCCAAGAGGCTGCCCGCCCTGACCTGAGGGTGTCGACGCCAGACCTTATGTATGATGATGCTGTCCATATATGAGGTGATGAATAATGACTACATATATACATATTCTTTATCTTGGCCCTCGGAGTTGATTACTCGGCTCGTCTTGGCGAGTAGAATAAGCTTTGAGAGCGCTGTTTAGTCTCGGCTCGTTGCGAATTCGCCGTGGCGTCAGTTCCATTCAAATGCTCCACGAGCTCCACGAACACCGGTAATAAAAGACAAAATCTTCAAAGATGGCGTCAAGCAAAGCCGTATGCCCCACGAGGACCTGAGTTTTCAAAGGCTGAAAGGCACCGGCAACTCGCCACATCCGACACTACGACTACAAAAAATTCTCACTACAGTACTCCGTACTTGTTGATGTAGGCCAAGTGCCATACTCGTACAATCCGGAAACTTGCATCTCACCTATTTCACATCAGCTCCGGATGATGTTAGTCTAGAGTACGGCCGAATGCGTTCGCCTAGCCAAAGGTTGCAGCCGCAGGTTTGCGATAACCCGCCAACTGTCTCACGCAAAATATGCCGCTCGACGCATCGAGTTTGGATTTAGGGACCGTTGAGTGCTAGCAGTTGGTTCCTGTTATCCAGATGAGATTCTGATCACGGTCAGCGCTATCCCTTTTCCTCAATGGCATTTCACATGTTGTTTGTTGATGTTGTTGTTTTTTGTCGGCGATCGCATCTCTGCTGTACACGTATCCGATTCATGCCGATCTACTGACCCCAGGTCCCCGACTCAAGATCGAGTTTTCTGATGAGCTTGTTTCTTACTCCGTACGGTACGGTGTGGGCGGTGCCACACCAACACACCCAACCTGATATGCGTCATCAGCTTCTCATGGTTCGATGACATGCACAAGATCAAGTGACTTGTAAATTGGCTGTGTCGGACAAATATCGGCTCTTTGGACAGCTTCTCTTGGCCCGTACCTGAACCATTTTCAGCTGAAAAATGAAGATTCTAGACCTAGAGTCTAGGGTAGCATCATGTATGACACGCATGCACATGAATTACCTCCAAGAAAAGAATATAACACTGTGACAAGCTCTTGGGGCGCTGCTCTTCATACGTGTTGGACGCTGAGCCCATATACGACAGAAAGCTGACTGGCTATTGTCGCGAGTGTCGTTTAGATGCAGCGTGATTCGGCGTATTAACAGGCTTCACCCTATTTAGTGAATGGATGTCTGTGGAACATTTTGTACTTTTTGCTTATTTAGCTTCCGATTGTTTTCAGCCTACCTCTTGGGAAGCGAAGTTCTATCATTTGCCTAGCTACTACTAGGTACCTAGTAGGTACTTAGTCCATGAGATATCGATGTTATTGTACCTAAACCCACGATATTCAGTACATCCACACTATGTAATCATTATTGTTGAAATATAAGCCTCAACAGTCTTCTGGGTTTGAGCCTTTCTATTTTCAACAATTATGGCTGCCTGATGAGCTTGTGAATTGTGCTCAAGCGCGCCGAGTACGAGTAGCCTTCCGGGAAGCCTCGCCAGCGCTGCATTCGTCATTAGATATATAAATGCTTCTTATTTCTAATTGGGTAATTTTTCGCCAATCATCAAAATTATCATTCCGAATTTTTATTTGCAAATACAAACAGATACACTGTATTGGCTAGAAAGGCCCTTGCCTTCTGTTACACTACATTTCGACCCTGGACATTGTTCGTACCTAACATCCTACAAGGCTTTCTTGAGGGGGCTGAGTACTTATCTCATTTCCCCCAACTGTTCCGTTCATCCAAATGATTCCTTATTCCTCAGTTATGAAACACCTTTATTCTGCACCACAGAGCTCTCTATCCAGCTGTGAAAAATGTCGAAGCGACGCAATGAGGTCGATGATGAGCATGCGCCCCCTGATGCAAAGAAGATCAAGCTTGGTAGTTCATCAGACCCAGTAAATTTTAGCCATGCCGATTATACTATTGGATGGATTTGCGCATTGTCAAAGGAGCAAACCGCGGCGATTGCCATGCTGGACCGAGAGCACCCAGATCTTCCCTCTCTCGCCAATGATGACAACGCCTACACTTTTGGATCAATTGGTGGCCATAACATTGTCATAGCCTGTTTACCGAAAGGGCGGTATGGCACCAATTCTGCGGCAACAATCGCGACAAAGATGCTCAGCTCTTTTCCTTCCATTAAATTCGGGCTATTGGTTGGGGTTGGAGGTGGCATCCCACCTAAAGTTCGACTTGGAGATGTCGTCGTCAGCGCACCAATTAATCAGTATCCAGGAGTTGTTCAATGGGATCTAGGCAAAGCGGAAGATGGCGGGAAATTCAGACGTACTGGAGCATTAAATAGCCCGCCAAATGCACTCCTTAAAGTTTTATCCAAGCTGGAGTCTGAGCATGAGATGCAAGACTCCAAGATTTCCATCTTCTTAGATGAGATGAAACAGAAATGGCCAAAATTATATCCAAAATACTTTTGGAACCAGTCGCTGAGAGATCCTCAAGACCAAAGTGGCAAAAGAACGGCGATGAGAAGCCCAGACATTCACCATGGCTTAATCGCATCTGGTAACCAAGTCATCAAAGATGCTGCAGTCCGCGACCGTCTTGACGAGGATCTCGACGGGAATGTACTGTGTATTGAAATGGAGGCTGCGGGATTAATGAACGACTTTCCGTGCCTCGTTGTCCGAGGTATCTGTGATTATGCAGACTCGGGTAAGAACAAGGATTGGCAAGAGTACGCGGCTGCTATAGCGGCAGCTTATGCGAAAGAAATTCTTTCTATGTTGCAGACTTGGGCCGTGGAGCACATGGAGTCAGTTAAAGGTACATAATTTTGTCTGTTTCAAAAACTCAAGTCGTCTTTATGTACTATCTATGTACGGCTACTTGTATTCACCAATCTCTAACTGCGTCTTGCATAGACATATTGTCGAGTATTAATACGGAACTTGCAAGCATACACACAGCTGTTGGTGAAATAGCAACCCGCAAGCACGCTCAAGACCACCAAGCATTTTTAGATTGGTTAACGCCAGTCGACTATTCATTACAGCAGAGGGATTACTTCAACAAGCGGCAACCTGGAACTGGTCAATGGCTTCTCAAATCTGACACATTCCAAGATTGGGTCGATAACGGCCAGCAAACGTTGTTCTGCCCAGGGATTCCAGGAGCTGGAAAAACAATTCTTACATCAATGGTAGTTAATGACCTTTTTGAACGATTTTATAAAGATCCTACGGTGGGTATTGCCTACCTATACTGCAATTTTCGACAGCATGATGAGCAGAAACTCCACGATTTATTATTAAGCCTACTAAAACAATTAGCTTATGGCCAGAGCTGCTTACCGCAAGATGCAAAGACAATCTTTGATGCATACAAAGACAAAGCTCAGCGCCCATCGCTGGATCATACAAAAAAACTTCTTAGGTGTATGGCAGACTCATATCTGAGAGTATTTATCCTTGTTGATGCCCTGGATGAATGCCAGGGGTCGGATGGATGCCGAGCAAATCTTCTAACAAGCATGTTCTTTCTTCGGGATGAGTCAAAGGTGAACATTTTTGCGACTTCACGACTAATCCCGGAAATTATGGAAAAGTTTGAGGCCTGCAAACGTATGGAAATTCGCGCGACTGAAGATGATGTGCGAAGATACGTGCATGGCCAACTAGACGGAGGTAGCATGGAGCACCTACCCTCTCTAATTAAACACAAGCCAGACCTGAAAGATGAGATCATAAAAGGAATTTCAGATGCCGTTGATGGAATGTATGTGGCTAGATTTATATTTTTGCAGACATCGTATAAGGTTACTGACGTTTTCCAGGTTTCTATTGGCCAAAATCTATCTCGACACACTCGTTGATAAAGTCACAATCGCCGATGTTAGAGAGGCAGTGGCGCAGTTGCCTAAGCAGGTGTCGGGATCTGGAGAAGACAAAAGATTGGAAATATTAAACCAAGCATACGAATCCGCCTGGGAAAGGATAAATGGACAAAAAGAGGGATTTCGGAGCATTGCTACTCGCGTTCTCGCGTGGATCTCCTTTGCAAAGCAACCATTGTCCACCAAGGAACTTCAGCATGCTCTCGCAGTTAAAATCGGCATGGATGTTCTTGAAGAAGACGCTATCCCCCAAGTTCAAGATATGGTGTCATTCTGTGCCGGTTTAGTTACGATTGATGACGAGAGCGATGTCATTAGACTGGTACACTACACAACACAAGAATTCTTTGAGAGGAAGAAAAGCGATTGGTTCCCTAATGCAGAGGTAATGATTGCAAACACTTGCATATCTTATCTTTCATTGGAAGAGTTTGGACGCTACGATCCAAACCGATTTGATCTGGATTACCGGTTTTCCTATGAACTTTATAAATATGCCAGTTATTACTGGGGCGACCACGCACGCGTTGCCGGGAGGAAAGTGGATGAGAGCGTCATTGGATTTCTCATGAGCGGGGCCAGGGCCTCTAATGCGTTCTATGTGATGCTAGAGCGCTTTCCGGTGAGCAACAGGATCAAGGGCGAGACTTACAGCCGCGGGTTCCGCGGGTTCCACGACTTCGACCTCCGGGTCAGACGCCTTTCGCCAGTGTCGGGTCTACATCTTGCTGTGCAATTTGAGCTCGATGAAGCAATCAACATGTTGCTCAAGAATGGGTGTGGCATAAATGGGTGCAAAGGGTTTGAAGTGACACCACTGTTAATGGCAATCGACAATGGACACATAGGTATTGCCGAGATATTACTTGACAATGGAGCCCATATGGGTTTTGCGCCAGGCCTGAGCCTTGTATATTTGGGTGTTGCTATGGAACCGCATAACTACAGCGAAAGATTTATTCAAAGGCTTATTGCAAAGGGCATTGACGATGGAGAGAATTTTTCGTTATACTTGCTACCAGCAGCCGAATTCGGCCACAAGGCCATTGTGAAGTTATTACTTGACAAGGGTGCCGACATTAATGTAACAGATGGGAGACTTGAAACACCATTACATAAGGCGGCTGAGCATGGTCAAGAGGCAGTTATGAAGTTGCTTCTTGATGAGGGTGCCAATATTGAGGCAGCAGATTACATCGGCGCCCGGCCACTGCATATGGCCACCGATGGTCAAGAGGCAGTTATGAAGTTATTACTTGACAAGGGTGCCGATATTGATGCAGCAGACTATCATGGTTGGACGCCACTGCATCAGGCATATTATAATTCCGCCTCTTGGCTTATAGGTGATTGGCCGGAGGGGAAACCGCAGGGCATGATCCTCAGTGAGGAAAACGCAATTATCAAGATCTTAATTGATAAGGGCGCCAATATTGATGCAACAGATAATCGTGGTCGGAGGCCATTGGATGTTGCTTCCAATTGGTAGAAATATTACTGCACCCTGCCGAGTTGTAAAGAAACAAAAAGGTCTTTGATCAATGAATACAGAGCCATTGTTAATATTGTAAGATTCACCGGCCAACATTTCGACTCAATAGCTATTTGAATAGTAGGAAATAGCGAAGGCTGCACACCATTGATATATGTAGTGCGAAGGGGTCCCTTCCCTTTTCCGTTTTCGTTTCCGTCTCCGTTTACTTCCCCTCTCTCTCTTAAACTGAATTCACATTGAAGAAGGAGATGTACTACATGGAAACATAGCTATTACTTGAAAAAAGAGTCAAGAAAAAAGAAGGCCAAGATCAATACAATAGATACCGTAAGTCAGACACCACTTCGATATGAGTTAAGGAAATGTTGGAACAAAAGCAAGGAGCTTAGAATAGAAGAGAAAGACTGAGTGAGATGAAAGAAAGGCAGTCTATATTTCCTTTGAGGTACTTCAGTAGTTATATCAACTACCCGTGAAGATCTAAATTGGTTTCTTTCAGCTAATTTGAATACGCTATTCATAAAATTTACTCATTCTGATCTCCGACTTCGTTGCATAGACACTCCTTTCATAAAATTGACGCCGCCTTAATGGCCTCCTGCTACTGACAGTGCCTTCCATTGACAAGAAGGAGATAATACTTAGCATGGAGGGAGGGACAAGATTCGGGTTTGGCGAACTTGCTCGCCACAAATACCAAAATATCGACCGGAACGGAAACTGTACTGTTAGTGAAGTAGATCTTGATGTGTTGAAGATTGTAATTCTCTCACCTCCAATGAAGATTGCCAAGCCCCACGTTACGACAGGCATCCAGATATTTGAGCACCTCTCTGTCAGTCTCTTCCCCCCAAGTGGGCAGCTTATCCAGGGCGCGGTGCCAAGCTTCGTAGCAATCATCCAGCATTTTGCCTATGCTGTTCATCGCTTCTTGATCTGATAGATTATGTGCTTTGAGAATTGTGATTAAGTTATTTCCCGCGTCGTTTAATTCCTATACAAAAGTTAGAATGCTTTGAGTCGTTGGAGATCTTTAGTTGTGACACGACGTACAACTTCTTTCTTGTATGACAAAATATCGTTTGAACTAATAAATGATCAGTTTCATGCGTATAACCGATGTAATGTGATTTCTCTTACAGAATTACCAGATCCACGATAGTGCTGGTGCACAGTTGAAGAGACGGGTGATCCATCTGTGTTTGGGAGAGTTTTATGTCTTCGGCAAACCTGAAGAGTAGGTATGTTAGAAGTTTGTATAGAGAATAAGACAGAAAACCGTACTCTACCAGTCGTATAGCCAGCACCACTCCAATCGTTCTTCTTCGGTAGCTCATGTATTGATCTACCGTTAAGGCGGGAGCAGAGCTGGACTTTGACAGTTTGGATTGATAGAGAAGACCCTCGAGGTATTTCTTATGAGAATCCTTCCAGCGCTCTCGTACTTCTAGAAGCGTATTAAAGACTTTTTCTTCATCTGAACTTTAGCTGAAACAATTTTACCTGGCGTTTCACTCTGATGAAGTCCTGTCAGCCGATATGTTTCTTGAACGGACTAGAGAATGCTTACAGCTTTAATTCTATCCCAGATTGCCTGAAATGCATACCGAAGAGGTTTGTCGGCTTGGAGACGAGGGCCGTTGTCATTTAAAATGGCAAGAATGCAGTCAACTTCTTCTTGGGCCTTGACTGGATCATTTGCTAGAGGCCCTTCATCAAACTCTGGGGGTCGAATATGAGTTACTTGTGGTATCGTTGTGATGGTGACAAAACTTACGATCATCAAAATAGAATATCTAAAAGTCTGCCATTAGGTCGCCTGAATTTGGATGCAGCATCAAGGGAGGTGCTTACCCAATTGGACCAGTCAACCGCTGTGCGAAACCTGTCTTTTTCAGCCGAAGGGGCCCAAACGGCGGCCGCGAATCCAAAGTCAGTCTTGTTGAACTTCTTTTCCTCTTTGCCTGTTAATTGTAGCAATCTATCCATTGTTAGTCAAGTTACTCACAAGGCATACGAAGTAAAATGGAAGTTCGTACTCTTTGAACCACTCATCTGCTTCAGCTTTACCATCTTGATAATGAGGGTTAATGGCTGGCTCCGTAGACATGATTGAGGAAAATAAATCTGGAATCAAGACATGTCGTGGAGCGTCTGGTATCCTTGGTAACTGGAAACCGGCTGTAGAGGCCTCTAACAGCAGAGTAGGCTCTAAAACTGTCACAGTTGTAGACATCTTTATAGAGTAGTCAACCAGTTTGGTTTGAAGTATGACTTATATAGGAAGTTTGAATCGGTAGTATAAGAGGACTGGAAATAAAATAAGGTTCGCTACAGTTCATTCTGAGCAGAAATATAAAAGCATCCCAGTGTTTATATGTTAAAAATCTCGTTGAGCAAGCCAGGGGAAGGGGGAATGTTGCGCCGTTCTCTTGGTCGAGGCCCTAGAATTTGCCGCTGTCAATCTGTCTGCCGCGTATAAAGCGGATCTATCTGCAGGTACGCTGTCACTTATCCTGAGCATGTATCGTCGATCTTCTACGAATAATAATAGGAGCGACATCCAGCCCCTTAGTAATGATCCGGTTGTCGGATGTCTCGATGATCAAGACACGGGCTAGATTTCTGTACTATAAAATTTGTCTACTGCGGTGTCGGGAGAGGTCTGATTAGTTTTGGTAGGAGGCAATTGCTTCTTTTGGACGCTTTCTCATATGCCTTCGGAGCGGCCGGTGCCTTCTGCCCATTTTCTCACTATGTATCATATCTAATGCTACTCAAAAGATCACTGCATGGCTAAGTAAGGTACCGTATTTACAACTCTCACCGGCATCTTGGTGCCACGTCACGATGTCGTTAAAATATAGCGCGTAGTTAAAGAGTATGGGTAAAGTGCACTGCCGTGTAGCGGTGAATTGTCCACCAAGTCGGATCGCACCCGAGACGCACAGACTTCGAGATCAACATAGACCAGACAACTTACAACGGTATTGAATAGGCAAGGGCTTAGAGATACAGGAGGTAAAAGACCAGGAAGGGCCCTGCGCTTCCTGTAGACAACTGATATATCATATTGGGAATACGGAGCCGAAACAGGCCCTGATTTCGTCGGCAGAACTACCCTGGGATGCTTCGACAGTGATTTAGCAACGATTGCTTCCTTGCTACTTGTATTCCAAATGAGATAATTTTGATACAATCCAAAAGATCCTGTAGCCTACATGAGTATGACGTTCACTTTTCTCCATATGTTGTCGCATTATCAAAAATTCCCGATTACGGATACTTAGCAGGCATAATGAGCAGAACCGTTGCGTACTTCGTCGGCAATTGATACTGTTGTCAGAACGTTGTATAATATATATAGGACATATCAGTTAATTTGTACGGATACAAAGTGATTAACAAGGATTTTCAGCATTTATTGTACGTTAGGCTTATTAGTGGACTATGTAGGTTGATACTCATCCCGGTTTACAGGGACGTTTTACCTCTTATCTCTCCGCTAATGTGACAACCCGAAATGTCAAAACCAGTCCCCCTGTCCAGTGTACTCGGTGAGCCATAGTGGATTTGCCTTGATTACCTGGCCTGGCTGCTTTTGTTGTGTTTGAGGTGGACCAAGGCGCCGATCGACTTCCTTTTGCAACCCCCCTGTCAGAATATGCCGTGCCGACATGGATCGAGGGTCACAACTGGTTCCGACTTACCCGGTGATGACATTGAAGGCACATGATGGCAGCGTATTGATATAAAAACAAGCATGATCTCTTCACTCTCTCCATTCACATTTGAGAGCAGCTGAGGTAAGACAGTAATCGTCGTTGGTATATATTTAGGTAAAACTATACTGCTATATACATGGTTTATGTTCGAGAATGGTCCAAGAACTTTTAAGAGTACCAAATCCTTTCGTCACTCATTTTATATGTACAGTGAAGAGGTTTCAGCCTGATTTATGAAGGAGGAGCGCCGACGTAGACGGTCAGAACATTGGGAGCCCCTGAAGCCAAAGTGCCCGAGGCATTCTCGTTGCCATCTGGGTTGACATCATCATAAGGGAAAGCGTAGCCTCGACCATCAATTTCAAATTGGTGAACGAGACGGCTGTAGTGGTTGGTAGGGCTGACTGTGTAGTATGAAGACTGGCCCAGGCCTGGCTGAACGTTGCCACCAGCAAGCAACAAGGTGGATCGCACGAAGGCAGCACACAGACGGGGAACAACGGCCGCATGGACGGCATTGTCACCGCCCTGAATGGCGAATGGTCCACTGTTGCAGCCCCAGATATCTCCTGCAGTTGGCTTAGCGTAGCCACGGTTGTCGCCATTGCAGTTGAGCGTGCTGCCGGAGACCTGGCAGTTGACGCTGCCAGCAGAGGTTTGCGTGTTGATGGTGAGGGGAGTGCTGGCGTAATGGCTCCAGACTTGGTCGACATAGGCACTCCAGTAGTTCTGGAAGGCCGCTGCATTGATGACACTGTAGTCGCCAGGAGAGAGCGCACGAACGAGAGTTCCAGCAGAATTGGCAATACACATAGAAGACCAAGGGAAGCCGTCAACGCTAGCCTGTTGGACCAAGCCCTGGCAAATCTGGGTGAGTGCGGAAGATCCAAGGCCTTTCGTGGTTTGTGTGCCGCTTCCATCTGTGGTACTCAAGCTCATACTGAGGATTATGCCGACAAAGTCGACGTAGCTGATGTTTGCGAAGACAGCCAAGTCAGTAGTATAAGTGAGCTCAACAAAGCCCCAGAGGAGGCCTGAACTCGGGTCTTGAAGGTTGAACTGGGACGGCTGCACCAAGCCATCGCCGTTGGGAATCTTGACCATGAAGAACTGGAGATCGCCCACTGAAAAGTAGATTCGTGCAGAGCTGATGACAATAGGCACATTCACCGTGATGGACTGGCCTTGAGCAGGTAGTGCAATGTTGATGGGGGTACTGATCGGAACAGGGACACTGGAGCCTCCAGAGCTGGGATACACAAGACTGCCATCACCTCTGACGAAAACGACCCTGTTGTCAGTGTCTAGGCCAGAAATGTACGCATTGACCTGACCACCGGAGAAGTTGTTGACGAGCTGGATTGGTAGGTGTCCAGCCTGAGCCCGAGCCTGAATGGCATGCTTGGAGACTGTTGTTGAACTATGATAGGTTCCGTTGAGAGTGTTGTTTGCGGTGATAACGATGTCGTCAACGCCTCCAGGCTTGGCAATGGAAAAGGGTGATACTCTTGGAATGAGAGAAGGGGCCGCTGCTACTGCACCGATGAGGGCAGTAAGGATAGTGAGTGTCCGCATGATGTAAGGACTTGTATGAATTCAGAGTGGAAAGGAGTGATAATGATGATGCAAAGGAATTAACACTTTCCCTCTAAGTTTTGGAACCAATCCAATGGGTTGAGCTCTGATGAACATGTCTATCTGTGAATAACCCTCTATATATACTTGTGTCTCAAGTGTCTCAAGAGGCATTATCAAGAAGCTGTACTCGATCCTCATCATCTCAAGACAGATTTCGGGCCGAAGTGTTTTGCGCAACGGAGATAGAGACAACCCATTGCCGACTGATTTGTACCGGCATGAAGTTATCTCTTTACTGTTGTAGAATAGCACCGGGCTTCCTTCGGTGGCTTGGACTGGAAAGGTTCGGGGTTGAGAGTTGCTTCTTCTAGCTTCTAGGCTATTACGTCCTTGTTTGCTGTGTAAGTCGTTTTCAGGAGCCGGGGTTATGCAGTAATTGCGGGTAACGGCTCAGGAATAATACTAAAATTCAAGTTTTTGGGCTGCATTTGTGATTCATCTAGTTGCAATATTGGCATAACGTAATGGCTGAGTGGGTTATAGCCGCAACCGCAACTCTTATGGCACATATTATCAGAGTGAGTAAATGTCAACTGGTTGCAAGGAAAGAGTCAGATGAAGCTGTCAGTCACTTCTTAAGACAAAGAGAATGCTCATCTGATACGAAATTTCGCTTTGTAATAGTCATTTGGAGAACTTGGGATGACTGATAGTCAACATAGTTTCGAGCACATGGTTAGTTTCCGCAACGCCCGCTGCTGATAGGCCTAGCCAGGATTGAAACTTGTCTTGTGCCAATAAATCCCCCTGGATTTAGGGTGAGGCTGTGAGTACATATATTACCCTTCTAGGAAACAAATAAGGTCACGTCCTCACACCATCGCGGACTCTAGCGCTCCGAGGTTCGGGCTAATAAAGCACAAGTTGCTGCACCCCACACTTTGCTAAGATGCAATGCAGGTCATGACACACTGATCGTTGCAACGTGACAAGAGTGAGTAGGGCACTTGTTCTTTTCTTCCAAAACGCCCGCACAGGTAATGAAGCGCTAGTAATCTTGCATATTGCAGCTGATACCGCGAGAGATTTCTTCGTGAACATGATCTGCAGACATGTGATTGGTGATAGAGCTGAGGACATGGGGATTGCCTCGGCAGTTTGAGGAATTACCAAATGTAGCTTTCCGTAGCGGCTCGTCTATAAGATATCGATCAATACTGAAGCAGCTAGGGGTATATCCACTCTATCCTAACCGAACTTAGACACGGAATACTCATGTGTTTCTACCTAATATGTATCATGTTCACAAGTCTGCTCTGAGAGTTCTTGTTTTGACAACCTTGTTTATAATATGATTTCGTGTGGCTTATGCTGCAGTATTACTTATCTACTGTGGAACTCGCACGTTACATCCAGGCGTCATTGTATTTCCAAGCTTCCTTAACTTACATCTATTAATTTGTATATGCCGTCTGCTCACTAAATAGCGCATACATATTGTGGCTGAAGTCGAAGAGGTGTTCAACCCCAGATCCAGCATGGGTTACAGCACATGTGCTTTAGTAGTGTGCATGTTACCCCTGGAATTGAGATGCCTAAACTAGTAGAAATCCTTCCAGCGGGCCCATAGGCCGCAGTCTTATTCGCGCGCTTCTCTGATCCTATTGGTGTTTCACTTTCTCTTTCTGGAAGTGGGTGCAATACGCTCTGTTTAATTATATCAGAGAGAATAGTATAGCAATAGGTGCGTATGAAGCGTATTAATGCTGAGATGGAGATTTGCTCCATAGGCTTTGCTGATCGCATGATCGGGTGCCTATTCCTTAAGTGGAGAGTTGATGGAGACGACGATTAACAAGCGTTTCGTCCACCTAATTTGGCTAATCACGGAGTTCGACCGAAGATGGATGCTCGGTGCTTTTTCCATTGGCTAAAACATTCCTTTGGTGGAGTATTTTAACTTGATATCGCGTAGATGGAATCGGTAGTGTACTTACACTGCATACAAACTTGCCAATGAATGCAACTGAGGCACATTTCTCTACCCATTCTCGGATGTGTCTATTCCGTGCTCCTCAAATGATTCCAAAAGCTGCCAAGATATCTGTCTAGTCAAAATATTAAATATGATAGCTTCCCACCTTCCCCTTAATTAACTTGCATTGACTGCCACATGAACGATTCGGACCTTCGATGGTAGCTTCAATAGCTGGGTTGGCAACAAAAGCGACGTAAGGGTGGTTGCCTACCAAGATTCACACTCATATTGTTGCAAAAGGCACGCAACAGACTCAACGGCGGCATATTTTACAGTTGAGAGACGAAAAAAAAACTTAGACATCTCTAAATTACATGATTGAAATCACTGTTGAGACGAGACATTGTCATATAGTTAATAGTGTATATATAGATTGAACATGTAGTTGCCTTATAATAAGGTGTAGATACAGAATCCTTACCGAGGTACGAAGGAGAAAGACGCCCTTTGGTGCACAAGAGAAAAGCCCTGTAGGCCCACACTCTTTATATTACTCCAATGCCGTGTCTAGGTCCTAGCCTGATAACGGTGTAGGATCAATCTCGGCAAGAGTCAAGTTTGCAATAACATCCCAATGCTCCACAATGCAACTGCCGTTCATTCGATAGGCATCCATGATCTTGATAGGAGGAGTGGCAAATTCATAGTGGTGTACAAAGCCGGTGTTATTGGTGAAGGTTTGGTGCACAATGGTGTTGTTAACCTTTGGGTTCTTGGAGAGGGCGGTCACAGCGGCGTCTCGACCCTGTCCAATGGAAGGGTTGTGCTGGATGTAATCAACCCAGACGTAGTTGTCAAATGCCTCGGGGATGTTCTTTTGAACATAAAACTCGTTGGCAAAGGCGTAGAAGATTCTTTCCTGTTCTTCTGGAGTGGCTGGTCGAGGAGGACAAGCTGGGATGGCCTCTCGTGAGAAGTCTTCTGAGCCGAGAACAGAAGGGAGAGTGGCGGAGAGTGCACCGAGATAGAGTAGAAATTTCATTTTGTGATTGTTGGCCGAGAGCTCAGAAGAATAATTGAGGCTGTATGGATCAAGAGAAAATCTTATTACTCGCAATAAAGGTAGAGAGAAGGCTGTTGCTGAACTTACAGAGGGCGGCCATGACCGCTATTTATCATACAAGAGCACAGAGAAATTTGAGGCTCAAACTGTCAAAAAATAATCCGAATGGCCATGGATCGGATTTTAGGAAAAAAGTCATGGCGCATATCGATCAACGACTGCTGAATCTGACAGGAAACAACTAATCATTTGGTAAGCTTGGCAGATTTTCTGGTGAAGATCTCACGAGAATCACCAACTATTTAATAAGGTTAAGTTGGCAAAGGTGGATCTTGCTTCTGATTGGTCCTTCGGCCTGTCTTTCGCCGTGTTACGCGGCCATTCTGAAGCCCTGTCAGATCTTAGGTCATCCAGATTTGTCGCAACCTTGCTGGCACCGATGCCGATTTGCTGACATGAGGAGACTTCGGAACTCTTTGGATGGCCGAGACCCGCAGAAAGCGATAGTATCTTATTGAGTTCGTCCGAACATATCGTCAACATTGACAAAAAATAGTCTCAATATGTCTTGAAGGAAATTGGTTCAATGTTAGTTCGGTAAATTGCGGTAAAGTCCGGAACTTGTAAAACTATATAAGAACTTAAAGAGATGCTGAATACTGAACAAATTTCTCCTCGAGCAATGCAGTGTGACTCTTGAATAGTCTTGACAGCTTATATCCCTTGCAAGCTACGACCTAACAACAGCGTTGATATCTTCACAATGTCTTGTCCAGACTGTTTCAGAGGAACCATTCACGAAGGAACGCCAAAAGGCAAAGAGGAGACAATTCACAATGTCCTCACATATGTCGCTACTCCTGAGACAGTGTCCACATCAAATTCGAAAATCATCTTCATCACAGATGTATTTGGCTTCAACCTTGTGAACAACAAGTTGCTAGCAGACAAATATGCTGCTGCTACCGGATGCGAAGTCCTCGTGCCCAGCGTCATTCCAGGAGGTGGCGCTCCTCTCTCTGCGATAGAACTGTTTGACTCTCTATCGACACCAGTTGGTCTGTTAGACTTGGGAGGGCAGACAAAGAGAGCTGGGGCTGCCTTTAAAGCGGCGACTATTTTCGCCCCATTCGCAGTCCGTACGCGAAATGCGTATCCCAAACTGCTCAACTTCTCTCGCGATGTCAAAGCTTCTTTGCCGCCCGGTGCCAAGCTTGCAGTTGCCGGATTCTGCTGGGGTGGGATGCACTCAACTAAACTCACTGCAGAGCCAGCTGAACAGGGCGGAAATGTGCCTCTATTCGATGCCCACTTTGTGGCTCACCCTGCTGGCCTCAAAACCCCGGATGACTTTTCAGCCGCTGCCAACAAGTTCAAAGTCCCCATCAGTCTCGCTATTGGAGATCTTGATATGTTACTATCCAAGGATAAGATTGACGCTATTGAATCAAGTTTAAAGGAGTCTTATGGAGAGAAGTCGGGTGACTTTGAGGTGAAGACTTATAGTAGCTGCAAGCATGGGTTCGCTGTTCGAGCTGATCCGAAGAGGGCGGTTGAAGACGAGGCTGCTATGCAAGCAGCGGCACAGGCGACCAATTGGTTCAAGAAGTATCTGCTGTGATTTGGAAGGTCGAAAATTTGATCGATTTTTTTTTCTTTTATTCTGAAGAAGACAAATAGTCTTTTCTGTTAATATCCGTGTGCTGCATATTGTTGTTTATAATGTCTATAGTTCAAGATCCCTGTTCCGCATTGCTTCCCAGACACTATCTACATATGCGTTATACGTGTCGCTTTCCGGTGTATAATTTAACTCATTCCCGAAAATTTCTTTTGACTTTGCATTCGAGATTTTGTAAAAGACCATTCCAGCTGGGATCAACTGTTCGGGAGTTCCTTCTGCCACTTTGTCTCTCAACTCCGGAAACTTGGATCGGATCAAATTTGCCAACACCTGGTGGGAATAGCGCGAGTCCGAGTTGACAACGTTGATCCGTTGGTCACTCGCCTTTTCGTTGCGCAGGGCCAAGACGTGCGCTAAAGCTACGTCCCGCACATCTGTAATCTGGAACATGGGCACTGGCGGGATCTCTTTCCAGGTTCCGCTGAGGAGATTATAGGCCCAATCGAGTGAATGCGACCCTGCTGTGAGATCTGGTACGGAATGTGCAAGCGGACCAGCCGTCCCAGCAGGCAAAAGTTCGACGGCATCCCAGGACACAGAGTGTTTGGAAGCTGTCTCAAAGAGCAGCGCAGAGGATTCTGCCTTGGCGGCAACGTAGCATGCGACGGGATCTCCGCTTTCGCGCACTGCCTCAAGTGGGATGGAAACAATATCGGCTTCGGTGAGCTCCTCCTTAAAGGTGGAAGGCTTCATTTGGCCCGTGATTTCAACTATTACGGAGCCAGTGAGGACAAATCGCTTGAGAGACTTGCCAAACCTCTCTGCGGATTGGATAACGGATTTCGCCCTGTAATGTTCCGTCAGTTAGAGGTCTGAAGCTAGTGGTAATCGATGCATTCTCACGTATCATAATTATCGTAAATGAGCTTTTGAGAATCGATATTCTCAAATCGGAACCGACCTGCGGCGTGAATAACATAGTTTATCTCTGTTTCTCCAAATATCTCATCACATGCACCATCTGTACCAAGATCTTGCACAACAGGAAAGCGAACGTTCTTATCGCTGTACTTGGGATGCAATGCAAGGGTGCTTTGGATATCCTTTTCCGATCTTACGGGAGCAATAACATGAAACTCGCCAGACTATGGCAATGTCTATGTTAGTTCTGTTCAGAAAATTATGGACGTGTCAGATGTATAATTGCCTTTAGTAGCTGTTCAAGGATTTGCGCTCCAATGAAGCCACCAGCGCCTGTCAGGAGTACCGTTTCGAGGGACATTTTGTAAAGATTAGTAGAGAACAGAAGTCAATGTTATAAAACATCAACTCGAAGAAGACGCGATCAGAACTTGGGGCTTTATAAAGTACCTATCCGTTGGCCTGTGGGTCCTCTGGGGAATGCTACCATTAACGAGGTCGGCGATGTGTGGAAGGAGTACTAAATGGGGATCAAGAGAGCGGGCGTAGCGAAGGGTGGTGAGATGGAAGCTGTTGTGAATAAATCACTGGCCTAGGATATACTACGAAACTCTGACGCCTTCGACTACGATATGTCCCATTGACCTTCAACCATATAGACTAGACTTCGCATGCATCAAGCAAAATATAAGGAGAAGGCTGTTCAATTCTGTTCGAACGTCTTGATTTGAAGTCGCATTCATTGCAAGAGTAGCATTCGGTGACGATATCTATAGCGTTGCTGTTAGTGCTGACGGGCTTCATCGAAGAACGTGAAGCTGTTGGCTACCATCATTAGCTTCAGGTGCAGGCCAGATACGAATATACGGTAGTTGCAGTTACAATTCGCTTGCTACAAGTGTCTATTTAACCGAATCGGTTGTGAGAGCAACTCGTATGCCACTACGGCATAGATCTATTCCGATTCATGCTTCCGGGGGCGGAGACCCGAAATTGCACTCTCCAATTGTAGACTCAAGGACTAGATCTGTAATAAGGAAGGCGCCGACCAAAAATTGCTGTGATTCCGATCTGGATATTCTCATGAATTGGATGCGAACTTTGAGGGGATCCGATTACCATGTTTTGCTATGTCAATCTACTTGAACTGGCTCACATAAAATCTTTACAATACCTAGGTAGTATGCAATACAAAGCGATGTATTTAATGTACTTTATTTGTTCTTCTCTAAAAAAAAAGGAAGGTTAAGGTATCAATTACAAAATGCATTGGTGAAGAGGTTGGGTACATATAAGTCGCCATTTGGACAATTAACTCCAAGTCTCTTAGATTATATGCAGCCCATTCAGTATAATTTGGCCTACTATGGCTATAAAAGGCTTGTGGTGAAAAAGATGGCCGACATGTACCACCACCAAATACTTTGTCAAGGCAGCCTAGGACTTGTCTGTTGCTAATTGGTGACAACTTGTCCCGTTAGGTTTATTCCCATGGGTTACCTCCGGCTCATGGCAACGGGCGGGACAGGCCGCAATAGCTAACTGCTATAAGTTATCAAGGTTATAATCTACATCCAGAGAGCATATAGTGATATATTCTTCAGTAACTGAACATACTCCAAACGGAAATGGGAGATTCGTATAATAGGCCATTGCGGTGCATTCATCCATAGCCTATGCAACGACCTACCTAGGTCATAGCACATCTGCACTCCGTACACTTGCCAGTTCTCTGCGTTTCGTGATGATGTCCATGTGTAACATGGGTGTGTTTCAGGTTTGCCACACAATATCACTTCGACAGCATGAGCCTAGCTTCGATGCAATAGTAGCGGCGCGTGCCCTTGGTTAAATGCAATAGCAGATTAGATAGTCTGAAAAAGCGCTCTGGTGATTGGGCAAAACTCCCTTCAGCCGCACTCTCTCTTTATCATTGAGGCCTGTCAGCCTGGTCACTGCGGCTGTGGTCCAATGCGCAGCCACGATGAGGCGACGTGTTGATCCTTCTGGGGCGAGCTGGCTCATCGCACACGCGTATATATGCATTGGGATGGACGCACGCTCTTCGCCTTGATAGTTGATAATTTAGGTCCTCTTGATCTAGACCAGTTTTACTTGTCTCGATCACGCAGGGAAAACGATCCTCCCATGCCATAATGTCAACGGACCCTCGCCATGGGGCGGCCGCCCACTCCTCTCAAGAGAGCGTGTTGATGTTGCGCCGCCTCGTGGAAGCGCTTCCAGACGAGTACCAGGAGTCATTCAGCAAATGCACGACTGGCGATGAGGTGCTCAAGGATCTTCAAGATTATGGAACAGCATGGAACACTCGCAACCGTAAACTTGGCACCTTCATTCGGGTGATGAAGCCGTTCTTCACCGCCATGGATGTATTTGTCTCATGCGACCCGACGCATGCTGCGACATTATGGGGCGCACTTCGAGTGGTTATTGCTGTGTGTTACACTCTGCAAATTGATTCACTACGACGTAGTTATCTAACCGTTCTAGCTTGGCATCTCTTTTCATGAGTTCTTGGACAAAGTAACTTCCAGCCTCGAAAAGCTAGCAGTCGAAATTGAGTACCTCGATGAACTCAATTCTATCTTTGGAGAGCTGGAGCGCAAAAGATATCAGGAGATGGAGGATATAATTAATGCAGAGCTTAATAAGAGAGTGAAAGAGGGATGGATTGAACAAGAGCTGAAAGAGAAGAGGGATCAGATGAGGGAGGAGCTGAGCATCGTAGCACGGACAGCCATTCAGAAGGATTACGAACAGCTTGCAAAGTCCTCGCCACGCACTCAGGTATTGCTGCAGGATATGTTTGAAGAGATCCTTCAGTTCTTGATGGGCGTATTCAGGATATTTTACCATCCGGATGGAAGTGAGTACACTCACACTACAGATGTTGAGCATCTCATTAAATCTACTAGGGTCGAAAAGCGCGATGCGAGTCGTCGCCAAGACAGTTTGGCACCCATTTCGTTTTGACGAGACCATATCACGAATGAAGGAGCTCAAAGAGAGAATGAACATGGAAATTGTACTACTGAATCTGAAGTTATCAAAAGATGCTAAAGACATTGCGGAAGCTAGCAAGCTAGAAGCAGTCGCTGAGAGTACCCGAGCAAAAGAGAGAGGCGACAAACTCGACAAGTCTATGAGTAAACTGGAACAAATGGCCGAAAAGGAAGCAAGATGTAACAGACCCATCCTCGAGTGAGATATTCAAGAAGTCTTTGCTAACCGAAAGATAGATACGTTCCTTCACCGTGTTCGCGAGTGGTTGGATCCACCGTCCTTTGCCGACAGATACGAAGATGTGGCATCACAGTGCATGCGAGGGACTACAAGCTGGTTGCTTGAACATCCTATTTTCCGCTCGTGGCTGCAAGATGGCAAAAAGGTTAGTGGAGGAAGCCTATGGGTACGTGGTAAGTAGTGTTTCGGTTCACTGCGTATGAGTTTTTAAATCACTAACAAGCCAAGGCAATCCTGGCTCAGGAAAGTCGGTTCTAGCAGCATCCACCATCCAAGAGCTGAAAGAGCTCGGATCATCAAATCCAGTCTGTTACTTCTTTTTCAACTCAACTCAAGATATCATCCCTAATACCGCCTCAACGGCATATCGAGCGTTGCTCTCTCAGATTTTGCAGTACAGGATAAATGATGATCAAATGAGAGAAACTCTCGAGTTCGCCATGTATTTTCAGTCCCCTGGACAAAAGACCGCTTCGAAGAAGGAAATTAATGATCTCATGAAGTTATGCTTGCACTCAGATGATAACATCTATCTTGTTTTGGACGGACTCGACGAGTGTGAGGATTCGCGAGAGCTAGTAGAGAAGCTACGAAGACTTACAGGTCAACCGACAACCCGCCTGGCTTTATTTTGCAGGCCGACGTTAACGTGGCTTTCCAAGAGTATTTCGAGTCTACAAATAATAAGCATCGATTTATCGAACAATGACGATATTCAGCATTACCTTCGACAGTCGTTGAAAGACATGAAGAGCGAAGGCCTCCTGTCCAAGTCGCTGGACTACAAAGAGGTCGCCAAAACATTAACGCGACGAGCTGATGGGATGTTTCTATGGGCTAGATTGATGGTTACCTATCTCAACTCGCCCGCACTCTATCCCGCACAACGTACACAAGCAATTAGCGAAATGGACAATCCGGAAGGGTTGGAAGTAATGTATGAGCGAATCTTGTGTCTCATTGAGGGAAGCAACAAGGCCATGCACAGACTTGCCGGCCAGAGTTTTCTCTGGCTTTCCTATGGGAAGCGACCACTGATACCTGCAGAACTTGAGAGTGGCCTTGTCCCCTTTGACGCAAATCCCAACGAAGAGGAGGCCTGGAAGTTACCAGAGTTCGAAGATGTCATTGTCAGAGCCTGCGGAGGACTCGTTGAACTGAGTCCAAAGTCTATCGAGTTTTTGGGGAACACATTTCGTCCTCTCCGATTCATCCACGCGTCCGTAAAGGAATACTTTGCCAATTCGGAGTCAACATCAAAGAGTGGGATAATTCCACCGCCTCCGCTTATTGCTCATGCGCGGTTGGCGACGATGTGTCTTAAATACTTGACATATCGCGTTCCATCACAGCCTCTGTCTGGAAAGCTCGGCAACAACGTTGTCCCAAAAGATCTCTGGTCGGCGTTTCCATTTAGCAATTATGCCATGGTCAGATGGACGTCTCACTTGGTGCTCACTATACAGGACCGTCACTACAAAGAGGCAAAGCCAGAACTGCAAGTTCTATTCTCAACATTGAAGCAGTTCTTTACGCAGCCAAAGGTTCTTATGGCCTATATCGAAGGCTGCTACACCTATGGCGAAGCCCCAAATGCAGGTTCTCTTCGCCTCTGGGCAGAAAGTAGCTCATCTGGCATCTCATCAAAACCAGAAGCCGAGATTCGCACAACGATTGTCGAATTTAGCCATTTTCTTGACAAGCTGGAGGGTGATTGGGGAAGAACACTACGTAACAACCCAGCCAGTATCTGGGAAGAAGTCACCGCCTTTACACCAAGTCCACTTCTTCCGAAGCATGGCGGTATTTCTGTTCGTTCGTTGGTACCAGCTCCATACAAAAAAGCTGGCTTATCTAAAGAGCCAATAAACCGTCTTACGCAAGTTACTTTCGACGGCCTATACCATGTTACCTTGGGCGTGTATACTTCAAAGTATGTGTTCTGTATAGTTGCCACTTCGTCCATTCTACTAATCGTTTAGCAGGAAGTTCGAGCGTCATGACAAGAAAACCCTAGCCGATAAGCTATGCGAAGACAAGTCTTTCTCTCGGGGATGGATTGTTCGCTATGAGATCAGCCAACTAAGTGATCAGCAAGTTGTTGCGTCTTTGGATATCCCCCTCCCGGAATTCGATGTATGGGCGCGACTTTGCGAAACGTTGCTACGCGGCTTTATCCAAATTCCCATATCAGTCAGTCGAGATTCCCGATTTTTCACCGTGATGAAAACCCTCTACCATGTCAAACTGGAAGGGAATAAATTACGGTACGCCTCGCACAGCCTGCCAATTGAACTTGACATTTTCGGCAACACAGAACATAAGTCTCAAGGATACCGGAGATCTTTGGAGGAATTGACCTACAAAGATTTCTCGCGGTATTATAAAGACAACCTGAGACGAGTATCGCTCTATTGGATATACCTTGACGACTATGGGGAGCATTTATGCTATGCGTCTCAGGAGAGGGCCGCTCCAGCTCGTCTGATGGTATTCAAGATTAGTGTGTCTTCTTTTAATGAAGTCAAAATAGAAACAACGAAAGTCGCAGAGCGCCAGTTTTGGGCAAAGGGTATCAGCACGGTTTACGAGGATCGCGACGACAAAGAATTTGAGATGTGCTTCCACCCGTTCCTGCCCGTACTAGTTTACGCTGGTGCCAAGGGAACATATGTCTGGAACTTCAATACCAGTGAGATATATATATTAGCCTCAACTACGTTCAGAAATACTAATTGTAATAGACATGTCACAAAAAGTTGGCCATGGAGCAGCTGATGTGGCTTTCCTCTCCTGCTCAGAAACGGGTGAATCGTGTATCCTGACACCGAGAGGCCAGCGTCCTGAGATCATTCCAATCCAATCTGCTTTGGCCGCCACAGGAATATCGGAAGAAGATTTGCGTCCTAAACTCAAAGATGCTAAGGATGCTGAACAATTGGTTCTCTCAGATGGTGCTATGACGGCTCCGCCCGCTGACGACAGACTCGTAACGAAGGATTGGACGCTGACGCAGGCCATGTCTGGCCATGGAAAGCCGTTGACGAGCAGCAACATGATCGTAGGACCAAGCGGCATTATAAAACACGTCTCAGTCGTAAATTCGGGCCTGACAACCAGTCTTCATCTATGGAACAAGGATGGGCGAGATGAATCCATGGTTCTCACACGGCTTCCGAACTCCGAAGGTGCCGCCTCAGCGAAAGTCAGCGTCATTAGATCGCTCAGCGAGGAGGATCCGGTTCAGATTGTCGTAGATAAATCGGCTGATACTTGGAGCAATATCACTCGAGCTGAACCTGCAGTATTCCCAGTGATGGTTGAGAGAGATATTCGAAGCTTTTCTACTCAGACCACTATCAATGGGGGCTCTCGGAATAATCATGCGGCACTTCCTGGGATAGCCGAAAGAGACAACCAAAGCTCTTCTGCTCAGACGAGCGTTGATGCCAATTTAGTAGCTGCAGGTAGGTCTGGTGAGATGCCTCAAGCTCTACCTGCTGCGTCTTCTATGCAAGACGAGAGAGATCTTCAGAATTATATGAACTGGAGGGATGAGACTCTGGATGAAACTAAGAATCATGGGCACAAAAGCCGGCTAAAGAGATTTCTGCGAAAGATGAAGTGCTTATAATGTATACTTAGGTAATTAAATAAAATGTCTAATTGCTCATGAAAGAATACTATTTCATAGTACATAACGAAGTTATTAAATATGTTTCTTTCCCGCAACCAACTCTATACTATCTCCTCCCCTTCGAATCTGGTAGCTTGCATACCACACAACCATGGAAATATGTATTAATAAAACACCAATGGATAATATTGTGAGTGTAGACCAGCCGTATGCCCAGCCATAGCGTTGGATTCGTAGCCGGAGGAATGTATTCTGTTCTAAGTCAAAGGAACTCCGATTTGCGTACTCAATTTTGTCGGAAAGAGCATTTAGATAGGAGTAAGTGATGTTATCTCCATTTGTATCCAGGACGACCAGGCTCTCGCTCCAATCGGTAATACGCGAAAGCCCGTCAGCAATTGCAAGACTGAGAATAGTAGCCGCTTTATCGGCTGCCCCTTCCATAAGGTCGGCCGAGTCTGTCACGAAATCTCCATCGCTGGATGTCATCGTAAAGTCAAGATGTCCCGGAGCGTTCAGCAGCTCCGCCCAATTAGGGCTTATATGAATAGGATCTCCAATGCCCCATTGTTGACGTGGTTTTGCTTTGGCAGGGACAGAACCGTCCAAGTTGAGCGCAACTGTGGACTGAGTGAGAACGCTGGGATTAGACAGGTTGCTAACGGCCGTTCCACTCATGGTGGGCTCGTACCAAGCCGAAGACGCAGCCCATCGAGCATCCACAATGCACGGAACGATATAAGAGGTCGGCTGGTCTCCAAGCATGCCAGGTATTGTGGCCACGGCACCGATGGATGGACGCCATGTCGAGTGGAGCTTCGTATTTTGCTTGCCTTCTCTTCTTTCAATAGCGTTCTCTGCTGAGAGGTCAACCCAGGCAAAACGGACTGAGTCTTGATGGCCATTGGCGAAGCTCCAGCTCTGGTTAGGTATTGTCCACGATATTTTTGAATCATACCATATGGCACCGGCTTCTGTGTAATTAGTTAGTCTATTTGTGAGGAAGCTGACGCCTGAGTGATTGGCGCTGGCACTGTCAATAGCATGACATTGTACTTGTACGACAGGGGCGTATATAGGATCCGCTGATGTGTACATGGGGTTGCTGATAGAATTCACCACACCTAGATGGTGCAGTTGAATGTATCGTGTAAAGAGGGCGTACAAACGGACAACCCAATTTGAGTGCGTCGCTGCGATGGCGGTTCCATTTCCAAGTGACTCTGCTGCGAGGATCCTCTGTGCTCCAGTGATACTCTCCACCATGGTTAGATTTGGCGCCGTATGATTATGGAAATTTGACAGCGTCCAGGCTTTCAGAACTTCAAATCCGTATCCAGGGCATGTGAGAGCTGAGATCTCCGGAGCGGCCGTCAAACACGATTCCATATCCCATTCCAACCCAGCCGTGGACGTGGATATGGTTGTCAAGTTTAGCGTTAGAGGGTATGTCTCATTCTTTCTAGACTGGATATAAACTGGCAATGCTTGGCCACCGTACGGGTCGGGCACATGCCACCAGCCAAGATTGGGCTGAATCACGCCGATGGACGCGAGACCGGCGAGCTGGCAGAGGATGGCTGAACAGAGAATGAAGATACTCAGACTGATGGCCGCTGAGTCTTTTGTTATATATTTGACGGTATACCAGAAGTTGTCTATAAGATGTCAGCCGCGCCATCTACTTTATAGCTGCTCATTAACGGACCAAATGCGACGCCCCTATGGCCAACTAGCCGGGGCCGAGCGAAATTTATCGTTATGTTTGCAATAGAGGTTATCATGAGCAACATATGGACATTGGTAATAAACTGAAGAGCCTTGAGGATACCATCCAGGCCAAAGAACGCCCAGGCCCAAGAAGTTGTCCATGTCGACTTATCTGTCCAATATACGTGAAGAAAGCGAAGCCAGCAAATACCAATAATGCTTATGCTGACTGAGAGGAGGTGAACAGCCCATTCCAAAACACGGTTTGAGAAAAAAGGTTGGCTTGGCACGACCCTATCCTCACCACTCTTGCTTGTACTTTCAAGGAACCCATCGCTCTGTTGACTGTCACGCAATTCATGCATCGCGAAGCAATGGCTTCCGGGAGATTGAAAGAGAATGAGTCTACAGGTAGACAGAGAGTGCGGCTACCTTCTGTTGCTGCGTTACATCTTCGCTTCTCAAAGGAAATTTGGAGGCCGCCCCGTTGAAAAGTATAGCCCAGGCTTGCCCGGTTGGTGGAGCCACTACGGCTCGTGGATCCTATTTCAGATCATACTGCAACGTGCAAATCAGTTGAGTCTGCACCGACCGGGTGCTCAACCCCGGGTTATCTTCAGCGATGGTTCCACTTAGCCAGCGCCGCAGAGCCGGCACCCTAGTGCCTCTATTCACCAATTCGGCGCCTATTTGGGATACTGGTCCAGAACTCGTTGAAACGGAACGCTGTACAGCCATCTTTTGCGTATTGGAGAGAGAGTGGCGGGGAGGCCATCGTTGGGGCTTATTCTAGTGGGGGATAAGCCAGTCTAAATTCCTTGAGAGTCCCAGGCAAAATGATGTCTCAAGGGCTTTAGGCGAGAATACCAGATTTAAGGGTGTGTAAGAAAGTACCACACATTGGGAGACCTTATTATGCGGAAACACCACCCTGCTCGTAGTATCGGTGGCTCCATTTGAGAAGGCCGTGTTTGCTTTAACAGGTACGGAGCTACTACTTTGCCCTTGCACAACAGAGACTCAAGTAGCATTAGTGTCCCGGTCTGCGTAGCAGTATCTTTTCATATAAAGCCTTTATTCGCGTAGAGTTGTTAGTAAAGGGTGAGGGTCAAGGTTATGCGTACACTTTATTGTTTTGTACATGTAGGGCTCGGCTTTTGTTGGTGTCCAGCCTCTTAAGAGAGGATTAACTCATTATTTGCCATTGGCTATGGGACAGCTTATGGGACTAGACAACCAAGGTGAAGCCTTATGCTGGTAGTGACCGCTTTAGCTACTTCAGAACTGGACTTGCAATAAAAGCAACAGCCTGCATACCCCGCAAAAGGACACATTTCAAGATGCAGCAGCGGAGATTTCTTACTAATGTTATTAAAGTCATTCTGGTAGCCGCTGTAGTCATCAAAAATGATGTGACTCATGAGCTCTCTAGCCGCAGCTGGTTCAAGGTAAAGGTTGGTAATGGTGGACAAAAGTACATATATATAAGGATTAGACTTGCACTAATCAACCACGGTACTCACTGGTCTCATCAGCTGCAACAAAACCTTGTATTTAATATTCTAGTTAACTATTCAAGAGCAGATCAAATGGCTCCAGAAACACCTTCATTGGAGTTAACCAATCATCTCAAACAGCTTTATCACGCCTATCGGCATACCAAAGATATAGACCAAAAAGGCAACTTCTTTTCTTCTGTCTGCCACCAGGTGTGCCGGCCGCAGCCGTCATTTGCAGCGCGCAATAGAGAGACTATTGTGCGATATCTCCACGAAACTGCAGACAAGGGCACTAACACCTCGTCGTCGACTACCGACTCAACAAACAACCAGTCAAAGAAGGGCTATTACACAATTCGGCCTGTGCGAGAAGATGAGTTTGAGTTTGGAACCGATGAACAAGTTGCACCAGCTGGCTTTGCGACAGCGAGCGAGCTGAGGCAAAGGGCGGAAACTGAGGGGTGGGTGGGCATGAGAGTTGATCTGTGGGATGTTGAGGTAGGAAAAGATCTCAGTGAACAGCGACTAATTAAAGTACATTATTGGTGGAGAAAAGAGGAAGATGGCTGGATACAGATCTTGCATGATATTCTATCTATAGGGCCCAAGGATGGGACTGAGGGCAGCGAGGGGGATGTGCTTGAGTGATGATGTTGTAAACCCCCGAGTTTACTTCAGAAGCTATAAACGTGCTATCACGTCTTAAATAAGATCATTACTGGTATACCTTATGACTTAGGCGGATCTTCGCTTTTGTTTATAAATTACCTACAATGTTCATTGCAACCAGCCGTCTCTTACAGAATTCTTCCAAGATCATTAAGATAATCTTATGTATTTATAGTCTATCGCCATATACCGATAACAACACTGGTCTATTCACTTTGATACATACATGTTCTTCATTTCTCAATACCAACACAGCTAAACTCTTCAGATCGCTCCGCACCAATGGCTCCTAATCATTCCGCTCCGTCCATGGACTCAGCGCATCCAGAAACTTGGTATGCGCCGCAGCGTCGCCAGTCCTCTTTAATACTTCCTCGTACTCCTCAGTGCCGAGACACTTAAAAAAGAGCAAAATAGCAGCCCACATGAAGTCAGTGTAGCTGATAGTATCGCCTAAAAAGTAAGGCCCGGAAGTCTCGTTGAGCAGCGCCGTTATCTCCCGCGCAAACGGCTCGGCACTTTCAAAGGCACCAGGAGAATGCTTCTCTCCATACTCGTGCAGCGGCATGCCTACGTCCTCCTGGCGTGTATTGAGAAAGAACTCGAGGCTTTGCTCTCCCAGGATCTTCTGCGCCACTCCAGGGACGTAAATTGGGCCTAACTCGTTCATAAAACCGATCATGCTTTTCCTGAACCGGGCTTGTACTGGCGTGTTCAAAGCCACTTTTGGCTCTGGATGCTTCTCTTCCATGATATCGGCAATTTTGTACGAGTCCATGATGTAGGAGCCGTCGGGCATTTGCATGGCTGGGAGTGTAAACTTGGGCCCCTTTTCATTCGGGGGGACGCTGATAATTGCTACATCAATAATGACAACGTTCATTGTTCGTGCAATCCAATATTCACGTACTGCTGGTTGAGTCGCGGCCCGATGTCGGGATATTCAACCTGCCAACGTTAGGCTAAATGGTGCCAGTCTACATGTCTTTGACTTACCCATTCTGTCTTGTAGTTGAGGCCTTTGTAGTTAAAAAGTAATCTCGCTGCCTATTGCTTTAGAATTCATGGCCTATCGCCCAAACTTAATGTGTCAGACATACTCCTCCAGATGTTCATCGACCAGCAAACGCGTGGTGCTTTGGTGGGGATGTCGAGCAGTGTGTAAGTGCCTGACGACATATTGCTGGCTATTCCGCACCCTTGATTTATGCAGGAAATGGAACAAGAGTTTCGTGATAGCGTAGTAGAGTGAGGCTTGAGTAGACGGGAACAAGAGATCAAATAGATAAATAACAAATGGAACCTTGGAGTGCATAGCCACGAATCCTTCAATCGATTACCTAGGTAGGCCTAGCAGACCCATCAATTTATCATGAACCCCCATTCTCCTAACTAAATACGTCCAAGCAAGCACATGGATCCAGGGAGGAGTTGCTACTAGAACTGACTATTGCCATTGCCATCTCAGTCATATTACCGGACATGGTTGAAAACCGAAGTATGGACGTTCTGTTGCATTTTAGATAAACTGCTTTATTTTTTCCTTGATCTATGCATAGCGTAGATTGATACTGCAACATGGAAAAGTGTAAGTCCACGTTCGCTACCATTACAAGCTTATTAGCGACCGCCTTCAGGCATTTTTAATAACGAGTTGCCTATTAAGCTTAATCGTCAACCCGCAATGGCTAAAAAGTTGATGTCCATTCTTACATCACATGATGCTTGGGAATAACCTATCGGTTACAACTTTCAGAATCTAACACGCCTGCGCGCATGCAAGAAAATACCTCAAATTAGAGGACGATTACAAGAAACCATGAATCAAGATCAATCACCCAATCCAAAGAGTCTAAAGGTAGGTGTATTACCCTAAAATCGACTGCAGTCTAACATTAGTGTCAACAACAGTCGTTTGAGATACAACCAATTCCTGAATCTATAGACTTCTCTAACGCCATAAAAGATCCAACTTATGTGGAAGGAAAAGGTCAGAAAGTGTATTGGCGGAATTCCTGGGTCAATGTGTATGACAAGGGTGAATGTACACCGAGGGATTGGTATGGAAAATGTGATGGATTTGTAATACTACCCGCGGATACAGTTATATTGATTGGTGCGGATGGTGGAATCATTTTGGAGAAGTGAGTAAGAGCAAGAGACACCGTTTGTACAGTGTAAGCTACTTCATATCTAGCTTTCTTAACACTTGAGCACACCCTTTCTTACTTACATGTGTCTGCGAACTTTGATCGGGTTACCCTCCAGAATTCCATGCGACAAAGTGGTCCATTACAGTATGTGTAGAATGGAGGTCCATTTGTATTTATTTAGTGGTTAAGCTTTGACTTTTCCGTCCCATACTCCTAAAATCCATCCTCCTCCAACATTTCGAGATCTCTCTTGAGGTTGGTAGTCTCATAAGACTCCCAATCTTTGTTTGCAGTGTACTTGAAAGAGTCCCACAGGTTGGATGCGAGTAAATCGGTCTTGTCTTCTATATCTGGCTTATTCAAGTCTTCTGTCGCAGCGTTGGGCAGCCGAACTCCTTGGTCATATTTGAAGAACCCAGTCTTGTCCCATGTTTCTTTGACTCGGCGAAGTTTATCGGTGTTGTCGCCGAAATAAGCCCTCTCGTAGAATTGTCTCGGAAAGTCACCGTCAGGGAAGTTAATAAAGGCAGCCTCGCCGTTAAGAGAGAGTGGCCTTAGAGCCTTCTTGACTTCTGCGTGAAAGGACCTCATGTCCCTTTCCATCCACTTATCTGTCCATTCTACCGTGACGTAAGCATGGTAAACAGCTTCACGCCAGAAAAATGCCGAATCTGTTGGCTTCCTTTCTGTTGCCTTGCCACCGGAATGAATCCAAGTAACAAGGAAGTTGACTTGTTCCCCGCGAAACTGACTTCGGAATTTTCTCATCAGACTTCGAATTGTGGCAGTGATATCTTCAATCTTTGATCTTTCATTGAAACAAAAAGAGCTAAAGAGCTCGTAGGTCTTGTTGGTTGGATAGGCCTTTTCGGTCTCCTCTAGCCATTGGTTCACCAAGGTCTCGTAGAGAAAGCGTGTGGACGGCTCAGGTAGTACTCTTCGCTTGAGTTGAGTCTTTAATTCCTCATTCTTGATGTTCTTGTCGATTGTTTTCTCGTAGCTGTTTTGACTGCCATCATAAGCAACGATAAATCGAATGCCGTCGGATTTTTGACTAAGGTCACAGATCCAGGTGCTGTCGATGGTAATGTTCTTAGGCCAATTGGTGGTATAGAAGTCGTTCATCGTAGAGATAGCCTCATTTGAAAGTGCGCCGGCGGAAACTTGGGCATCGCAAGGTAGGTTGTCGGTTTTTTCCTTGTTGGATTTGGGAAACCACTGATACCTGCCCGCGACCACAGTTCCATAAGCATTCTCCAGTTCCTGGACTTTGAGCTTCATCTGGACTAAGACTCCAAAATTGCCTCCTCCTCCTCCTTGGAGGGCCCAGAATAGTTCGCCTTCCTTAGATTTCGGGTCATCGGTTTTCTTCACAGTGACCACGTCTCCTGTTGCTGTTACAACGGTTGCCTCTTCCAATGTATCGCATCCCATTCCAAAGCTTCGCGTAAAGGGCCCAAGACCACCTCCAAGAATGAAGCCGCTCACTCCTACAGTAGGGCAACGTCCACCATTGATGATGTAACCCTCATGCCCGCCATTGATGAGCGTCTGGTAAACATGGCCCCACTGGCAACCAGCGTCCATGGTGACAATCTTCGACTTTATGTCGAGATTGACCTTCTTCATCCTTCGAAGATCCAGCGAGACACCTTTGAAGGCAGTGGAATGACCTGCATAAGAATGGCCATTGCATTTGATAGTGAGATTGACTTTCTTGGATGCTGCTTCTTTTACAATAGCCTGAACATGCGCAATCGTCTCCGGTTGAACCACACAATCCGGCCTCGAGAAGCGAAACAGGCGATTTGAAGTGGCAATAGCACGGTCATATTCTGGTTGCCCTGGTTCAAGAACTGGAATATTTGAAGATTTGAAGAGCTGCCGGGTTGCCAACCGGAGCATATATAGGGAAGCCCGCATCTTCAAACCAATATGAAGTCGCACCCCACTACTGGGAAAGTGTGGCGTGGTATCATCATCAAAAATTGTTCGCCCTGGAAAATTGTTTCGTTTTTATACTCCGATGATAGCCATTTTAAGAGCCTCATCTCGCGACTCCGGCCCCCGCGAACAGCATCAAGTACAATTCAAGCTGCGGCACACAAGCGGGGATATTGTATCAAAACGGAAAATAGTGCAGTATGATGGATCAGATTTACCTTCTTCTGTCTCTCTAAGACGGCAATTGGACTATTTGCAATAGCGAGTACTAGCGCCAGCATCATATTGGTGGCGGATTCTGGGTCACTCAGGCAATAATACCACGCCAGGGCGACCCTGCAGATTTTCATACCCGTCAGCCAGCCACAATATATCTTTCAGCCGTCTTTGAGCGCCTTCGGTAACGAATATTCAGTTTTGTTTGGTCAGAAATCTTCCCCACCAAGTTATCGAGTCGAACTGGAAGCCTAGTTGGGCATGCGGACGGCATATTAGTGAGCTGCAATGCTACCCGATACAGCCTCTTTGGTGTAGTAGCCCACGCCGACGGTCCGGACGCGACTGAGTGTAGGCTGAGACCTTTCTCAAGCTGAATTTAGAGTGCCCAAGTATTTCGATTATAAGTATGCTAGCAGGAAGGGAAATTAGCACTATATGTAAATAGCTAGCTACACAATACGATCTTTCAAGGTCGTTTTGCTAAGCAACCATGTCCATCTATGAAGATGCCCGAAAGGGCCTTCTTGTTGGATCAACTCTTGACGCTTACATCACGAAGAACCCAAACATTCTGGATGAACAAAGTCCTGATTCAGGTCTGACAGTATTGTCAATAGCAGCGATTGAAGGATTCCCAGAAGAAGTTGAACAGCTACTCAAAAAAGGTGCTAGAGCAGACGCCCTCACTAAAGATGATGAAACTCCTCTCCTTCTAGCTGCCTGGAAGGGTAAGAAGGAGCGTGCGCGCATCATCCAGCTGCTTCTCAAGAAGACGCCCTTGGGTTCTATCAACAGAACTTGCGAAAGAGCAAATTTTAACACGCCGTTAATGTTTGCAATTGAGAGAAAAGACTACGAATCAATTAGGCTGCTAGTGCAGGCTGGAGCTGCCGAGGATAAAAACATCAAGAACTCTGATGGCTTCACGGTGAAACAGATAGCCGATGCTGCAAAAGATCGACTTGTTACTCGCTCCCTTTTGCCAGATGAAAAGCTAAAGGCCGCAGTGCTCGCTGCTGATGTCACCAGCTTCCTCCTGTACATTGTTGCTTGGGCAAATAAGACCGTCAACGGGTTGGTTACCGAAATATTTGGGTTGAACCCCGAACTCAATGAGTCAATTGACGAGGTAAGTGCAGCCAAAAACGGTCGAAAGAAATAGCATAAAAGCGGTTTAATAACCCAAATAAAAGCAAATAACCCAAAACCAAGACTTGACCAAGGCGGAATTTGTTGAAAGAGTCAACGAATGGATGGAAACTCATGGTCCGCTAAAGCGATTCTTCCAAGGAAATGATGAATTTGTGCAAGACATGGCCGAAAAACTTGTGAACCTGGAGCAAGACCCTGGCAACAAGCTCCGCAGCCAAAATTTGGCAGAAACGATCAAATTGTCTTTGTACAAGCTGGTCATCTATTGTGGTAAGTCATTCGGAAATCAAGAGCATGGCTCATAAGTATCGTTATTCCTCATCTAATTCGCGATAAATCCCAATAGATGACAGCACTTCAATGAAACGTGACGGCCGCTGGGAGAGCCAAAAGGAATTGGTCCAGCGTATCGCGAAGATAGCCACCATGGTCCTCCCACCAGATGAAGGGGTTGCTCTAAGATTTATCAACCGAAACGTTGAAAACTCTGATAATCTCACACTTGAAAGGCTGGGAAATGTCCTGAAAGATATGGACTGGCGACCTGGTGGCGATACTCCGATCGGTACCGATTTGCGGTCCAAGATTCTCCAGCCGCTAGTATACAGCAAATTGGATGCAGGGAACCTTGACAGGCCACTTATTGTCATAATTATGACTGACGGTATGCCAGAACGCGAAGATAAAACTGAGCTTGAAAGAGTCATTCTTGAGTGCGAAAAGAAGATACAGGATAGCGGCTACCCTCCTCAGAGTACGTCAACTTGTTTCCATGTCTTTCTTTCCTTTCTCTCTCTCTTGGAGTCATTGAGATTAACAAAATTGGCAGCCGTTAAATTCATGATTGGTCAGATAGGGACTGCAAAGTCTGCTGCAAGATTTCTGGCGTCCCTAAGGCAGAATTCAGATATTGCTCGAACAACATTGGTCACTTCAGGTATGCTTCCTACGATTTAAATTTGTGCGTTTACTTACACTCCGTAGATAAACTTGATGATGCGTTTAAGGACTACAAGGACAACGACTCGAAGTTAGATAAATGGGTGAGACTTCCATGTTGTTTCTATCTGGTTATTGCTCGATTCTCGCCGAAATACATCATGCTAATATTTCGCCACTAGCTGGTCGAAACTTTGTTCACTCCTTTCCAGAATCTAACAGGAAGCAACTAATAGCAGAGATGCGCGATCTGTTTTTTATATGCCAGAATAAGATGAGAACTGTATACATCTCAAGGTAAATGGCTAGATATTGCCAGGTAGGAGTACAACAAATTGCCAATTTTGTATTTGACTATATGTGTGGTTCACTGTGCCAACAGTTATTCCTTCGCGTTTTTTGCTTCCAGATGAACCGGCTGAACAGTCTCACAATCTTGTGTTTTAGCATCTTCAGCGTATTGAATATTCTCGATGTCGTAGTTTGTGTCCCGAATACTCCAAATAACATATGCAGCAAGAGGCAGTGATAAGATAATAAGTAAAGACGAGATGAGAATCTCTCCGATGAATGGGGTCTGAATGATAATATCAGCATCTTTGTGTACCATATCTCCAAAATTCACGCCCTATGGAGAGCTACCATGCATGCAAATACGTACCTTGACTGCATCCATCCCAAATGATACAGCAGCACCTGCTGATTGTATACCTTTATAGTATCCCGCCATCCGAGCCAATTTGAATGGCTCGTTACTCATGGAAGACATAGTATAGTATGCAAGGCCCTGAAATGAGGCATCGACGATATAATCTAGGGGAAGTCATTAGCTTCTTTTGTGGCATGTTTGGGTAATAATGATAACTGACAGGCAAAGAGAAGCAAGATCGGCCCAACAGATACGCCAGTGGTCCAATCCCAAGGAATTGGATGATTGAGAACCTTGGTGTCAGATCGTGTAAACTGAACTTGGAAACCTATGCCAGATCCCCAAATAATGCAGGTTGAAATGAAGATAATGAAACACCCTGTAAGAGCGCGATTACGACGTGTGAAAGGCAGGACATCAGTTAGATAACCTATCATCAGTGACCCAATCATCGAACCAAGACCAGTTAGGAGAGACACCAGTGCACGGGTACGTCCATTAAAGAGGAACGCAGTCAAAGCTCCTTGGTAGGAATAAAAGTAGTTAGATGCAAAAAACATCGGAAATAGAGCCACCATCCGCCAATCTTTGAAGAGTTGCAAAAATTCGTGCATCTCTTGCTTGGGACTGAGTGACTTTTGAGGTTGGACTATTGTGCCGTCTCCACGGACGACTAAATGGGGCGGCAGAACCAACCAGCTAGTCAACAAAGCCGTGAGCATAATGATCATGAATGTGGTATAAACGCCCGTTGAGATGGAAGGCAGAGTACTGTGGAACTCAATCCGAAGGGCTATAACAGAACCAATCAAGGCTCCTAGCTGGAAGATGACCCAGAAGGCTGTGAAAGATCGGCCCTTGTCCTTTTCCAATGGGTAGGACATCATGATAGATCCCTGAGCAGACCAGAATAAGGATGCTGTGACGCCGAGGAAAGCACCAGCAAAGATGACAAACCAGCGAGTGCCATGGATGTGGTAGTTCCATAGGGCTCCAAGATAAAGAGCGTATCCAGAAGTGCCAAGAGCCATTGTGAAACGAGGGCCCAGGATATTCTATGATTGTGTCAGAATATACATATAGGATCATAAAGGATATTATCAGTGCGGTTATAACATACATTGACGCTGCCGCTGAAGAAACCAGAGATAAAGAAACAGGCATATAGAACGCTGTTAGCAATATCGCTGAGCCCCACGTCGCCTAAGCCACCACCACCAAGGCCGTTGACTGCACTATGCATGCCCACAGAGGAAAAGGCTACAAAGCCGACAAGGCAGACTTGTGTCCATGGTGAATTGTCTAGACCAGAACGTCAGTATTGTGCTGATAACATGTGTTGAAAGGCATACGAACATCGGAGTCGCCCAATCTTGAGTTCTGCCAAGTTGATCATGGCGAATTCCGATTATTCTTGAGGTGATATTATGATCCCGACTCGTATTCGCGCGGTATGAGGAGTAGGTAGAAGGTAGTGAGATGCGTTGAAGTATGTACAGGTATGAGAAGAGTTGTAGAGGAAAATCAAGTCGGGCTCCGAGAACAGTTATACTTTTCCGAGTTTCCTCTTTCAGCACTGGCATTACATCTCCAGCCAAATCTCTTAGGAAATTGATCTCAGTT
Source organism: Trichoderma endophyticum (assembly GCA_035079535.1). NCBI lineage: Eukaryota > Fungi > Ascomycota > Sordariomycetes > Hypocreales > Hypocreaceae > Trichoderma > Trichoderma endophyticum. The sequence continues at coordinate 258,356 of JAPMIQ010000001.1, forward strand.
AGGGCAACGGCGGACTGACAGAGTCCTTGCCATGCCCAAACAATCTCGGTATGGTGGAAAAATTGTAAAGAAGCAGTGCAGAGTCTTCGATCTAGAGCACCTCGACGAGATTTCTGAGGCGTCTTTTTAGGGGAATGTTACATCCTCTTCCCCGAGTCAGGTTTTAAGCTATTGTTGGGGCTAGGGAATCTTACACTTCCACAAAATGCCAGATGAGGGGGCCATTTATTAGCTTCGGCATCAACCCCAGATTTCTTATCAACTAACCCACATTCACGGATGAGTAGTCCGAGCTCTTGGTGCCCTGTCAATCAATTATTTTGTCATTTTCGATTAATTTTCAACGCGTGGACTGAGACACGGGATCAGTTGCTCACAGAAATCACAACCACTAGGAAGGGCCTACGATTGGCATTAGCTCCTTTTGCACATCTCTAAAGTATTAACGAGTAGATTTATTGAAAATGTATATTGATTACAATAATAGTATAAGTAGAAGATTATTAAAGTGTTGCAATATTGAATGGGGCGTGGGCTTAATTGAGAGTAACAATCTCGTTATACTGTCCACCTACTTTATGGCGCCTTGGAATGTATAACCATCTGTTGTTTCTCAAATCGTGTTACGTTGCATAGCGATATCTCTTTAAGTCATCCATCTATTCTTGAGGCGTGATGTTCCGCCCAATGCCAATGGATACACTGTTGATCATCCATGATCCAGTGATTGCTCGGGCCGGCATTCAGTTACAACGACCTCCGGCCCGACATTCAGTCACAAATCCGGCCCGAAGTTTCTCGGTCCGAGACACTATCAACGGTGTCTCCACCCTCCACCCTCCACCCCGTCTGTCACTCTTCAAACAAAGTACACTGGTCAAAGATGGATATAATAACAGCATCACGCCACTTTTACATGGTAATACTCCCCTTCATTTGATAAGGAGTGAATGCCTTGATCATTAGGCAAGGATCGGCTTCAAGAAAATGGCTGTCTCTCCCGTGACTTTGTTAGTACTTGGTGCCGGCAACCGTGGCCGAGTAAGTGCAAGCATTGATGTGTCCCCAAGAAGCTTCATCTACTAGCTTCATGCTGCCTCACGGCCTGGTATAATGTTAACTGTCTCTTAGGCGTACGCCAAGTATGCGCGAGATAATCCCAATCTCGCCCAGGTGGTTGCTGTTGCTGAGCCGCGCCCGGAACGGAGGCGGGTTTTCTCTAAGCCCCATCAGTATGTTAACTACCATATCTTGTCTTTCACAGTTTGATTTGCTAACCTTTCGGCTCAAGTATACCGGAGGAACTACAATTCGACGATTGGAGAGCGCCACTCGCAAGAGGTAAAATCGCCGACGCTGTCATCATTGCTATATTAGTAAGTAACGACCTACAAGTTTTGCTTCAAATTTGAGAGGGAAGAGGACTGGGATATACCGAGAGATGGTATTAATACGAGGATAATCCAGGATAACCTTCATCTCGAAGCCGTCGCGGAATATTCTAAACAGGGATACCACATCCTCTGCGAGAAACCTATGGCAACAAATGTTGCCGACTGTATCAAGATGTTCCAAGAAATCACCCGCCTACCTACTCCGAAGGTATTTGGTGTTGGGCACGGTATGCGATTTAAAACACATTCTTTGGTAGTCGGTAATGCTTTGACACTGACCAACATCTAAAGTGCTTCGATATTCGCCTTATAATCAAGCTGTCAAAGACGTTATTGACTCTGGCGCACTTGGAGAGATTATCAATATTCAACATATCGAACCAGTAGGAAGCCGACATTTCGCCCATTCATATGTTCGAGGCAATTGGCATAAAGAAGCAGATTCCACTTTTGCTCTCATGGCAAAATGCTGCCAGTAAGTTTTCCCTACCATCGCTCTTCGCTTTCTGTATATTAAATGGATAAGCGATATCGATATTCTCTCCTTCTATCTCTCTGGCCTAAAGCCTTTAAAGGTCCATTCATTCGGATCTCTATCGCATTTCAAGAAGTCTAAAAAGCCTATCGAGGCAGGCGACGCAATAAGCTGCCTTGATTGCCCATACGAGTCTCAGTGCGCCTGGAGTGCTAAGAAGATATATTTGGAGACTCTGGGACGAGAAGTAAAACAAGTGAGTATCATGTCCAAGACTTGATTGCTATGAGCACTGAGAGGCTGATTGTTTGTAGTATTCGCAGAAGATAGTCGACGCAGAGATTCCCGATATCGAGAATGTCACCGCAGTTCTGAAATCGACTGCATATGGAAGATGTGTTTATGAATGCGACAACGATGTAGTTGATCATCAAGTCGTCAATATCGAATATGAAGGCGGTGTTACTGCTAGCATGACAATGTCAGCATGTAAGTATATCAGTCGCATCCCAGCCATCGTTATTGAAGGTACTAAATTACGGATAAAGTTACGGAAAGTGAATGTTTTCGTGGTACTCGTATCCAGGGAACCAAAGGAGAGCTAATCGGCGATATGATAACATTTGTAAGTATCCTCCTTCGTATCTTGGCACCATGGGTAATTACTGACGTGTTGAATCTATTCTATAGGACGTTTTTGACTTCGCCGACCGCACAAAGAAATATTATACTCCAAGGCAAGACGGTGGAAACCATGGTGGTGGGGATAGAGGAATTGCGGAGGCCTTTGTCGCCTCAGTCGCGAACAACAGACAAGAGGAGCTCAGAGTTACCCCTCGAGAAATCCTAGACTCTCACCTGCTGGTTTTTGCAGCTGAAAAGGCTCGACGAGAAGAACGAGTTATCAACTTTACTCAGTTTGAAGAGGATTGCATGTTGGGTAAAGATGTTGGGTTCTAGACTTAGTAGAGCATTAGCTGTGCAGAGTCCAGCTATTTTCTTGTAGAACATGAGAATTCTCAAACTCTACATCCAGAACCTCGCACACCGTAAGATCATTGTGCAGTGTGTTTCTGTTGCATTAAAACCGGTGGGATGAATGAGTCTACCGCGTTATAGCTTTTAACTAGGCAAGCTGAAGTGTACCGAATGTTCATCGCCTCCGTTGATGAAGCCTAGCAAGTTCAGCACGATGGTCAGTACTGAGCCGCAGAAAACGTGCTGAAGGTATTTGGACACTCCTCAAACAGGAGAATATTATCTAGACAGAGATTGAATAAATCTGAGCTTGACATGAGATCTCGCAGAGAGCTATGACTAAATACGCTGCAGAAGCCTCCCAGCCTACCCACGGGCCCAGCTGAACGTGTCAAGCAATTCGAAATTGAAGTCCAAGGGCAAAGAATCCAACGATGGTGGCGGCCAAGTACTCTCAATCGTCGTGTTCAGAGTATGATCGAGGACATGCTGTATCACCGCCTTGCAGTTGGCGCAGAGATCGGCATTGGGAGCTGGGGGATGCACCCAGTCGAGGAAGGCGACCAACATACTCAGCTGTTGTATAATGCTTGCTCGAGTGATCTTGTCATTCTTGGGGTGAGTTCCTGTAAATGTAGGCTCAAGAAGCTCCATGCACATGATCCCCCCTCCAGGAGCAGCATAAGCAATTAACTATTTGATCCAATGAGCTACGAATGCATGCCCATAGAACATAAATAGGTACACTTACCAGCCACTCAAAGTCGTTGCGCGCTTCGAGCAGGCGGTCTTTATGGGACCAAAAAGTGAGTGTAAGAGATACCATCTCGAAGCTAGTAACAAGCAAGTCACCCTCATCTAACATGTTCTGACGAAGTAGAAGCCTCTCCAGAATAAAGATATTCTGAAGGTGATCCAATTGGACAAGGAGCTGAGCCAGGATATGGTAGGAGGGAATTTTGGGGTCCAGAATCTCATGAGGTTTATATATTAGTGATGAGGGAATTTGTCTCATTGCGGTGATCTGACGAGACTTGATATCTCTAAGAGTGGCTTAGCAGTGAACCACAGGCGTGTTGAATATGCGACTTACAGTAGTGTACTCGTTGAAATAGTGGCGGCTTTATTGAGCGCAACTTCCACAAGTTCTGCCCGAATGAAGGCACAAATCGTACGCGCACGAATGAAACTCACAGAGTAGATGCCGCCATGTGTATTCCAGCCATTTACATCCAAGCCATTGAACGAGCGAGTGACCACCGCCTCGTCAGCAAAGAAATCACCATCATCAATGTCTAAAGGCAGCGGCATAAACATGAACCTATAGTTAATTAGAGGGGGCCGCCCCGTGAACATGACAAATGTTTGATCCATCATGAAGATAAATGCTGCGAGTTGCTTTCGATTCTCTTGACAAAAGTTGGGCTGCGATGAATCTTGCTGTGGATCCGTATGTATTCCTAAGAATGTAAGGAGAGCCACTGTGTCCGCATGCAGTCTCCATGCTGAAAGACCTGAGGTATGTTAGTTGGAATGAGCAGGTTATACTGAGTAGACAATATTAGGACGAACTTGCGTATCCCATGATCGTTGACTCCATGATGGTCTTTCGTGAGAGTAGAAAAAGAAGCAAACTACTTCCACTGGAGAAGATGCGTGACAGCTCAATGCATAACTCTAAACAGGTGCGTGAGATGTCAAGTGAGATTTCCTCATAAGTACCATCTGGACTAAGTTCTAGAACACCGTTCTTCCTAAAGATGAACAACAGCCCTATTGATTCCCACCGTAGATTATGGTTGGTAAATCCAGAAATCCAGCTATTGGCATCAGGATTAACCTCAGAAAGGGGTTTGAGGGTGTTCTCAGTTAATACTTGGGCAATTTCCTCTAGTTGTGCATCCGTACGGTCCGTACCAAGAGATTGGCCGAATATGGTGTCCAAAGACTTGATAATCCGGTGAGCGGCAACTCGGACCCAGCCACCGCTATTATTCGGCGTAGTAAGAAGCCTAATAGTACAGCTAGATGGACGGGGCACGCTGCGGAGGACAGTGATCCACTTGTCTCGTATTGAAGGAGTAAGGAGAACGGATGAGTTTATGTAGCTGGCTTTCTTTGCTTCATCATTAAGTAGAGGGGCGGAGATTTGGAAGCTGTGAAGCGTAGAGAGTCGATTTTTAGCTTCTTCATAGACGGTGGAGTGGCTGAGCGACCCGAGATATCCCGACCCGGGATCTGTGACGGGAGGAATGTGCTGTTGACAGGCAGAGAGGGAGTTGGGAACACGGGTCTGGCTGAGAGGAGGCGTATAAGGTGACAAAGCAGATGGTACAGCTTCAGTGTTTCGCACCGCTTCCGGAGAGGTTCTTGAGATGCGTCTAGTGAGCCTCCTCGGTCTCACTTCGCTGGCGGTGTACTTGCACTCCCTCTGCCGGCTCTTTCTCAGACACCGCCCGCACACAGGCAGCGCGTGATCGCAGGAGACTTTGCGGATCCGGCAAGGATCGCATGCCTGAAGTCGACCATTCTGGCGTTGCAGCGGAGGCGGATTGTGTGTTGACGACCTCTGCATTGTCGCCTTGACCATTGGGCTGCAGCTCCCAAGTTTGTCTCTACACTAACATGCCGTCCAATTACCTTGGAGTTATAGCCGGCACGTGATTGTCAGCTCGACATCGAATAATTGCCTACTTTGGTTATCCCTAGTTCGCAGTTTTTTAAGGCTTACAGTATCGATCTGAAATATTGAGACTGGGCTTTGAAGCCTCGGGTGAAGAGGCTGAGAGAATTCAATACTATACCAAACTTCGCGGTTTACCACTATGGATAAAAATATTCCATTCATAACGATATACGTCAATGGATTAGAGGAAATAACTCAGAAGTTCATGTGGTTGTTGATTGACAGCACAAGGTAGGTTGTATAAAAAGAATGATTACGGTCATAATACGTAGTAGCTCACTGAAATACTCGAGCATTTCATGAGTTGGAGTTGTTTTGGCGGACCATATTGGTTGAGTACTTTTGCTGGAGATACAACCAGTGTCTCTGATTGTTCTACAGGAAGCAATTGACTCCTAGGTTTTAATAAAAGGCATCCATGGATACTACACGCTTTGTCTCAGATGTTTGCTGGCCTTTGTACTATTGTGAAGCCTTGTAGGGTGAGTAAGTCCACATACCCTGTAATTCCACACGTAAGCTCACTTCGAGTAACGCGATATGCAAACCCCGGTCGCCGGTACTGCAAACTCAATTGGATAATTGAGCACCTCTAAGTCGGCGGATTATCACAAAATATTATTGTACAATGGATTCAAGGTGTGTTTTGCGAGTAATATTCCATGATAACATTACCCCCAAGGAAGAAACATCTGGGAAAACTCTCATATTGTAAAATAGATCGATGACTTCCAACGGCCGCCTAGGACTTAGTCGGTGTTCCATGATTGGTTAGCTTGCCCGGTTAGCTCAATCGGTAGAGCGTGAGACTCTTAAGAGTTACACATTCTGAATGCAATCTCAAGGTTGCGGGTTCGACCCCCGCATTGGGCTTTTCCTATAACAACCCGATTGAGATTCGAGGCGGTTTTTTTTTTTTTTTTTTTTTGCATTATTTCTCTTTTTTTTTTTTTTTTTTTGAGTTTGTCAACCTTTTCAGATATTGAAGCTGCATGTGTTTTAGTGAAATTTTGATGATATTGTAGCATCTGCGTGGTATGGTACAATAAAGCATGTGCGTTCTGTACAATTGTGTTCTAATTTACGTGGATTGACCATCCATATCAAGTCATGGATTCCAAGGTCACTATTCATATATACACAGAATCATATGTGCTTCAATGTTCTTCTCACTGCTTTTTCCTGAACGAGTCTCAAGTCTTCCTTGTCCGTATTACTGGCAAGAAGACCACCACTCACTCTCCTCAACGCACTTGTAAGGGGCCACACATTGTGTAGGGCCAGTGTATCCAATGCCACCGCACTATTATACAACCGTTAGCTTTCACATTCAAGTGGTCCTTGGCAACCTCAAAGTGTTTTTAATGGTAAATGAAACTCACCTGGTCAAACTGGCCAACGGTGCCACCTGAAGGGTTTGAAGGAGTAGAGCTGGCAGGGGGAGGAACTTGGGAGGTGCTGCTAGGAGGAGGAGCGGAGCCAGATCCTCCACATGGGGAGCCGGTAGTAAGAATGCTCTTGGCCTGTTGAGCGAAGGTGCATCCGTTGATGACGTTGGAATCAGAGTATCCGGCGTCCCATAGCATGATGCCTCCGAAAGCAGGGTTGGACTTGGTGCTGGCGACGATGCTAGCCAGCTGGTCGGGTGTCGCGTAGTACTTGGCACCTCCAGCGTTACCATTGGCACCCAGAGTAGAAGCAGGAGCACCAATGAAGAGCTTTGCGTTCTTGGAGGGGGTGGTGGAAATGAATGACACCCAGTCATCGAAGTTGAAAGGGGCATCTCCGGGCAGACCAAGAGAGCAAGTTGGGTTGTTGTTGTAGAACTGGACCCAAAGATAGTCAAATTGAGAGCTGCTGATAATCTCACCCATGTTGGGCTCAGGGATGGGGCACTGAGGAGCTCCGGTGATGTAGTAGGTGTTCTTGGAGTCGCTGGCAAAGTTGGAGCGCAGCGTTGAGATCATGTATTGGTAGTACTGGCTTCCAGCGTTCAACTCAATGTCAAAGTCGAAGCCGTTGACAAACACGCTTCCAAAGGGGCGCTGGACAGTAGTGTTGCCAGAGTTGCCGTATGCGTTCCATAGGTATTGACCGATGGCCACAGCCTGTGACTGAGATGACAGAGAGTACGAGCTGGCGGCACCACCGAGAGACAAGATGACCTTCTTTCCAGCAGACTGGCAAGTCGTAATTGCAGAAGCAAGTTGGTCGCATTGCTGAGGGACTCCAGTTGTGCCAACGAAGCATGAGTTGCCCATGTTGCCGGAGGGGATGTTGCCAGTCGCGCCATAGATATCAAGGAAGGACAGGATGACAATGTCGATTCCTGCGCTGGACGTGCAGTAATGAGAAAGGTCGTCAACTTCATTGTTGGTAGCTCCCCAGTAAACAACATTCTGGGCACCAGAAGCTTGACGAGCCTTGACGGTGCGTGAGGGAGCGGCAGCTGCCAAGGTCGCAAGACCAAGGCTAACAAGTAGAGAGCTGGAAAGCATTTTGGCGGTTTAAATGATGACAAGTGTAATATATATACAATGAATAATAGCTACCAGCAGATAAAGGAATGGATAGGGCACTAGGCCTGTGGACTGACTTGCACTGAACAAGAGAGCGCTTCAACTCGAGGAAGTCGGCATAGATATACTACTTCCATCAAACCTACAGTGGATCACACGACGGACTCTGATGTTACAGCATGTTGCTCCGTCCAAACGGTGAACACTCGGAGTCGAGATGCCAAATACAGATACTCATTCCTACCGTGTAAGGAATGTAGATACTGATCATCTACAATATGTTTCACGTTGGCCGTCAAGAGGAGACGTTACATGGGGGAGCAAACAAACAAATCGGTGGTGTACAGTAGCCGCGGGCGCCTGGATGAGATCGAACAGGCCCACTCTGTTTCCAGGTCTCTTCTCAGGATAGATACAGTGACTACTACTACTCGTGACAAACGTAGAAGTAGGAAGGTAAGAGATCTGACAGGTAGCTGCTGTAACGAGTTCCGGAGTTATGGAGTGGGAGTGTGTATCAGATATGTGGAGGTGGCATGCGCCGAGCTTCTGGTACCTGAACTAAAAGCGCACCTGCAGGCTATAAGAGCGCATGTTTAAGTTGATCGAATAGTAGTTTCCTGGTTTGGCAGCTTCAAATAGTAATACTACAATACCATGAGCGTGGTAATTTATTAGTGTCTTCATAAACGTCTTGTTTAGGCAGGTCTGTACGTGTCACGGCATCTTCACTCCGAGTAGCCGCCTCAAGGGCGGCACTGATCTTATAAAAGTCATCTGCTGCACCTGAAGAGGATAAGCCTGTAACACTGGCCTCAATAATCATGAGCTGCACAGGAATTCGTCTCCGCAACTGCGGCTCGAGGCGTCCCTTATCACAGGATACAACGTTCCTGCACTAGCACGGCGCTTGACTCCACACAACCAGTGAGATTCACGTTGAAGAGTTCATGCATCCTGCTGCAGAGTCATCAGATGAACTGCTATGAGTACTTAATGTGTGCTTGATGTCCTGCAGATCAAGTGGGAGGGTGAGATGCAAGACATGTAAGTAGGTGTGATGGGGAACATGCACGTGCTGTCATAGTCAGTGTGCCGCGCGTTTATCAGAGTAGACTCGCATTTGTCTATTCATCGGCGCCAGCGATGATGGAATACTCTTCTTCAGCGCAATAAATTTGTCAAACGATGCTGGCATGTCAGACCTGGTGACAGGGTCTATCGGCATAAGCCCGCCGGAGCGCTCAGTTCACATACCATCTCAAATAATAGCAACATATCGTAAGATATCTGGATTCTGATACAAACTGCAAGGCTATGGCGAGATGCACTGCTGACATGTAGCAGACCAGTGAACAGAAACGAGGAAGGCCGGTATTTTAACCCCGGTCATCAGGCTGACTGTAATGCTCGATCCACAGAATTGTTTCTTATTTGGATATTAGAACGGATTGTCTAAAAATGCCGTCGAGGACTTATTCTGCCTCGAGAGGCATCTGAGCATTGTAAAATGGTCTCCGGTATTGGAGCCCTCATTTATACTGCAATGGCAGTATCCGACGAAGATGAAATTGTGGCCCAAGTCAAGGACGTTTCTTCTGATATTGCTTGAGAATGAATGCCAGAGACTCGAAATACATTCAAGACGCCGAGCCAACTTACATGTATGCCCCCAAATACCCCCACCGTCACCAAACCATCAAATGACCCCCAACGCGGCCCTTGTTATCATACCCTGCTGCCCACTATGCATGCCATGAATAGCTTTGGGGGATCTCTGATAGCAAAAGAGTGGTTAACCTAGATATTCATGCTGATAACTAACTGCTGATAATAAGTGAATACTACCGAGCACTGCGGGAATAAGTAGCTGGTTGATGGTGGTACAGGGTGCACCAACATTGTAGCCGGTAACCACCGGGGCTGGTTATCAGTACACAAAGCAACAAAATCGCCCTGACCAGTAATATTGATGCTTGCGCCTGATTCTTCTGTGATATAACGTTGCAAAGAGAATATACAACGCACGATTTGTAGGCGTGGTTTACCTACTTGACTTTCTTTCAGCATGAAGACAACATCCGTTAATCAGATACCGTAAGCTCTTTCGGCGATATTGGTCTCCATCTTACAGTCGCAGTCTAACAAAGAATAATATCAGCAGACGAGTTTGATGCAACTTGTAAGAGAAGAAAAGCTGATATTTTTGATGTAATTACCCAGTTCCGACTTTGAGACTTACTTATGTTGAGCGAGCGCATCTCTTTTATATGCTAGAGCTCGTGGGACTTATTCAGACGCTGGCTTATGTATTACGGCAGGATCTCAGTGGACACGGGCCACAAGTAAGATCAAAGCAATAGAATAAGATGCACAAGCTTGGCTCCGTGTCTTTCCGAATTGGATTAGCCGCAGAATTGAGAGACACCTGATGGATTCTACACAATTCCTTGTGCTGCCTAATATATGTGCGTTGGCGTCCTTAGTTGGAGGATGCGCGAATGGAGAAGAAGGATTCTTTACCTCGATTTGATGAGTCAAAATAAATTAGGCCAGTCACACGCATCGAGTGACTCAATCCAGATTCGCCAAGATTTCTACGCATTTCTTAAAGATTTTCGCGCTCTAGGAACTGCGACCAGGCATTAACCAAAAGGTCCGGGGAGCCCTCAACTCCGATGTCCCGATTGGCCAATCGGTATTACTATATGCATGCGAGTCGCAGGTCTATTCGTCAGCCTTCTCGCGCCTTGCATTTCAGGATCGAAGAAACTGAGTCTTGGACTGCAGGGTGTTGTAAGAAGGGCGGCAGATATTTCTGTAGAGATGGATGGGAGAAATGATGCTTTCTCTTGGCCGTCCGGCTTTTGCTTCTTCTTCTATTGCTCAGGGTCGCGTAGCCTATCATCTCTCATTGCTCTGCTCCATGTTAGTCCAAGCATTCATTTGTAGCTAGGGAGATCATTACTTATCCGATGGCTTCACGTCTTCTTTTAAAGGCGGTGGCTTCCTCCTCCTCGCCCTTAATCCAACAAGCTAGAATACCCTCAAGAGTGCAAGCGCTCCTCTTCCGTCCTACCATTTTCTCAAAACACAGAGCATCATCACATCTCACACCCTTCTTTCACCATGTCCGACTACAGAGTACTGTGACAGAGGCACCGAAAAAGAAGCTTCGGCGGTATTGGAAGTTGTTGATTGCCCTGGGAGCCACAGCTGGTATTACTACAGGCGGTGTCGTAGTGGCAGACAGATATTATATGGGAGGAATCCTGACACGCAGCTTGCGAGCATATGCGACAATCGCGCAAGTCGGGGTCGACTACAAGATGCATTCAGGCAAGAATCCCAAGGGAGGTCGTGTGCCCATTGACGAGCTTCACGATCGAAACGCCGCGCGAGTTTGTAACATGATCAAGACGAGCGGCGGCATCTTTCTCAAGATTGGCCAAGCGATTGCTGTACAAGGAGCAGCCCTGCCAGAAGCGTATCAGCGCGAATTCAAAAACATGTTTGACGATGCTTCGCAAGAATCTTGGAGTGATGTTCAAGCAGTCATCAAAGAAGAATTTGGTGCCAGTGTTAGCGAAGTATTTGGCGATGGTGTAGAGAAAGAGCCTAGAGCTTCGGCTTCAATAGCGCAAGTTCACTATGCGAGACTGAGAGATGGGCGAGAAGTTGCGATCAAGGTGCAGAGGAGAAACTTAGCACAACAGGCATCGTGGGACCTCTGGACATTCAAGTATGATACACTCCTTTTTATACAGTCTCTTCGATGGCTACTAACGATGGCAATAGGGTCCTCTGCGACTTGGTAGGGAGAACGACAGATATTCATATCCAAGGCATTGGCGACTATATCATGGAAAATATCATGAAGGAGACGGACTTTGAGAACGAGGCAGCTAATTCGATGCGGATCGCCGAGCTTGTAAAGTCAGATCCTGATCTGAATAAGAGAGTATACATCCCCCAGGTCTATACAGAACTCACATCGAAACGTGTCTTGACGTCGGAATGGATTCATGGCGCCAAACTCTGGGATAGAGATATTATCACTGGTGCACACAATCCTTCTGGCGAGACTTCTGCGGGCATGGGCCTTAAGGAGGCCGATATTATGACCACAATCATCGATCTCTTCTCGTCACAAATGTTCAAATGGGGTTTTGTTCATTGTGATCCTCATCCAGGCAACATGTTTGTTCGACGTCTGCCGTCCGGCAAACCACAGATCGTGCTTATAGACCACGGCCTTTATGTATCGTTGTCTGACAACTTGCGGCGCCAATACGCTCGTTTCTGGAAGTTTCTTTTGACCGGTGATCAGAAAGGACTAGAGGAAGTTTCGACCGCCTGGGGCATGAAGACAGCCGATGCCTGGGCTGATACCTTCATGTCTCGAGAGAAGAAGCCAGAGCCGCTCGATGAGACACCTGAAGAGAAGTCACAGAGAGCTATCAGCGAAGCATCTGCATTCTTTGGCGAAGAAGGCTTATACCCCCGTGAACTCATATTTCTGGAACGAAATCTTGCTCTCGTCCAAGGTAGCAATCGTTTCTACGATTCTCCCGTCAATAGACTCGGCATGATCGGTCGCTCAGCAATGCTGAATCTGCGGCACGACAACGAAGTGACGTTTGCACAATCAGTGAGCTCACGATGGGCCATGTTTGTTCTCGATGCCGTGTTCTACTTCAGCAGGTGGAAGCAGTACATGGGCTGGGGCAAAGGTTTCGAGGACGAACTGAAGGAGGCAGAGGAGAGGATGGCACAAGAGATGAAAGACTCCATGTCTGGTCTCTGGGAAGTCGACAAAGAAGCGGAATGAAGGCGTCAGGGAGTATCATCGACTCTTACACCATACTGGACATTTTTTTCATGGGATGGCTGTCCATAATTTGCCTCCCCCTTATTTTGTCATTCTGAGGTTGCATACATGTATACTATCCACAATATCTCCTGTCTTATCTTCAGCTTTCCGGGCATCAGTTTTTGATTTCTTCCGAGCCCCTTTTCCGGAATTCTTTTTCCGGAATTCTTTTTCCGTTCATATTTTTGTTCGGATTCCGTTCCAATCTTAGTAACAAGATGCATGAGCTCAGCTGCGCACTAGGCGTATCCGGCCGAATTAACCCACAATTGTCTCCAAGGTAGCGCTGGCAGCTTGAAAATTACAACCTCACTCATAACTCCGATGGAACATCGCCGATTTACTCAACATGCCAGTAACTAATCGAGAATAAATTGCATTGATGGACTCCATAACCTGTCTAATTATTACGCCAATGACCTTGGAAAATCCAGAGCCAACAATCCGACCCTTGTAACGAATGAGTCATGCACAACCTGCATGTGTTGAGGCCGGTTCCAAAGACTAACTAACTACCTTAAGCTATGAATAGCAATACCGTCCGTAACTTGGCCAATGACAAACAAGACTTTAACATTACCAAGCGTATGACCAAGCAGAAGATCCAAAACTCTACATGATCTAAGTTCAGTAATCGTACATGCGTTTTCCTGTTTTGACCTCTGTGGGAATATTCAAACATCCCATGGCAAATATGGCATTGTCAATTAGCTTGATATCAGTGCCTGTGTCTCTGGGTTAGCAACAGCGATCGCAATGAATAATCTCATATCCGTACCAGGTGATCCCATTAGGGCAACTGCAAATGGTGATTGCTCGGTCCGTTTGCTGACTCTTGAATGGTACGGTATTTGGCCAACTGCATTTGATTAGAATAGGTCTGAGTACTTTGCAATTTTGTAATCTTACTTGGAACAGTGAGAACAGGGGCTCCCATGACAGGCCCAAGTGCCAAAGCGTTGATGCCTGGTTGGTGTGGTCTTCGGAAACTGCAACTGAGTTAGCTTTCATCAGGCGTAAAATAATAACTAGTAAGCAAAGATATGCCTTACTTCGGACGGTCGTCTTTGTGATGATTATTTTGGTGATCTTGGTGGTCTTGGTGATGGTGGTCTTGATGATCTTGGTGATGGTGGTCTTGATGATCTTGGTGATCTTGGTGACGATTGTCTTGTTGACGATTAAATAGGCGACGATGAACTTGCACATGGCGACGATTAACTTCGGGACACCTGTCCCTGGGGCGGCAGCTATAATCAGGGTAACTGGAACGGGAGATGGCGCCGTGGAAGCTCAAGTGCATGTTACCATTGATGGATGCGTGACTAATGTGGGAGTCTTCTCCGGGACGCTTATCCCTATGAATGTGGTCACTAGAAAAGCCATCACTATGATCGTTATGACGATGATTGTTTTCACTAGGATCGTTATGACGATGATTGTTATCACTAGGATCGTTATCACTAGGATCGTCATCTCTAGGACAGTCATCTCTGTATCGAGGGCCTGCTATATCGAGGGGCAGTACTATGATGACACTTATTGTTTTTTTGCGTTCGTCTGTGAAATAATGATCTTTGAACCATTGCTGGTAAATATCAATTCTTGCAAATACATCATCTCTGGTTTGACGACTTGTCTTCTTTCCGATAGACCTAATATTGCGTCAGACGAGGGGGCGTTTATACAAAGTATGAAAGTTGGGCTTACCAAGTATCCTCGTTTGGCTTCGACGTGTAAGGTTCTGCACGATTCTTCTCCTTATATTTAGTACGAAAGTCCTCACTACTGTTAAAGCTGTCGTACGCCATAGCCTGGGTAGTCTAGGGATACGTTAGAATCCAATGTAATGAGGTGTTAGTACCTGGTGGCGAACAACATACCTCTTTCATAAATTCTTGCAAGGAATATTTCCGCCACCTCTCTGGTCCCTCTTCTTCCCAACAGTTTTCGAATGAGAACTCTCTAAGGCATACCCCTAGTTTGTCAGCCATGTTCTTGGCAAACTTTTTTGCCATTTCCTTTTCCGTGGCTTCAAAATTTTCCCAGAAATCAGTGGGCCAGAGGAGACAAGAGAAGTCCTATGTGTATGTCAGTATCGTAAGCACAATTAATAGCAGTAGGACATACCTGTGGATACTCCTTAAATTTGTTGTTGCTAAAATCCAGCCACACTTCGGCGAAATGTTTGCAATCTTCCAGGTTTCTTGCCAGAATTCCCGGAATATCCCAAGACCTTCAGGGGTCAGTCCAATGTAATTGAGCAAGCATCAGGTCAAATGTACTTACTTGACGCAGGGCACAATGCCGTCTGCAGAAATCGCTCCAAGGCTGGGACGGAGGCCAAAGCAGCCACACCAGTGAGCAGGTCTGGTGACGCTCCCCCAAGCTGTCAATTAACCCAATGTTAGCTAGTTTTCATAGTGTATAAACAAAGTGTCTGCTACATACTGTCGGTACCAATAGCAATGTCAAGCCACTCGTAGGCTGCAACAGCCGAAGCACTGCCCGAACTGCTACCTCCTGGGGATTGATAACGGTCAGCCCTGGGATTCCATGGGGCCGGGTAGTCTGTATATTGAATGGGCTCCTCCCAATTTCCAAAAGAAGACATTTTCGTCTTTCCGATAACAACAACGCCTTTATCGATTAATTTTTGAATGCAGCTGGCGGTTCGTGTTTGTGCAGGGTATGTCTCGTAGAAGGCACGATTGCCATTAGATGTCTTGATGCCGTTTAAATGAATGTTGTCTTTGATGAGGATGCGTTTTCCAGCCACCGAGAACTTCTTATTACCCCCGGAATATTTAATAGTCGTTTTGAGGCGAGACGGTATAGCAAAACTGAGCACGTTGCTATCTTGATCCATTAGCGAAAGGCGCTCAAACGGGCTCGGCGTGCTAAGAAAACGTTAGTCTTAAATCTTCCCACATTGGAATAGACTAATACTTTTGTCGCGGTTTCAAAGCAACCATACAAGTCTCATGGGAATCTTCCACCAGCCTCCATGCTTCCCATAGCTCCCCATTCAATTTGATATAAGGACCAGGTGCCAAATCGAGGTTGAAGAAGTAAAGAAACTTCTCCGCGCCAGAACGTTTGAGAAAATCCCGGGCTTCCTCGTCGAAGTCATGTCGAGCATTCGAAAGCGTATTGTTGAATACGACGGTGGAGAGAAATGCATTATTGAACACATCATCTTCATTATATTTGGCCAGAAGCTGTTGTGTCCACTGCAAGGTTACTCGTTCTCCAGGCGGTGGAACAGGAAATATGGTAATCAGTGTCAAAAAGGGCGAATTCTGAGGGAACGCTGGAGACTGCAAAAGAGTAGCTCATTAGGATGATATACTGTTGGCCATTATCGCTCAGGGTGTCTTACTCGTTTGGGGCATGATGCCAAATATCGCACTTTGTCCACTGAAAATAAATGGCCATCTTCGCCAAAATCCCCAAGGCGTGTTATTGTGGGAGTCATATTGCTAGCAAAGAAGGTGCACTCGCAGTCGAGGATGCTTTGCACGGTCGAAATGTTTGAAAGACCTTCAATATTCTCTATCGAAAAACGCCTTTTCGTGGAAATGTTGGAAACTTTACTTCTGGTAGTACAGCACAAAACTTGATGGAATATGGACGACATGCGGTATAAATGTTTCAATCTAGCCGCTGAAGAATGGAACGATGATGCGATGGCTGGACTTGTTTACGAAGGTGGTAACTCTACCATTGGTTCTACTCTTCATGAACAGCAATTCACGCTTTGTCTGTGCATAGCTTGAACCATTAGTCCATTGGAATGTTGCTGAAGAAAAAAATTCACAAAGAGGCCATGCTACGGTCCCGGCTGCTGAAGAACCCAACCGTTGTTCACAATCTAAGCGTTCAACGAATCAAGGATCGATACAAGACATTCCCAAACTTTTCAATTTAGTAGATAAGCTTTGTTCTGAACAATCAGACATCGCCATTGGGCAAGAGCAGATCACGGTCTGAATTACGTGTGCTTTGTGCAGTGTTAGACAAAGAGCGTCTTTCATCTCATAGAGGCCAATAAGGCGAAAGTCTGTTTTGAACAGCGACTTTGAGCGTGCCCATTGAATCTGGGACAATCCATGTTGTCTCATGACTATTGCCACAACAAGTTCAAACGACAACAACAACAGCAGCAGGGATTACGTTGAATCATTTCGCCTAATTCGCCTAGTTTGGCGCCCGGTGAGTCGGCGTTTGGCGGGTCTGAAAACGGCAAAAAATGGCGATAGCAGGGATCACTATTGCCGCTTATTCGATTCCGATCATCGTTTACTTCAGCCCGCCGACGACTCGTGCCTATTCTGAATATTGAATACGCATGACTCGACAGGGAACGCACAACTAGGAATGTAAGGGAAAAGACAGACAGGTAAGCAGAGGAGGGTCCGTAAGCTCCCATCTGGGTTTTTATCAGATGAGTGAGTACCTTGCTGCATTTGACGAGAGCCGGATCCCCCCTGTGAGATATCGCCGAATGCTGGGGGTGCGGTATTTCGACGAGCATCTGACCTCGTGTTGAAAGAGAAGAAAAAAGGGAAATGAAAGAGGAGCAGTTTTGTTTCTTTAAACAAAGAAGCCTAGGCAAATGAGTGTTGTGAGCAAGTGGATTGATTAGGTGAGCGAGACAACGGGCAAGTAGTGCTGAACAGATGTTCAAATCGGCTTTGTCGTCGGCCTTTTCCCGCACATGCGGATCAAAACCCGCAGTTTACTTGATCAAAAAATATCACAGAAGCAGCCATGTGGCTTGATGAACGAATCAACTAAGCAACCTGAGAGCAAACCTAATGCTTTCAGAAGCAGATGAGCAAAACCTCGTGTAACGCTGTTCAGTCAAATTTCTAAGTTTAATCATACAATCTTTATAAACAGTCCGTAGTCTTCTTAGATTGAACAACTGACTCTTTGAACATTGCACCTTTGAAACTCTTCGTCATACGCTCCACCAATGGCCCCTGCAACACTTCCCACCAAGCCTCTCGGCCGCAACGGCCCTCTTGTCTCAACAATAGGCTTTGGAGCCATGGGTCTTAGTTCCATGTACGGGTTTGGAGGTTCAGACGAAGACCGGTTCAAGGTTCTAGACCGTGCCCACGAATTAGGCAACACCTTTTGGGACACTGCCGATGTCTACGGCGATAGCGAGGAATTGCTTGGCAAGTGGTTTAAGCATTCGGGAAAACGAGACGACATCTTTCTTGCCACGAAATGCGGCGGTGTTTACGACCCTTCAACTGGAAAAGCATCGATTCGTTCCGATCCCGAATATGTACGACAGGCTTGTGATAAGTCACTCCAGTTGCTGGGTGTCTCTCATATTGATCTCTTCTACCTCCACCGGGTCGATAAGGAGACCCCAGTTGAGCTTACCATCAAGGCTCTAGCTGAATTAAAAGAGTTAGCCCCATTCATTCCCAACCGTGCGCTCATCCAACTAAAATAATAACCGACGCTCCATCGTACAGGCAGGGGAAAATCCGACATCTCGGGCTCTGTGAAGTCTCGGCCGCGACCCTTCGGCGCGCGCACGCCGTCCACCCGATCACCGCGATCCAGGTCGAGTACAGCCCCTTCTCAGTAGACATTGAGAAGCCCCAGATCGATATCCTTCGCACGGCAAGGGAACTCGGCATTGCGGTTGTGGCTTACAGCCCCCTGGGGCGCGGCATGTTGACGGGCCAGATCACGTCCCCGGACGACTTTGACGCCGACGACTTCCGGAAGAGTCTCCCACGGTTCTCAAAAGACAACTTCCCGAAAAACCTTGCATTGGTGGAAAAGATTGGGACCATTGCCACCAGTAAAGGCGTGACGCCCGGACAGTTGACGTTAGCGTGGCTGCTGGCACAGGGCGCTGACATCTTCCCCATCCCCGGGTATGATTTGTCATGCCTGTTATGGAAACAAGCATAGTAGTGGAAAATCCTACGGAGTATAGGCTAACGGTTGAGTAGCACTAAGAAGATCAAGTATCTCGAAGAGAACTTGGGGGCCGTCAACGTGGAGCTCAGCACGGACGAAGATGCGGAGATCCGCAAGGCCATTGACGAGACGGAAGTTATTGGGGGTCGCTATTCAGATGCGTGAGTTTGATGAACTTCTCTTTGTTACGATCGTTTGTTTCAACTCTAACACTATTCATAGCCATTCGGATCATCTATTCGCTGACACCCCGGCACTTGAGAGCAAATGAGGAGGACGCCTTATCTCCTGATGGGTCACCTTCTTACACAGAAAGAACATGAACTGGATCAACTAGTGACTCATGTACTCTGACTCTATAGTATTATACGGAATAAATTCCGTAAAGACCCAAAGATCCCTGCCAAGTCAACGTATCATCATCCATTGTGCCTTTGTAAGGGGGGTCATTTCAGTTCTAAACGTCCCAACGGAGCGGTCTGTACGATTCCAGGTTTAGTCTTAGACTGTGGCCCGATTGTCCTAGAGATCTGTTAGGCGGAATCCAGGCAGATTATGACCAGATTCGAATATTATTTCCTTTCGAGGTCGATCATGGATCAAGCCTTGTTTGAGTCTCCAGTTGTCTACAAGGCCGGCACTCTCGCTGCATACTAGAAATAGGCATATGTTGACGGTGGATAACGGTCATTACCGGAGATAGATCGTCGATTCCACTGTTTGGCCCGTTTGCTCCCTGTCAAAGTCCGCTAAAATAGGCGGACTTGGGTGTCAAAAATGTATCGCGCGCGCTAATTATCGAACTGACTTACTCGTATTATAAGGTTTCTTCGCCGTCTTTTTCGTTTCGGGTTTACCGTCGCCGTTGTTCTTCCAGTCTTATGCTTCCTATTCCGAGCAGCCCCGGTTCTTCTTATTCTGTATTAATTAATCCTCTTTTATCCCCTTTTATCGTTTCTTGCCTTGTTGGGCTGCTCAGTCATTTATTAATAACCTACTTGTAGCCCGGCACTCGTTCTTGGGTTGGCACAAACGGCTTAATTTCCCCTTACAAACACAACAGAACAGAGTTTCTCTTCAGCTCTGCTTATTCAATAGAAGAGTGGATCATCTTGGAATCTGTTCTATTTAGCGGGCCCAAGACGCAGGTTGCTCACCTCATCAACTCCCCTATACAGACAGGCTCACCTCATCAGCTTTTGCCGGCCGTCGCTGAATTCGACAACTCCTCGGTGGTACACAGACCGATAGCTGCCATCATCAACGCCCCCACGCTGCTACCTTTCAACTCTGGTGCTTCGTTTGATGACGGCACCTTCGTACATGTTGATCACAATGGAGCACATCGAGTCTACGACACCAAACAGCGAGCACTCTGCTGATGAGATGCAAAATGATGGCAGCAGCAGCGGGTCAAGTGGAAGGAAGCGCACCACTCCAAGATCCCCGAATGGAGGGCCACAGAAACTAAAGACGTCCGAAAGAAGACGTATTCAGAACCGCCAAGCACAAAAGACTTACAGTTAGTACATACAACGAAATCCTTCGTGGCTTAGGAAAGCAAAGCAAAGCAAGCGACAAGCGATCCGCTAATGATGAGCTGAAACCGAATAGGAGAGAAGCAGAAGAAGCGACTGCAGGCTCTAGAGTCGTTTGCCAAGTCTCAGACACTTGCTGCTCACGATGCGCCGTCTTCGTCCACCCCGACGTCCACCATTGGCCAAACCATGGCTGGGCTGCTGGCCGCGGACTCGCCTATCATGGGATTGGCCGGGATGATGCAGCCTCATGATCTCGGCTCGGCCGCTACCACAGGAATGGGAAGCTTTGTAGGATGCGGCCCGAGCTTCAGTTCGTCTGCCTTGAGCTACCAGACCGGCGGGCCAGCTCCCATGTACAGATATACGCCTAGTCTGGACTACCAGGCGGACGGTGCCCTGAATGCCGGTCGATCATTCCGAGAGGACTTGTTTTCCGCATCAACTCCGCTGGCTGCCCCATCCGGGTCCGAGTCCATAACACCGGGGAGCGGATTTAATTCACCATCGATGCCGCCGGGCGTTCTTCAGTCGCACAACGTCCACGTCCTCAAGAGCCAATCACCGGCGAGGGACGAAACAGATACTTTACTTGCTCAGTTCCTTCTACAGGACGACATTACTCTGAGTAGAGCACTGCTAAAGAATATCCGCACAAACAAAATCACTCTCAAGGATATCTTGAGAAAGGGCCTTCAGTCACTGGAAAGAGACGCAGACAGCCCTTTGAACAGCATGAGGATGGTTGACGGTTCATTACAAGGGCGCAAGCCCACACAAGGTGAATCAAGAGGCTCGACTATTTCACCATGTTGTTCTAACAAGGGATAAATAGTGCAGCTCCCCGATCTTCACGCCAATACAATCCGCATCACGCAAATGTCGTTTGTAGCAGCTGTTCTATATAACGCAACCATGCTGGGCATATCCGCACCAGAAATGTTTGCACACGACACTGAATCTCATTTTTTTGCATCAAGGAAAGCGTTAGGTGGAATGGAAGATATTGCAGAGCAAGTTGCATATGTTGATATAAAAGACGACCTGAAGCCCACCCAGAACCAACTTACACAGCGTCATCACCCCTACATCGACGCTCTCCCCTTTCGGGCTTTCCGGGAGCGTTTAATAGCATTAATCAACGCTGAGCCCAGTATAATCAACATGGAAGAGCTCTGTCACGATCTACAGAGCGATGGAGTGATATGTTGGGGGTCCGGTGCTGGGGCTGGCACTGGACACTCTGGTGCGCCGTGGGATATCCGAAGCTGGGAAGTACGGCCGTGGTTTCTGAAGAAATACTGGATGATTACAGAAGGCACCGAGGGAGAGATGTATCAGCAGGCTAGATGGTGGTGCGAGATGAGGGGAGAAGAAGTGCCGACGTTGTGGTGATGCAGAGAATCAAGTTTTTAGATGTATTCATCTTTGACTGCCTCAAGCCTCTTGGTTCTGGAACGCCATGTTTTTGTGCTTCTGTTTTGACATGTTGCCATTCATTGCTCATGCTTCTCTCTAACATCATCTGTATGATGTTTATTTTAGCTGATCCATCAAGCGCCGGAGCCACTTCAACCTCGCCTCGGTAGCTTGTTTCGACACACTCGCTTCCGGAGCAAAGAAATCGAAGCCATGCAACCCACCAGCAAACACCATCAACTCCGCCTGCACTCCATGCTCCCACAATTTGGACGCATAGGCAACAACACTATCTCTAAATGGCTCAGCGGACCCGACGTCGATATACGTAGGAGGCAGATTCGACAGATCGGTTGCCCGGCCTGGAGCTTCGAAAACGGAGACTTTATCCGTCGCGCGGCGGTCGCCTAGTATACATGTCCAGCTGAACTCATCCGACTCTCCAGAATAAGCTCCATGACGAAGATATTGTTTGTGAGAAACCGTATCAGCACGGTCATCCAGCATCGGACAGACGAGCATTTGTCCGCATAGCTTGGGGAATCCCTCGTCTCTAGCCTTTAACGCAACTGCGGCAGAAAGACCTCCGCCGGCAGAAGCACCGCCGATGAGCAACTTGTCCGGATCGAAGCCAAATCGATCTGCTTGCTTTGCGAACCAGACGAGGCCTTCCCAGCAGTCTTCAAAGGGTTCAAGGCCAGGATTCTCCGGAGCTAGCCTGTATTTCACAGTGGCGACGATGCCGTCGATTTCCTTCATCCAAGATATAGCCAAGTCGAGGTTAGTGTATTCATCTCCGATAACTATGCCGCCTGGGTGTATGGTGTAGATGGCTGGCCGCTTGTCGGTGCTTGAAGCTCCTTTTGGCTTAATAACTAGGATCTCGATGTCTCCAAGGGGTCCGGGGATGGTTACCCGTTCGGTTTCCAACGAGGGATCGGAATGGACTTTGTCCTTGATTGCACTGGAATTTGGGACAGCTGATTGACGTATAGCTGCGACTCTGACGGCAGCGTCGAGGGGAAGAGAGTCTGTGAGAGTGCCATCGATCATGACGGGAGGGAGATTTTTGATGACTTCGGGGTCAAAGGGCGGCCTGACGGAAGACATGATGGCGGACGTTTGCTGAGTTGTTCTTGTTTTCTCTTGTAGAAGATGGAGTTTTCTAGATATGACTCCGCGGGTATTTAATTGAATGAGAGACCCTAACCACCAACTTATGTTTGTCCATGTGAGCTCCCCAGCGCTTGTTATATAGCTGTCCTATACGAGAACATTCATCATCTCCGCTATGCCCGGGGTTCCCATGTTGCTCAATGACCAGGATTGATTGGCTTCCCTTCGCCCATCCGTACCAACGACTCTCCGTCTTGTCGACCCAACCGCAGGATTCAACATCCTGTGATCTCGTTACTCCGTATAGGCTTCCTAGGTTGTCATAGTGAGCACCGTCACCACCCTGCAAGGACAAGGATCAAACTCCGCGACACGGGCCTTGCATGCGCTGGTGATACGCCAATGGAGGCGGAGAAGCAACTCGCGGACAATTGCAACAGTCCGTGCACCGCCTGTGATTTACAATCTTGGTTCCTTCATGTTTCTCTTTGTCTCGATTCATCACCATCACAATCACCATAATTCATCTAATCTAATCTTCAATCACAAGCCCCAGCCAGCGCTATCAATCAAAAAAATCCCCCGCCATACCACCCCCACTAAAAATGTCCAGTTTCTGATGGCGCTCGGATAAACCCGCCGATCTTCGGATCGAGATACTAAAAATCCCAACTCGAGTCGCAAAAAAAAAACAGTTACTCACGCACAACCAAAGACAAGAAAGCCCAATTGATTGCGCCCGCCATGTCGATTCGCACTCTTAGAATCGGTAATTCCTCCCCCTGAATCTTGTTCAACTCAACTCAATGCTTCACCATTTCTTCCTCTTCCGTATCCCCTCCCAACTAATCATCTTCCACTTGCAGGGCTCATCCCCGGTGACGGCATCGGCAAGGAAGTCATCCCCGCCGGCCGCCGCATCCTCGAAGCTCTCCCCGCCTCTCTCAAGCTCAAGTTCGACTTTGTCGACCTCAAGGCCGGCTTCGAGACCTTTGAGCAGACCGGCTCTGCCCTCCCCGATGCCACCGTCGACGTCCTGCGCAACGAGTGCCAGGGCGCGCTCTTCGGCGCCGTCAGCTCGCCCACCCACGCCGTCAAGGGCTACTCCTCGCCCATTGTCGCCCTGCGAAAGCGCCTCGACCTCTACGCCAACGTCCGTCCCGTCAAGACCGTCATGACCGCCGCCAAGCCCATCGACATGGTCATTGTCCGCGAGAACACCGAGGATCTCTACGTCAAGCAGGAGACCACCCGCGACACCCCCGAGGGCAAGGTCGCCGAGGCCATCAAGCGCATCTCCGAAAAGGCCTCGTTCCGTATTGCTGCTATGGCCGGTGACATTGCGCTGCGCCGCCAGAAGATCCGCGAGAGCAGCCCCAGCATCCACAGCAAGCCCCTCGTCACAATCACCCACAAGTCCAACGTCCTGTCGCAAACCGACGGCCTCTTCCGCACTGCCTCCAAGAACGCCCTGTCTGACCCCAAGTACTCTTCCGTCTCTGTCGAGGAGCAGATTGTCGACTCCATGGTCTACAAGCTGTTCCGCCAGCCCGAAGACTACGACGTCATTGTTGCCCCCAACCTGTACGGCGATATCCTCTCCGACGGTGCTGCCGCCCTTGTCGGCAGTCTTGGTCTCGTTCCCAGCGCCAACGTTGGTGAGGGCTTTGCCATTGGTGAGCCTTGCCACGGCAGTGCTCCCGATATTCAGGGCAAGAACATTGCCAACCCCATTGCCACCCTGCGAAGTGCTGCCCTGATGCTCGAGTTCCTTGAGGAGCCCGAGGCTGCTGCTAAGATTTATGCCGCTGTTGACGCCAACTTGGAGGAGGGCAAGCTGCTGAGCCCTGATCTGGGTGGAAAGGCCACCACCGATGAGGTTGTCGAGGATATCCTGAGACGTCTGTAAATGGTGTCTTGGGTGGGAAAGAGTAAAAACTGGCGTGGGTTGGAAAAGCTCTATCATCTCTCTGTCAGTATGAGTAGTCTCTGTAGTACAATGGTCTGGATGAAACCGGCTCTAGAGAGCAAATTCAATTTTGAATGAAGAAAAAGCAAAAACTTTTGAATCAAGAGATGCCTAATAGCTAATCTAGTCAGCTCGGCTACCTAGCCTAAAAGCAATCATCTCGGCCGTCTTTCCATCAAAGCGGCAGCAAACCAAGTACCTGTGAAATCCAGTGCTCCCAAATGTCCATGACCAACCTGTGCGTCAGATAACCAGATGTGTAAATATCATCATATGACCGATAGATATCGTCCTGTGAAGCCCATCCCAAATGCATCTCGCAGCAAAAACCTTTTCGCCTGTAATCTTAAATCCCGAAATCCATGCCGAATCTGTCCCAAATGAAATACCTTTTCGTCCGTAATCCCAGCTCCCGTGAAAATGAAAATAAGTAAGAAAAGAACGCCCATGTACCCCCATCGAATATAGCCCAGGTCAATTGTTTTTCTTGGGCGAAGCCTTCGCCGCACTTTTCTTGCCAGCCTTGCCAACCTTGGAATTGGCTTTTTTATTCTTCTGTCGCTCCTCTTGCTTCTCTTGTCTGCCGAAAAAGTCTCGCTGGCGCTCGATTTCAGCCGGGCTAGGCGGAGTATGACCGTCGTCCTGCAAGGTGTAGTCGACATCTGCAGCCTTCTTCAGCTGGAGGCTGCGGATGCGATTGTCAATCTCCTCATCGGTTCTGATAGTGACCTTGTAAGTCTTTTTCACTTGGCCTATTCGATGGACTCTTCCAAACGCCTGTTGCTCGGCAGTTTTATTCCACCAAGGATCAATGAGAATCACCCGATTCGCCATTGTGAGGTTGAGACACTCTCTGCTGCTCCCGAGAGTTGTAACCTAGGCAAAGGATATTTCGATTAGACAAGTGTAACTTTGTACTGAAACCATGGTCCTACGATTGTAAAGAAGAAAGGCCTACCATAACTTTCACGTCTGCATTTTCTCCGAAGGCCGTCAAAGCGTTCTCTCTCTGCTTATGGGGAGTACTGCCATAGAAATATACAAATCCAATGTCCAAGGTCTCGAGCATGTAGCCAAGGATCTTTGCAGTTCCTTTGAATTGGGTAAAAACTAAGAGGAAGGAGGTCAAAAATTTTTAATCATCGTTGTTTTCCTGTGCAATCAGCGGATTCAGCTACTCACGGATAATCTTGTCGTCAGGTGCTTCATGCAACCAGGTGAGAACAATCGCCATGGTTGCGGTGAGCCTCGTGCTCGGCACAATTGGAGCATCATCCAGAATCGTACTGCAAACGAAAAAGCTATTCTTGTCATCATCTATATGCACGGCCATGTTGTTGTTGTCCCTGCCAGGCTCGCGATAACTCTTTTTTATGGGCTCGATTTTGCTTTGTAAGGTCTCGATATCTGCTCCGACGGCAAGTTCTTCGCCGCAGCCCTCGTGAGGACAATTCTGATAGAGCGAATGTAATTTTAGACATGATATCCCAGTAACATCACAGAAATATTCTACTCACCATTTTTTGGTCACCGCGAAGGTTCGCCTTGATGGCTCTGCATAGACATTTGGCGCAAAAGACATGTCCACACTGGGAGGATTAGCACGAACTGGGTATTACAACACAATTCAGTTGTTTCACTTACACCTTCCGCATAAGTCGGGTCCACTGGCGGTTTTTGGCAGAGGATACAGCTTCCACCTCTCAAAAGGCTCTCGCCCATAGTCAAGATAAGAAGCGTCTTCATGTCGAAGTACTTACCAAACATAGCCTCCTTTCGCTGTTCCAATTGTTGCAGTCCTACCTCGTATTTCAGTATGCCGTAATCTTTCTCCACATTCGCGCGAATCTGTTGAAGGATGGTTTGCTTCGTAGAGACTTCTTTAAGGGCACCCATAAGCTCTCTGAGGTCCTCCGGCTTGAGCGAGTGGCGGAGAAACCGCTCAAGGCAAAAGGCATGAGATATTGCCTGTCGCTTTCTCACTTGGCTGGCATACCCCTTGCTGGAACCCATAGACTCTGAAGATTCTTTGGCAGCTTTCGATTTCTTCTGGACCTTGTTTTCATCTTCAGCTTTTTCCACATCGTCCAAAGCATCGTCAATTTCTGCTTCCAATTCGCGTTGCCCAAGCGTGCCTTGATGCAAGCTTGTCGTTTCCTTTTCGTAATATTTCTTCACCGCGCTAATGAGAGTTCTTTTAGCTGATATACTCTTACAAGGGAATAAATAGAGAGTAAGAGAAGCGCCTTGTTGTATTGAAGAGTTTCAAGCTTACTTTACCATGATTTGTTCCTCTGTGGACACAGAAAGTAAAAGATCAATTTCTGTCTTTTCCGGGAGATCGATGATCTTATGCCCCAAAAAATCATCTTTCAGTGTCCTAGATGCTTTTAGCGTCTACAGTTTTATCATAGTTTGAAGAGTCTCAAACTCACCTTCGATACATCAAGTGGCTAGTGGCTGTCTCGAATTTGGCATTTGGATTGCTCTGAGATAATTAGCTCTACTCCATATCACACTCATCTTTCTGTCGAGTACTCACATAACTGGTGTACACCGATTTGAATTCTTTCGAGTTATATGTCGACTCGCACTCTGTGAATTTCATGTAAGGGTACATTTCTACATCCATTAGCACATAACCATACATGGTAAAGGTCGGGGGCGAAAGACGTACCATCGGAGCTGTTGGCCAGCGGTGTGCCAGACAACGCCCAGCGATATTTTCCCAATAGTGCACAGCAGGCTTTGGAAGCTGCAGGAAAGAAAGTTAGCGGTTACCTGGATTTAGATTCACTTGGAGTCGACATACTGCGGCCATTAACGTTTTTGATGGCATGAGCCTCATCAAGAATGATTCGGTACCAGTTGATCTTGAACATGAGACCAGCGTGGGAGTCAAACGCGCGGCGGAAAGAAATGTCATCGCTGTCATATTTTTCCCTCAATTCTGCAAGGACGCGGTTATTCGGATACTGAGCGATTAATTCGCTGTATGTCGTGATGCTTCTCTTTGTCAGCCATCAAACATTCGTAACTACAGGTTCGGAATGCAAAACTCACACGATGTAAGATCTTTGGCATTTTTTCTCCAACTCAGGATGATTTGAATCGTAAATGAAGACGTGATCTTTAAATGGCGCTTTGAGGTGTTTCTGTTTGACCCGTCAGTTGACGACACTTCCTCGATAGTCGTGCTTCAATTTCCTTACATATACCTCTCTCTCCCACTGCTTCCCATCAGTCTTATTGCGCACTACCACAAGCGTAGCATTGCAAAAGTTTTCAAGATGCTCATCATCCGCTTGATTCCCCACAATGCATGCCAGACTCATCACTGTTTTTCCCATCCCTGGGGCGTCAGCCAAAAGCCCACCAAATGGCTTCTCTCGAGCCAGCTCTCTCTTCACCATCCAGGCTGCAACTGTGAGCTGATGGCCTTCCAAGGAAGCCTCCATGCCTTTGAGTTTCCAGCGACCATCATCAGCTTCCACTCTTTTATAACCAAATAAACTTGCAGCCTCGTGTAGATCTTGACTCTGCGTATTTCTGCGCCTTGTGTCGAAGTTCTGGGGAATCTGGGCTTTGAGTTGGGCGATTTTGAGTTTCGCGAATTGATCAGCATGAGTTTTCGCCTTGATAGGCTCCATAGGAAGCAGC
This sequence comes from Trichoderma endophyticum, assembly GCA_035079535.1. Taxonomy (NCBI): domain Eukaryota; kingdom Fungi; phylum Ascomycota; class Sordariomycetes; order Hypocreales; family Hypocreaceae; genus Trichoderma; species Trichoderma endophyticum. The sequence goes on from JAPMIQ010000001.1 coordinate 286,938, forward strand.
GAATTGCCATCAGTAGCTGAAGAGCCGTCGTCGACTATCGGGACTGAGCTGCCATTTGCCAACTTGGGAGCCTTGCGAGGCTCTGCGTGATTTTCAGTTGCCTTCCGCTTGCGTGTGCGTTTTGCCCCAGGCTTCTTGCTTTGTTCCCGCTTCATCTGCTTTGCGTATCGCCTATCTTCTTCCTCATGTAGACGAGCAACGTATTCCCGTGCATTCATGGCGATTTTCCGTCGCGGCTTTCTGATCTTTTCTTCATTCGCCAATGCGCTCTTTGCTTTCCCATCTGCTTCATCTTCATCTTTCTCGGATGATGAATCGATTTCATCTTCGTATTCCGAACCGTCACTCTCGTCTGATGAAAGGTCATCTGGTGGATCCGAGAGATCTGACTCTTCAGATAACTCAAGAGCAAGAACGCTGGCGACATTCTGCTCAACAACGTCACCTTGCTGGGCTGCATTTGCCTTTGAACCAGCTGCTTCATTTTCAGCAATATGGAGTGATTTCTCGTTCTCCTCTGCCGTTTGCTCTTCCACAAACAGAGAGTCATCCCCTGTGCTTTTCATATTCTCCGATCGGCTTGCTTTGCTGCGCGAGTCATCACAATGTTCTTGAACTTCGTGGTCAGAAAAACGGTCTTCGCTCCATTGGAATGTGCCGTTTGGGCCCCCTAAGCCAGAGAGCTCTGGCGTGACTCTATGCCGTGCAGGACATGAAGCCGGTGGAGAGAGATAGCGAGTGGACGGTGGAGATGGTTGAGGTGTCTTTGAAGACCCCATGGTGAAGTGCGTGATGGACAAGGTCTATGACAGCAGTTAGTTAAACCGTTTCATGGCCTTTTCGAAGAGGATGTTATGGGAGAGGGAGAAGGCAGCGCGTCTACTTCACCAAGGTAAGGAACTCAAGGGTCGTTTTTCCAAATAAAATTCGATGAGCAACAGCTCGTAGAACCTACGAGCAAATGCTCATATGATTTGGGCCGAGTTGTATGTGGACACTGTATGGTACTGGAAGGAAAGAAGAAGGAGTTGAAGGAGAGAAAGATGGAGATGGAGATGGAGATGAAGAAGAGTGGGAGGGAGATGAAGATGGGAATCAAGTTGCAAAGGAAGAGGGGCGATGCAGGCAATGCGTAGGGCGGTGTAGAGAATTCACATGATTTGAGAGCTGAGTGCAGCTGGCAGCTGTTCTCCGAATTGGAGGTATCTTCCAAACGCTTTACTCCTGCCTTGGAGTTCAAATCGGCGGGAGTAGCAGTGTTGACAGCTGCCGGGCTACTTTGCTCGTGATGAAACTCACGCAAAGGTCTATGCAAGGAACGTAGAACGCATCTACGAGTAGAAACATGACTGCACATTTAGTAGAAAAAGTAGAGTGCATGTTTAATTGCATGCTCAATAATGTATTCTGCTACTGACGCAAACTTGTATGACGATCACGATATTGCAGAGTCCAACCGCATATGCTCAGAATAACTCTTTCACTCACATGCCCTAGTTTCGCTTATTGTAATTGCAATTTAGCAATAAAAAGATTAATTTAGATTTAGGAAACAAATAGAGCGGGATTGTTTATTGCAGATGGAAGAGTAAATCGTGCTTGTCCACGATCCAACCGTCCGCGATCCAACCGCCCACTCTCGACAAGAAACATTCCATTTGTACGATTCATGTTCAGTGTGTAAACAAAAAAAAGAAAGACGTCAGTGATTATTAACTCTTTCGATGTCTTGATGTTCTCCATAGAAGTTTGGTGCCACATGCCATTTAATTATGCCTATGGTCACCCAATGCTCCCGGAGTAACTGTGTCTAGAGTGAATGGTACGCTGTGAATGCTGTCTCATTCACAATGAATTATGACTTAAAATTATATCCTTTTCCGTTAGCAGCACATACTCATCAGTCACTATCACTATAGATGATCATGTTTATTCCAGATGGAAGTAATATAGCCATCACCCGCCATGATTGAGTGCCGATTAGTCTGCAGTGTCAATCCCATCAGACAAATTCGCACCTACCGCACCTCTACGAGCTTTTTACCTCAGTCCTAGTAAGTATTCTACCTCGGGACCGTTGCGCCATGTTATTCTGATTCACCACGGCTATGTGCATGAAGCTGGAGTTGTTATAAGCCACATCCAAGCAAGTAAGCCGCCAATCTCGTCAATTTCGTTAATCTCGTCGGTCAGCCGAGTGACATATTACCCGCTGTGGGGTGACTTGGAGGCAATAGCCCGAAACTAAATCCCAAGATGGGCCATCCGCCTGACTTCACGATATTTCAAGACTCATGATCTGACTTCTAGGTATGTCTTGGAGGGCGCATATTTTTGGGGATAGATAACTCCTGATGGACTAGACGAGAAAACCACGCGGGGTAAAATAAACAGGTAGGTAATCTTTTGTTTCCAAGGGAAAAGCCGCTCCATGACGCGGAAATTTAAACCCTTCAGCTACGTTAGTGCCCACCTGATATAATGCTTTTACTGGCTAGACGTTCCTTTCTGCGAGCGACGCATTTACAGCCCTTATCAAGAAGTTCGCTTTACAGAGCATGAAAACATCTCTGTTGAGAAGTGATATCGGGTATTTCGAGAGCGGGAGAATTTCGGACATGGCCTTACTTGAGAGTCCGAAGCCGAAACGCGAAGATTCTCCCTGGCGGGAAAGCGAAAGGCCGACATCAGTTATCCGATTCATTCCTGACTCATTTTCAACTGATACACAGCTCGTAAACTGAGGATTATTGGTGTAAAGGAGACCTTCTTGTTCATATTTCTCCATGATATATGCGACTGCCGGTGCTTCATCTCGCGTGCTGGGCGAGCGAAATCCGCGAATGCTACCCTGCATCAGTCCTAAACATGTAAGCGGCGCGGCAAACTCTGCTGTGTTGATCCTTGAATGCCCGCCTTGATAAGAATTACGATAGAATTTTGGTTACCGTAGCTATCCAAGAGCTTTAACAATGTGAATATGGCGAGAATAGCGCCGGCACTTTGTCAGCGGCATCTCGGTAGTGGCGCTCCTGAGCTGAAGCATCAACTACGCGCGGATAAGCAAAACGAGTTAATCGGCGGTGGGGATTGTACTTGCTTCCGAGTGCGAAAGAAAGAGATGTCTAACTTATCGCATTTTGCCGGAGAGCGATGAAGATAGCGCGAGGCCGACTGTGTCTGTTTACGAGTGATCGTCGCTTAAACAGGAGAGACTTGGGTGATGTGCGCCGTCGACGGTGAGATACCTCAACTGGTTAAACATGAAGCCGAAGAGTTGCTCGAAGCCGTCGTATGTTGACATAAATACATAAAGAAGATTATTTCCTTTTATTTGATCTCGGTCTTTTCTACAGCAGCAACAGCTTATGATCGACAAGACAGCCACTTCACCATGACAGACGTCTATCGGTTTCTGCTTGCTCCCAACTACCTCTTTGGGATTGCTGCAGTGGTGGGACTACTTTATGTGAGTTTCCACTTGGCTCTACCACAGTTCAGAGCCCTTCTAACGAACTTGCAAGTTGCTTGGCCATTACATTCGAGATCCTCTTTCTCAGGTACCCGGTCCGTGGTATACCAAATGGACTTCCCTCGTAATAAAGTATCACTGGTTGAAGGGGAACCGAGCAAGATATCAGCATGAGCTACATCTCAAATATGGTAAGCTATTCTCCTTGACGAGATACAGCGAAATACTGTTATGTGTCTTCAATTTTGCTAAAGGCAACTTCAACCTTACAGGCCCTCTTGTCCGCCTCACCCCCAACGAAGTATCCGTCACAAACATCGAAGCTGTCAAGAAAATCTACAACGCTCGAGAGACATACCGCAAAACCTCCTGGTATGGCGACTTATCTGTCACAACGGAAAACCTCTTCAACACCACTCGCGTCGAGGTACATCGAAGACTACGAAGGCTTCTCTCAGGCGCAATGTCCGAAACGTCACTACAAATTGCTATTCCCCAAGTGCAGTCAAAGGTTGACCTTGCGATACAAAGAATGGGCGAGGAGATGGAAAGCAGAGGTGCTGCAGACGTCATCAAGTGGTTCCTCTTCATGGCGACAGACATTATCGGAGAGCTCTCCTTTGGAGACTCTTTCAGAACCTTGGAGATTGGCGAGAAGAGCGGCTACACAAAGGATTTAGAAAATCTGGGATTCCTTGGAGCTGTCCGTTCAGCTTTTCCGACGTTCATCTCAACGGCGAAATATCTCCCCATTCCGTTCTTTGCACGCCCACTACAGGCAACGAGGAACATGATTCGTTACTCAGAAGAGTCCATTGCGCGTTATAGGAACCTTCTAGACTCTGACCCTACGAGTGTCAAATGGACCCTGTTTACCAAAGTCTTCAAAGACACGGACAAAGACGCTCTTACGCCGGTGGAGCTCAGGGCCAACGCATCAGGATACATTGTTGCCGGCAGCGACTCCACAGCCGTCACGCTCACATACCTCGTCTGGTCCGTTTGTCGCAATCCAACAGTCAGGGCTACTCTTCTAAAAGAGTTGCGAACTCTCCCAGACGACTTTAACGCTTCCCACCTCCGTGACTTGAGCTACTTGAACCAGGTGATTGACGAGACGCTGCGTTTGTACTCTGGCATTCAATCCTCTCTGCCGCGATATGTGCCCGAAGGCGGTGATGATGTTGCCGGATACTGGCTGCCTGGGGGCACGAGCGTCTGCGCACAGGCATACAGCATGCACCGCATTCCCAGCGTGTTCCCGAATCCGGATGTCTTTGACCCGTCACGATGGGCATCACCAACGCGAGAGATGAAAGATTCTTTTATGCCCTTTGGTAATGGATCGCGAAGTGAGTTTTTTTTGATCTCTGAAAACGTCAAGTTGTGTTGTTTGCTAACTTGGAGTCTCTTTGACAGTTTGCATCGGATTGCATCTTGCCCGGATTGAGCTGCGTTATGCGACCGCCCGCTTCTTTTTGACATTTCCAGAGGCCAAAGTGTCGACACTAGAGGGATTTTGCGATGAGGATATGGTTCCCAAGGTCTTTTTCTTTGAAGAGCCAAAGGCTAAGCAATGTCTCATTCAGAGGTGTTGAGTGAGGAATCGAATGCCCCTATAGCGAAATTTTGCCATGTCGATGCTTCATATGGATCACCAATTAGCAAGGTGAATGCCGGTACAATTGTTGGTTCTTGATTTGACCTCTTTCTAAGCCATCTGTCGGTATAGGAAGTTGGAAACTACTTTGCATCGCTAAAATTAGCATCTCTACAAAAATCTTGTGATGGTATATGCCGAAATAGAATGCATCAATGCAATGCACAACACAAAGGGGAAAATCGTCCGTGAGCAGCCACACTGCCTCAGCGGGATCAAGCCTTTGTGTGTTTTCGCATCATATTATATGTCATGATCTTGATGACATCCTCTGTAGGCGTGGGTTCGAGTGTTATAACGACGAAGCTATAAATAGTTAGTATGCAATGAAATAAAAGCCGGCCTTTGCCTGGGAACATGAAGTCATTCAGCAAAGTCCCCAAATACATTTCGAAAAACAGCACGCCATGCCTTTCATCGAATTCACCTCGAATCCCAATCGCCGCTCTACAAGCGTACAGGAAAACGGCGCGCCGTACTACATACCGGCAACCGAGTATTCAACAGCATGGGCATGCCAATGGACCGATCCCGAGTTTGGCGTCTTGAACGAACAGGACTTGGAGCTTCTGAAGCATGTGAATTGCTCGTACCTTTCCTCCGGCAGACCTCCAACGCTGTTAGCATTGAAACAGCACGCACAGTCTCTTACAAATCTTATCAAGAAAATTTGCATCAGCACTACATTTGGAATCATCGATGGGAAGGGCGAGCGGCGTCCGGCTTTTAGGAAGAATGAGGCCTTTGATTGGTTAAAGAACCTCGACGAACCATATACGAACGAAGACGAATTTCACCATATTCCACTTTGGGCGCTGGCGAATCATGTTAAATCTGAGGATGAGGAGACTGGGATTGAATGCCACTGCCCTCTCACGGAGGTGCGCAGCGCGGAACTCACCGAGCCTGGCGAGACGACATTCCGACCGTACTGTAGCCATCACAACTTGGTCATGCATGCAAACAAATGCCTCGAGATTCTAGATCACGAATATAGTGCGACAGGAGGCCTCTCTTCATTGATTCCATCTGGAAATGAGGATGATAGTGAGCAAATGACTGCTGCAAAGAACACGATACTGGGGCAGATGCTCCTTCATCAGCAACACATGGTTCAACGGATGCACGAACTCGAGATCCAATGCGCTAGGGCTGTCGATATTCTGGAGGGAGAAGCTGTTGTGCCCATGCAGATGGTTCAACACTTAGGCCCAGAGAGACGACTGACAGGACGCGAGTTAGCCTATGTGCAGGAACGATTTATTCTTGCCAACGCGGGAGAAGATGCCTTTCAATTCATACACCAGCTGCTGGGTAAACAAGAGTCCAAGATTCAAGCCCAGGACCAGATGTCGTTCAATTCAGGAGTCAGCGGCGAGCGAATGTGGTCGCAAACAGAAGCTGGCAAATGGTATTCCCGTGGTTTCGTACCTGTCGATTTAATGGCGCGGTTTGTTCGTCTCAAGGGTTCAGGGGGGCAGTCAACGATCTTCATCATCCCGGTTATCGATCATCACCCCGGCACAGCACAAACCCGAGAGATGGAGAGTCGCCCAACGGTAGTATCTGTGCCGGCGCCATCTTGGCCAGAACGAGCTTCAGATCTGAAGAAGCGTGAAAACGATAATCTTCAGAGGAAGAAGGAGTTGGAAGATGAAAACCGGACACTCGCACGAGATAAGAGGGAGATGGCGGCTAACTTGGAGATTGCTTTGAATGAACTGCGAAAGGCAAGGCAAGAAGTGAGGTTCTATGAGGAACATCTGACGGGGCATTAAGCAGCCAGATTCTCAGCAAAAGCGAAGCAATGAAGCGGCAGATGAAGAAGCTGAGAGAAGAGCTGCCCAGGAGGTATCACCACCTCTCGCGGACTGACGATTGAGTGTGAGTTGTGTGGGGGAAATAAGCAGATGGTTGGTCAGTGTGTTTTGCGGTGACGGTTTTCGGGTCGGGCGAGATTGATTAGAATGTAGATTAGCGGTTCTAGTGTTGATCTAAATACCGAGAATTGATTGTGTTGTTGGTTTGCTTGTCTGAAGTTGGAGGAGTCAAGCGCATGAAATAGCGTCGTTGGTGATAGAGGATGCCGATAAGAAAGTGGCCATTATCAGCCAAAACTCCCCCGCCATGTGCAATCTATCAATTCAACACAAACTCGATTCTTGACATTTCACCGTAACGCCCATACCATTAATGATGCAAAAAACGGCGAAATGGACGTCGCTGGGTTTAAGTTCTGGGTCAATGATGATCATTTTAAGGGTTTCCTTGCCGACATTAGTGCATGGCTTAAAAACCCCCACCCAGTTGTAGTTTAGTGTTTCTGGTATCACATCACATACTACAGGTACCTACACGCATATGGAACAATTCTACATCTACAGACTAGTAGATATCCTCTTATGACGCTCAATCGGCGTATTAGAAGATAGCCTGAGAAATCCTTCAAGTAGTTAAGCCAAATAAAAATTGTGACCAGAAGATTTCCTGGCGAAAGCTATCCAGTCACTTGCATAATCGCCTTCTCCAGTCTCTCTACTCTCTTTAAAGGGAAATCCCAAGCAGAGGTCAAACCCGCCATTTCATAGAGGCTATCGCGCTATGCGTTGTATTGCCTTATCTGAACAGGTGCCTGCAAATATCAGAATGTTCACGTGATACTCAATGCCCAAAGTCCTTGCTAGGCTGTGAACAACTCAAAGTCCTAGTCAGGCTGTGAACAAGGCTGTGTAGAGAGGGGTTTCTATGTTATAACTGTCCTCACCGTCACCGTCTACATGTTGGCGTCTTTCCCTTCACCTCCTCTTTTTGCGAGGTAGGTACCCCCAATAAAGCACATGCTCTGTTTCTCACAAATGATTCAATGCTGAGTATATGAAAGATATAATTCGAGTTACTCAATCATGGAGTCCAACTTCCAGGGTATTATCCCTGCGAGCGATGCCTCGAAAAAGAGAAAACGTCTCACAGAGGCCGAACATATCCAAACGGCGCCAAAGGGGCCACCGTCTCCCGAGTTTCTATGTCAAGATTGCGTCAAATTGGACCTTTCAAAAGCTTTCTCGGTCGAAGATACTAGCGATGAAGCCGATAAAATGGCCTTGGGCCCCGGTCGCTGGGGATACTTCAACACCTGGGCCATTAATGTTGGCCATCGATACCGAGTCATGAGGAAGACGGACTGTAGCCTGTGCCAAATGCTCTTCAAATCTCGTATTGTTGAAGAAGATCCTGCATTGGATGACGATGTCGACTGGATAAGAGCAGTGTCCTTTTTGGCTTTTTCTGGTTTATTTCCGGTTTATGCTACAAACTTTCCGATTTTAATGCTATTTTCCAACAGAAACTATAATTTGAAAAAGAACCGCGACAAAGTTAAGACCCTTATTCAATTATCTGGGTATGCAGCGCTCCAGCAGCTCAACCACCAAAAGGTAATACCTCTACCACTAAAGGCAATACCTCCAGTATTTGATTTGGGCACATTTCAAAATTGGTTCGGTTATTGTAGTAGAAACCATAGGCTGCACTGTCACCCTCAAAAGTCCGAGTTGCGTGGCACTCGCGTTATTGATTGCCAGGAGCAATCTATTACAGTACTTAAGCCCGGCATGCCGTATGTCGCTTTGAGCTACGTTTGGGGACAGCCCCAGGCGCAAACAGTGGCAAATGATGGAAAGCGACTGCCTGCTCAGCTCTCATTACTTATCCGAGATGCTATGGCAGTTACCCAGGCAATGGGATTCCAGTACCTCTGGGTTGACCGATATTGCATTATCCAAGACAATCCAACAGTCAAGCATGAGCAAATTCGGCAAATGGATGCAATATACAGCAGTGCCGAGGTGACCATAATCGCTGCAGCGGGTCAAGATGAAAATTACGGTCTATCAGGAATAGGAAGAAATCGCCCAACAACCCGAATTGAGGCCCAGATTGGCGACGTCGCAGTGGTATGGGCACCGAAGGACCCCCAAGCAGCAATCAAATCGTCCAAATGGTCTACTCGAGGATGGACTTTTCAGGAAGCACTCCTCAGCCGTCGCCGTCTTGTTTTCACGGAGCAGCAGGCTTATTTTGAGTGCAGCGCTATGAATATCTACGAGAGCCTCGACATCCCACTCGATAGGTTGCACAACAACGACAGAAGCAAAAGTCACGAGTTCCTGCGACGTGGAGTTTTTGGAGCAAATAAGAAACCATACCCCGGCAGGCTTATTCTCGAAGAACAGGGTCCGATTGAGGTTTTCAATCGATATCTATCGAATGTAGAAGAGTATTCCGCCAGAAAATTGACCTACGCCGAGGACTCCCTCAACGCGTTTCGAGGTATTGCGCAACGGTTCTGGTACGGAAAGCACGCAGTCCACAATATTTGGGGGCTGGCATATCACCCAGCGCCACCGAAAGAACGAACGTCTAGTTTCGTGCATTCACTATCTTGGCGTCACACAAGGAATTGCTGGGATCTCTCACGGAGTCCACAACGGCGACCGCAATTCCCTTCCTGGACTTGGGCTGGATGGGAAGGCGAAGTCCGATATGAATTTGACTCATCTAACCAGGAATTGTGGTTTAGAAACCTCATCGGGGCCGTTTCATTCGAGAGTCAAATCGATAGCCCAATAGCATTGGAGATGATTGCGCCAAACTCTGATGAGACTTGTATTTTCCCAGTTGTGATACTCACAGCAGCAGTGGTTCCACCGAATCTCATTTCCTTTAGCCCCAATGATAAACACTGGCAGATCGGAAAACACAAAGCTGACTTGGCACTGTCTTGTGGCTCTGTGTCTGAATCCCAATTTGCTGAAGATGTCCATGATAGTCACATATGGCAATGTGTGTGTATTGGAGGGGTCAATAGGAGATCGTTGGTCATGATTTTGAAAGCAGATGACGGTTCGGATTTGTGGGAACGGGCTGGAATGTTCGCTATTGACAGCGATACTCACAACTTAGCAAAGATGATGGAAACCTGGGAATATAAATCGTTTAGAGTTAGATAAAGGAGCCTTGGAACGAATTAGCATATAGTACAATCGAAAAACTGAGTAAGCCTGGAACAAAAACTCCAACAAACTCCTATAGTCTTGTCCTGGCCGTCTAAGTTGGAGGAGTCAAGTGCCGTAATAGCGTCGTTAGTGATAGAGGATGCCCGCTGATAAGAAGAGAGTGGCCGCTATCCGCCGAAACTCCCCGCTATGTGCAATCCACCACACCAAGCCTGAGTCTCGACATCTTACATACTGCAACGCCCACAACATCCTGTGCCCGTGCTCATACTCTGCACATTATCCTCGATGCTTCTGAATCTCTGTTGGGTTGGATCAATCTCTCCGGCTCGACGACCCGCAGACCCTGGAATCGTGCAACGTTCTGCAAGGGCCATGTTTGCCCCTGCATGCAGCTCATCCCTCTCCGCACCATGGCCTCCCCATTCATAAGGCATTGTTTTCTTCAGCGAGCTCCATCGAACCCCCAAGTTCGAGCAGCAGCTCAGCGACGCCTTCACCTCGCCCCGCCGTTTCTACTCGACGACTACACGCCAAGGTATCTTAGGCTGTCCTCTAGAGACGCGGCCAAGAAGCGCTCGCTCGCCTACGCCCACCTCCGCAACTGCAATCTGTGCCCCAGACAATGCGGCGTCAATCGCCACGAGACTACTGGCATGTGCCTCATTGGCGATACGGCCAAGGTCAATGTCATAGCGCCGCATTTTGGTGAAGGTCCGTTCACAGCCCTCCGTCTGAACTCAAAGGGCAGCTGAAAAGGCTGTTGAATAGGCACTCGGCACTAGGACGCCGGCGGCACAAAGAAAAAGAGGCGTGCTAACGTGAGACTAGAGCCATGTATCCAGGGGCACAATGGTAGTGGCGCGGTATTCATGAGTGGATGCAACATGCGCTGCATCTTCTGCCAGAACTACGACATTGCCCACCAGCGAAACGGCATGGATCTCACCCCGGAGGCGCTGGGCGACTGGTATCTGAAGCTTCAGGAGGTGGGCGGCGTCCACAACATCAACATCGTGACGCCCGAGCACGTGGTGCCTCAGGTGGCGTTAAGTATTTTGCATGCAGCCGACCGAGGACTAAGAGTACCGATTATCTACAACACCTCGAGCTACGACTCGCTTGCGTCTCTAGAGCTCATGGATGGACTGGTCGACATCTATCTAGCCGACTTCAAAGTATGGGAGTCTAGCACATCCAAAAGATTGCTCAAAGCGGATGACTATGCTGCAACTGCCAGGGAGAGCATCAAAGCCATGCATAAGCAAGTTGGCGATCTGTGCTTTACGGGAGATGGAATTGCGAAAGTAGGACTCCTGATTAGGCATTTGGTCATGCCAGGAAAAGAGGCCGAAGGGGCAGAAATCATGAAGTTTCTAGCATCCGAGGTATCCACTGACTGCTTTGTCAACATCATGGAGCAATATCATCCAGACGCACATGTTGGCAAGAAGAGAAGAAAAAGACGAGCATCGTCTGTGGCTGAAGACAAGCTGGCAGAAGGGGACAAAGAAGGAGACGAAGAAGTTCGATACAGCGACATCAATCGATCGGTGACGAGTGAAGAGATCTCGTTGGTGCGCGAAGCGGCTATGCAGGCTGGTCTTTGGCGCTTCTGCGATCCTCCGAAACACGACGGTTTCGCTATCTGATGGCGTATGCCACGCTTTGTCCTGCTCAATCCACTAGCTGCGCTGTGCTTGTAACATGTCGCCGAGCTCCTTTGTGCCTGCGAATGTCTATGTTCCACCAAATTTTCTATCGCCGTTCAATTACAGCCACGGACCCAATAATGCGTCGAGCCCAAGGTGAACCAGGCGCTATTTCAGGAGTGCTAAACTCAGCTCTGGCTAGATACTATATTCAAGGCTGGATTTGGTGGGCGCACAGATCAATTGGCGCCACTTGGATGAGCGTGTTGGTTCATCGCAACTCAATCGGAGAAGAGTCAACTCTACCGGCCAGGTTGTTGGTGGCGGCATTATACACATGTCTCGAAGCAACACGCAAGTTCAGTGCCCGAGGTCCGAAGCCACAGCACCGGGTCTTCGGGCCTGGTCAAGCAGTTTTGTGAGAACAATAGCCAGATAGCGACGAAGAATCTGGTCAGCTGTTTGTTCATCTAGCTCGACAATTGCTGCTCTTTGACGCCTAATCATTCTTCATAAACTGAGCAAGCCTTGCTGCTGCAATCACTCACCAATGACCATTACACCGAAGCATTGCAATTTACAACTAATGGATTTGGAAACGATTGCAATTCCGGAGAGATCGGTGCGAGGACCTCGAGACATTTCTCCATCATCGTCGTCTCCCTCGTCCTGCCGTACCCTGTCTCTCGACTCTCGCTCATCTGCATCAACAAAGCCATCTTCAAGGGGAACTTCCCCTGCAATCGAAAAAGAAAAGAGCAACAGTGCTCGGAGCAGAAGCAGACGCAACCCCAAGCAGATTACACCCTTCTGGAATCTCATGTTCCGCCCACGATCATATGAAGAGATATATGCCGAACGAGCATATCTTACAACATCTCTCCATGTGTGTTCGGTCAAGGTGATGGATTTGATCCACCAGTATGCCTTGATCGAAGAGGTTCTTCAAGCAAAGGAGCACCCGGGAAAGGAGAGACGGAAACTTCGCAAGCAAATGAGTTTTATCAAGGTTAAGTTTTCTGAAGCATCTCGCCAGGAAAAGGCCATCGTCATGAGGCTGAGCGAGCTGCACATGGAACAGCTGGGAAGAGATGCCTGGGACCAAATTCACCAACGCAGAATGCTTTACTCGAATTTTTCGTCCCATTCAGCCATGCCGTCAAACTCTCCGGAAACGCCGCTCAGCGCAACATCAAAAGAATTTGTTCCATCTGCCGGCTCACCGGTCTGTGCTCAGTCTTGTGCATTAGAAGTGGAGAAATCTCGGACCCTTGACACAGTAGTTGAGGCCAAGGAAGAGGAAGAGGACGATGACGAGAGCCTCGAAGAAGATGACATTCCCAGCGATGACGAAGAAGAAGCCGTGACGGAGGCGGAGGGCTACGCTGAGAATAAAGATTTGTGTAACCATGGATTGGAGTACACATACCAGGGCTACTCAGAGGCCGAAAATACCCAGCTGCGGCCATCCCACCTCATCGAGAGGCTGTCTTTATGCGCAGCAGAAAGACGAAAGAGTCTCCCAAGTCTTTGTTCGATTTGGCCTGTCGCTGAAGGCAGTGGCTGAAATTAACAAGACCAAGAGAGAGAGGAAAGGGGATAATGGAGAAAGAAGGAAATTGGCAAAGGGAAAAAACATGGGCTGAAAGGAGTTTTTGCATCTGTCTTTTGGGGGTCTGCTTGGTTGAAATTGGATCTATCATGGGATAAGGAGGACATCATGGCGAATGTGAATGTACATGTACAAACGAATTGACCGGATGATATTAACAATTATTGCTGGGGAGGATTGTCTATGTTATAGTCATGCACTGCACTTATGTTCACTTTTTAATTTTATTCCTTCTCTTTCTACGCAAATTCTCCAAACTGACCGTCGTCGAATCCCAGGTTCTTTAGCGACTTTCTCTTTTCTTTGACGTCGGAGGTTTTGGGCGGCGGCGGGAGAGAAAATGAAGCTGCACCGGCCGGGGGAGGCGGCAGCGCGAAGGATTGCAAATCAGCCGAGCTCGAAGATGTAGATGAAGCTTCTTCATCTGCGTGTTGGGGTCGTCGTCGACCGAACTTTGTGCCGCCGAGGTTTACTGTGATGGTCTCGCCCTCCTTCAGGCTGTAGTCCTTTGTCTCCGTCTTGGCCTTGCCATCAGCCGGGTTCTGGCTCTGCTCCGTCTCCCACCCAAGGCTCCGCCTGGCCTCCTGCAGCGACACCGCGAGATCGAAAGCGTCGGACCTCTCCTCAAAGCCAATCCCCAGCACGGCCTTACGTCCCTGGGGGTCTTTGACGGTGACGGCGAAGAAGCGGCTGCTGTCGACGACGGGCTCGACGGCGCCGCGGTCGTTGTAAGGCGAGGCGGCGAAGAGCGCGCCGGTGGAAGGATCTTCGAGGACGAGGTCGATCTTGATGCTAGATGCAGCGTCGGGACTTTCGTAGGACGTCTCGACGACGCGGAGGCGCGCGGTGAAGATGTGGCGGGCGGGGTCTTCGGTCCAGGAGGCGGCGGCGTGGCCGCGCATGGAGGTCAGGGGCGGGATGTTGTAGACGTGGACGGTGTTTGCGACGAAGAGGACGCGCTGGATGGCGTCGTTGGGGAGGGGCTGGCCGGTTGCTGGATCAATGGCCTCCATGGTTTGTGTTGTGATGTGTATATAAAATAGTTGAGACGAGAATTCAATTCAATTCAATTGCTTGGTATCCGGTGAGGCTAAACGCAAACACAGAGCAATGCCAATGCTGATGTTGATGTTGAAGCTGGTGGTGATGCTGGTGTTGGTGGTGAAGGAAACAAAGTAACAGATGGCAGAGATCAATGGGCGGTGGGGGATCGCGGCCGGCGGTGCTACATGTCAGGTTAAATGTGTCGATGCCGTGCTGCTGCGCTACAACGATGGAGATGCTCTGGATCTCGACATCCATTGGGCATCTGCTTGGGCGCCCTAGCATCATGAATCTGGGCGGGTGGAGGGGCTGATTTACAGGGGTCCCTACAGTGGCTTATGTGCGGCATGTCCTCTGTACTTTACCCCGCCATGTGTGGCTTGTGAGTACCTCGAGCTCTACCAGGCAAAAGTCTAAGATGGCGGGCTAAACTTTGATATCTCCAAATTTCCTGACTCACATCACCAACTCCAAAACTCAACATCTTCAGCATCTAGCGCATTCTCTTCTACCCGATTCCAGACTAAATTTTTTGGTTGCCTCCCTTCACATTTCTTGCGCACACAATGTCAGAATCAGAAGCTGGTGCGTCTCCTCTCCTCTCGTGCGACGACATTCCAACATGTCGATACTGACCGTCGCATTCTAGCCATTGCGCAGCCAGTCTCGACTGAGCTTCCCTTGCGAACCCAGCCCGACGACTCGACCTTTGAGTACGCTCATCTCCAGCTGTACCCATGAATCGATTCTAATACGTCAATAGCATCGTCGCCACATACCGAGACCTCCTCGCCTCCGACCCCGACCTCACAAAGCCCGTCGCCGCCATCGAATCCCTCATCGCCCTCCTCAACACCGTACCCTCAACCACCGTATACGAAACCCTCGACACCGTCAAGTCCCATTCCGACCTCCTCATTGCCTCTGTGGAGAACCCGCTCCCCCTCCAGGCGGGAACCGACCTCTTTCTCCAGTACCTCGTCGCTTCGCTGAAGCAGCAGGACGGCAGCTTCGACGCCGTACGGCAGCACCTGTTGCGTAATGGACGCCTGTTTGCGAGTAGGGCCATCGCAGCCAGGAATGGCATTGCGGAAGCGGGGTGGAGATTTGTCCGGGAAGGCAAGTGCGTGCTGACGCATGGAGCTTCGCGATCAGTCACCGGGCTGCTAGAGCGAGCGGCCAAGAACAGCGAGGGCAAGTTTAGGGTCGTTTACGTGCGGGACGAAGTCCGTGCCGAGGAGAGCGATCGCGTGGTTAAGGAGCTGCGGAGCAAGGGAATTCCTGTGGCAGAGATTCCAGAGGCTGCGGTGGCGCATGTCATGGGCTTGCTGCGACAGGTTCACATGGTGTTTACGGGTGCCGAAGCTGTGACACAGAATGGTGGCATTATCTCGCGGATTGGAACATATCAGATTGCCAAGCTGGCGGCACAGGCCAAGATTCCATTCTATGTTGCTGCCGAGACACACAAGTTTGTGCGCAAGTTTCCTCTGGATCAGAGGGACATTGGCTACCAGCAGGAGGTGTTGGACTTTTCAGCTACGGCACCAAGCAAGCAGCCCAAGGATGCTGTTGACTATACGGTAAGTTTTTTTTCTCCTCCCCAATCCTTCATTCAGTGCCTTTATTTTGGCCTCTGTCAGGTATGTTGGACTAATACTGGTGATAGCCCCCGGAACTGATCTCCAACCTGGTAACGGAAAATGGTGTTCATCTGCCCGGATACGTATTTGAGCAGCTCCTCGATATATACGGTAGCTTGAACGGCTGAGAGGCATAAAAGAATTAAAGAATTTCCACATTTGATTGTTTCGTACAACGCGCGCAGAGCACGGGCCAGCGATGGCTTTCAATGAGCAAGTTTCAGTGAACTTATGGATGCATGAATTGGACTTTGTTGCCGCATCGGCATCGGTCGTTTGTGCTATGTGACGCCGTGGGTTTGGGAACAAGAGTATCCAATGCTTTACTGTTCTCTCTATTGCGACGAGAACAGAAACATCGGTTAGTCGAGATATTTGAGAGAATACTTGGTAGCTACCCTATGCTTCGAGTTAGATGCCTGCTCCCATCAATGCTATTTCCTTGCGTAATCCGTTACATGAACCGATGAGGAATCCTTCGCAATAAGATCCTGGCTGTGTTGCATATGCGTCATATAGCAGCGGTGTCATTGTAAGGGTGTATTCACTATGCAGAGGTTGGTGGAGAGACAACGATATCCTATACCGCTGCAAGTTCCCATACGGCGGATTTTTTCCCACTTCACTTGTTGGTTTGACGGTACTTGGGCTCTGTCTGCATTGTAAGTGCATAACATAGAGAAATATATAATCAACACACGCATGCCTACGGAATTTCTCTTTTTTTGTAAGCGGCTCGATGCGCGGACTTGACGGGCCGCGCCTAACGGTTTTTAGACGTACAATGTTACTCAACATTCCTGTATATGCAGGAATTCGCCGGCGAGGGATTATAAGAAAAGTGCGTCCAGTGTGGGACACGTAATGTCATCATGAGTGCCTGGATTTAAAGAAGTATAAGTCTGTATCTCTCTGGTTGGGAAGATGTACCAAGTTTGATGCCCGCCCAAAGCTGCTCCATCAATTCAGGTCGTCCAACTCGATCAGGCCCATTGTTATTGTAATGGAAACTTGAATAGCTTTGTCTCTTACCTTTTAAATTTCCTACTTTATAAAATTATACAACCAAGTGTGAAAGTGGGTGAGCCAGAATACTTACACGTCGAGGCGAGTGGTTGCCGGATGTTTAACATACTCCCGAGCGAAGAGATATAAGAACACCACGATATACATCAACAGCCTACAACAATACGAAAAAAAAAGATATCGATGTTACATTACCGGCAGTAAAAGATGATATAAGAAAAACAAATCTGACTCATTGTTATTCAGGGCTTTCAACTGTGGCTCGTCATTGTGGTAGCTTCTTGTGTTCTTTTCTCTCCTTCTTATTGGAGAAGCAAATCTTTAGATTACACTTCCACGGAGTTGTCACCTCCACAAAGCCGATTCATAGGACTGCTATATAAGCAAGCAGTCATCGCTGTTCTCTTATTAAAATAACTCACACCCCGTTGGAATAGTAAACATACCTAGCTAACCAGTATCGTCCCA
Organism: Trichoderma endophyticum; assembly: GCA_035079535.1. Classification (NCBI taxonomy): domain Eukaryota; kingdom Fungi; phylum Ascomycota; class Sordariomycetes; order Hypocreales; family Hypocreaceae; genus Trichoderma; species Trichoderma endophyticum. The sequence goes on from JAPMIQ010000001.1 coordinate 304,530, forward strand.
CGGACCTCGAGACAAAATGGTTCGTGAATACAACACTGACACCACAGCCGACGATCTGCTCAAGGATCTTTCCGGGGAGATCAAGGGCAAGGTCATCCTCATCACCGGTGTCAGTCAAGGAACTCTGGGCGGCGTCTTTGTCGAGTACGTCGCAAAGGCTGCTCCCGCTGGACTCATCCTTGCCGGTCGCAGCTTAGCCAAAGTCCAAGAGACTGCCGATGCCCTCAAGGCGGCTCATCCCGCCATCGATATCCGCACGCTTCAGATTGATCTCGCGTCGCTTGCCGCAGTGCGTGAGGCTGCTTCCACCGTCAACTCTTGGAAGGATGTTCCTCTCATTGATGTCCTCGTGAACAATGCCGGTATCATGGCTGTCCCTTACGCAACGACCGTCGATGGCTTCGAGCTGCAACTTGCAAACAACCACTTGGGCCCGTTTCTCTTTACCAACCTCATCATGAACAAGATCCTCGCCTCTAAAACCCCTCGTGTCGTCAACATTGCCAGCACTGGCCACAGACTTCACCCGATCCGATGGTTTGACTACAACTTTCGAGTCAGTACTTCCAATCTTATCACTTTAAGAGCAACGGTGATCCTTTTTTTTTTTTTTTTTTTTTTTTTGTTGCTAATTAGCAGATTATAGGACGGCGAGACATACAACTGCTGGCATGCGTACGGACAATCCAAGACTGCCAACATGCTGATGGCTATTTCTCTGGCCGAGAAGTTGGAATCTCGTGGCTTGACTGCGTTCAGTCTTCATCCTGGCACTGTCAAAACTCAGCTCAGTGCCCACATTGACTTTTCCGTCGAATGGCCAGAAATGGGTAGGCATTTGCTTTTGCTTTCATCGTATATCTATACCGTACTAACGATGTGGCCTAGTTGCCGCCGATCGAATGCTTGGGAACTCTGAAGGATGGAGGGACGACTTCAAGTTTAAGACGCTGGAGAGGGGTGTTGCTACTCACATCTACGCGGCATTTGAGCCCAGCCTAAAAGGTAGAGATATCTCACGTCCTATTTCACGTTATAAACACAGATGACATACTGTACTGACACATGTGATAGAGCACAACGGTGTATACTTGGAGGACGCTCACATCGCTGACCCCTATGTACAGACAGTCAAGCCTTGGGGTACAAGCAAGGTGGAGGCTGACCGTCTGTGGAAGCTGAGCGAGAAGCTTGTTGGGAAGGAGTTTTCTTACTAGATGATGTGGCGAAAATTGTATGGGTGAAGTATGCTGGAAAGAGAGTCTCGAATTTGAAGTGCATAAGACCCGTCTATAGACAAGCTAGACACATGCGTGCTGAGAAATGGGTAAAATTAAGAAAGGGTTTCAAATCAAACAACAATGAATGTCATTCTAGATGTAAACTCATTGTCTGGGCATCAAAGAACATGTGAAGTCGTATGGTCAGCACCAATTCAATAGTACCATTCATACAGCTTGACGGTTTGAGCAAGGCTGACATGGTATACAAGACGAGGGCTTTCGTGCTGATAGCTCATGACACCCGGAATTCCGAGGCCAAAAGTCGAGCAGTTCCAGCTCATGGAATTCCCACCCACGAGCCATGTAGATGGAGTTACGGACATGGGATTAGGAAACTTCAAACCGACAACTTGAACACTAATCAAGCCAAGATCCAGGCAACTTGATCCGGGTGGACCCCCATGCCCAGCTATTTCGCAGTACCGGGGCCGTCAATACTAGACACCATCTCCCGTGATTAGGAATCTGTCTGCTAACTCCGTTCCGCAGCTAGAGCATTCACTGGCAGCTTCTCCCGTGGTTCAGTGACGTGTCGCTGGGCTGATGAGTCCGCCATCTGTCGGTTCTATTGGAAATGTCGGGCAACTTTCCGCGAGTCACAGGTAGTACAATGCTAATGTGCACCTATTTCTACTTTGAGATACACTGCCCTTCGGGGTTCAGTCCGCCGTTTGTTGGTTTAGTAATACGAAGGAGCCACTATTCAAGGCTATGAATGCACTCCGCAATCATGCATGATTCCTTCATCCGAAGACAGTGGTGGGGGTTCCGATATCTTGAATCTGTCACGACGGGAATCAAATGTGATTTCTATTGACTTGTGTCATACACGGCGCAATTACTCCTGTGTCAATCAGCCTAAGGCTTATATTAGATAATGCTCAGATTAACGCGGTAACCGAGTGAAGCTAGTTTCAGCGAAATCTCACTCCAGCTGCATGAGTTTGGCGAGGCTTGCGGCGGGGTCGCTCGATGTATCGGAGAAGCAAACAATGAGCGCGATTTAATGGAGAATAGATGGGTAAAAGAAGGGGTCAATCAGAAAGAAATGGGGAGAGCCAAGCTTTCAATGGGAAATGGTAAATGGATGTGCAGAATAGAGGACATGTTTGTAGACAGACAACACATGGCTACGTCAAACATACATGTAGCCGCTGTAAAGTTTGCAATGCTCATTCATGGTGGAAATGGCGTTATCTCACTCAGCGCAGGCCTATATAACACGGCGTTGCTCCCGGTTAAAGCTTGCAGAATTCTACTTTATAGACCCAAATCTACCAAGCGCGAAGCTCTGTCTGTCCCCTCCCAACTTACATCTTACTACCTCGATCGATCGATTACAGCTCGAACCGAACGAAACACACACACGTACGCATGGATCTCGTCATTCGACACCCGCGCGGATATTCGCACGGAACAAAGCGGAGCGGCTAAGACCGGCTGAGATGGGCGAAAAGATGACCGTCTCCCTTGCCTTTCGCGGTCTTAGCAGAGACCACCATCTCGAGCGTGATTTGCCCAACGATGACACATGATTGCTACGGATTCCCGACAAAAGATGGAGTTGATGCTACTGTACTTGTTGTGCCTGCAAGGGACGGGACGGGAACACGTCTCGCGAGACACCAAAACGGCTACCGAGTTGTCCGGATCTCCGCAGCTCTTTTGGCGTGATTCACGGCGCCGGAGCACAAAGGCTGCTCTCCCGCACCAAAAGTGCGCACTGTAGCGTGAAAACGAGACGAGAACTGATGAAGAAGCATCTGGATTTGCGGCCGTAATTCCATCGAGCTCGCATCCTTCGGCTCGTCGCCCCTTTGTCACGGTGACAAATCTCATCTCTTACGCAAAGAAGGTTTAAGTGGCATCTCTAGCATCAAGCCAAGCGGAAGTACATGCCCCAAGTGGCTTTAGCAGCTCCTACGGCTGAGTGTAAAAGCCAAAGAGCTCAGGTACCTGTATTTCTATTCTCGTTAGCATTTGACTTCCACGGCTAGCTCTCTCCTGGTTTACGTGAGGCACACAAAGACCCCATCTCCGTGGAGCTCCTCGCTAGCTAGCCCCCAATAAAGCCTGCACGTTGGCTTCCAGCCTTGCAAGGGTTGCTGGAATAATATGCCCGACGAAGAGGCAATGATTCCAAACAGTGCGGGCCCATCATTGTATGTTCTGGCTCTCGCGCTGGAGATTAGCTTGTAAACATCCCACTGCCTTACATGGGCCCCCATATGCTGGATCATCCTGACCATTACCTCCATCAGGCTTGGAGCATCCCGCCATGGCGCCCGGCCGGTGGTTTGACGGAGCCGGTGTCTTGCATCATGGCTGCGTAGCGGACCCTCACGAAGCTTTCTCTCTCCCTTGCTGAGCCCTCTGAGAGTCACAGGCTTCGGCATGTCGGGGAGGGGAAGTGGTCCAGTAAACTCACCAGGACATCTCACTGCTACCCCCCCGAAACGGGCGTAAAGTGGGAGGAGAGGCTAGAACGTTGCAGTGGCCGTGTACAAGCTGAAGACTTGGCTATCGATGCCGGCGTGCAGCTTATTCCATGTAGCTGCTGGGTAGGCCTGCCCTGTTCTGGGTTTAGGATTCAAGCCATGACGGCGCCTCGACATTACGTAGATCGTGGTTCGACATGTCGCTTGGCGTCGACCTGTGCCTGGATTCGCGAGAGAGCAAGAGTAGTATATAGATAGCCTTCGGGGGGCGGTGTCATGGCTTGCCGCCCCCCTCATTCCGCGTTGCTTTGGTATTCACACTTTATACTGTTTTATTTTCAAACCCGGAGCAAAGCCTTTGATATATACCCACGATTAGAGAAGAAGAAACCACCATCACTCCCACGCGCGTGTTTTCTCCCCTTTCTCCAACTCGCAAGTCGTAGTCACAATGCCCGCTGTCAAGGAGTCCGTCCTCCTTGCGCAGCAGCACCTCACAGACGACGCGATGGCGCTCAAGACCACCAAGGCCACGACCAGGCCGCTTGACATCATCGATATCCAGAATGCGCGGATCGATATTAACCTCAAGGACGAGATCCTGACTCAGATGAACCCCGAGCAGGGCCCTCGCACGCTGCCCACACTGCTTCTATATGACGAGAGGGGGCTTCAGTTGTTTGAGGATGTATGTCCATGTTTTTTCCCCTCCAAAAAGGATTGAATCTCCTCTTTCCCTTTCCCCCCTACCTACCCTGTCCTAGAAGCGTGTGGCTTTGCAGTTGTGTAACCCAAGCGATTGCCAGATTACATATCTGGACGAGTACTACCTCACCAACTATGAGATCGAGCTCTTGAAGAAATCGGCGGCCGAAATGGCCAGTAAAATCCCCGAGGGAGCCATTGTGGTGGAGCTGGGCAGCGGGTTAGTCTCAACCTTTTTTTTCTCAGCTTTGTCTTAGAATCCCAGCTTGGTGTTTGTTGGTGTTGTTAGTCTAACTTGGCTTTTTTGCCTTCGACAATAGAAACCTGCGTAAAGTCTGTCTTCTTCTGCAAGCATTTGAAGATGCCAAAAAGAAGATTGACTATTTCGCTCTGGATTTGTCTCAGACTGAGCTGGAGCGCACACTGGCAGAAGCTCCCGAGTTTGAATATGTAAGCTGCCGGGGCTTGCGCGGAACTTATGACGATGGTTGCGAGTGGCTCAAGCAGGAGGCGATGCTGTCTCGCCCAAAGTGCATCTTGCATCTCGGCTCCAGCATTGGTATGAAGCTTTTTAAATCCTCGATGATATTCAATGATTGACTGACGATTTTTGTTTCAATTTTTTAGGCAACTTTAACCGTGATGAGGCGGCAGATTTCCTCAGATCGTTTGCAGAGATTCTGCAGCCCACAGATCTCATGATTGTCGGAGTCGACTCATGTCAGAACCCCGACAAGGTTTAGTAAGTGCATACGAATAATAGCAGAGAATGGATCATTTAAGAAAGTGAACTAACGGAAGAATCGTAACAGCCATGCATACAATGATAGCAAGGGTATCACACATCAGTAAGACAAACCCCATAACTTATCCAACGTATTCCTACATGAACGAAACTAATAGCAAAATTAATAGGTTCGTTCTCAATGGACTCACCCATGCAAATGAGATCCTCGGCGACGAAGTCTTCAACGTCGAAGAGTGGAACGTCACTGGCGAGTATGTTTACGACGTTGATGGTGGTCGTCACCAGGCCTTTGTCTCGCCTCTTGAGGTTGCTTCAGTTCTGGGACACATCATCAAGCCCCACGAGCGCATCAAGATTGAGCAGAGCTTCAAGTACTCTGACATTGGTGTCGCCAAGCTGTGGAAGACGGCCGGCTTGGAAGAGGTCACCAGATGGAGCCACAATGGTGAATACGGTATGCTCGGACCCCCTCTCTTCCCTCTGTTATACAGCCAACACTAACATATCTTGCCAATTTCAAGGCCTACACATGCTGAAAAAGGCAAAGATGCCCTTCACCAGACTCCCTGAGCTGTACGCCAGCGACACCCTGCCTACCTGGGCCGATTGGGAGAATCTCTGGGCGGCGTGGGATACCGTCACCCGAAAGATGCTCCCCAACGAGGAGCTCAACGAGAAGCCCATCAAGCTACGCAATGCGTGCATCTTCTATCTTGGCCACATTCCCGCCTTCTTGGACATTCAGCTGAAGAAGACGACAAAGGCCGGCGGAACAGAGCCCGTCTATTTCCACAGCATCTTCGAGAGAGGCATCGACCCAGACGTCGACAACCCTGAATTGTGCCACGACCACTCAGAAATCCCCGATGAGTGGCCTCCTTTGGAGGATATTCTGGCCTACCAGGATCGTGTCCGCGAGAGACTGCAAAAGATGTACGCCAACCCCGACGAAATTGTCGGAGAGGTTCGCCGCGCTGTTTGGATCGGCTTCGAGCACGAGGTGCTTCACCTTGAGACCCTGCTGTACATGCTGCTCCAGAGCGACAAGACGCTTCCGCCACCACACACGGTGATTCCAGATTTCCCAAAGATGGCGCAGAAGGCGTATGCGCAGCGTGTGGCCAACGAGTGGTTTGAAGTCCCGGAGCAGACGATTACCATTGGAATGGACGACCCTGAGGATGAGCACGACTCAAAGCGTCACTTTGGATGGTGAGAGATGCCATTTTCTAACTGATTAGTTGAAGTTGATCTTTTCTGACATTAGTTTAATTAACAGGGACAACGAGAAGCCTGCAAGGCAAGAAAAGGTGCATGCGTTCGAAGCCAAGGGCAGACCCATCACCAACGAAGAAGTAAGCCCATAATCGCATGTTTTCAGCCATCTCGCGAAACAAAGCTAACCTCAACTACAGTACGCCAAATATCTCATCTCATCTCACATCGAGGCCCTCCCCGCCTCGTGGTCCATCATCCCACCCAACTACCACCACAACACCAATGCCACAACTCCCGGAAAGCCCATCCTTAGCGAGCTTCCCGAGAGCTTCATCCACGACAAGGCCGTGCGCACCGTCTATGGTCTGGTGCCCCTGAGATATGCTCTCGACTGGCCCGTTTTCGCCTCATACGACGAGCTTGCTGGCTGTGCCGCCTGGATGGGTGGAAGAATCCCTACGATGGAGGAGGCTAAGAGCATTTATGCATATGTCGAGAGGCAGAAGGACATTGCCAAGCAGAGCAAGTTGTCGAATAAGGTTCCAGCAGTCAATGGGTAAGTCAATGAACTATCTTTTTATCTCCGAACCATCAAGACAACTCATATAAGCTAATCACCGAGTTTACAGTCACCTTGTCAACGACGGCGTCCAGGAAACTCCCCCATCGACAATCTCCCCCTCGTCCCTCTTCGCCGATCTCAGCAACACCAACACCGGCTTCCTCCACTGGCACCCTGTTCCTGTAACCCCCCACGGCGGCTCCCTCGCCGGCCAGGGCGAGCTCGGCGGCGTCTGGGAGTGGACCAGCACCGTCCTGCGGCCGCACGAGGGGTTCCGCCCCATGAGCATCTACCCGGGTTACACGGCCGACTTCTTTGACGAGAAGCACAACGTCGTGCTGGGCGGCTCGTGGGCGACGCACCCGCGCGTGGCGGGCAGGAAGAGCTTCGTCAACTGGTACCAGAGGAACTACCTGTATGCTTGGGTTGGAGCACGCTTGGTGCGAGATTTGTAGAGAGGGATTTTTGAGAGTTGGGGGAGAGACAATGGTGGACGGTGAGACGGGGTTGGAGGAAATAGGAATACTATGTGGGAATTCTATGGACAACCAGATTGACAACAACTTTGGGATATCTACGTCGGAGCAAATGTGATGGAAACGTTTTTGGAAGCGTATAAGCGCGGACAGTCATTACAGCGTACAGACACAGTGTCATGAGCTCAGCTCAGCTCAGCTCGATTTAGCCCACTCCTTGCTTCACAATATTAACATAACATGACTTTCTTTAAAAACTTAAGATGCCGGTGCCCATCCTTCAGCTTATAGAGCAACAAGACATATGTCAAGTTTTAAAGGCCGAGTGACCGGTCCCCAACTTACTAAGGCTATGACAAAGACTGTAGTTAATTTGTCCGAAAGAACTAAACGTATGACTCGTGGAAAAAAACAAGAGCGTCTCGTCTCATTGTAATCCTGCCGGGTTATCCGGTGGGTCTGGAGGCTGATGACCCATGTACGAGTATTCATAATGAGCAACTTGGCGTGGTAGTGGACGGAGTAACTAAACAATAATTCCAGACTTTCTTATTTAGGGTGGCTATATAAAGGATGTGTCGTTTCCCCCTGGTTTTGAGAGCTTGTTTGATGTTTCCTTTTTTTGGTTTTTGGCTGGGGGTTTTCCCAGTTATGCCTTGATACGACTGTATATGATTGCAGCCATGCTTAGCAAAACGCCTATCAGAAACAAGATGCAGAACAACTATTCGCAACGCCAACAAGGCCCAAGGACAAAAAGGAAATGAAACAAATAACAAAAGCAAACGTCAAAAGCAAAAAGCAAAAAGGAATATGTATCATCAAACATCTACATTGGCGGCATTTGAACCACCGAGTCGCGAATCGCCTCGTCAACATGCCCCCTCCTTATCCCCGGACACGGCCCCAAGCACACAGCCTTGGCCGCCAGCCGCATTATTAAGTTGTCCAGGTTGAACATGATGTTGATGTGCTCCGGGTTGTTCTGGTGGTGCATCGCCATGTCCATCGGCAAGACGTGCGCGTCGACGTCCGTCGTCCAGGAAGTCGGCGTAAACATCTTCATGCCCGACGGCACGACCTGGACGTCGCGCTGCTGGCCAAAGACGGTGTAGTCGGGATTAGCCGCGGCGGCAAAGGTTTCGAACGACGAGTCGGCCGGCATGAGCAACGGGTCGATGAAGTTTGCGCTTCCTGTGCCTGTGCTGTTGCTGTTGCTGCATGTGAGGGGAGCTGGGTTGGTCTGCCGGACCAGGCGGACGGGATTGTGCCTGTTGGCCTCGTTGAGGTCCGTCGTCTGCGCCGCCAGGCCGACGTCGAGGGGAATTGCTAGGTTCAGCATGTCAGTGTTTGGAGAGTCTTGCCGGATGAAAATCCCCCGCTGCTCGAGATACTCTTCCACGTCCGACGCCTCCAGCCATTCGCCCTGCAGGTCCGGCAGCGCCGTGGACAGCACCGTCCGCGTGCGGCCAAACTGCAGGCGCTGCAAGTTCGGGGGCGCCATCCGCGGCACCATGGAGTTGGATTGGCCCTCGATCAGCCGCAGCATCTTGGGTAGATGCCGCGAGGCCATGGGGCTGTGCTCGGCGTCGAGCTCGAGGTCCTCGTCTTCAATGTGGATGTAGCGCATGGTTCTTGAGAGCAGGTTGTCGCGGCGGTCAAACTGCAGCGGCAGAAGCATGGCTGGGAGCAGACACATGACGGGCGAGCTTGTGAGGTTGAGGATGTCTGCGGCGCGGTCCACGCACGCCCGCATCAGCCGCTGCGAGATGGACACGGGCTTGGGCCGCAGGTAGTGGTGGCTGGAAGCGTCCCGCGCCTCCTGGGAGAGGATGTAGATGGAGTCGTCGTCCTTACCGTGGGAGTCGGTCATGGTGGCCAGCAGACGGTCGGCCTGGTCAAACGATGGCCACTCGTCGGTCTGGGCGCTCCGGGCGATGGCCATGATGTTCATGGCCGTCTTGTTGAGCTGCAGCACAAACTCGGACGGCAGATCCTTCTCCTTGCCCGATGACAACTCGTGGAAGCGGATAAACTCGTCCAGGGAGCTGTTGAGGGCCTTTTGCAGGGCGTCAGCCCGGGCCTTTGTCGTGGCGAGCTCATTCTCTTTACGGCTGCGATAGGACCGCTGAGCGAGTCGCATTCGAGACCGACGCTGTGATGAAGAAGAGGGCAGTGTTAGTATTGAGTTTTCTCTTGTTTATTCTTTTCTCTCTTCTTGTCTTTTTCTCTCTGTGTGAGTGTGTTTGTGCAGTTTTTTTCTCTCTTTTTTTCTCTCTCTTCTTCTTCTTCGCCTTGTTCTTTTTTTTTCTCTACAACACTTGTTGGTTTACACAAGGAAGAGCAACAACAAAGGAGCGAGACGAGGCCATTTCTTCCTCTAGCGCCTTGCCTTGATTTTGTAGAGGAGAGACAGGGGAAATTGTTGGCTCGCTTCTTCGCTCCTCGTTTGGCCGTTGGCTCGCTTTCGTTCCCACTCACCGAATTATCGTTTGGATCCGCGGGCAGGCTGTCCTTCATACGTGGACGACCGGGCCGTCGCTTCGTAGGAGCCTCTACGCCAGTATCCGCAATCGTATCCGCCGTCTTGCCGCTACTCGCACTCATGATTAGAAACGAAGGATTCAAAAAGTGTGGTGCCCTGTGACAGCGTGATTCGACGGAAGATTGATGTGCGATGGATACACTGATTTGTCTTCAATTTGTCTCTCTTTGAACAACATTGGATGGTTGACCGTCGCTCCTGAACGTGAGGCCGGAGATGACAAATATTTAAATTGTCGCAGTAAGACAAATTAAATCATGCGAGAGTCGCCTATTTGCTTGCTCCGGCCTCGACCCACTTCTCCGCTACTCCGCCCAGGCGACCCGGAGCTGAGCCCGGAGTTGAAGCCGGCACTAGTTTTTTGGGTGCTGTTTTCGGATATAGTATTTATATGATTCGTGCCTCGAAAGGGGGCTTGATGTGACTTGATTAGTAGTGAGGAGTCGGACATAGCGGCGTTTGCAGCTCTCGTGCGGTCGTATGTGCCAATGTGGTAATTCTCGACGCTTTCAGTTGTGCGGATTTCGCTGTGAAACGAGTCGGTGGCCATAACGTTATGTGATGTGATGTGGGATGCCGCAATGATATGCGGCGTTGGCGTTGGTGAGAAGCGATGATGGAGCTGGAACAAAACACAACATTGCTTAGAATATCAGTCTCACAAAGTTGTCGTCTGTGTCTTGTCGACATCAATCTGTGCGTATATAAACTGGTGTGGCCGGACTGCCATCTACCAGATCACCAGCACTAGCTTCAATCCAACAGCTTCATTGATATCATATCCATCGTTCTCAAACAATTCTAACAGTCTCACACTTTTCAAAATGCCTTCCACCGTCTTGAAGAAGCTTGGCAAGAATGGCCCCGAAATCCCTCCCGTCGGATTCGGTCTCATGGGCATCGGTATCGACTGCTACGGCGCAATTGGGTAAAGAAAAGCTGTCAGGATTATCTAATCACTTCAACTAACGGGACGTATTCAGCAACGACGAGGAACGTTTTGCGGTGCTCGACCACGCGTGGAAGATTGGCTGCACTCACTGGGACACCTCGGATGCTTACGGCGACTCTGAGATCCTCATCGGAAAGTGGTTCAAGTTGCACCCTGAGCGCCGTGCCGACATCTTCTTGGCCACCAAGTTCGGTATTTTGGCAGAGGTACAGGCGGACGGCACTTACAAGGGAACCGTCAACAGTACTCCTGAATACGCCAAGAAGGCCTGCGAGGCTAGCTTGAAGAAGCTCGGAGTTGACTATATCGACCTGTACTATGCGCACCGAGTGGACGGAAAGACGCCTATTGAGAAGACGGTCCAGGCCATGGTCGAACTCAAGAAGTAGGAAGCCCACCTGTCTAAACTTGTCAACGATATTCTTTATACTAACCAGGGGGCCAACAGCGAGGGCAAGATCAAGTATTTTGGCTTCTCTGAAATCTCCGGAGACAGTCTCCGTCGAGCATGCGCCGTTCACCACATTGCCGCCGTCCAGATCGAGTACTCCGCCTGGGCTCTCGAGACGGAGGGCCCCGTGTCCAAGTATCTCCTCAAGGCCTGCCGCGAGCTGGGCGTCGCCACCATCGCATACTCACCCCTCGGCCGCGGAATGCTGACCGGCCAGTACACCAACACGGCGGAGTTGGAGAAGACAGACTATCGAAACAGCGTCGAGCAGTTCAAGGGCGACAATTTCAAGAAGAACCTGGAGCTGATCAACAAGTTCAAGGAGGTAGCCGCGAAGAAGGGCTGCAGCCTCTCTCAACTTGCGCTGGCCTGGCTGCTCGCTCAGGGCGACGACATCTTCCCCATTCCCGGCACCAAGAAGACCAAGTACATGGACGACAACTTCGGCGCTCAGAACGTTCGTCTGACTCCGGACGAGGCCGGTGAGATCCGGAAGCTGGTGGAGAACCTCGGAGTTGCTGGCGACCGGGATGTGGCCTTTAACCAGTATGCTGACACGCCCGCTCTGTAAGGGCTTATTCTGGCGCTCCGAGTCGGAATGGAGTTGAGCCCCGGGGAAGGAGCTGTTTTTAGAAGCGTCCATGTAACGCGTTATCAAAAAAGGGATAAACTGTTGATACTGTACTTGGTGTTTTGTTCTGTTCTATTTGATTTTGTTTGTTGGTGACTGATTGAGTTTGTTTGTTTGTTTGCTGTGCGAGATGCGTTCGTTGATTGTGGTTTGACAGCTCATTTACAGAGTGACAGGCAGAGTGGAGGGACAACGTGACTGCGCTGCACATGTACATATGCGGTAGCCCGTGTCGGCAGCCCGCCTGGCTTGTATGCGAAATAAATCGACAATCGTCCACTGCATATGGTTTTTTTTTCTCTCACATTTCTATATTTAGCCTCAACTGCGCTCAGCTGTGAAAAAGCCTCAATCCCGCCCGCAGACAGGTGATACTTGCAGGTACTTTGCTCTACTGAGATCCGGCCTCAGGTGAGAGAAAAAAAATACAGGCAGAGCGTTGCGTTTCTGTTGAATCGTCGGGTTATCATTTCACTTACCAGACAGCAATGGCAGTTTCAGTCAATTCGAACATCATGATATTAGGTGTCTATCATTCATATTCCATTCTTCAAACCTATCTTTTTTTTTTATCGCCGACCCGGTGATTATTTTTTATCCTGACGCTGTTGGTTCCTCTTCACGTAGCAATTCAATTTCCAATGCAACTTGTCGCGTCGCACGCATTACTATTGATGCCTTGCAGCAGTCCATCGTAAATCATTTCCCCTTTCTCTCCTTAACCGCCACAGGCTCACTCTCCCTCTCTCCTTTTTTCTCACCATCCCGAAGTCTTGATATCCCCAATTCCTCTCCCCAGCGCTGGCCATTCTCATGCGCCCAAAAAGAAACAGCTCCAGAAAATCCTCCCCAGAAAACATCGTCAGGGAATGTCACAGCCAAACTCCGGCTCCAGACTCGCATCGCCCCGCACGCGAATCTCGGCCAGCGGCAGCCAAATAGGCTAATTGCCCAATCGTGAAAAAAAGAAAACTAAAGCCATGTGTACCTTTTTCTGGTGCCACGTCCTCTGTCCGTGTCCGTACGAAAAGGACTGCGCCATGGCCAGGAACCGGATCGTCTTCTGGGACGGCATGTGGCGTCACAAGACGGCCAAGCAGGCCCCTGTTCCGAACTCCGGGACGACGTGTGAGAAGCGCAAGGAGAGGTTCGGACAGGACGCCGCGCCCGACTGGAAATGTCCGTTCCGGGACTTGCTGGGGTGGATGGTGGAGTTGACGTATGTGGTTGATACGAAGCCTTGTGCTGAGTGTAGACACAAGTGCAAGGCTCACTTTGACAAGAGGACGGAGGAGGAAGAGAAAGCGGCCGAGGCTGAGCGGGAAAGGGACAGGGAAAGGGGGGATATACCACAGTGATTCTAATGATTCGGTTCGATGTTATGGGCAATGACGACATGAAGCATGATGGATGCCGATATGAGTTTGTTCGAGTGCGGAAATGATTTCAGCCTGGTATTGGACGAGTTGGGATGGGTAATGGGATGAGAGGTGGCCCTTGGATAGGGGCTGGCTTTCAAGTCGCGGAGGCTGGTACTTGATGGTATCCCAGCGCCATCTTTATTGCATTATTGATGTTGACAAGCATAAGCAAGACTGTCAGTCAAGTTGTTCGGATTAAATAGCTTATGATATACGAGAAAGAAAGCATACTGTTTCAACGCAAATGACACGTTGCAGTGTCTTTACATCTATTCTCATCATTATTATCTCTCGTAGCTAGAGAGCAGTAGAAAGAAGTGATGATGAAAGAAACATTTATAGAAGCACCGAAATGACATGATGAAGAGAGTGCTTAGGGTATGTCTGGGTAGAAGTGTCTGTGGAAAGGAAGGTATATACATATATCGAGAGCCCCTGGAGACATTCTACATAGTCCATCGTGGTCACGCCATGAGCCCATGGACATCCACCTCCATTGCATATCAACACCCTTCGAAATATATCCTCCATCTGAAACCCCTTAAGACTAATCTGGGTTACACTAAATCTATATGCAGATTCCTAACCGACTACATACCTATGTATGCACTCAGGAGCTGCTGCGTTACCCTGCAGGCAGCCATGCGATCCACACTGCAAGGCTGAACATCCCCATCCCCATCCCCCATCTCCAAACGAACCCGACTCTTCCGGTTCATCACTGCCCTCCCAACACGGCAACAATGACCAAGACAAAAAGATCCTCTTCATCCTCATCTCTTGGCCCGGAAATTTCCCCGGATAGCATGATGCACTCACAACTTCCCCGCAAACACGGACAATTATGCACCACCCAAATTGCGGGGGGACGATTGTGCCGGCAGTGTCGATCTTGGCCTCACTTTAGATTCATCCGAGGCCCCGATTTTCAAGCTACGAGAGCAGCAGTATTTCCTACCAAGAATCTTTACAGTAGAGCGTAGGGCTATGCAGATACTTCTCCCGGAACGGCAGTTGTTTGCGTTGCTCACAAAGGTACATGTACGTGGAGAAGGCATCATCATGCCATTGAAGATCCCCGCAGCGGCAGGCCAAAATACCCGTCGGCTCGACATGATGGCTACGTATAAAAGCATGGCATTTTTTTTTTTTTTTTTACAATGATGAAGTTGGGTTTTAATGGGCAAAGAGGTTTATGTACCTTTTCGATTGATTGGAGAAATACGTCAACATGAAGGTTGCTGTTGTGGCCGCGTTGGCCATGAGCCAGACTGGTGTGGCTGCGAGGAAGTTTTGGACTTCGAAGCCGGCTGATCCGGGGAATGTGTTAATGACTGGATTCACCATTGGTAATGGGAGACAAGGAGGTGAGTTTAGCTGAAGTGGCAGATGAATGAATTGTAGTTATGGTTATATACTGACGAATGATCACATAGGCTTACCACTGGGTATTCCCGGTGACGACTTGCTTTGTCTCAATGATGATAGCATCTGGCGTGGCGGCCCATTTGCAAACTCAGTAAGACCTGATGATTCTACAATGATCACATAGACTGGAAAACTAAGACGCAAATAGAGTTATACGGGAGGGAACCCTTCATCATCGCTGGCTCACTTCCTGCCCGGAATCCAGCAGGCCATCTTCCAGAATGGAACAGGAGGCATGTTGTCAATACTAGCAGCGTATTAAGAGACGTCACTAATCTTCTTCATTAGATGAATCTGCATTATACGGCGGATCAGCAGACTACGGCTCCTATGAAGCCCTCGCAAACCTCACAGTCTCCATTGCGGGAGTGACGAAGTACTCAAAGTACAAGAGAACGCTGGACCTGGAAACAGCATTACACAGCGCCGAATTTACTGCAAACGGAGCTAGTTTCTCGACGTACGTGAGATGTCATCTCCTTCCAGATCTCCTATACTTACCATTACGTCTAGTGTGCAGTTCTGCTCCTTTCCTGACCAAGTCTGCGTCTACCATGTCAGCTCCAACAAACCACTCCCCCAAATCACCTTCGGCCTGGTCGACAATTATCGCACCAACCCGCCTTCGACCGTCAAATGCTCATCTAGCGGCATCTGGCTGAGCGGACGAACTGTGGCCGACGATGGTGAGGGTCTCATTGGCATGAAGATCGATGCCCAAGCCCGTGCTCTTCCTTCTGCCGGACTAAAGGCCACATGCAACAGCAACGGCCAGACTGTTCTCAGCACAAAGTCTGTAAAATCAGTCACTATCGTCGTGGCTTCCGGCACAGAGTACGACGCAACCAAGGGCAATGCTGCTCACAACTACTCCTTCCGAGGGTCTGATCCGTATCCTGGTGTCGTAAAGACGATTAGCGCTGTGTCCAAGAAGAGCTACAACACGATCCTTCAAAGCCATGTCAAAGACCATGGCGAGTGGTTCAACAAGTTCACTTTAGATCTACCGGATCCCCATAACTCTGCAGATGTCGACACGATGGATCTGCTCACAAACTACTCGACGGAGAAGGGAGATCCCTTTGTTGAGAATCTGCTGATTGAATATGGACAGTACATGTTCATTGCTTCGTCGCGGCCCGGATCGCTGCCCCCGAATCTGCAGGGTTCATGGGCTCCGGATGGAAACCCGGCGTGGAGCTCTGACTACCATATCGATGTTAATGTGCAGATGTAAGTAATTACCTTGTCTGAACTTCGTCATCTAGATTTTACTAACAAAAATTCCATCAGGAATCACTGGCATGTCGAAAAGATGGGTTTGGGCGGCCTAACTGATCCTCTTTGGGACTTTATGACCTACACCTGGGTTCCTCGTGGGACGGAGACGGCAAATCTATGGTACAACGTGAGCGGTTGGGTTGCCTTTACCAATACCAATATCTTTGGCCACACGGCGTGAGTTATCGTGCACATCCATTGCAGATCCTTCTCCTAACACTGAGCAGGCAGGAAAACGACGCAACTTGGTCGAATGTCGCACATGACATTGCCTGGATGAGTATGTGTCTGATCGTTAGTGACAGCGGAGAACGGGAAGACATTGCTAATCACATTTGATAGTGGCACATGTGTGGGATCGTTACGACTATGGCCGTGACAAGAAATGGTACGCTTCTGTGGGATATCCTCTCATGAAGGGCGTGGCGAGCTTCTGGGTCGACATGATGGTGCCAGACGAATACTTCAAGGACGGCACCTTGGTTGCCAACCCTTGCAACTCACCAGAGCATGGTCCAACGGTACGTTGAGTCTGGAGACGTCTAATTGTTTGGAGAAGATGCTGATTAAATCCTTGATAGACGTTCGGGTGTGCTCAGTTCCAGCAGGTGGTCTGGGAACTCTTTGACCACATCATCAAAGACTGGGACGCATCGGGCGATACCGACACGGCCTTTTTGAAGCGGGTCAAAGAATCGTACAGCAAACTTGATCCGGGCGTCCATGTTGGAAGCTGGGGCCAGATCCAAGGCAAGTGCTTAACATGTATCAAAGAGAGACAGACAAGGAGGCTGAGCTAACTCCCCTTCAGAATGGAAGATGGACATTGACACTAAAAACGACACGCATCGTCACTTGTCTCACCTGTACGGATTCTACCCCGGCTATGTCATCTCCAGTGTCTATGCAGACAACAAGACTGTCATGGATGCCGTCGCCACCAGCTTGTACTCTCGCGGAAACGGCACCGAGGACTCCAACACGGGCTGGGAAAAGGTCTGGCGAGGAGCGTGCTGGGGCCAACTTGGTGTGACCGACGAGGCATACAAAGAGCTCAAGTACACCATCGACATGAACTTTGCAGCCAACGGACTGTCGGTGTATACAACTGGCAGCTGGCCGTATGAAGTCACTCTGCCCTTCCAGATCGATGCCAACTTTGGCCTTTCAGCGAATGCACTGGCTATGCTGTATACCGATCTGCCCAAGAAATGGGGCGACAACAGCGTTCAAAAGGTGATTCTTGGACCGGCGATTCCCAAGGAGTGGGCTGGTGGAAGCGTGAAAGGAGGAAGTTTGAGAGGAGGCGGAACAGTGGATTTTAGTTGGGACGATGAAGGAGTCGTGAATCGGGCGGTGGTGCACGGGAGGAAGTTGCCGCTTGTTGTGGTGAATAAGAACGGCAAGGTGCTGGCAAGACACTGAAGAGACAGACAATGTTAGCTAAAAGAATGAAAGAAAAGAACCAACAAATGTTGTTGTGCAGCAATCTCAATCCCAATCTCTTTGAAAGATGCATGATGGAAGATGAAAGATGCGAGGTGGAGATTTCCATGGGATCAAAAAAGAAACGCACTGGAAGCTCCCCCCCAGTTTGCCGCTAAATAAACAACGGCGCCTGTAGAAGCTTAAATTAGCGCACCGCCCTTGTGCCTGGTGGCGACTGTGGCCAATGAATGACGCATCCCGCATCAGAGGCGTCACCAAACTGGCGCTTGCACGGCCAACCAAGAGACGCCGTGATGACGTTTGCATGTGACGGGCGCCTGTTTCCAAGAATAAAGGAGGAATCACCATGATGCTATTTAATGGCTTTTGGGTGGCGGCATGTCGCATCTTTTGCGCAGTTGAACTTCTGTCTCTTCCAGCTTCTGCAACAATTGGGTGCCCTGTCTTGCCTATTCAGTTGACACCTTTCAGTGCTTCATCAGCTGCTGCATGCACTGAAATGATCTAAAGCACCGACAGCCCCGCCGACGAACCACTGCAAACAACCCCGCGATTTGATTGCGTTGCATCGCATCGCATCGCCTGTACATTAATTCTTCATCCTATCAACATCCAGGTTTGCTGGTATCATACATCTTCGACATCACCATCATCATCATGGCCTCTGGACACAATGTTCGTAGCAGTCCTCCTAGCCTCATGGTATAGAGCCCTCAACTAACTCATCACCTCGCCAGGATCCGAAGCTGCTCTACTCGGTCGAGGGCATCAAGGCTTACCACATTGCAAATGGCGCCGAGCAGTCTCTAACGCCCTCAGGGCCTCAAACCCTGTCGCTGCTCATGGTGCCAACCTCGTCTGGCTTTGCTGAAATCGGCAACGGAGAGCAAGACTTCTATCTTCACCTCCATCTCCCTCCCGAGCTCGACCTTCCACTTCCTGCGACCACGCAAATCTACCACCAGCCCCCCAGCAGCTACCTGATTCCGCGATGGGATCTCGGCCCCGGCAACGGCGCATTCACACGCCTAGAATTCCCCGTCGTCGGAAGCAGGCCTGGCGTGCAGGAGGACGTCGACACCTTTGAGACGATTCTTGCGCAGTGCACCGCATTCCTCGAGAGAGCGCCAGCTCCCCCTCCGGAAAAGCCCCGCAGACCTACGGAACGCAAACCATCTGATGCTGCCAGAGCAAAGGCAAGAGAAGCTGGCAGAGATGAACCACCCGCTTATAACCCGGCCAACTTTGAGCCCGGTGAAGGTTATGCCCAGGGCAGCCATAGCTCGCACGTTGCCGGACGCATCGTGTTGGTTGACGAAGAGGATGGCAGCGTTATGGGAGAGCTGAGCGACGGCTTCAATGTGGTCGAAGACGGTGCCATTAAACCCGGCTCCAAAGGTAAGCATGTTTTCCTGTCATCCCCCAAAGTCCGCTGTTGCCAGAAGCTCACATATTTCGTCCGCAGAACCCGTCGAAATTATTCTTCCCGCCGATGGCAGCCACAACATCTCCGTTCAGCCCGCATACGACTACATTGAAGATACTATGCACCCCGCATACAGAACATCAACTATTGTCTCGTCAGCGTCGAAAGCATCACGGCTGCTCATTACTACATCCGACTATGTCGCAAAAGTAATGCAGAACCAAGCCGACAACTTGACCAAGAGCATGAAACCGGCCGCAAAGCCCATGACATTCGCCCCCACGACTCACGAACACATACGCCGTATCAACCAATATTCCACCAAGGTCGCCACCTTGTCGGCCCAGACTATTGGTTCCATCAATCAGTTTGCTCAGAATTTCGGCGCCGGCATGTCCAAGCGCAAGGATGGCCGGGCTCGAGGATACGACAAGGAGGGAAATGTCATCGAGACTTACAAGCCGGGTGTGCTCAATAAGAGCTTGATGGCCTTTAACACGGTCGTCGACGGCATGGAGCATGCTGGACGGACTTTGCTTACCGGTACAACGTCGAGCATGTCGACGGTTGTTGGCCACCGCTGGGGCCCTGAGGCGGGTGAACTCTCCAGAAACCTTGGGGCCGGGTTCAAAAACGTCGGACTCGTTTACATCGACGTTACTGGTGTTTCTCGCCGCGCCATTCTCAAGAGCGTTGCCAAGGGCATGGTTGTCGGCAAGGTCAAGGGAGGCGGTCAAATCATTGTCGGCGGCGACAACGGATCCGACGCAGCCCTTGTCTCTGGAGGCAACGGTAATGGTAATGGTAACGGTAACGGAAATGGCCACGGCAATGGGAGAGGTAACGGAAATGGCAATGGCAAAGGCAATGGCAATGGCGATTCAAGCACAATACACAACACATACGGCGGCGAAATCAACATCCCAGGGAGCAATGATTGGGACGCAAAAGGGGTTAGGGAGGGGAAGAAGCCGGCCTGGTGATGTGTCTGTATGTGTGTTGGAAGATGTGTATGACTGGTGCTGTACATTGATACCACTGATATGAGTGATGACCACCTACCTAGTAGTGCATTTCGAACGTTATTTTGCAATATGATATAAGCAAATACGGTTCTTGACATGTTGAGACCATCAAGTGTTACTGCTCTCACAATTGATTTGATACTTGCGACAACTTGCCATAGACTTTGCGCCAAAGAATGAGGATCACGTGCGCACGCGGACAGGCGATGACGGCACAATTCCGCCAGCTCAAGATAGCTTCTAGAACTATCAATTTAACCAAACGCGTCAAAGAGGCGCTTTTCCTCTCCCGCCAACGCTCTCTCCTTCGCCATGCAAAAATCACGGATTCTCCGGTTTTGAACAAATAAACTCCAGCTTCAAATTGCGAAACTCACCGCCTGCGATGCCAATTCGCAGCTCGAATGCTTCGTTTGCTTGACCCTCGTCCGCCTTGACCCCACCAACCGCACCGTGTCCCGCGATCCAAAAGATTGGCGGCAAAGCAACCAATGTGCCGATTCGAGCTCCTGGGCGTCGTTATTCTTATCGTTCAGCGCATCGGCGACTCGCTCAAGGCCAGAAAAGCCAGCAAGAGGTCCGTCACCAGCACGGAATGCTCGACCTCTCATAGCTCTGACGCCTGACCCTGACTTTTCCGCATTATCCCAGATCCTTACAGCCTGAGCCATGCTCCACGAAATCCTCCTCTCTCTCTCGGGGCATCCGTCGCCTCTCCTCCGAGCCGGAGCTGCCGACTCGAGCCCGGTGTCCGGCGTCACGCCTTCGGAACGCCAGCTACTAGCCTCGGCGGCGCATCTCAGCGACATCCACATCAAGCTCATCAAGTACGCCGGCCAGACTGCCGGTGCTCACCCGTCGCCGATATGCAGGGCCGTGGGAACAGCGATACAGTCGATCCACCTGTCTGCCTTTCAGCGCAAGATATTGGAGGTGGAGGAGAGCATACTGAAGGAGGACCCGGAGCTGGTGGGCGAATACAACATCGTGCCTCTGACGGCGGTGATGGGAGAGTTTACGCAATGGACGAGGCGCTTTGAATGGCTCTGGGATATTGTTCAGTTTATGATGCTTAAAGATGAAAAGGGTCCTTGTCGCGGTTCTCAAATCATGAACCGCCTGCGGACTGAGCTGCAGAGCGGCTATCGGGACGTTGAAGAGGCGGCGATGAGCTTGGTAACGGTGGCAGAGACTGCATGGCTGAAACAGGTGTCGGCTTGGGTTCTCTATGGGAGACTGCCGAACTTAGGAGGTAACGACTTTTTTATCCAAAAGGTGGACGGGACTGCCGAGTACATCTACGAACCAGAACTTCTGCCGGGATTCGTCACACCAGCCACAGCGACATCAATGCTCTTCATTGGCAAATCACTCAACCACACGCGTGTCAGAGCAACAGTCGACTCCGGCATGGGAGGTTTAGACCATCTCTCGACAAAACTCCAAGAGCTGGCCAGTCTGTCTTTCCCTGTCAATGGCGCAACATTCGCGAGAACCATTGTTTCCATTCGACTCTCGCTTTCACAAAATACACTTCAAAAGATCTTGCCCACAGCCAAAGTTATTGAGACATTGCAGCTGCTCCGAGAATTCTTCCTGCTGGGAAGGGGAGAGTTTGCCATGGCCTTGACGCAGGAGGCGGACGACAGAATACGAAACCGATGGAGAAGAGCAGGCAATCTAGCGCACGAAAGCAAAGACAGTGTGAAAAACGTTACCGTCAAAGACGGAGAGGTCTCTGCCGTTTTAGCAAGGACTTGGGCCGTCCTGGTAGCTATGCAGCGGAATCAAGTAGAAGAAGACGAGCTACTAGAGCTCGCAAGAGACTTACTTCGGCTACACCTCACCAAGGCCAGCCTCACGCCCGTCAACGTCAGTCCAGGCCTCAATGCCGAGGAAGCCAAGCTGCTTGCCTCGTCACCATTCCGAAATCTGCTCTTTTCAACTCCCGTCATCCTATCCATTCAACTACCGTCCCCCCTCGACATGGTCATCTCACCCTCTGACCTTCAACTCTACTCCTGCATTAATTCTTACCTCATGTCCATGCGTCGAGCCCACATCCGCCTCACCGACCTATGGAAAATCACTTCTCTACGACGACATCATCCTGCACCTCGTGGAGCAACCGAATACGCCGGCATCCTCCGAGAGCGGTGGTCAGCCCGAGGAGCAGCTCTCCGAAGCTCCTGGACAACCGCCAGCGCAGCCATCTTCTTCCTCGGCGAAACAGAAGCATACTTTCAGACAGAAATCGTCGAGGGCCTCTGGGAAGGCTTCCTCACCTGGCTAACAGGAAAAGAACGACGGCGAGAGGGCGGTCGCTCTGGCGCCGCAACTCCAGCCGCACACTCTGCCAAGCACAGCACGGCAACAATGGATTGGAGACCAAGCTCCTCCAGCAACGCCGCAAACCCAAACGATGTATCCAAAATCCTCTCTCGTCCCGCTCCTGATCCGCAAACCCTCACTACAGCACACTCTCTGTATCTTCGTACGCTTGTTCACCGTCTGCTCCTCACACAACCCACCTTTACGAACCTCCTCTACACGCTTCTCAACCACATCGACCATCTCGTCACGCATATTCAGAGACTACACTCCATATTCACCTCCATCGACCTCGAGACCGACGCCGGCGTGCTCGACTCCTCCACCGATCTCAATCGCGAAGAGCAGCATACTATGGCGCTCATACGGGGCGTAGAGGACAAGATCCAGCGGGGCATAGAAGACGTCATTGCTGCGCTGCGGGCGCTCGAAGGCGACGTCGAGTTTCTCGCGCGGTGGGAGGGCCTTGATGGTACTGAGGATGGGCATGAAGAGTATGGCGATGGGGAGAAATACGTTCCTGTGAGGGTTGGAGGGATTAATCGTCTGTTGATGAAGCTGGACTTTGGAACGTGGATTACAACGCAGGGAGAATATATATAGAAAGAAGTGTGTGGTTTATTCATCCTGGAGACTGGTGTCATATTGGCGATTGGCGTCATCTTGTTATTGGTTATTATGCTAGGCGTTATAGTATTCTCATATCAAATTCACTTAATAGAAGGACACAAAAAAAGCCATCAAGATGGAGCCAAATGATTTCATTCTCAATTCATGGCGGCCAAAAAAAAGGGTCAAAGTATCCCAGCCAATCTATCTATGTGTGCCTTATTTATATACGCTATATCCAATGCCGTCATATCAAAAAGTCATATCCATATCCATATCCCAAAAAGAAACAGCGCAACAATCTCTCGGCGCTCAAATAATCGCAAAGGGGGGGTTTGTGATTAGAAGTAAAGAAGGAGAACAAAAAAAAGCAAAAAAGTTCCCAAGCGCCAGCAATGTATATGTATATGTAAATGTATCCCGTTATATATCCCTTTCCCATGCAAATTATGCAAATCCCTTTTTTTGTTCTCTCGCTCGTCGTCATGAAGGTTGCGCTTCATGTTCAAAAAGTCACCTCAAATTCCAAATTTCAAATTCCAAAAAAAAGCAGACGCTCGCTAATGTCATGACATGTTCATAAAAAAATCCTTTTATCTTTCCGGTCGTGATGTGTTATACAAAGGAAAATGCAAGACAAATGAAAGGTCAAATGAGTGTGAGGTAGAGACTGGACGGATGAGTGCGTCCCATCGCTTTATTCTATAGTGTTTCGTAAGTCGTGTTTCATGAGATTGTGATATTGTGGTTTGTGTTTATGTGTGTTTGTCGTGTTATTCAAGATTTTCTGAGTCGTATAGAGTTTGTTGTGTTTTTATAGAATGCGATGTGTCTGTGTCTGTGTCTGTTTCTGTGTTTCTAAGAAAAATCTGTCGATGTGGTTTGCAATGGCACGCTTTAATAAGCAAGGACAGTGTGTCCCCTGAGGTTTCGCAGTGGGCCAAGCGCATGGGCTTTGTTCAATAGGCCGTGGACAAGAGCCTTTGTTCGGGGCTGTGGGACCGAAACAGTGATATTCTTGCTCACAACGGCGGTAGAAGGAGCGGCGGTGGCTGTGGCAGTCGCTCCAGGAGCCGTGTGAGGCCGAGCTGGGGTGACGGGACGGGTGTAAGTGCCAGCCTTCTTGGCCGGAGGCCAGCGGCTGAGAATGGAGTCGTCAACAACAGCAATGAGGCCGGTAGCGATGATGACACTGGAAATCAGGTTAGAAACAGTAAGATGTATACAGTAGGAGGGCAATAACTTACTCAGCTACGTCAGTAAGAGCCTCAATGATAGAGCTGTCGTTGATCCACATGTAGCACGGGGGAATCCAGTTGCCCGCAGCCTGGTCAGCCTCGACCTGGTTTGGGGCCCGGCCTTCCGGCGTAATAACCGCCACAGGCTCCGTCTCCTTGTCGCGAATCAGATGGAACGCGGCCTTTCCAAGCGCCTTGTCCATAACACGGCGCCAGGCGTAGGTGTGTCCCCACCACTGAAAGTCGTACTGCTTGCCTGGGCGACGCACAATGTCCACGCGGGCGTAGTTGCTGAACTCCAGCTTGAGCGTGTTGAGCGGGATGGGTCGGGCCGAGGGGAGCTTGGGCTCGTCCGAGTCGGAACCAGCCACATCCTCAGAGTAGATGGAACCACCGCAGCCCCAAGAGTTGTTGCTGCCGATTGAAGGACGACGAGGGTTGGGAGTAGTAGCCATGGCGGCAGCCTTTTCGGCAGAGGCGCCGCTGGATCGGCGGAATGAGGTCTTGACCGAGCGCAGGGCACTGGTGACGGAGCGTGAGAGCGAGGATGAGGAAGAGGTTGCTGGTCGCTCAAGGAGGGGATTGGCACCCTTGGAGTTGCAAACCTCGCGGCCAGAGTCGCGGCAGTATCGTCGCAGGGAGAATTCTCGCTTGGCGAGATCATGCATGCGCAGGTGGAAGAGCTGGATTGCAACAGCACGGCGACGACGGGATGAGTTATCCGGCACAATGGCATCGACGCGGAGGTTCATGTTACCATCGGCGGTTCGATCGTCATGTCGGATAGTCAGACGGTCCATTGACGGGAAGAGGTGCGCAAACGTCTCGGGATCTGAAGATCGGACTGAGATCTCGGGCACTGGCATGCAGTTGTATGGAGGCAGCGTAGAAGGAGGAATACCCGATACGGCGCAGTTGTCTCCCTCGGCATCCTTCTTGTCACTGTCCGAGTCGTGGCGAGACTCTGAAGACCTGTCGTCTGAGTAGGCAGAGTCATATGTATAGACGGATGAAGACGAGTCTGAGCCAGTGTCAACGATGGATTGGGGCAGGTCTTCCCAAGTATCGCGCTCCCAGGTATCCCTCGATGAGTGACGAGAGTCGTCGTAGTAGGAACCAGACACGTAGCTGGAAGTCTGATCGTGTTGACGACTTGACGCATAGTAGCGGCTTGAAGCTGTTGTGGAATTCCTACTACGAGCCATGCTAGAGGCCGTAGTCCTGCTAGCCCTTGACGCCGCGCGAGCCTGTCGCCTTGAAGGGACGGCCATTGCTGTTAGATGCTGAGCGATAAAGGGTTTGGAGTAGTTGGATTGAGAATTGATAAAGGCTGTTATCAAAGTGTCTTTGTCTGCTGTAAAGTGGTTGTAGTTGTTGATATGTTATATAAGACAGAGATAGGTGTAGGTGTTAGTGAATTGGGGTCTTGTCCTTGGTGAGAGTCGGTGTCGGTTTATATCAAGAGCACAAACTAATGACAAATGCGACGGCGACCCAATCATGCAATTGTGCACATAAGCTGCAAGCTCTATCGAGTTTTCGGAATGTAGACGGCAAGGGACGTCATTAGAGTGCAGAATGCGTGTGTTTTGGTCAAAGTAAAAGTGCTATATCGAGCTATAGAGTCGAGAGTCTTCCAAGCGTAAGATCATGATCGCACCCGTGGTGTGATATATGTGCAAAGACTCGACCCCCTCCGTTATGTCATCTCACACTTCGGATGCGCCAGTCACTCGTGCATTCTAGCGGATCTATTAGGCGGCAAGCCACTCTCGACTCTTTACTGTGTTCGGCATGCAGGCCTTTGGGCCAAATGAGAGATACAGCAAGGCATGCAAGCCCAGAGGAGGGAACAAAACATGGAGGTGGTTAATGGGACAGGGGCGTGTGAACCGGGTAGAGTCCAAGTGCCCGCCGGGGGCTGTGTGTAAGGCGAGTGGCCCAATACCGGCTTGCTGGCAAAATACGGGGGAGTGTGCGCTTGGTCAAGCACCAGCAAGGAGAAGAGCAGAATTTTCACTCCAAACAGAGGCTCCAATTCGCCCTGGCTTGTGGGCAACGGGTCCAAGAAGGGGCCTGGGCAGTGAAGGGGACGCCAGCGCAATGGGCCGCAGCCGCAAAGTCGACAGCCGCGTGTTCAAGTCTAATGGAAGACCCTAGCTCGCGCATATCGATGGATCCCCCTCCTCTGTAAGTCGGCCTCTAGGCTTCTCTTTTCGCTCCAGTGTCCAATGGCGGCCGCGGCTGCACGATGCAGGAGCTTAGAGCCTTGGGTTTTGGGCTCTCAGAGACCTGCAACTCCTGGAAAACCAACATCCCCAAGGGCCGTCCGGACATGGCACATCTGCATCAAAGACCGAGTTGAGTGCATGTTTCCCCTCTTACATGCCGTACAAAGAATAGCCCGGGGAGCTGTTTCGGCGCATCGTAAAAAAAGAGATGGAGCCTGTGGTTGGGGTAAATCATTTTTGCTTCGTCCGCGATGTCCATCCCTGTTGCCGCGGCGCTTTCTAGGACCTCTCAGAGCCCACCACCTTGAGATGCGTCCACAGCGTTCTGACACATATGAGATCGATGACACCATAGTGCTCCGCCAGTGTTGGTTGGAGCAGCTGTATCATGTATGCGAGGCGTCAGCAGCGATATGCTATGCCGAGAAATAAAATTTTATCCATGCTCTTTCATTTATTCTGCATTTTTTCAATGGTTTATTCCCATGCCATTTCTCCTTTGGCCTTGGCTTGCTCGCCCGATGTCCCTGTAGCATTTTGCTGCTTGTCGTTTCCGATAGTGCCCGGTTCGCGAGTAACAATACCTGTAACCCCCGGTTGGCTTCCCGCTCTGCTACGTGGCGAGCAACCGACCACGATGGAGATGGAGATGGAGAGGACTTCAGCTACCAGCTCGTAACTCTCACCTGTCCCATACGCTAGTTCGTCTGCGCAGATGATGAAATTGACGAAGAAACAAAGGAGAAGTCGCAAGACGCTCTCCTCGCTTTCGGCCATGTACTGCGCAAATCTTGGGCTCTCACCGTCGGCAAACCCCATATGGCCGCTGAATGACCATGTGCAAAGCCCAAAGATTCATCATCGCCTGGAGGATCGGTGCAGTCATCGTCGACTTGACAAGGCCATGATAGTGGTCCCAGCTGTAAGCCAACAGTCCCTGGCCCTGTCTGAGACACCAGGCTCTACTCGTACAAGTACTGTACGCGCAACAGCGCACGAGACAGCGCCCCAAGAGTCACACGTCCTTGCCAGCCTCTCGGTACCGGGAGCGCCGCCTCACTGAAAATAGCACTGCTGCGTATACATGGTACGAGTACTGTAATCGTACACTGATAGTCGGCACCATCGCTAGCCAGCGCCCGCCTCTGTCTCCTTGTCCCCCTCTCTCCCACGCTTCGCTCTCTCTCTCGTGATGACAGAGACCTGTTCCCCTGGACACCTAGTGCTTGGCGCTGGATCTGCCAGTGGGCGCTTGGGTGGCACCAGAGTGAACAAGTCACCGCCGGAGCGGCGCTCTAAACCCAGGCTGGCTGCTGCCGAAATGCGCTGGCAGGCTGATTGGACGAGAGCCCAAAGGATAAGAAGCTTGCCGTTGACACATCAGCAGTTTGTGGCTGCAGCTAGATGGATTGAGCGAACAGCAAATCCGCATCGGTACGATCGATGGGGCCGCCATGGCTGCCCAACCTTCAGGCAAAGACTGCCAGGCCACTCGCTCGCTTGAGCGTGTCTCTCGGAAAATAGCAAGCACCCTTGGCTTGGCTTGAGACATGTGCATTATTCGTCCTCGTGTGGTGTTTGTTGTCTCTTCCTCATTCATCACTGGCGGATGACACGCACGAGGCCCAACAATGCAGATTTCGATTTGCATTTGCACTGTGGTCTAAGATGCATGCATTTGCGGCTGCATAATTCTTCGACCTACGAGGCACCGTATCATTGGCCAGCCTGCTCGGGAAGAAGATGAGAGAGAAAACGAGCATCCATCAGGGTAGCATTCTATATCGCGAAATAATCACCAATGGCAATGGGCAATTGGCTTTTCCTGATGCTGAGCAGTAATCGGGCCCTCAGCCTTGCCTATCACAAGCTTGCAAAAATCTGCGATGCGGCGCGGTTGCTTTTATCCTCTGCCGGCCTCATTCGCCCGTCATTCTGCGCAAGAATCAGTTGATTGAGCTGCACAGGAGCCAATGCAGGCATTCCCAATGCTGATTTCCCCCCATTGATTATCGTACAAGAGCGAAATGTAACGGCATGAAGGGCTCGGATACGTCCAGCTGCCAGCCCGCCGCCACCAGCGACGACGAGGACATTATCCAGGTGAATATCCAGTTGGCTCGATAAGAGCGACGAGAGTTGCATCAATAGCCTGTGGTGCCAGCGTGGTGTGTGTCGGCCACCCATTCGTCCATTTCACGCCACTTGCGAGTCGTGCCTTGGACACGAGCTGGCCGGCAGACGATGCGACGGCCTGGCCTTTAGCCCGCCAGGCTCTGCGCTTTTCGTCCAATCCTTCCAGGCAATAGTCCAGTAGGTATTCCCGCTGTGCTGAGAATATCGACAGCAGCCAGCACCAGAGCATAGAAATTGGCCACCGCGTGACGCTCTCGTAAAGACATACCGAGGTCTGTCATGGCTTTGGCTTTGGATTCATGTCGCGGCACGTACGGCAAGCTTCTTTTCTTTTTTTGCCTCTTCTTTTCACCGCGATTTGCCACCAAATGGATCAAGCATAAGTCGTCTGCCATCAGCCGTTTCTGATAGACCTCATGTGGGGGACATGGCTTTCAGAGTCCAACCACACACGCACCCCGCATAATTACATGTTGCACTGCAGGGAGGGGGAAGACAGATGACCTCGCGATAATGCCGTCTATCGAGTCTTTTTAGAGACCGAGGACGGCAGAGACCTTGGATTTCGCCTGCCATGTGTACACGACCGGTAGCGAGATGGAGTGGTAATAATTAATTGTACGAGACACGCAGAGAAGTGAG
Source organism: Trichoderma endophyticum (assembly GCA_035079535.1). Taxonomy (NCBI): domain Eukaryota; kingdom Fungi; phylum Ascomycota; class Sordariomycetes; order Hypocreales; family Hypocreaceae; genus Trichoderma; species Trichoderma endophyticum. The sequence continues at coordinate 333,756 of JAPMIQ010000001.1, forward strand.
AAGCAGGCGACAGAATCAGGAGATTGAGCAATATGCAGTGCATGGAGGTTGCAGCTTCCCTAGGTATCAATTGCTGCTGCCATGCCCGATGGTTATCGATAGCACTTTTGGGCCTCGGTCAGTGATGTCACAGGTGAGGCAGCAAAGTGCAGGTACACGTACATGAGACGGGGGAGGTGAGAGCAGGGAAAAGGGAGGAAGCGATGGGACAGCACAAGTATGAGTACCTCCTACGATTTGCGTGTACTCGTAATCGTGTGATGATCCATCCAATCGCCCGTCTCCTAATTAAGTACTGCAACTGACGGTTTGCTTCTAGAACACGGAACGGAACCATTCATTCATTCCATCATTCACTGTGGACTGACTATTGGATTCAACGTTTCCTCGATTACGGAGCTCTCATACAGTACAGGGGCTACGACCACGGGAAGCAGCAGCTCTGGCGGCTCCGAGAACCTGGACGGACATGGAGTGCTGCTCAACACTGCCAGACACCGACAACGCTGTTGACTCGTAGCATGTGCTCGTATGTATGTACTACCTTACCTTGCTGTACCTAATGTATCACCCAGACATGATATGTCGTCTTTCGGATAGCCGCATTGCCTTGTTCCCTCACTCACATGCTGGTGGTGTTGGTTCTTGTGCTTGTGTCACCTTGGTTCCGTGCCCTCGTGCTCCCTCGTGCTCCCTCGTGCTCTTGCTCCTTGCTTCATGCTTCATGCTCTCATGCTCATGCGGGCATCTTACAAGCTAGTATCACCGTACATACTCGACGTCCACTCAAACACGCGACAAGCTTCCATTGGCCGGACTGTGAGCCTCTGCAACGCTATTTTCAGGTACCGGGCTTCAATCTCGAGATCCGATTCGCCTCTGCCTCCGGAATAATATTCCCCCCTGGCCGCCACCACCGAACCCCTACACCGTCTAATAGCTGTCTCTCTTTGCAAACTCCCGCTATCGGCCGCGATACTCCACGATGCTCCACGATGCTCCACGATTCGGAAACCCAAGGCCCAAGCCATTATCGCGGTCCGGATGCTAGTTGGCCTGGACCCCTCCTCGTATCTCCTTCATCCGTTTTGCCGTCAGCTTTTGTCGCTCTGGCTTGACGCATCTCCATCGCCCAACTCTGCCCTCCAATAAACGCTTCTTCCCCCTCGAGTCCAGACTCTCTGCTCTGCCACTGGCTCTGGCTCTAAGCGAACATCTCCGCCCCGGTCCGTCCAAGCTTGCCCCCCGAAAATGACGGCCGATGCCATCTCCGGCTCCGGGCCCGCATCCGGCTCCCCCCAGCCTCTCCGGCTGCTCATCCTCGAGGCCGACACGCCGCAGCCCATCACAAACGCCAAATATGGTGGTTACCGCGGAGTCTTTACTGCTCTGTTGACGGCGGCGGCGGAATCCATGGTTCCGCCACGGCAGCTCTCCGACGTGGCCACAATCACGGCGCACAACATTGTGGAAGACATGCAGTCGTACCCGCCGCTGGACGACGTCGACGCCGTTCTAATTACTGGCTCGCGTCACACGGCATATGAGGATGACCCCTGGATCCTAAAGCTGGTGGAGTATGCAAGGCAGGCCATCGACACCGGTCGCATCAAGGTCGTGGGCGTGTGCTTTGGCCACCAAATCATTGGCAGGGCCATGGGTGCGCGGCTCGGCAGGAGTGATAAGGGCTGGGAGGTGGCCGTCACCGAGGTTGACTTGACCGACAAGGGCAAGGCCATTTTCCAGCTTGACAAGATGGTGAGCTCCCTGTCGCTGCTTTTCGCTATTGCTTGCGCTAACACGCACCTTTCTTGCAGCGGATTCATCAGATGCATCGCGACGTTGTTCTAGAATTTCCCAAGGGTGCCGTTCCCCTCGGCGGAAACGACATGTGCCCAGTCCAGGCCATGTACAGCCCTGGTCGGTACATCTCCGTCCAAGGCCACCCCGAGTTTACAGGCGACATCGTGACCGAGGTCCTCACCAACCGACACAAGGCTGGTATCTTCTCAGACGACATGTTCGAGGACGGCATGAAACGTACGCCCATCGAACACGACGGCGTTACCATCGCAAAGGCGTTTCTCAACTTCATGAGGAGCGGTTAAGCACCTTGACAAGACACGATAGCTGAGGTGGAATAGAGGCACACAATGCAAGCGCTGATTCGACTGCCTCGTGCCCATATTAGCAGTAGGAGTCAAGGCTGGCACACTTTTTTTTTTATGTACAAATACTCTTTTATGCATTCCTACTTCCGATTATAGACGAATCACATTTGCCAAAGTGCGGTGAGCTCTCACCTGCAGTGGGAGTTGGCTAAAATCCTATTCATACGTTCACGTCCGTCCCCGGAACTTTCCATGCGGTGCTTGCCTTGGGTTGCATATTCTAACGCAGAGTCGCAGTAACCTCGTACAGAGAGCATAAACTGAAACATGCATCCGCCATTTCGGGGTTGGAAGTCGGCGAATGGCGGTTGAGGTGGTGACATGACGCATTCTGACCCCCAGATTTTGCCTTGGGGACTGAGAGTTGGAAATGTTGATCGTGAGATGTTGATCGTTTCAAAGCGCATTTGATCACACAACAACAAATACTGCTAAATACTATACTAGACTAAGAATTTGAGTCTTGCCTTATGACGATTATCAAGGGCCGATCGGAGGTGATCTACACCGCTACGGCCGCTTCCGACAAGATCAGATTTGGTGTTGCAGTTGCAGTTGCAAGTCACATGCGAATTCTGCACCACCACCAGTAAGAACTACTTGCGAAGAGTGTACTCTACCAACGGGAATGGTTTGATGATGATTGTTGGTGCTCACAAGGCTTAGATGCATTCATTTTGCCATCCAACATTGATCTTATTTACAGCTAGACTATGTGAAAAATTGGTCTTCTAAACCCAGCTCTAGGGTAAATCATCAAATCTTGGCTAATGCTACTTGGGATGCCCTCAGGTAAAGTACATGTATTTTCACCACATTGCAGCCTAAATGTACCAAATTTTCTCGCTATTAGTATGCAGCATATGATTAGGTAGAGAGTATTGACATCAATTTGCTAAGTTAGAAGACTAAATTATATTGCAGTTCTTTGTACATATGTAGAAATATAGTATCGTCTTGTAGTACTGTGCTATGTTCAACCCATTCAATTGAAGCAATCCGTAAACATATGATCAGTAAAGCTTAGAAATTATAAGGCGATTTAATAATCTCGCCATATGATACCAAGTCCATAAATCAAGGCCCGTAGTATCGTCTACTACTCTATGCTGACTCCTCGCTGACTCTCATTCTTCTATATTGAGGCAAGTCATTATCTTCTTCCTTCTCCTTCATTCTAGCTACAGAGGGCGCGCCATCTTACACTACATGGCATAACTATAAGCTTACGAGGAATGAAGCATTTCAACTTCCCTAAATGGTGAGTCGATAACTTCAAACGCGACTCGGGATTTCGCTGCTCGGGATTTCGGTTGTCTGATATACTACCTCGTCAATGATGTGGTGAGAAAGTCGATTGGAGCACCCCATCAATGCCTGAAAAGAGCGATATCCGGCCACCTCCATCAATAGTCACATCGTTCCCTTCTCATAGGCAGCAACAATGGCAGGGGTCTTTTCGGCTTTCCAGCTCCTCGGGGCGGAATGCCATCACACAGCCACCTTGACAGCAAATTCTAGTCGGGGTAAGCCGCTGAAATGAGCAGGTCGCTTTCTTTATTACCAAACGATTTGCCACTGGTAGTGGAGATGATGTATTGGCATGAGGAATCACTTGTAGGTTGTTGGTTGGAACAAATACAGACATCAAGGTACACATACCTAGATAGGTAAAGAATGACAGGAGAACGGAAGCGGCTGTGGCTTCCCATGGTAAGAGACAAGAGACACCTGTAGTTTAATGAATGAAACAATAAGATTTTGAGTAATAAATAGGAAACTTGCCACATTAGGTCCAGAAATGCGATGTGTTGCAGCAAGTGGTGCTTCCTTGATGCTATTTGAGGCTAGGTCCACGATTCCTTCATGTATCCTTGAACCAACGGCTAGTACATGTAAACTCGGACAATCCGCGAGTGCCGAGACGCCCTTAAGCTTACAATCAAGTGGATGTTCAACGATTGTTTCCATCGCCAAGATCTCATACGTTACTTTTGCTAGTATGAGTGAATCGTATTACACTATACTCCTATCGACTAATGTCCATGCTAAAGATCTCGATCAAAAGCCACAAAACTAACAAAATGACACTCGCTACACCTAGGTAAGCACGCACAGACAGAAGCAAACTCAATGTTGACGCGTACCTGTACCTTACAGTGAAAGATTTGTTTCATGCGTTCAATGTCACGCAACCTTGCCTCCTGCCCTATGCAGGCATGGGTTGAGCTGTTTTACCCCTGGTGCTTACTAGCTACCCCTGTCTTAGATCCATTGCTTGCCTGGAATCGAAACGCGCGGTAGTTGTTTGCCAAGATTGAATGAATCCTAAAGTGAGAACTGTCGGTCATTGCCCGTATGCATCTTGTTAGTAATTCAGAGACCTTGTAACTTTGTTTTCTGTTCAAGTTGACTATGCTTTCTTCATTGAAAGGCTTGTATTTCCCATATGCCGGCATTTGCTTAGGCGAGTCACGTCAAAACTTTTATTCTCCGTTGACAGGCAGCGAAAAGTTGAGCTCCCCTAGAATCAGCTGATGTAGATCATCATACCAGCTAAAAATAAGCGGAGCACTCAACTTCTAATTTAGGCAATCTGGATAGGTAAATGGATTCAATGAAAGCCCGCTTTGTGCGAACTGCTCTAAGCGCTAGACACCAAAGCAGAAGCTCCAAGATCCAGGGCGCTGTCCGATCTATCCATGTCCTTTGAAAGCATGAGAAAGACATCGGCATGCCCGTGCTTTCAAAGCTAATGGCAAGATGCAACGGTTACACGTGGCTGGGGTAGAGTTGCAGTTGCTTGGGACATACGAGCCGAGAAATATTTGATTATATGGATTAGAAACACAAGTTAGGAGGCATTGAAACGAGTATATAAGGCAGTGGTCTGGCCCATACCATCAATTCATCTCACCACTCATCTCAAGACAAAACTTCAAGCTTCACTACAATCAAAATGCAGTTCTCACTTGCCATCGCCGCCTCCGTGCTGGCTGCCACCGCCTCGGCTGCTCCCGCCACCGTCTCCGGCACAAACACCAACGGCTCCATCTTCATGTTCGGAGACCCAGCTCCCGCTCGCAACCTTCTCAACCAATTTGGTGCTTGCGGTCTTACCACCTACTTCCAAGGCCAGGTCCCCGACGACATGCCCCTGGTTGCCATGCCCGCCAACATCTTCGACCAGTTCGGCTCTGCTCAGCACAACACTCTCTGTGCCAAGATCATCACCCTCACCCGAAACGGTGTTACTCGCCAGGCTGCTATTGCGGACCGCAACCTCAGCAACACCAACTCCATTGACATGACCCTTGATCTGTGGGAGGCTTTTGGTGGACACGACAATGACGGCAGCATCATTCCTGGCTTCAGCTGGTCCATTGCCAACTAAGAAGTTTCATGGAGGCGGCTTGCGGTTGAGTAGACTGCGACCTGTACATATTTCTACTCTCTTTCTGATGTATATATTTATGACTTTTGAGCTCTCTCAGCAGGAGATTCTTGTATATATATGATCCTGTATGGGAGGGCTGATGTTGATATAAAAGCAAATCTATAAATGGGTTTCCATTTAGGTTTTGTGTAAATATACGCTGTTTACAAATCATGCTTTCACTGAACGTGGTGACATGTACTGGTGAATTGACAAAGACCATGGATGTAATGTGATGAAATTGGGTCGTATGTTTAACTCCTACTGAAAACAAATCTGTCTATTGGCTGAATCCATAAACTAGTGGTAAGATTCAATGATTATTTGTGGTAATACATGCTTAAGACAAGAGTATGCCAACTAAAGTAAGGCTTTGCAACGAGGGTTAAGGAGAATGAAAGGTGGTGAAACTGGAAGTAAAGGCCGATTAAATGTTCTTCTATATTAGGCATCAGCTTTTATATTTCTATGGCATTTTGACAACTAATTAGCATTGAGATATTAAAAGAAATTGAAACTTTTTGTGTGCACACGGAATGATGTTTTGCTCTTGTACTTGCATGATTGAAGTCAGCGTTTACACGTCTTTCGAACTCAACTTGTATGGAGAGCATCAATGCGTCGTACTTCCCCGTAGAATTGTGTTTTGCATCCATTAATCTCCTTTTTGTGCCAATTCATACCCATTTGTACTCATTTACCTGTGCAGCCAGAGCCAGTTACGCCATCTGGCTCCAGCTGCACGTTGCCAGATGCTACCGCAAGCTGCCGATAACAGGTGCTCTTTATTGGAGAGAGTCAAGTGAATACCAAATGTAAAGTGACTCGGATTTCCTGTCAAACACTCACCGCCCTGCCTTGCCTTGCTTTGATCGCTCACTTTCTTTCATCTCTCTTTTCCAATATCTCTCCTCTCCATATCTTCTCCTCTCCCCTTCTCCAACCTTCTTCTTTCTTACCTATGAAAGAATTCCTCCAAGTCCGCCACCTTCGTTCCTCAACTACTCCTTATTCAACACATTCTCTTCATTGACTATGATCTTGATACTCATTTATCTGCGCTCTTTTACTCTTTAGTGATCCACATTATCCTTTCTTTCTCCCCTTTTGTACGACCTATTCTTGGCCTTTGAGGGACGCTTTGGCTTCCTCAACTCTCTCTGATAACAGTTGAAGAAGCAGACCTCTGCCTCGCATCACTTCGTTCCATTCTATTAATGGTTTTGAATCACTTATCGCGTTCAAAGTATCTTGCCTTTGTTTTCCGTCGTGAAGATGATTGTTGCTAACTCATTTCAAGAAGAGGTAACTATTCACCGCTGATATGCCTGCACCACCCTCAACAGCCCCCTCGGGGGCGAGACAGCGCCGCGACAAGAGCTCTAAGAAGAGCAGAGAAGCAAAGCGCGACTCGCAGAAATCGACCAAATCTACAGCTCGTGTAGTAAAGACCGAGACGGACGAGAACGCCGAAACTCAATCTGCTTTGAATCCGAATCGCTTTGCGCGTTTCATGAGACAAGAAGTTAGTGAACCTTCACGAGAAGAGCGAGCCATCCTCAACAACAATCTCGATCACGACGACCGAGGGGCGACGAGATCTGAGGTCGCAATGACATTTGCCCAACAAAGTGTCTGTTCAAATACAGCTGGTACTACCCAGCCTACTCCACCAGAGAACTACCAGAATAAACCCGGCGTGGCCAAAGCCTCAAACGATTCAGACGCAGTTGTGAAAATAGAGGGTGATCTTCTGCAAAGAATGAAAGAGATTCGTAGCAGTCTTCAAGAACCAATCGACGAAGTCGGTCAAACAGACAGTATTGGCCAAGTTGAACTGCAAAATGATGGCGATGTTGCAGTTCCACAGTCAACAACTAAGAATGGCGCGGCAAATCTTCAGCAGGTTCAAGGCAATGATGATTCGCCAAAAAAGCTTCCTAACCAGGAAGAACAGAGCAAGGTCAAAAGCGAGAAACCAATCCAAGATGGAGCCTCGGAAAGGGATGCCGGAGCATCAAAGTGTGATGAGATGAGAGATGTTGAGCAATCCACCATTTCTGCTGACGCCATAGACACTACGGAGAAGTCTCACAGAAAGAGCGAAAAGAAGCGCAAACACAAACATTCCCGCAAACGATCTAAATCTCGCGATCGTTCGAAGTTACATAAAAGAAGAAAAGGATCCGAGACATTCGTCCCTGAGCATCAACGAGAATATGATGAGAGCAGTAGTGAGGAGGAACAGTCACCAAATGGATTCGATGCCGAGCAAGTAAGGGCAAGAATCCCCACGGGGTGTAGCGTCCGACATGAAGGTGATCAGAGGGAAGAAATGAGAGATGGAAAAAAGATTTTGAAGTCCAAAAAGTTCACAAAGATGATGCGTTCTACCCTCCAAGATCACCAAGTGACCGCGTTATCTTGGATGGTGAAGAGGGAAAAAGAAACACCGCGGCAAGCGGACGGGGGAATCATTGGAGATGAAATGGGACTGGGCAAAACTGTTACGAGCTTGGCATGCATTGCAGCTAATCGGCTGCCCAAGAAAGACCGACAGAAGTCCGCTCAGGCGACACTTGTTGTTGTGCCTAACAGAAAGGTTGCGAACCAATGGCTAGAGGAGGCAAAGGTAAGTTGTTTACGCTAAGACCTGGATATTTACTGATTTCTTTGCAGAAACATTGGCACGAAGAGGCGAGCTCGTGTGTAATTATCTACACTCAGAAGAGCGACCACGTCTTGAAGCAGTATGAGAAGCAATGGATCGTGTGAGTTGCGCATTCCGCAAGGTGCTTGAGGGTTGGAGAGGCTAATAAACTATAGACTTGCAACATATGGCCAAGTGCGGAATAGTTTACCTGACGCAAAGATTATGGATTCTCTTCATGACCTATACGCAGACGATCGAGATACGCTTAGACGAGAGTTCAAAAAGAAAGCGCAGCTCTTGCTCCGCATCAAGTGGTTTAGAGTGATTCTAGATGAGGGCCATGGAATCACTAGATGGAATGGACGCAGTAAGTCCAAAATATTTGTCCGAGTCAGAGTCTCTCTCTCTAATCTGAACAGCTTTGGAAGCGTGTACCCGCATCCAGGCCAAGCACCGATGGGTCTTGAGCGGCACTCCTATTCTGAATAAGCCAATAGGTGAGGTCAAGAATCTCGCAGAGAACGATGGAATCAGGTATAGGAAAATTAATAAAACGCTGCTAGAATTTTACTCGTATGCGACTTTTATCTGCTGCGAGTTCCTAGGCACTCGACGAGTCTTCAAAAACGATTATATCGTTGAGGTAAGAGCACTCTAATGAGAGTATTTGAACAGAGATTAATGAGATGTGCTTGATTCAGGATGCCACAAACGACGACTTTGACACTCTCGCCAGCACTCTCATGTATAGAAGGTGAATCTCTCGCATGCAGGACACGCGAAACTAGCTGACCAAAGGAGAACTGCGGATGAGAAGCTCAAAATTCCACCGACGACTCATCGAGAGCTCTATGTCGAAATTTCACAAGAAGAACAAATGATATGCGAGTACGTATGCGGATGCTGATACCGGACCCATATCTGCTACATGTGAGACTAGATACTGACATCCAAAGTGCTATACAACCATTTTTTGACGATGGAGAAAAGAAGAACAAGGAGCGCAAAGAGAATGCAAAGTTGCCGATATTTGAAGAACAGGGAGATGAATATGAGGTGGAGGATATTAAACCAGAAGAAGACCCGGATCAAAATGATAAAGAGCCCAACATCCAAGCATCAAGACAGTTACGCCTCAGACAGGCTCTGTCTCATCCATACTGCCTTGAGAAATTTTTGATGGGGGACTACCTCAGTGAAGATGAACTCAGATCACTGGCTTCGGATTTAAAGTCAATGGAGGAAAAGAAGACAATAATCGAGCAACTCGAAGAGGATGAAGATTGGGCAGAACATCTTGGCCGGTACCAAACGGGCCTCGATATACTCAAGGCTCGTAAGGAAGCATTCCTGGGCGGGTTTTTCGACATGAGCGAGATCATGGATCTCGTGATTCTCCAACGCACTGTCAATATACAAAAGTGTGGCGGCAGCGTTTGCGAATCTCAGAATCTCTCTCGTTTCCAGGTGAGAGATCTTCATTAACTACTATTAGGTCTTCATATCGACTAACTGAGTTGTTGAATAGTGTGGCCATATGTACTGCGGCCAATGTTTGGGCGAATTGATGACACAGAGGAGCAATTTGTCACAAGAGGAGCGATCTGGCGTGAGTTTCTACACTTTCTGTTACTTCATTTATTTGTACTGATTGTATTATTGACCTCAAGCACATCAAATGCTCCGCCGACGGCTGCGGTGAGGAGCTGCTGTTTGGCCAACGAGTAATTACTCTGGCACAGCTTGCCTCCAAGACAAGCAAAGACAAGGGTTATGTGGAGATTGGAAGGGATTCGCTCAAAACAACAGTCCAGGCGAGAATGGAGAAATCACCTTTTTTCATTGCCAGTTCCTGTGGCCCGCGAATTGTTCCTCCGCCGAGTTCAAGACTGACAGCTACGATGGCTGTTGTAATGACTTGGCTAACCGAGGCACCCCAAGACAAAATCATCAGTAAGTGTATGAAGACACTCAGATGAGAATAATTGGCTGACATATTACGAAACCAGTTTTTACGCAGTTCATTCCGACACTAAAGATGTTGGGCTATCAGCTTCAGACTCTCAATATTAAATTTGTCTACTATTCGGGCGCAATGCAGAAGCAGAAGCAGGAAGACTCGATGAATGCGTTCCATAATGATCCAGAGACGATGGTTATGGTGAGTTCTAGCATTTCTCAATCCAATGCACCAGCAATCACGAAAAGGGCTATTACTCATCTCTGTGAAATAGGTCTCAACCATGAAAAGCGGTGGCCAGTCGCACAACCTTACTGTGGCGAATCGCGTCATCATCGTCGACCTTTGGTGGAACAAGACGGCCGAGAAGCAAGCCATCAGCCGCGTCGCTCGGATGGGCCAGAAGAAGGAAACATTCTCAGTGCGCATCGTCACAAAGCACAGCATGGACGATCGTGTCATCGAGGTGCAAACGGATAAGGAAGCCATGGTGGCGCGAATGCTCCAGGACGATGGGCATGAGCGTATCGAAGTTGATGATGAGCGCCTCGAACAGATCTTTGAGAAAAAGGAGGGTGAAGAGGCAAGGTCGAAAAAACGGAAGAGAAAAGAAGAGCTGGCTGAAGAGAGCGTGGGCTTTGGTATGGCGGCTTCAGACTCCGAATGACGGAAAACTAGGGTTGGTTTCGAAGGGTTACAGCCACGAGTCGTTGGCAAATTTGCGACAAGCAGCAGATCACATTGCTTTCATTCGTGAGTTTTCTCAGTTTTTATTTTTGGAGTTTATTCAGAGAGGACATGACATCGGTTGCGGAGCTGAACGCGACAGCGGGAACTGGGAAGGTTGACGGCGATTATATTGGGGGACTGGAGCTGGATGGTGGTTTCAGCGAAAAGAACGGTTTGCTTCTGGGAGTTTGAGATTATGAGGCTGCTTCAGATTGGGTTCGGGATCTTCGTTTTTATGATTTGCTTCAGTATGCGGCCAATATAGTGCAACAGTTTACCGATATGATAGCTTTCAACTCATCTAGCTTGAATCTGAAGTCTAGTTTCTTGAGCCATGTCTCACACCTGACTACTGGAATTTCTCGTCGTAGACAGTGATTTGAGGGCTAGGTACATGCAACAAATTATGAATGTGTTAACAGGCACCATGGTGTTTCTATATTCGTGTTTCATTTGGTCACAGACAAGTGACAGAGCTCGTTACTCTTTGTATTGTCTTGTACGTAGTGCTCAGGAGAGTCTTTCGAGATCTAGGTAACCTACGGTACTCGAGAAACGCCTAGGAATTAAGACTTTGCTCAATAATTTGCAATTTACGAAACACTCGACCAGTACCGATCACCTGGCAGTATTTTTGTACAGATTCTGCCCCACTGATGCAAATTATAGCATCCTCTCCAGCAACTCTACAAGATTATTGTGCTCTCATTGTGTGCATACCGTCGCCTCTGCCCACCAGCAACTCAACAATAAAATCCCAACTAAGCGATGAAATGATAATCCATATGGCCTCTGTAAAATTGGCGCTTCAGTGACATCTGCAATCATGGTTCTCGTCTCTGCCTAAAATTTGGGGCCACTGCCAGACTGGCGAGACTGCCTGCCAGCTGCGTAGTCGGGCACCTGGCTTCACTTCTGCATCACTCTTTCCTCACCTTCTCTCGCATTTCCCCTAGAGTACCTGGTACCTTTTTTTCTCTTTCCTTGCTCCATTTCTCCTTCACAACTTCATCATCTTTCTTCGATGCTCAGTTAAAGATCTCTTCTCCTCCGAACGAAACAAAGCGAATCGAGATTTAGCCAAACATCAGCATCATGGCACCACCAGCAGGCTACGAAAAGCCACCTCAATTCGAAATCTCAGACTTGAAATTGCAGATGTCTGATCCCATTTGGCCTGATGCAGTTCGATTGGTCCAAACATACTGGAAACAAGCTACTGTCTTGGATCCTAAGCAGCGCCGACAATATCTCCAATTTTTGAACGATGAGGATCTCGCGAGCAAAATTGTGGCGGTAAAGCAAAAGCAATGTCTGGTGCACGGCCTCAGTTACGACAAGAAAGGCAAACGTGTCCTTGACGAATTGTATTGGGTTGGTTTTTTGATGAACGCGACATTGCTTGACGCTTTGCCGCTTGATTACGCAAAAACCATTAGGAAACGATATGGCAGCTCATCCTTCCAGGATTACACTCACCAGTATCGACAGATCTATCCAGAACCAAAATACACGCACATGGAAGCTATCCCCAAGCCAACCTCCGCGAACCAGCAAATGGATGCAGTTTCCGACCAAAAAAACATCAGCAACCTTATTCCATCTAGCGATCAACAGCAAAATGCCACTCCCACGCAGAAAAAGCCCGATAATATGCCAGTCACAACTGATCGGGAACAGAGTGCTACGTCGCCTCAGAGGCCTAACGTGGTCATGCCAACTTCAACTGGCATCCAGCAGGAAAATCCTGAGACCCAAAAGAAGGAGGGTAACAAAGCGCATTCCTCGACTACCCAGCAAGAAGCTCAAACGCCTCCACAGAAGATAGCCGTCATTCCATCCCTGATGAGCAAGCAGGAGCAAGATATCACGCCTCCACAGAAGAATAGAGATGCCTCGCCGGCTTCAACCATCCAACAAGAGAGTAACCAACCAGCAGGAGCTCAACTTGTATCCACGTCGCCGACAACTGCACAGTCCTTGGGACCTGAGTCGTGGAACATAGGCAATGTCGTCGATATGCTGAGCCAAATAAAGAAGAAGCGGTTGTCCTCTGCGCCCGAAAGTTCCCCCAAGAGAGTCAGGACGAATGACAACGAAGTATTGGATCAAGTCAGTCACCAAGCGGCAATCACCAAGAGCGCTCTCGAGAAGCTGCAATCCATTGCGGAACAACATGATGCCAAACTGCAAGAGGTTTCTGCCACGGCTGAACAGAACAAGCAAACCCTGAGCGACATGCAGAGCGAATTACGCCATTTCATGTCGGCGGTCGCGTCGACACTACGAGATATCCAAGAGCGTCTAGAGGAGTGAGACTTGTGACCATTTTCTTGCGGAGGATACATGTGGAGGTTGTTCAATGCCACAGAGCATATTTTGGGATGCCCCGAGCATCGAGGATTCACATAGTGCCTGTCTGGTTATCCGGTTCTTTCGTGGCTATATAATGCCAATGGCGATAATTAATGTCGACAGGTTCTTCTTAGTTACTAGATGTAACTTATTGCACAAACATGTCTCGAGGGCATAGGATGATAGTATTTGGAATTGATCCGCTCTGAATCCCCTATCTTGCTAATACTGGTGACATGTCTCCCGATAACTTACCACATGCTGTTGGTGCCATCTTCATTTCATTGTGACGACCCCTGGTAGCGTTTTCCATGGGGTTACGCAGGGGTATCACCTCTGATAGTAGACAACCCCAGCATCAAGTATATGGCTGCATCTCTTCTCAACTTATCTTCCTCCGCACACACACTGGCCATCACTTGTACCACACACCTGAGAGCCTCGTTCCCCTTTCCATGACTGTGTCATCCAGGAACTTTGAGCTGCCAAGCATTGAACATTTGCTCAGGTGTGGGGAGCTAGAAAATGTCGTCTCCAGCCCACGACCAACGTGCAGACAATTCGTTTGATGTGACCAACAAACTAGCAACCAACAACCGCCCGCAATTGGCACTAGATCCTCCCCAGGCCTCTCGTATCCTCAGGCTGTTCCGAGTGATCTGGGCGTTTTGATCACACCTTTTTTCTGTCCATTTCAAGAACACACAAGCCATGATCTTCGCCGATGAAACGCAAAAACGGGCCATGACCTCTCGAAAGTCCCTGCGATGGGTAGGACAGCAGCAGGGGGATGCTTTGGACAAGACTCGAAAACGCCAACCCCAAGCCAACATGCCGCTGTGTTGTCTTTGCATGGGGAGACACACACAAAGCCTGATTTCTGATTTCGGGAATTAAGAGAGCAGGCCGCAGACGGGGATATTCCGAAATGAGGATAAAAGCTGGCCCCCCCTTTAAGCCGACTGATGGGTGTCGGGATGATGCATGAGAAGGAATTGGAGAAGAGCAGCAAGGCCCCCTCTTCCTTGACGAGAAGTTTTTTTTCCCGGTATCTCGTCCGTTCCGTCGTGACAAACACGGATCTGTACTCCAGGACTCTCCCGTCTGTGCTTCTGCAAAGAGATTTCGCCTTGCTGGACTATTAGAGAGAAGGGGGGAACGTGTTTGCTTGGGTTTGATTGCCGCCTTTTTCACTCATAGGCAATACTTCTGCACAGACACCACTAACCCCAGACCGCTGCTCATATCCAGGGAGTTGAGTCCAGGTGAAGCAGCAACGTCGACAAACCAAGACGCAGTCCCAAGTCAGCAACCATCATGGGAAGCTCACTAGACTTCTCGTGCCCCAAGGGAGGTAGCTTCTACGTCTGTGAAGACCAGCCGAGTCGTTTCGTGGGATGCTGCTCCATCAATCCATGCATCACCTCCTCAGGCCTCTGTCCTGACAACGATATCCAGCCCCTCTCCTTCAATCCCGATGCCTACGACCAGATCCGAGGACAGAATTGCCTGGACACCGGATACCAGTGGTACGTCTGTCGCGACTCCTCGCCACCGTTTCTGGGATGCTGCTCCCAGGACGCATGCATGACAACCGGCTGTCCGAGGAACAAACTCGGAGCTGCGAGTTTGAGCTCAAACAGGGCGCAAGCAGCCCCTTTCTTGTCTGCGGGTTCTTCATCGTCAACAACAACAACAGCCACAACAGAATCAACATCATCAACATCAACATCGACATCGACATCGACATCGACATCGACAACAAGCAGAACCGCCTCGACAACGCTGAGCACAATGGCGAGCACGACTGCCAGTGCCACTAGCACTCAGCCTGCTGCAGTGTCACCTCCAGCGCATAAGCATACGGGGCTCAGCAAAGGCGCCATCGCGGGCATCGCCGTGGGAGCAGTGGCGGGAGCCTGCATCCTCGCCCTCGCCGCCTTTTTGGCTCTGAGGCAGCGGAAGAAGAAGGGCCCAAGCATAGTCATCACGGGCAGCGGCGCCGGCAGAAAGGACGAGTATGGCGACGACTCGCTGACCGAGTATCATGACAAGACGGCAGCAAACACGCACGAGCTGCCAGGAGCCGGCGCCGGCCAGATGGCGCAATCACAAGCACTCCATGCTACTACTGCCCAGCCATCTCCGGGCCTCGAGTCGCCCATCTCAGAGCTCCCCGCAACGCCGTCGACGCCAGGCAACCGACACTTTGTCTCCGTTGGCAGCTCCGATGGCGTGACGGGCAGGGAGAGCGAGCTGTCCGGCATTAGCGCTTCACCAAAACAAAGTCCGCTGCTGCATCAGTCATTGTTCGAGCTCGAGGACTCGTCGAGCCGTACATTTGTGGGGAGGTAACGAGATATTGATACTCGTACATCTCACGACACGAGATTCCGGAGGACTTCCGATGTCTATGACCAATCGCCGATGCATAAAGCTGCATTGAACTTGTTGGTACGACTATTTTTTTGCTTCTCGTACAACTAATCCTTATGCCCTTGACGTACGGATTATACTGTAGCGCGTGGATTCTCCTCGTATACGTGGCAGAGGGGGGTGGCAGTCGATCTTGACGGGCTGTGGCGGACGGCTGTTTCGGGATACGAGCGACGGCTTACAACTTGACGGCGGAGTTTGAAACCTTTTTTTCAGTTGTCTCATTTTTCCTCAACTATTGCTTCTTCCATTTCCCTTGGCAGCTTCTATGCATTGGCTCCCTAATTCAATTCTTAATCTAAAAACTTCCGACTGCTACTTGTATTGTATTGGCTGCATGTGTCTGTGTTTTTTGTTTGTCTAGACCCCATAATTTTTCTCTCCTGTAGGCAAACCTTCGAAATTGCAAGTCTCACAGGATGGGAATGGGCTTCATTCCACACCCGGGCTTGCGCGTACCACCCGTCTCTGCCCTTATCACAGCCAATCAGACGCACATGTCTGACCAGAAACCGTTACGAAACACTGCAGCTTCGGCCAAAAAGAACAAAAAAGAATGGAGGAACCAGAATAAAACAAGGAATGAAATAAAACAGAAATATGCTTCGAGCCGTTCCGCGCCTCAGTCGGCCTGGCTGCTCGCCCAGCTGGTGAAAATTCAATCGCCTTTGGGGGAGCAAAAAGGCAAAGCCCCAACCAATTTCTTGCGCGAAGAACGTCGGGTCATACAAACGTCATGATTCCACAACGCCAAGTTGCTACGAACATGTCCAGTCTTTTTTTCCTCCTTGTTTTTTGCCCGGGACAAAGACGCCTCTACGCCCTCTCTGGAAGTGGACGGGCCATAAAAAAAAAACAAAAGGGCCAAGCAAATGTTTGGCCCAAGCCACGGGGAAGCCGCAGGGATTGGTCCACTTGAGGCGCAGCCCGTGCGGATTACGACATGTGAGACAGCTTATTGTATACAGTGTCTCTGGTATAGCTTGTGCTTGTTTTTTTTCTCTTTCTAATTTTTATTATTCTTTTTTATCCTTTTATGCGTGTGTGTATGTCTCTTGTCCTTGCCGTATCCCGTTTCTGGGGCGATAATTCGAGGGAAGATCGCCGAGCTTCTGCCCATGTACACGAGGGGCGTCTAATTGGGGAAAATTGCCTAATCAGGACGAACATTGACATTCCATGACCAGACACAGAGTCATTAGAGCCTCATCATTGCAACCTCAGAAAATAAATCACCAAATCTCATCTCATAAACAAATCCCAACAGCATGGATTCTCTCCGATCGCCGGCATTGTGCCATTTGCCAGCATTCAAATCTCATAAACGCCCGCAGCCGGTGTGCCGAGAATACGTCACCATTACCATGCCATGCCTCCTCTCCGCGTAACACTCAGCGCCGATCGGTTGCAAGCCACCGGGAATAATCCCTGCAAGAGACCATCTGTGCTGTCGCTTCTTTGTCCCGTCAACTTGTAAGAGTGAGCTCTGGCTCTGCTCGTATTGGTGGTGATGAAGCTCTGCCCGGACGTACAAGTTACCAATGGATCATGCAATGGTCAGGTATCCCACTTTTCACCGCGAATGTATACGGGGATCTACTCGTTCGAGTACCCCGTGTCCAGAGAACGCCCCCTTGCCTACGTCAACACTGTGTGTATGATTGTTGTGTGTCTCTCTTTTCCTCATCGCCCCGTGGATCCCCCAGCTGTGGCTGTTGCATGAATTTTCTTTTTTTGGGCAAGGGAGAGAGAATGTACTCGTAAAGGTGAGTTGAGGTGTGTAGGTCCAGGCCGCTTTAAAGGGTCGTTGTCTCCCTCTGTTTTGATCCATACATCTCTCGCTCACTCACCTCCCTTTGCTCCCGCGCGGCCCATATATATACATATATATAAATACCAGCATATAAGTCATCCGTTCACCAAGCGTCCACTCGCACTCCTCCTTCTCTTCTTCCCCTTCTTCCACCTACACCAGACGAAGAAAGACATCCAATCGTTCACCATGAAGCCCCAAACTTTCGTTGTCGCTGCCCTCGGCCTCCTGTCCGGAGAAGCCATGGCCCAGGGGCCTCTGATCTCGTCTGTGTCTGCCGCCGTCTCGTCTGCTATTGCCTCTGGCAGTGCCATTGCTTCTAGCATTCGCTCCGAGGCCTCGTCTGTCGCCAGCAGCATCCGCTCAGAAGCTTCTTCCGTCGCCTCCAGCGAGACCAATACCGCAACCACTGGCACTGAGACCACCAGCACTGAGACGACCTTGACAACTACCATCGCCACCACCACCACTCAAACCACTGTCGAGTCTGCCACCACAGAGCCTGCCACCACAGAGCCTGCCACTACCATCCCCGGAACCACCAACAGCCAGACCACCATTCCTGGTACCACCATTCCTGCTACTACCATTCCTGCTACTACCCGCTCTGCCACCACTCGCGTCACCACCAGAACCTCTGCTACCACTGCTACCTCTACCGGTCTGGCCATCGCTCCCACTGCTGATGCCAAGCTGCTGGCTCCTATCCTCGGTGCTGCCGCTGCCGTCTTGATGCTGTAAACACCTGTCTCTTGGAACTACTATCTATTTCTTATGTTGGGCGGAGGATTTGATATGGAGCGGAAGTGAAGGGAGGAATGAGTCGACAATTACTAAGAGGGAAAAGGAAGAATTACGCATACACGGGACCTACTAATTAATGTGCTTGTCTATTCGACACACGACGGCGTTAGTTACTTCTTTTAAATTGATCTCTCAGTCTCATCACTGTGCTTTTCTTCTTTTGCTTTCTTTCTTTTGTGGGATGTTTCGGCAATTAATGGTCATAATGGATGAAGTGAGGTGCTCAAAAGAATTAATAGTGCTTTATTCTTGATTCAAATGTTACAGCACATGAAACTTTGTATGCATTTATCGTTGAGACCCTAATTGGACAATATTGCAATTGAATGCCAGCGTGTTTGCAGAATCTGACATGTTCGTGATGTTGATTGTATGTAATGATTGAGCGAGTAAATTATCCCAAATTACACCATCTCATCTGGAATTCATCAGCCTCTTCAACAGGTTCTAGGCTAGAGCGTTGAGCCACTTACTTGGACGGACCGCTTCAGCCGTGGCTGGCTCGGTGATGTCCCGTTTCTGTGGCGGGCGCCCCGTGAACATATGTGAGCATGAGGCGAAATTGGCTAAAAGCGAACCCATCTAGATCGATACAGGAGTTGCAAAATAGCATACACAATACACTGCCTTCTGGATTATTGAAGTAGAGTGAATTGGCAATAAGAAGATGCGCTCATGGGCACTGCGATGTGGCTCATACATGGTCCTAGCAGTTTCCATAACTAAATGCTTATGCTGAGTATAGTCTAACCGTTGAGCTCATTTTCACGGACAGGCCCTTCACAATTTGAATGTCCATTCCCTTACTCAGCCATGCAGTCTCTTCGTTTTGATGGAGGCGCTTTATAACTACTGAAGATTTGTAGGGCGAGTGACTCCAAGGCCCGTCCTCTGAGAAGTAAGGGTAGTAAATGCATTTGTGAGCCGCTCTAAGAGGTCCCCAGTCTGTCTCTACATTGAAATTTTGTCAAAATTGATTCGGCACTGAATGGGTGCCATGCCCAGCTCATAGCTCATCTTCAAACCAGATTCAAAGCTCTACATAAGATAGGATACATGCATAATTGCGGCGACAGACATTCAGCAGCTTGCCTTGCTACATAGACAGGGCAAGAATAGGTGAGTCTAGAATATTTTAATTACAATGAACTGTCAAATAGCATAGCGAAATGTATCAATTATTATATCAAGTTGATGCAAGTTCTCTCCCATTTGGCGGTCTCAGCGTTAACCAGCTGTTGAGCACCTGCCACCGCCTTCACTCGCTCTCCTCAGGCAGAAACTCGCCAACCTCTTCTCTTCTGTTTGTTATTTCTCTCTTATATCTCTCTTTTCGCATTTTTCATCTCCATTTCTTCTCCTCGCACCGACTCTCAGGTCTCATCTTGCGATGCTGCCAGAGATGGATTCCGCTGCAGTTCCAGACGGCGATGGTGGCAAAGCCATCGAACCACAGGCTGAGGTGGATGGAAGTGTGATCTCGATACCGACCCTTTCAGTCACAGAAGCTGGAACGGTAGCTGGGGAAGAAGAAGGGGACGAGGACGCTCTGGATGACACTACTGATCCTGCTCAGCTTTCAGCGCCCACGAAGAAGAAACGAAAGAACAAAACAACAGCTGCCAGGGGTCCACTGGCATTGCCCAAGAATCGCGGCAATGGATTTGAAGGTATGACATCTCATCTTTCAAGGCTTTCGCAATAGTGACTCGATGCTGAGCAATGATAGAGTATTTTGCCGACCCTCCCATGGCTCCTGATGAAGCCATGGAGGAGAAACAAGAGATATATTCTCCGTGAGCATATCCCAATGACATATTTGACAACTCTGGAAGCTAACATGTAGCTACAGAGACATTTCTTTTGAAAGGTATCATCAACGATTCGAATACCCCTTCACTTCCTGCTTCAGTTCAACTAACCTATTACACACCATATAGACGCATTCAGTCGTGCATTCAGCGTTTCCGCTCCCGTCGCCGCATCCAATACCCGAGAACTACCTACTTTGACGACTACCTCTTCCTCGGTGGCGTGGATACGAATCAAGGCGCCTACCTTGGGCTCGACCCCAAAGAACTCAAACAACTCACGCCTGCACAACGTCGCGAAGCCACGGCTAGAGACGTCGTCTATGAAGGCACTGGTGGCGGTGACCGCTTCTACAACGGCGATGAAACCAAGTGGAGTGTCGATTTTGCCGGCGTAGCAGCGGGTTTCCTCTCCAGAGCAATCATCCCCTTGACTGGTCTTCAGACTGGACCAATGGAAGACGCGATTGATGTGGTTGAGAATTTCCTTCGATATGTCCTCCATCACGACGTCTGTCCCGAGTATGAAGAGAATGTCAAGGAGGCATTGACAGTCTGTCTGATGGCTAGAGAAGAATGGCCAATGCTCAACTCTTTGCAAACCGCACTTCCGGGTCTCTTCAACTTTGCTGCGACGGAGTTGTTCTCGAAGACGGAACCAGATGCCTGGGCCCTTGATTTGTTTCAGATTCCCGAAGGATTCGATCCAAAGTCTGTCTTCTATTCGGCCATTACTATGCTGGGCGATATCAAAGTGTTTGAACATCTTTTTGGTAACGCCGTGGAGCTTGTCAACCAATATGAATGCACTCTAGAGATAACCAAAGTCAATCTCCCAACGACAGAGCTCATCGAGCGATTCCAGAAGCTAGCCATCACCACAGAGGGCAACAAGAAGATCCGACTCATGCCATTGGGCAAAGTCACTCTCAAACCAGCCGTGATTGAAGACGGATGGGTCGAGCCGGACATACAGCATCCGCTACAGGGCAAGGAGATTGAGTTGTATTTCGAGCAAAACATCCTTGTCAACCTCAAGCTAGGCATGAAGATGACGCTGGAAATCTGCGAACTTGGGGCTGACGTTCGTTTTGTCAAGCGCATTCGCAAGATTGTCCCGTCATTCTACACGTTTCTTGCGCAGGAGTTGATGGTACACTTCAGGGTTCCAGAACAAAATGACCGCACGGCGCCATCAGTGCACAATCCTACGGCGGAAGACAGTCAACCAGTGGAGGAGTAATATACGGGACATTTGATCGCCTTGGGTTGGTTTGATCGGTTTTATTGTAAGTAGCACAGGACTATTAGTTCGGCCATAACGCCGTCTCTTCCTCCCGCATGGGAAAACAATGCAGAACCTTTGACCCTAATCATGACATGTTCGTGAAATTCAACGCTTTGTGTGGTACATAGTAAGAATGAGAAAGAGAAATAAGAAAGGAAAAGTAAAGTTGAGAAAAGAGAAAAAGCCCAGATATCTAAACAAAGAGCAGCTAAAAGGGCAACGCATCATCCTCTCTACTCTCCATCCATCCGACCATTGTTTGCAGCATGATATATATTTGTATCGCCGCTCTGTTATATGGATCCGTATCTGTATCCGTTGGAATGGTTTGATAGTCTGGTAGACTGATGACGGCAAACTATGTCCTCCCGCTTAATCGCGTGTCTGGACCTTGTGGTCGCCGGCAACAACCTCGGCGTACGAAGGAGGAACGCCCTGAGGATCAGAGCTACCCTCTCCAGAGTTTGCACCACCGTTCTGCTGAGGCCGGGGAGAAGGGCTGGGGTGCTGCTCAGGCCGAGAAGTAGTGCCGTAGTTCATGCGGCCCTGCTCCTCCTGGGGCTTGGGCTGCTGGCAGTGAGCGCCATGGGGCGTCTGAACGTAAACGTATGTGACACGGCCACCACCGTGCTCGTTGGGGATAGCCTCGTACTCGTACGCGGGCTCGGGGAACTTTGCGATGATGTACCAGGCGTGGAGAAGGCCGGGGATGAAGCCGAGGATGCAGAGGAGGATGTTGATGAGGGAGTCGGCGCTACAGATGCCGCACTTGACCCAGACTAGAGACGACGGTTAGTGAGTCCATCAAGCAGGCAGCAAGCAAGCAGGCAAAGATATTTTACAGCAGACGGAGCCGCAAAGGAGATGATGATGCGTAGATGGTGGGGTGATGTGATGCGACTTACCAGGCAGCGGGGGGAAGAGAATGGCGAGGACGCCGAGGAAGATGTCGGCAGAGCACATGATGATGGATGACTGGCTTTTGTTGGTGATGACAAGAGAATCGAGGTCTGAAGTTGAGTCTATCGCGAGTAATAAGATGGAGTACAGGCGAAGAACAAGAAGAAATCAAGGGTCTCTTGGTTCGTCGGTTTTTCTCGCCCTACCAGAAGGGAAGGATAAATGATAAAGAGCGCGAAGTGGGCTTGTGACGGATGATGACGATGCTTGGAGCTGCTTATTGAATGGGGTTGCGTAATGATGGGGCGGAAGAGGGAGCTGTGATTGGCTGGGTTTAGGGGGAGGCAAAGGTACTAAGCCACTGAAGGGAGAGGCTGTAGGACTCACTAAAAATTACGTTGGGGTGGTTTGTTATAGGGTAGATCCGAGAGAAGATTGTACATCAGTTGGAGTTATGACTGGGTGATTATATTGATGGTGACTACTGATGCAATCAATATTGTTCAGAGACGATACATGAACACTTCAATTTTTTAGGTATACGAATACGACCAAATTTCTGGCATGAGCATTGAAAGCGCGGTGTGTCCGCCTGCAGCTTGGCCCTGAGTTGAGTCAACGGAGAATCACTCACACACACAGCATCATACACACCTGATCCAATCCAGCCTAGCATCCAAAAGGCTCTGCAGTGGCACAAATGCTACCGTACCCTTTGAGTGAAGTGAGGGCATTACTTCATTAGTACTAATCGTCTTTTTTTTCTTTGGACGGTATTGAAGAGTCACTACAGAATGATCATGATCCAATACGTATCAGTCGAATCACCGCCTCGCATTCCTGCTGCAAGATGCATCCCTAGCTTATGCAGCTCTCATGCAATGGAAATCGCATGACATGACACGCTTCTAAACATAAAGCCGTCCCTAGATAAAACTGGGCCACACACTCTCGCTCGGTCAAGTCTCCTCTCACCGAATCTCTCCCGATATTTAGCCTCGGTCAGTGGAGGCTGACCTTGAACTTTTCTACTACCAAGCAGCAGCCTTGCCATTAGCGCGTCATGTCCTAATTCACCAACTTTCAATCCTGCGCCTTGCAGGACTCCAACCCGCAAACATGGACGATCTTTTGAATCTCGAGCTTCTGTCTCTCGTTTCAAAGGTCACCTCTGAACTCCAGAACCATGTTGGAATCAGTGACAAGACCCTCGCCGAGTTTCTCATCGCACAGCGTCTCGAGAGCAAATCTAGCGATGACTTCCGCAAGAGGCTCGACGGGCTCAATGCCGACTTCCCGCCCAGTTTGATCGACAGTTTAGATCGTCTGGTGGTGGCGATGCATCCCAAGTTCAAAGGACAAAATGGAGATGCACACCACGACGAGCATCATCACCATCGGACATTCGAGGAGAACGAAAAGGTCTTTAGCGGTCTTGCCATGCCCGATAAGACACCCGGCTACAACGACGGCGCGGACGCTATCGATGACACACTGGCGCTTCTAGAAGGGCTCGAGGGCAAGGCCAAGAAAGGGAAGGCGTCTAGAAAGAGGAGCAGAAGCCCAGAAGATGAGCACAGAGAGTCAAGATCGCGGCGGCATAGATCAAGATCTCGAGATCGGCGGAAGCGGGACAAGTACAGGTCGCGGTCACGGTCGCAGGACGCCGGCAACGAAGATTGGCGGGATGGATTCCGAGAGTCTAGGAAATCACGAAACCGACGACGACACGACTACGACGACGACAACGACCGTGACGACTTCAGCCGCGCTCCTGCACCCGAGGTGGATGACCAGCCCATCATGAACAAGATCTACCAAGGCCATGTCACTGGAATCAAAGATTTTGGTGCCTTTGTCAACCTGCACCACGTCAGAGGCAAGGTTGACGGATTGGTCCACATTTCTCGCATTGTATCTGGTCAACGGGTGACTCACCCCTCAGATCTCCTCTCCAGCGGGCAGCAAGTCTGGGTCAAGGTTGTCAGCATCGAGGGCCACAGGATAGGACTGTCCATGAAGGATGTCGACCAGGTGGACGGCAGAGATCTTGAACCACAGGCGAGATTGACGACTGGTGCAAACATGGAGGCGCTTGGCGGCGGTGGAAGAAATGGTTTCGTCGATGCTGCCCCCGCAATGCCTCGCGATTCTTTGGGCCCCCCAAGACGACACAAGAAACGAATGACGTCCCCAGAACGATGGGAAATCAGACAGCTCATTGCATCCGGAGTGGCAAAGGCCTCGGACTATCCCGATCTCGAGGAGGATTACAATGCGACGTTGCGTGGCGAGGGCGAGCTGGAGCTGGAGGAGGATGTTGACATTGAAGTTCGAGACGAGGAACCGCCGTTTTTGGCTGGCCAGACCAAACAGTCCTTGGAGCTTTCTCCCATCCGAGTGGTCAAGGCCCCTGATGGATCCATGAACAGAGCCGCCATGGCAGGAACAACGCTTGCCAAGGAGAGAAAAGAGTTGAAACAAAAGGAGGCTGAAGAAGCCGCCAAGGAGGAATCGAAAGAAGACCTGTCAAATCAATGGAATGATCCAATGGCTGATCCCGATAAGCGCAAATTTGCCAGCGATCTAAAGCATGCGAGAATGAACACCAGGACAGATGAAGAGCCTGAGTGGAAGAGGGCAGTTATTCCCAAGGGACAGTCGTTGGGCAAGCGTACCAACCTCAGTATCAAGGAGCAGCGAGAGTCTCTGCCCGTCTTTGCGTTCCGCTCGCAGCTGATAAAGGCAGTGCAGGAGAACCAAATCTTGATTGTGGTGGGAGAGACTGGCTCGGGAAAGACAACTCAGTTGACTCAGTATCTCGCAGAGGCCGGATTCGCAGATAACGGCATCATTGGCTGTACGCAGCCTCGTCGTGTCGCCGCCATGTCCGTTGCGAAGCGTGTGGCGGAAGAAGTTGGCTGCAAGCTTGGCGAAGAGGTTGGATACAATGTTCGTTTCGATGATTGCACCAGCCCTGCCACCAGGATCAAGTATATGACGGACGGTATGCTGCAGCGAGAGATTCTCATGGACCCCGACATGAAGCGGTATTCGTGTATCATGCTTGACGAGGCCCACGAGCGAACCATTTCCACGGACGTCTTGTTTGCGCTGTTGAAAAAGGCACTCAAGAGGAGACCTGACATGAAGGTCATTGTTACTTCAGCCACTCTTGATGCCGACAAGTTTTCCGCCTACTTCAACGAATGTCCTATCTTTACAATCCCGGGCCGAACGTATCCCGTCGAAATTTTGTATTCTCGCGAGCCTGAATCTGATTACTTGGATGCTGCGCTTGTCACTGTGATGCAGATTCATCTAACAGAACCCAAGGGTGATATTCTTCTATTCTTGACTGGCCAAGAAGAAATTGACACGTCGTGCGAGATTTTGTATGAGAGAATGAAAGCTCTTGGACCGAGCGTACCGGATTTGCTTATCCTGCCCGTATATGCACAACTTCCGAGCGAGATGCAGAGCCGAATTTTTGAACCTGCTCCCCCTGGAAGTCGAAAAGTTGTCATTGCCACGAATATTGCCGAGACGTCCATTACCATTGACGAGATTTACTACGTTGTTGACCCTGGTTTTGTCAAGCAAAATGCCTATGATCCCAAACTCGGAATGGACTCTCTGGTTGTTACTCCCATCTCCCAGGCGCAAGCAAACCAGCGAGCCGGTCGAGCCGGTCGAACTGGTCCTGGAAAGTGTTTCCGTCTGTATACAGAGGCCGCTTACCAGTCAGAAATGTTGCCAACAACCATTCCTGAGATTCAGCGACAAAACTTGGCAAACACTATCTTGATGCTCAAGGCAATGGGCATCAACGACCTCTTGCATTTCGACTTTATGGACCCGCCGCCCATCAATACCATGTTGACAGCCTTGGAAGAGTTGTACGCCTTGAGCGCACTGGACGACGAAGGCTTGCTAACTCGTCTGGGGCGAAAGATGGCAGACTTTCCCATGGAGCCGTCACTGGCCAAGGTGCTCATCGCTGCTGTTGATCATAAGTGCTCTGATGAGATGCTCAGCATTGTAGCCATGCTCAATTTGCCCAATGTTTTTTACCGCCCCAAGGAAAAGCAGTCGCAGGCCGATCAGAAAAAGTCCAAGTTCCACGATCCTCACGGAGACCACCTGACGCTTCTTAATGTGTATAATGCCTGGAAGCATAGCGGGTACTCTAGCCCCTGGTGCTTTGAGAACTTTATCCAGGCGCGGTCAATGCGTCGTGCCAAGGACGTCCGAGATCAGCTTATGAAGATCATGGAGCGTTATAAACATCCGGTCGTCTCTTGTGGACGTGATACGCAAAAGGTGCGGCAGGCTCTCTGCACGGGATTCTTCCGCAATGCAGCGCGCAAAGATCCCCAGGAAGGATACAAGACTCTCACGGAGGGCACGCCGGTGTACCTTCATCCTAGTTCGGCTCTCTTTGGAAAGCAAGCTGAATGGATCATCTACCACACGCTCGTGTTGACGACAAAGGAATACATGCACTGCACGACGAGCATCGAGCCGAAATGGCTCGTTGAGGCAGCCCCGACATTCTTCAAGGTGGCGCCGACAGATAGACTGAGCAAGAGGAAGCAAGCTGAAAGAATTCAGCCATTGTATAATAAATTTGCTGGAGAAGACGACTGGAGACTCAGTGCTCAGAAGAGGGGTGGAAGAGGCGGCGGCGGTGGTACTTGGGGTTAAAAAGGGGACACCTGTCGTATGGAACTACATGTTGGGGCAGAAGGGAAGCCCTTTCTTACAATTTTACATATTATGGTCGCATTGTGCGTATCTTGCATGGAGTTTTTCGGCTGATTATGATGGGAAAGAATCGGGGTTGAATCATGAACCTAGCGGTTATCTTGGACAAGGAGGTGGTCATTCATAATTCTAGAATGCGAATCTAATTCAAGACTGAGATGCTTTCACGACTCGAAGCGTTGTCCACTTTTAGTACTTTTACAGACTCTTTTTGCCGTTTGTGATTGACTTCATTTGAGATATTTGTATAGCTAACTGAACACTCGGAGTTGGCTGGCACTGAATTACATTCGTGATGCACTGCATGCTTCATCCCCCATCAAGGCTTAGTCATATTCTCAAGCCTGAAACTGGGTAACCCACTGTCTAAATAAGAAACCTGATGACCTTGAGCTGAATCAGGTTCGCAATCTGCTCTGCCAGAAGCCTTTCCTTTCCACTGGCCTCAAGATGCTCCTGAAGCTCATCCGCAGTGAACTTGCCCAGCGTTCCAACCCCGAGACCAAAGTGCGTTCCATCGCCAAGCTCAATAAAGGGTTCACCAATCTCATCAACGCTCGTACAATCTACATCACAATTAGTAAATAAACGTTCACTAGCAAGGTGCTGAAAAAAGAATATGCACTTACTCTGGCTGCCAGCCAGCTCCTGAAGCTCCGCCTGCCTCTTACAATGCGGCAAAGGCGAGCAAGGTTCTATAAAGCGCACCTCCTGGATCCCCGTAATCTGCTTCTTCTTGGACGAGCAGCACGAGTGAGCCTGCTTGACGCTGCACTCCTCTTTGCCGCATTTAAGGTCTTTGTCCTTTCGGTAGACCTTGACGTAGTCGAGTTCGTTGCCCTTGTCAGTGTAGAAGGATGCGGCGGTGCCGGAGGTGAGGCCGTAGCATTTGTGGACTTCGTGGATGTCGAAGTCGACGTAGGTGCCGCCGGCGCAGTTTTGTTGGTCGAGGTAGAATTTGGAGTTTCCGGCGTGGATAACGGGGGCGAGGTGGGAGGTGAGGAAGAGGAGGGAGAGGGCGGATGTGAGGATGGAAGGCATGGTGGGTGAGTGAGATGGTTACTGGGAGGTGTAAATGATGAAGTTGATGGTGAGATTGGAGATGATGCTGGAGAAGGATCTGGTGTTGAGGGAGTTGTCGATGGGATGGTGGAGATACTTCTAGTTGTTTTTGAGTGAATGAATGGTATTGAACTGCGTATTCTGCGTGAGATGTGATATGCTGCATATCGACGAGAATAATAAACGGTGACGGTGGAAGTAATGGCCAAACAACACACAATCCAACGATATCTCGAAGCTCGTTGATGCGAGTTGGGTATGCGAAGAGGACTTTACGCTAAGCTGGCTCACCGTAAACCACCACCCAACAAACAGTGTTCTAGACTCGGATGATGTGCCGTCGAATCTAGACTCTGGCGGCCACGGGGAGAAAGCAACTCAACCCTGAGGCTCCGCATCACTCAAGCTGAGATTCGCGGACTTAAGGAGATGTCTGATTGTCTGCTGCCTGCTTTATCCAGCCGCTGTCATGAGTGATTCGTTCAAGCTCCGGTTTGGGTGGCATGTTTTCAAAAAGGAGAATACGAAAAGGATTGTGACGAGATGACGGGAAGAAAAAAGAGGAAATCTTTCTTGTTGGTGATGCATGCTGCATTCATAAAAATGTGAATAGGATACATATAATGTGGTTGGTGTTGGATGTCAACAGTACCAATTGAGAAACAATAGGCGAAAAGCATAAAAAGCAATAATGAAGCTGAACTTGCGAGATTACACCATAGTTGGTTGCTCTTGTTGCTCATTTCAGGCGTATTTATCTTCCTGCTCAAGTATCTGATGCTGTTACCATATTCTCATAGCCTCTGTTGCCATGCTGTCTATCTAGTATATACTGCTTCCATTGGTAAACAATCGGCTTGGATGTCTCGTGCCGTTCAAGTTAATCACGATTTACATGTTATCGGATATATGTAATCGTGCGTATTTCCTTGGACTTGAACCCGATTTACTTGTTCATTATCAGAAATCTTACTT
This sequence comes from Trichoderma endophyticum, assembly GCA_035079535.1. NCBI lineage: Eukaryota > Fungi > Ascomycota > Sordariomycetes > Hypocreales > Hypocreaceae > Trichoderma > Trichoderma endophyticum. The sequence continues at coordinate 362,916 of JAPMIQ010000001.1, forward strand.
ACAGTGAAAAGCTGAAATAAGCGTCCGACTTTATTACAGGTAGGTAGCCACAAGGGAAGGTATAAGGGAATGCTGGTAAACGTCTGTTTGATATCTCCACAAAAATAAGTATGAGCTGAAAAAGCTGAAGGTGCAACGGAATGCTGGCAGCAACTTAGTAGTAGTTGTTGTTGTGGCACTTGTGTCATGTAGGCAATTTTAAGATAACTTTGTTCTTGGTACGAAAACCTAATGCTTTTTCTATTAGGTAACTACTCATATAGCTATACATTCTGTATCCAAAAGTTTTATCTTAGCTCTAGATTCCTTGTGAGAAGCTGGATTTTGCATTAGTAATTTAGCTGTGTGATGAAGTATAAATAAGAGTCAAAATGCGCAAACGTGAGTTTAGTTTTGGGAGGTCTTATCAACACTCTGGTTAGCAGTGTGCAAACTCTGAATATCTTATTCTATTCCTGAGAAATCAGCACCCCTTTCTTAATCTGTTGAATCCCTAAGCTACTATACGATGTCGACCACCTTTACTAAATGGACTGATTCTCAAGGTGGCTACTCCGGCAAGGTCCGTGGAAATTGGGATGCTGTAGAGCAACAAGCTCTCGCAGGCGCCAAGCAGAATATTTACAATGCACTGCTTGAAGAATCTGATGCCACCGAAGTTCATGTTGACACTCTCGGAAAGCAATTCTTCAAAGACCATGGCTTTAAATATGAGTGGAACGGGCACCAAACCAATTCGTTTACTGGGCAACATGAGCATGTTGACCGTGATGCCTTTGGCAGGTTTAAGAACTGGCAGGGGAGCCGCATTTATAAGTTCGGATTTGAGATTGACAAAGTCCCGATGGATTGAATATATATGTAATCTAGGAAATTTGAGTGTTATACACAAATTATAATATTTTGTGCTGAAGAGGGAGACATAATGTTAAATTGTGAAGCCGGACACTTAATTCGATTTCTCCTGTACCTTTCAGCTTTTAGAGGCCAACAATCTCTCGGCAATCCTACCCGAATTCATGTATACATTTTTTATGTAATCTAAATGCACGTACATCTGTGTTGGTTCACATGGTTCTAGGCCGCCCCCAGAGTCTAAATCAGCCTGTTCATATCTGAATTATCTAATTTGACGAATCTTTGGACCAACCAGCGTGGATGCTTATCCTGAGGCTGTACACGCCGGGACCTGTTAGCGTGGTCCAACCACATAATTTGGCGAGAATTGTGCGAGCATGTATGTTGGCTAGTTCTCTGCGAAGCGAAAATATGAAGAGCTTTCGAAGATTTGGAATGTGATCATGGGGTAGGCAGAGGCACGCGGTCCTTTATTGGTTGTGTAACCGAGTTTCTCTGTGGTTGCTCTGTGGCTGGATACACGTAGGTTAGTCGACACCGATGTCGTTGAGTTGAAACTACGTAGACGAGAGATGTGTGGAATATGATTCCATGTGCTCGTGTTTCCACTGTCATCATCGCGCCTCGAGTTTAATTTTATGCTTCACAGCTTACATGTAAATGCCCCCACTGGCCTACTTAATGACCAGCTTGCAGCCATGCTGAATACATGTATCCAGCGTACTGGATGTATGTTATTATACAGATTGGCGCCCAGAAAATGATTAGGCACAATTTACGCTGTATAGTCAGCTTTACTGTCAAGCTGAAGACATATACCAAACTGATTACAGACATATGCCTGCTGAGGTGGACTACGTGGGTACTATAGTACTATACCCCGTACACACCGAAACAAAATAGCATTTGATGGATCTTAACTGCGTCATAGATCTTATCTTTGCATGGAATAGCATTTTAGTGTTTGCGCTTGCAAGCCAACCGAGTGCCTCTTGTTCGTATCGTGCCTAATTTTGCTCCGGGCTCCAAGAGGGCTGAGCAAGCCTCGCGATGCAGGTGTCAGCGGCTAATAGGGTTGGAGAGGCTCAGCCTTTGGAGCCCTGCTCCTTGCAGCAGGCTGTCAGTGCGCCATTTACTGCTGTAAACAAAAAAGAGAGTGATGATATGTGGTGTTATTTTGGTCAGGAAACAGCTGTGAATGACAAAGGAGCTGTCTTGTATTGGTCACCTACATGGACCCTGACTGCATGTGTAGGCATGGTATCAGTAGTATAGGCAGGGCATGGGCATGGGCTGTTGGTGGTGACACTGGACTCTATCAACTCCCAGATGACCTGCTTTGCTCTCTGTCTTCTGTAGGATGAGGGCGTGGCTGTGGTTCTGGCGCTGACACGTATTGGCATGTAAGTGAACGGTTTGACGCAGCATTTGGCACCATGTGGTTGGACATGTCCGTGCTAAAGAGTCACGCGGGAGTGAAAAAAAAAAAGAAGAGCATTACATAGGTGAACAAAACGGCCGTGAATTTGGAGGTTGACCCGCTGTTGACGCGGAAGATAGCGGTGCAACAGCTGGTTACCTAGTGCCAGCATTAGTTGTTTCATGTCATTGAATCCAGGTGAGCAAACATATCGAATCACGACACACAGTACGTAGAGGAAGAGAGAGAGAGATGCCGAGCCAGGCTGAGGAGAGACATGGAGAGACATGGAGAGAGAGACAGAGAGAGAGTAGGTGGAGAGATCGAGCGTGAGAGAAACATGCAACCAAATGATTTGAAGCCGAGAGTGAAAGAGACCTGGAAAGGCTGAGAGGCTGAGAGGATGATGATTCCTAGCCGGCCTGAAGCTAGCTGAAGAGCTCCCACGCTCACTCGGTGACTCTATCTCCGGGTTCCCCCCTGTAAGTCTTAGGTTCCATGACATGTACTCGCTGTAGAGGCAACCACTGCTTTATACATACAGGACGGGGATATGGAATCCCGTCAACAAATCTGTCAAATCCTTCCAACCTGCATCGCTCTCGTTATCGCTCCCATGCCTGCCATGCTAGTCTATGCCATGCCATTACGTGCATTTTGCCGCGTGGAAGGTGAGGAATCCGTCCCAACCCAACAGTGCGCCTTACCAAGATCTCACACGCATTGCCGCTGCGATTGGCCGGCGCTGAAAAGCGCTGAATTTGGCTGTGTGGCTCAGCACCAGCAGCCAGGCAAGGGGGGCGACAAATTGCTTGGGGGTCAAAAGACGCCTGTGGACGCCTGTGGCTCCGGCTAGCGGGCTATGGCCTGCTATGGCCTGCTGTAATGGGCTGAAGAGGGCGCTAAGGCGTGCAACCCGCAGGCTATGCCGAGCCGGGCCTGGTGGCGGGAAACAGCACAGCGCTTGTGCTTGTGCTTTTGTCGCAGTTTGAGCGAGTCGGTCAGAAGCCGCCACTCTGTTTTGTCTGCACGGTCTGTTCACCTGCAAGCTTCAATCCGATTCACCAACCGGCGCTGGCACAAGGCGTTTTTTCATATCCTCTCCTCTGTGCTCCTCTACCCTACTCTACACTGACCATAAAACCTCGAGCCTCTGCCCTGACTCAGCGCCTCCTCTTCCGATGCTCGACATGGTTGCGCGATTCCTGTGACTGCGGCGGTCCTTGAAACCCGAGTCATCTTGCAGCCTGCAGGCGTGCCCTATTTCGGCGCCAATCACGACCCTTTTTCCCGTGCATTCTATAAAACGTTTTGCATACCTACTTTGAGTGAAAGAAGAAAGAGAGAGAAGAAGAAGAAAGACCTGGATCAAGACCAGGACATCACAGCCATGGGAGGAAAAAAGAGAATTCCCACTCCGGACCAGCTCCGCGACTACAACTACGCCGTTGCCGGACAGTGAGTGATCCCGTGCCTTTGTCCGTGATGCGTGCGCGCAAGGAGGAAGAGACAGAGGAAGCAGAAGAAGAGACTTGTCTCATGCCATCGTGATCATGTATGCTAACCCATCCCTCTTGCGCAACAACAGTGCGGGCACCTTGTGCGACGCCGACGGCGAGCTCTTCATCAAGCCGTGCACGCAGACCGAGATCGACTTTTACCAAGCCGTCGAGACCCAAGGCTATCGCGACTTTGCCGACATCATGCCCCTCTTCATGGGCGAGCTGCGATTAAGCAACCCCGAAGAGGTGCCCCTTGACGATGGGCTCATGGGAGTCATCGCGGGCAACGGCGACCTCAAGACCACCAAAGAGCAGATTGCCGCGACAATCGCAGAACACGTCGCAAAAGTCGCCCCTGACGCTACCTCAGACCAGACCACATGGGTTCCTACACAGGGCAAGAAGATTAAGACGGACAAGTCGGTGGTGCTGGAAAACGCCTCGTTTGGCTACAAAAAGGCAAACATTCTCGACGTCAAGCTTGGCGTCCGGCTGTGGGCCGACGATGCCCCTGCCGAGAAGAAGAAGCGCTTTGACACAATTTCGTCGCAGACAACGCACGGAAAGCTGGGCTTCCGCATTTCCGGCATGCGAGTATATCAAGGCTCAGAGGACGAGTCCACATGGGACGACGAAGGCTACACAATCTACGACAAGGATTTTGGGCGGCTGACGGTCAACGACGACAACGTTGTTGACTCTTTCCGGAAATTCGTCTTCAACAAGGCTGCTGGCGTTGACCAAGAGTTGGGCAGAGCCGTGTGTTCCGCCTTTGTGCGAGATTTGCAGCGCATCGAGCAGGTCTTGGCCAGTCACGAGACCCGCATGTACTCGTCGTCTCTCCTCTTCATCTTCGAGGGCGACGGCGATGCGCTCGCCTCTGCGATTGAAAAGAACAACGAAATCATGGAGCGTGATTCGGCCGAGTCATACACCTGCCCACCGGTCGAGCGCACAAACATGAGGCTAGACAACCGAATGGATAGCGGTATCGTCTTGGAGGATGAAGACGACTTTGAAGACGACGAGGACGAGGACGACCTCCAGCTGCCTCAAATCTACACTCTGAAACTCATCGACTTTGCGCACGCAAACTTCACCCCTGGCCACGGGCCCGACGAGAATACCCTTACTGGAGTCAGAAGTCTTTTACGGATTTTCAAAGAGCTGGCTGGCGAAGATGACTAGACTCATGCACGATGGCATGGCTTTCTTTAATTGGTCGCTTTCCCCGTGTCTGTACCTGTATATACAACAAGACCGCGCCCCATTGGCATGATGGGAGTGGCTACCGGTGTTGTGGGAATTTGATGGCATCCTCTTTGCAAAGAAGAAAAAAAAGGGTGGGCAATATTTATACCTTTTGGAAGGAGAATCTTTCCTGATACCCCAAAGAAGTCTAAATGACGATGAAGGAAAAAAAAACAGAGAGACAATACCCAAAACTAGGTGTTTGTGGTGTTAACGTTGGTTTGGAACAAAACTTTGAAAGGTAGAGCTCGGCTCCGCATGGAGATGGGATGGGAGGAGATTATGTGTCTTTTTACTGCCTATAATGACGATATGATGGCCTCGGCGCAACGGAGGTTTTTGCTTTCATTACGTCTTTATTACTTTTATGTTGAACATTTTTTATTTAATGGAGTTTAGGTGGTTGGAGGGAAGACGAGATGCGGTTTGCATGCATGGAACGGATTATACATGAAGTCATTTAGAAAATAGTGTCATCTATCTAGGTAAAAACAATACACAGCGATAGAAGCTATCACACTTTTTCTCATATGATTCTCTTACATTTCTACACTACATTTGCCTTCAGGTTGCCTCATCACTCACATAGAAAGAATTATATGCCTAATCATCAACCATATGCAAGATCTGGGCACCAACGCAGCCCAGCTGGAATCTAATCCTTAGCGCCATGCTGGAAGACGTCAGCGGGCCGTTGGCCTTGAAATAAACAGCGATTCACAATCATGTTAGCAGATACCTTTCACTGTATAACATTTTAGCTGGCCGAGGCTGTATCTTTTACCACAAAGCTAGGGCCCCACACGTCGCACTGGTTCCCGCTTTGCGCTTGTCGGTACGTATCGGCAGTATCGATTTCGAGCTTCGAGCTTCGGCTTCAAGCTCCAGCAAAAGTTGCGACACTCCGCCATCAGCCTTGTTCTTTTTTCTTCTTTATGTAGGCGGCCATGTCCATTCCCGGCCTTGGGCAAATCCCGGTACAAGTGCGTAATTCTTTGTTCAATCTATAAACTGCTGAATCGTTTCTTTGATGATTGCCATCAGCTCTACTGACGCTCTCGACTCTCTTCCTCTCTCTAGGCGGCCGTTTCCTCGACACGAACCATTTCCCTCCGCCCGGCTTGGGAATGGCGATTCCAAGTGCCCCCGGGCAGTTCCCTCACTCTTAAGGTCCTCTCGGGGACAGCCGAAAAGGACGGCGTCGAATTGCCGCTGCGCAATGCCTACACCTTCTCCGGCATCAAGTCCAAGATCCTGACATGGCACGGCTGCGAGCTAGAGATTGACGGGCGGTGCGACAATGATTCTATCGCCGAGTACTCGAATCCGGCTGCGAACCCGGCGACTTCGCATGTTAATCTCCATGCGCGGCTCAACGACATGCGCGTTGACGCCTTCAGACAGCGCCGCGAGGGGCCTAGAGTGCTGGTGGTTGGGCCGCCTAGCTCGGGCAAGACGACGGTGGCCAAGACGTTGACGAGCTATGCGACGCGCCAGGGATACCAGGTGATTACGGTCAATGCGAATCCCAAGGAGGGCATGTTGAGCCTGCCCGGGACGCTGAGTGCCAGCGTGTTTGCGACTGTCATGGACCCTGAGGCTGTGGACGGCTGGGGGTCGACGCCGACGAGCGGACCGAGCACGATACCTGTCAAGTTGCCGATGGTGTTCAACTACGGTAGAGAATCTGCGGAGGATGATGAGGATCTTTATCGCGAACTTATTGCTAGGCTGGCTGGAGCGGTTAGCAGCCGGTTGAGTGAGGACGACGAGGTCAAGGGGTCGGGAGTGATTGTGGATGGGATTGGAATTAGCGAAGACGGTCAGATTGGGCTAGAGCTGGTCGCACATATTGTTGATGAGTTTTCAGGTAAGCCATTCTAAGATGCTATGGATCTGTCATTACGAGACGGCTAATATCTTGCGTGCAGTCAACATTGTGGTGGTGGTTGGATCGCCCAAAATCCACACTCAGCTTTCGAGCCGGTTTGCAACGGAAAAGACAAGTCTTGGGGAGGCTATACAAGTGGTCTCCATTGACAAATCCGATGGAGTAGTGGAGAGGGACGAGTCGTTTCTGGAGCAGTCGCGCGAGGCTGTGATTAAAGAATACTTTTTTGGAGACGCAAAGAGGACTCTGAGCCCACAGATTCAACAGGTCGACTTTGATAGTCTAGTCATTTACAAGCTGGCAGACTGTAAGTCAAACCCGTTTCTTACTATTCGATACGCAGTGTCATTGACAATTGCATTCTACAGATTCACCTGATGAAAAGCACAGCTTAGTCACGGAAGAGCCCTCGTCTCTGATGCAGCACTGGACTTTTGCAGTTATGAACGCCTCTGTGCGTGATAGCCCGGATGTGGTTCGCGCAGCGAATGTGATGGGCTTTGTCTATGTGGCGGACGTGGACGAGGATAGGCGGAAGATTAAGATTTTGGCACCGGTGAGCGGGAGACTGGGAGATAGACCGCTGGTATGGGGCAAGTGGCCAGAGCCGTACATTAACTTGTTGGGATAGAAAATGTCTTGGAGAAAAGCAAGTCGAAAGTTTGTCATGAATATTGCGTGCACGATGGTGTGACTTGGACTTTGGTGTGATGTTTAACACTTCTTGACAGGTGACTGACAGACTCGAGGGCTTGTGTTGCCTAAGGAATTCGTTTTATGCGAGGGATGAAAGTACGACGTTCTATCTCGATTGCAAGACCAGCACGCTGTTGTTTGGTTGGCTGCGCCTTCGTACTTGGAGCACTTTATGCTGTCTGATGTATCAGGTGGCATTGCCAAGGTACACCATATGCAGCAACGACATCACATGGTGCAGTTTTATCCGAACAGAAGCGAACAAGAAGAGGCATTTCGACAAAAAGACCAACGCAAGGGGAGAGGGGGCAAGGGGGAGGCTTAGCATCGGTTTTGCGATTTAGAAGTTGGCCCTTCTGGTAAATGATACGGTGAACACGCGTCGAGCCAAGACAGTCCAGAGGAGAGCCAAGAATCTATGAGTTGAGAGATAGCATGGGTGAATTGCTCCGGCTGTGCCCGGGTTGGTTATGCTTAATCGATTAGTGGCTTGGTCTGTGGCGGAAAGCTGATGATTGTAAAGGTTTTCATTGTTTTTGCGTTTGCTTTGGGCACAGTGCTGCTTTCTGATGTGATGGAGTTTACATGGACTTATACCATCACAGCCGAGGAAGCGAGAAGGTTTCGCTTTTGTCTGACTGTACGTACAGTATTTGGTGTGGCCCAATCCGTCTTCCGGTGCCGATGCTGTCGAAATTGCGTATTACTTGAGTCTGCCCAGCATTTCATTCGCATGGCCCGGACTAACACGGAACGAGACAAGGTGTGGATGAGACGTCGAGCACGTGTACCGCCACTTTTGGGCAGCGGAAGTGCGGGCGCGGGATACGTAAGATTGACGGGGTATTTCGAGGTAGTGGGAATGGTGTGTCTGCCAAGAGAATTGGCGTTTGGATAGAGGCAAGTGGTTTTCTTTTTCTGGAGACATAGAGGTGCGGGGTTTTGATATGAAGATGATGAGGATTGTGGTGATGCTGGAGATGGGCTTCGGATGTGGTGGTTTGATGGGCTACCCTGGATGATAGATATCGAGATTGGGAGGCTCGAGATGGGGGAACTCAGAGGAAGCAAAATAGAAATAGAAACGGACCTCGGCCGAAAGTAACCCAAAATACAATCTATGACGGTTTCTGGACTGGAACAAAGATGTCTAAGCACCCGCTATGGCAACATGGTTATATACAATACAGCAGCCAGATGCCACTATACGACGCCGTGCAGCCACTGACACGCTCCACATTGATGCTATCCTCTGCTGTAATCCCCCTCCGGGCCCATATCACCGGGGGGCGGGGCATATGAAGCTGCCGTTCGATTGGTCTGGGGCCGTGGTCACGGAGTCGCTAGCTTGAGGGCAGATCCCGGCAAAAGGTTTGTTTCTTTGCAGTGACATGACATGATTGCTGGCGTATTGGGCGTGTGTTGGTTTGATTGATTGCCGCTGTGCCGTGGGGTGCAGTAGCACGTGCCCCGATGGGATAGTATTTGGAAAAGCTGAGGGGAAATGGGGTGGGAAAGTCAATCGATTCTGCTTGTGGTTGGTAGTTGATGTTGATGTTGATGATATTGAGGCTGAGATTGATCGATGATTTATATGGAAATAGAAATACATGCAGGTGCAGCTCTGGTGGTTATCAAGTCACATGTGTTCGATTATCGATAGATGGATAAGCGGCAATCAGCTATGACGAAGACGAAGCTCTCTCCAAAAAACAAAAAGCGACTTCCCTCACCATGAACTCAATCTCGCATCATCCCTCACATAGTGTCTCTTGGCACATCACACACAAGCAGCTCCTTGCGAAACTAGCTCCAAGCCTGCAGGGTGGGCTGCGGCTTCGTCTCCAAGCGGAAATCGGGTCTCTCATCTCTTCTCCCCCCCTCCACACCTTGCATATCGTCTTTCTATCTATCCGCCGCCTCCGTTTGATAACGGCGTGCTGTTTGCCCAGCCCGCCTGTGATTTGCTGGCTTGTTTGATCGGCCGGCCAGGTGCTTTGGGCCAAGATACAAGTTCCATCATTATAAAGCCGAGTGGGAAGCTACACTCTTGTCTCCGGGATGCTTGCTTCCCCTTCTTCTTCTACCCTTTGCCTTTCCCAGGCTTCACTTCGCCTCTTTTTGTGTCTTGTATTAAACAAGGTTGTATCTTATAGCTACCTGCATAGTTAGCCAGACGGATCTTGAAGGAACTTGAATCTTTTTTTTTTCATCCCTTCTATCCCTCTTCTTTTGCTTCTTCATCTCTGCCCCTCTCGTTCGTGTCTGCCCCTCCAACCCCCCACCACCTGAAAAGGGCAAGGAGGATCAGCCGTTTGACTTTACCCCAAACAAGTTTATATATATAAATAAAAAGACCGCGTGTCTTGTCCCGGCTGGAAACAGCTTCTCGATACCCGTTCGATGGGAGAGACCGTTATTGTCGTCACGAATGGTGCACAAGACGCCAACGCCTCGTCGGACTCGTCGACCCTCTCCAGCAGCCAGGACGACCAGCCTCCTATAGCGGAACCCCCCGACATATTAGCTATAGAGAAGCCGCATTGTCCTCACACCTTATCAGCCCGGCGAGTTGCTGAGCTCCTCCAAACCGACGCCGAAGATGGACTAAGTGTCGAGGAGGCTGCCGCCCGCTTGGCTCGGGACGGCCCAAACACTATCAAGGGAGCAAAGGGCATCTCCATCTGGGAGATCTTTCTCCAACAGGTTGCCAATGCCTTGACTGCCGTGCTCATCGCCGTAATGGCGCTGTCCTTTGCCATTCACGACTTTGTCGAAGGTGGCGTGGTCCTGGCCGTCATTCTCCTCAATATCATCGTGGGGTATGTTGCAAAATGAAACTGACGCAGAAAGGAAGAGACCAAGCCTACTGCTATAGCCATTATTTCTTTTCTTTCTCTTTCTTTTTTCTACTTCTCTCTTAAAGGGAACCATCTACATGCTTCCCACTACTTTTCATGTCTTGCTCACACGTTATGAAACAAAATTACAGGTTGATCCAGGACTATCGCGCCGAGCAGACAATCCAGTCGCTCTACGCCTTGTCTACTCCCAAATGCAAAGTCATCCGGAATGGGTTCAACGATACCGTCAAGGCAGAAACCCTAGTCAAGGGTGACCTGGTCTGGCTCTCCACTGGAGACGTAGTTCCCGCCGATTTACGTCTTGTTCAAGGCATCAACCTCGCAACGGACGAATCTCACCTCACGGGTGAATCTGTAGCCATCAGCAAGAAGCCAGATGTCATCTTCAACGACCCCGATCTCCCCATGGGCGATCGCACAAACTTGGTCTACACTGGCAGCTCCGTGACTCGAGGCCGGGCGACTGGCATTGTAATATCCACCGGAATGAAGACCGAGGTGGGCCAGATTGCCGAACTGCTGCGTCAAAAGAAGAAGCAGAACACTGGCTCTGGTCCCGTCAGCAGGTTCCTCATCAACTGCTACCAGACTAGCAGGAACATTCTTGGCCTAGAAGGGACGCCTCTGCAAGTCACTCTCAGCAAGTTTGCTCTCCTGCTATTCGCCTTGGCCATACTACTAGCCGTCATTGTCTTCTCTGTTAGTAGGTGGGACATTGACGACAATGTTCTGCTGTACGGCATTTGTGTTGGCGTCGCCGTTATTCCGGAGTCCCTTCTTGCCGTGCTTACCGTCACTATGGCTGTCGCTACCAAGGCAATGGTTAAGGGACATGTAATCGTTCGCCAAATGCCGTCTCTCGAGGCCGTTGGAGGAGTAACCAACATTTGCTCCGACAAGACTGGCACCCTCACCCAGGGACGCATGATTGCCCGCAAAGTGTGGCTTCGAGGCGGCCTCGTTGGGCTTATCGAAGGCACCTCCAACCCCTATGATCCGAGCAGCGGCACCGTGTCGTGGTCCGGATCACTCGTAGGAACTTGCTTCAACGCCTTTCTCGACACTCTGGTTCTATGCAACAACTCCACCGTTAGCGACGGCAAGAAGGAGCTCGAAACTGACTCCAGTAGTGTCACAACGGCCTTTGGGTCAGATGAATGGAAGGCAGTGGGGGAGCCTACGGAGATAGCTCTCAAAGTCTTTGCTCTGCGCTTTGGGAAGAATAAGACTGCCGGCGATGAACTCGTCGCAGAGCACCCCTTTGACTCGTCGTGCAAACTCATGAGTGTTGTCTATGGTAGAGACATCGATGCCAAGTCCCAAGTGTATACCAAAGGTGCCGTTGAGGTAGTTGTGCCGAAGCTCGACGAATCTGAAAAGCTGAAGCAGACGATCCACGCCATGGCGGAGGAGCTCGCTGCTGAAGGCCTCAGAGTGCTCTGCATCGCCAACAGAACCCTGGACCGGGAGAAGGAGGACGCCCACGACCGCGCCCAGGTCGAAAGTGGCCTTCACTTCCTGGGACTTGCTGGTCTGTATGATCCTCCTCGTCCAGAGACGGCTGGTGCAGTGTCGCAATGTCGCCAAGCCGGCGTTGCCGTGCACATGGTGACGGGCGACCACATCAAGACGGCGACTGCGATTGCATACGAAGTTGGCATCTTGTCGCATGACGTACCCTTGTCCCCGAAAACTGTCATGTCGGCGATCGATTTTGGCAATCTCACAGACGACCAGATCGATGCCATGGATACCCTTCCACTTGTCATTGCCAGATGCAGCCCCCTGACCAAAGTCAGAGTCATCAAGGCATTACATCGCCGAAAGGCGTTTTGCATCATGACTGGTGACGGCGTCAACGATTCGCCAGCGCTGAAGCAGGCCGACGTGGGCATAGCCATGGGCGATAGGGGAAGCGATGTGGCCAAGGAAGCGTCGGACATGGTGCTGACGGATGACAACTTTGCATCCATCGTGACAGGCATCAAGGAAGGACGCCGGCTTGCAGACAATATCCAAAAGGTAGGCTTGTTGGCTCTCCCCTAAGCCACAAATACTTGTACAAAGATGATTGGGCTAACGTGTATATGCTTGTAGTTCCTCTTGCATCTCCTCACTTCCAACTTGGCCCAGGTCATCCTTCTATTGATTGGGCTGGCGTTCAAGGATGAGGACAAGATAGCTGTGTTTCCGTTGTCGCCACTCGAAATCCTATGGGCTAACCTGGTCACCTCGTCGCCCCTTGCTCTTGGCTTGGGCTTGGAAGAGGCGCAGCCAGACATTCTGCAGCGTCCGCCCCGCAACTTGCGGTCGGGAGTCTTCACCTTGGATCTGATTCGGGACCAGTTCGTGTATGGCACCTGTATGGGGTCTCTCTGCCTGGCGGCATTTATGCTGGTGGCTTATGCATCTTCTGGACAGGGCTTTCATGACCTGCCTATCGACTGCAATGAGAACGGCCACGGCCATGACGGATGCGGCCTCGTGTTTCGTGCGAGAGCCGCGACGTTTGCTACTCTGAGCTTTTTGCTCCTGATTACTGCTTGGGAGGTGAAGCACTTTCATCGCAGTCTGTTCAACATGGACGAGAGGTGGAAGGGCCCTTTGTCCGTCTTTAAGACCATCTATCACAATCATTTCTTGTTCTGGTCCGTTGTTGCGGGATTCATCATTACCTTCCCGGTCATTTACATTCCTTACGTCAACAAGGTTGTGTTTAAGCACCAGGCATTAACGTGGGAGTGGGGTGTCGTGTTTGGCTGCGTGGCGGTCTACATTGTGCTCATTGAAGCCTGGAAGGCCATCAAGCGCCGCTTTAGCCTCGGCATCGACAAGCATCCTAACCAGGCAGCCATCTCGCAGGCGTAAGTCTGTATGTGGCTGAGCTGAGTCTACTAAGTTGTTTGAGTTCCACAAGGCACACTTGAGGGACAGGGGTTTTACATTCTTTCACTCTTTCTCTAAAACTTGTTCAAACACATTGGTTACTATACTATCTATCAGAATGTCTACGCTATAAGTATAGGTTTAAGTATAAGTTATGCAGTATTAGGTTATTCACTCGTTTGGCACAAATTGGAATCTTTTTTGTTTTTGAGCAATTCGTCTCTCCTGTCAGATAACGCGTAATTTCATTCTAGTAAGTGATATGTGTGTCTGGCTGCGTAGGCTATCTAAAAAGCAAAGTGTCGTGAACCGTATCTAATGCTTGGCGTGGAACGTAAAGTTGGTATATAGTTGGGATAGTTGGTATATGTGAGTGAGTAGTTGAGCCGGATGGGCTGGATGCTTGGAATGTGAGTGACAGAGATGTTTGGAGTGTGTGTGGGTGAGTTTGTGTGGTTATGATGTTGTTGCTTATGCAGTCTTGATGTCGGTTTGGATGACCTGTGTTTTGAGTGTTAGTTTTTGTGGGGGAGTTTGAGGGAGGGAGAGGAGGGACGTACGAATTTCCAACCGCTGATGCCTTCCCACTTTCCGCGGACGTACATTTCGTAGCTTAAGGATGAGATTAGCTTTCTTTTCTGTTGCTGTGGTTTGAGTTTTAGGGGGAAGACTTTTTGCTTACCATTGCGGATCGCTGATGCGGTCGACGAGGGGTTGGATGTTGGGGTTCTTGGCGAGAGCCTCGGTCCAATTCCACGGGTCAGCGTCGGAAGCTGCCTTGTCCTGATTTGCTTTTGTTAGTTTTGCTTTTTCCCAACTTTCCCAACTGACTTGTAAGTTAGATGGATGCTTTTTACCTTGAGCTCGTTGGCGGGACCGTTGGGAATGTCCGTGTAGACGCGCTTCTTGGTCTCGCCCTTGAGGAAGTTGGGGGCTTCGCCGGTTTTGCTGCCGGTGCGGACGTAGCCTCCTGTGAAGGTGACTTCGGGGACGAGCCTGAGTTGAGGAGGAATGTTAGTGTTGGTGAGGGTGAGAAGGGAGGGGGGTTTGTTTACTTCATCTTGGCGGTGTATGTGATGGACATAAGCTGTGTGTAGCCGGAGCAAGTGACGGTGGTTCTGTGGATGAGTTAGCTTTGATGGGATCGGGATGGAGGGAGTGAGTGGGTGGGCGTACGCTCGGTTTGCGGGACAGATGACGGGGCAGTCGAAGTCGATGTTGAGGGTGACTTCGTTGCGCTTGGTGTCTACGAAGGTGTCTGATCCGTTGAACGCGGCCTGAGATAATGAGTCAGTTTATGTAAGAGCACATTGCTTGATGGTTGATGTTGAAGACATACCTTGATGTGGTCGGTGACGACTTGTTCAATACCGGTAGCGGAGGCGTACCTATGAGTGAGATGATGGTTAGCTTTGTTTGATGAGTGAGAGAGTCGGTGACTTACTCGTTTTGAGCGGTAAACATGGCGGCGTTGGAGTGAGTGATTGCCTCCGTCTTTTCTTCCTTGATGGCGATGTTGACCTGGGTGCTACACGAGAAGGTTAGAGGTAAAAAGTTGGATGTAAGTTGTGGTATACTTACTTCTCGTCCTGGGCTGGCACTGTGAGAGTTTTGACCTGTATGGGTTTTTGTTTCAGCATCAAAGTAGATCGACGATGACGGGCTAAGAGGGGGAGTACGGACGGTGAAAGGAGACAGCTCTTGGATGATGGGCTCGTCGAATACGAAATCAGAGAACTCGGCCGTCCAGTTGTCGAAGCGGAGACTTGTGCACTGCTTGTTCTGAACGCCAAATCAGTTAGCCTACCCCCCTCAAATCAAAAGTATGAATTGTTTTTTCTCTTTTTTTCTCTTGTCCTTTTTTGTTTCTTTGATTATGATGATGATATGTACATACGCCGTATCCCTTTGGCTTGCTCAAGTTCTTGAGCAGATATGACCTTGAGTTGCCTTCGGGGTGGAGCTCATGCTGGAATTCTGACCCGCTGGATATCCAGGACATGCCGAGGAGACTAGCGATTATATGTGAGTAGGAATCTTATTAACCAAATAATGGCTGAGTACAAAGATTTTTTGCAGAATCTGAGCAACCAAATTATGGCGTAATAAGGAGATTTTTTTGCATACTTGGCTAGGTCAGCGAAGGGGCGGCTTATCCCGTGTATGACTTTGGATTCCAGCTCCGAGGTCGTTGATTCATAGCTGATGCCCTGCGGTGGGGAGTTAGTCATGATGTAAAGAAAGGAGAGAAATAAAAAGGGCGAAGTTTAGGAAGTAGGGCGGCGGTGGTGGTGGTTTCGAACCTTTAACTTGAAGACAGCTTGAGCGCGGCTATGAAAAGATTGTTAGTACATGGAGAATTACGGATCATGAGGGTAAACTTGAAGGAAAACTCACCGAATGTTCTCGTACAGCGTGTCGGCTTTGCGTTCAAAAGTCTCCCAAGTCTTTGTTTTCGTGTCAGCGATTCTCCTCCCCAAATATCGTGGAAACTTACCTCGGCCTGTTTCGTCATCTCACCACAAGCCTCTCCAAAGTAGGTCATCTTGGCCTTCCGGACAGCCTCTTCCAGCTTCTCGGGGGTATCCAGCGTAAAGTCGACGACGCCGGACAGGACCTCGTTGACGCATCGGTTGAGGGCTTGGCGGTTCCACTTGTTGACGAGGGAGTCCAGGAGCAGCAGTTTGGCGATGTGGTAGTCGGAGATGCCGCTGGCCAGCCTGTTGCGGGCCTCGGTGACGCGGAGCTTGGCCTCTTCTTGCGAGAGGCTGAGGTGGGCGACGTTGCTCTCGAAGGCGGCCTTGGCGGTGCTTTCGCAGGTGGCGAGGTGGGAGGTGATTTTCTCCTTGGACAGGAACCTGGTGACTTGGAGCGTGTCGCTCTGGTTCTTGAAATCGTCGATTTGGGCCTTGACAACTCGGTCAAGCTCCTTGTCAATGTATGACAGGAATTCCTTCAGAACTGTTTGGAAGTGTTAGCAGCCAATCATAAATGAGATGGGAGACATAGGATATTCTTACCAGCTGAGTACTTGTCGCCAAATGTGCTCTTCTTGGCGGACAGTTGGTTGTCAAACTCGTTCAGGTAGTGGTCATACAAGCGATTGCTCATGGACTTCTCCTTCAAAAAGGTAATGAGCTTCTCACGGGTTGCTGTGGTGTCAGTGAGGGCCTTGAACTCTCCAACATCGTCCTTGGGCAGCAGAGACTCGTCCAGCTGTCTCTGATAAGCTGCGAGATGTTTTTCTAAAGAAACAAGAAACGTTAGTCAGAACATCGACAAAGAGCGATTCGTAGTCTCATCTATTCAAACTCACCAAGCTCCTGGGCAACGTCCTTGGCCATCTCCTGCTCTCGAACAGTAACCTTTGCCTTGACGAGGCTCTTGGCCTTGGCAACCTTTTCCGCGTAATTCGTCTTAATCGTTTCTGCATTCTCCCACAGATACTCAGTATCGATGGTGTTGTTGTAGTGCGTTAGATGAGAGCTCTGCTCCTCATCCGCGCTCGTCTCCCAGATGGACTCATCGCCAATCAGAGTCTCCTGGTAAAGTTTCTCAAAGGCGGCAGCAATTGCTTCGGAGCTTGTCGTGTCCTGCTCAACAAGCCATGAAGCCCAAGCGGTATTGAGGTTCTGCTTGGCAATCGCCGCTGCTGTGAAGAATGCGCGGTCGTATGTGACTGCATAGTTTCCCCTCAGAGCCTGCTCGTCGTAGGATGAGATCTTCTTCTTATAGGCTTCCAGCAGGTCGCCGTGGAGCTGATCCAACATCTTCTCTGCGGTGTTGGAAGAAATGGATTTGAAATCAGAGACTGCATCATTCACGGTATCTTGTATTGAGGCAATCAAATCAGCCAGCTCCTTCTCAGCGAATGCCTCAATCTTTTGAAGGTTTGCGGCCAAGACTTCATTTCGCTGGCCATCCGACTCCTTGATAAGACTCTCACACGTATCCCTAGGATTGTTAACGAATAGCCAAGAATGGTCCAGTAGGGTTTGGCTCTTACTTGATGGTCTGTTGTGAGAGATATTTGAGCGAATTACGCACATCCGCCATGCATTTGTGCATAATACGATCCAGTTTCTAAATCCAACTCATTTAGCACAGAGGTGACATACAAAGACAAGACAAAGATGAGCATACCTTGTTGCAATCCTTAGTGCTGATGAGCGCTGGGTCCTGGATCAGCTTATTGCATGCTTCCCTAAAGTCGTGGTGGAGTTTGATGTGAGATCTGTTAATGGCCTCGTTCTCGGCCGCCCGCCAAATATCGGGCACGTGAAGCTGGCCGTTTTGCTCAAGCCGGTTGATGGACTTGACAATGCTTGACACAAAATCTGCAGTCGAAGCACCAGACAAGGGAGCTCCGGCGACGAGTCGGGGAGTTCGGAGCATCTGGGACAGCTGGGCTCGCAGGTTCTTGAAGTCCTTGACGTAGTTGTCGTTGAAATCATCGACAACAAGGAACTCCTTGGTCTTGTCGTTGATCTGGCTCTGCACGCCCTCCTTGAGAGAGTTGCCACGAAGTAGGTGAACCTGAATTTGTGTAAGTTCTTGTCGCTTCTCCCTTCTTACACCTCAAATGTTAGGTCATGAGATGGCTTACTGTAACACCTTCGAATTCGGAGGCCAGCTTCTCTCGAATCTTGTTTCTCCTCTTAACCGCCTCGGTCCTGCCAATTTCTTTTTTGAGAATGTTCTTTCTGACATCATCCACTGGTTGGGTGATTAGTATTATTAAAGAATGTGAAATGGTGATTCATTTCGTATCATGTAAACTTACCCGAGCCTCCAAGATCATACCTTTTGACGACAGTTAGACCAACCAAACCTCATGCATGTCGAATGGAATCAAATAGGAAACTCACTTGTTGATAATAATGACCAACTGACCAAACTTTGGTCCACTGGTCTTCTTGTCACCACCGAAATTTAGCTTGTTAGCAGCCAGCGTCATCATCGCTAAGCTCGTCAGGATGGTGTCCTTGGCAACATCTGTAGTGTTGAAAACGATGACACGAGAGCATAGAATGGCGGGAGTGAAGAGCATGATACTGCAATTACTTTAGCATCTGCAAACATGGTAAAAAGGGTGGATGCTACTAACTCGTACAAGTCGCCCTGGTCTCCATGGCCTTCTGTGTCGAGGAAGGCAACCTTTTGAGGATTTGCCAATGCCACCTCTACGCCGTCATCAAGTCTGGAGAATTCCTTGGCACCCATAATCTTGTTTCCCAGATTTGTACCTATGCGAGAGATTGAGTTAGTAATTGTCAGCAATATGCACAATGATTCTTCTTACCTCTTGTCCACGATTCGGCTCCGGGGCTGGTGGAAAACAGCGGCTCCTCCGTGCATCCCGCAAGAAGGTTCATGAGGGTTGATTTGCCACTACGCGTCGGGCCCATGATGCTGATGAGATTGAGGGCATCGTTAATCTGTCGCAGATGATGGTTGACGTCGTCGTTACACTGAAGCACGTAGTTGATAGCCTCATCAGGGTCGACGTCGGTAGCATCGTCGAGAGCAATCTTTTCGCTTGCTGTCTTAACGCTGACGGCCTTGACACTGGTGGCCTTTACACTGGGGACATGAACACTGGTGGCATTCTCACTGACGACGATCTCGCCATCAGCGTTCTCACCATCAGCGTTCTCGCCTTCGGCAATATCGTCAAGAGCGTCTTCGCTAGAGGGCTCCTCACTAGAGGGATCCTCGCTGGGACTCAATTCGCTGATGGGCGCGTCGTCCTCATCCTTCTTGACGCCGTTGTCAATCTCAAGCCATCGCAGCTGGTCGCTGGTCCCGCCAGCAACCAGCTGGAAACTCTTTTCCTCCAGCTGACTTCACGGTTGGGCTCTGGTTAGCAAACAACATGCATCCGGATCATTGCGGAGAGAAGAGATAAGACGAGCTGGTTCCATACAGTGAAGGGTCATTGAGATCCATAGATGAGCTGTTCATGCGCTCGGTGGACGTGCTGAAGCGGCCATCGCTTCTTGAGAGTCGCTCTACAGGTTTGGCATCAGACGACTGCAATTACGCGGTGAAGGAATCAGATAGGGCAAGAGTATCATACTGGCTGACTTGGACCACGACGGCATGCGCTGAGACAGCGACCTCATTCGCATAACCATGATGGCAGTCTTTTGTCAATGCTCGACGACGGATACTGATGAAATGCTTCACTTGATAGCCGTCGCTGGCATTGTATAATATAAAATGAAGTTCTCATCAAGCGGTAAAGAGAAAAAAGGCTGGAAAGCCCCCCAAACGCCCACTGAAAGGGATTAGCTCCCAGACAAGGATCATGAATGGATACAACTTGTGCCAGCTCCGAGTCCACGTCAATGCAAATCCTGGTGTAAGGCGGCGACATGTGATAGGCCGTTTGCAGGGCCTCTGCTCAAGTTGGGCTGCCATAACGTCCTCTTGCGGTGCCTGACTCTGCTTGCACAAGGCGACCTTTGTGAGGACCCCCTGCTATGCCCTGCTATGAAAGGGGTCCATCTATCCCGTTACACGTATTATTGGGGACATCAGGCGGTCACACACGTGGAGACTCGCTTCACTGACTCGCGCCTCGATTTGTGCTTTCAGGACTGGTGCGTAGAACACGTCAACCGATGAAGGCCAACCTATGCCTGAAGCGTGATAACGTCGTGCACGACGATAAGGCGGGGATCCGTCCATTGGCCTATAAGGCACTTGGAAAACGGTGGCGATGGGCCAAGGAATCGATTCATCGCATTGCGGTTCACCTAAAGACTAAAGTACATGCAATGCATAGGACGGACGGGCATCGTCTGCAGCGCGAACGTTAGGGGTCATCTGCACATGCAACCCTTTTAAACCCATCAGGATGTTTGCAGGGAGCAATTGCAAGCGCCGCGGATGCCGCCCGGAAACCCTTTTATCGACGTCCAATTGATCTTTGCTGGCCGAATGACTCTGATTCTGACCCAACGTCTGGTCGGTTTTGGTAGGTGGTTTCGAAGAATGGGCTCCTGTTTCCCGTTCCCGCTTCCGCTCTTCTCTTCTCGCCTCCTCGCCTCGCCTCCTCTGTCCCGTCTCCTGTTTGCTTCGTTGCCTAGGACTCCTCAGAGTTTCGCCTCCTTTGGAGCCTCTTCCATGCAACTGCTTGCTGAGTGGCTTGTCGGGGAATCCAAAGTCTCCGCAATTCGGAGCAAACGCGTTGAAATAAGCAGAGATACTGTCCGTGCAAGGGGGTAAACTAACCCAAGCTCCCGCGCATTAACAGGCCGCCGTCCTTTCACCGAATCTTCGGAGCCCATTGCATAACTTGTGCTAAACCAGATAGCTAGCGGAAGCACCCGCTTTGGCCGAAGCGGATGAATAATACAAATGGAACTCACATCCAGCTGACTGGGAGGAGGGTCCAGTCTGCAAGTTTCCACTTCTTTTGCATCTTCTTTTTCTTTCCTACTGCACACCGAGATGACGGTTGTCTAGTTTGGGCAGATGCTAGTGCGGCCGGGTTGGGTGAGAAAAGAGAGAGAAAAAAAAAAGTAAGACATTGTGTGTGGGGGTCTTTGTGATGAAGAGAGATTTACCTGCAGCTGCGGTCAAGCAGAGGAGATCACGAAGATGTGCCCCATATTGTATCCTGATACTGTAGTGTAGAGAGAGGATGTGCAACTGCGACTGTGCCGTTTGTTGTTGTGCTTTCATAAGACGCACAGCAAATGCATACATGAGACAAGGAAAGCAACACAGGATAAATAAAATAAAAATGAAACAAATGTAAAACAAGAGCCCAAGTTGCCACCACTTGCTAAGCGATGCTTGAGCACCATCCAGGATATAAAAACTCGACATCTGAAAACAGGGTATCAAAGCCTCGGCGCCTGCGCTTAGGCCGCGATCGCAACATTAGCTTCAACAAACCGAGCTCCTTCAGCCAACCAAACTCACAAACACTCAAACGCCCACCAATCTCTCCACAGGCAAATGAGTCCCCGTCTATCCACCTGCGGTCACCTGTCCGGTCCACCGATCAATACATGCATATTCTCCATAGGACTTGGTCCTTTACAGCCAGCATGCATCACGGCTGCATATATCCTTGTCTTTAATACCACGTATGATGATGACGATGGTGACGTCTTTGGACGAGACGATGTCGCTTGATAAAGTCCAACGACAAAGTGAGTCGAGTTCTTATCCGTATGACCTCGTCCTTCTGGGCCCTCGGCTGGTATCGTATCTCCATTGGTCTTGCTGGTGCCCGCTCTACTCATGGACATCAGCTTCATCCACAGCCAGTCCTAACGATGTCTCACAATATTATGGTGCTTTTTTCTGGGAATCCTGTATCATTGGCCGCGTAGATTCGTCCTAATTTCTGGAACATCTTCTCATTGGTAGGTGGCCACCATCATTTACTAATTTTCCGATGAAGATTGGAGATGTAGGGGGAGTGAGCATACAATTCAAGATGCCCTTATCCGTGTATCGCACCAGATGTGCACACATCCTCGTTTGCCCGTAAATAAGTTCAATATTCCCCAAATTCTATATCACACATACATGGGATAAGCTCCACATGCCCCATCACGCCGTATCCGCCGTCGAGAGCTTAAACCGCTATTCCAGGATAAGTGATTCCAAGAGCAAGTTAGGGTACCCTGGCCTCGTCGCTGGCGAGATCCAAATTGCGGACCCCATCGAACAAGTTTGAAGTGGCATCACTTCAAACACGATCTTCCTCAGACGGCAGCACGTTGATCCGGTCGCGTCGTGGATGCCCAGAATTACATGGCTCGGCATGACATCAGACTCGTTTCTATCCCCCTGTTCGAAGAGGGGATGGAGGAGAGGAGAGCGAAGGCTTTTCGTTCCGCGAGCTCGTCGAATATCGGCCCATGTAGAGTGCCAAGGCTGAGAGGGCTGGGTGATGCGACAGATGTTTCTCACGATGCTGCACGTAGAGCTTGAATCGCTGTCTTCACGGGCCATATTATCTACGATGCCATTGCTAGCGAGATGGCATGTGATAGACGTAAGTCGTACTGGTGCCATTCATTGAGCTTCCAATGCCCGCAATTCAAGGGTAGGTGAAGTCAGTCATGATCCAGACAACAGTTGTTGTTAAGAACCCCAACCAGTAACCTTAGCTGACATTCACCAGAAAGAAGCAGTTCTATTGTTTTGCCATCTAAGAAACGATCAAACCCTTTTCTTAGGTGCTCAAGATGTCTAGAGGCATCAGCTCAAGTCTCATCTAGCGAGGAGGTTGCGTTGCTTCGGCTATCAGGCTTTGGCAAGCCTCACATGAGATGATGCAACATTCTTGAGAGCAAACCATGGCGACTATTGTATCAGCGTGTTATTACAAGAGAGTTGGGCTTATGGCTTGGAACATTGCGCATTTCCCAATCGAAATCAGCGTTGCCAGTTGAGATATCCCACGTCTGAAAGGAAAGAAAATGGCATCTCAGAGGGAAGGGTGAGTGATGCGCTGGACGGGCAACCCCGGTGAGATTGGACACAAGCTGGACGGAAAACGAACTACTCATCATTTGTCTAGTGAACAAATTAATGCCCAATTGTGACTCCTTTGAGAGACATTTTTTGTTGTCACCATCCATGGCACTTTACAATGATCAGAGGTGAACAATAGTATCAGTCCGCCTCACTGCACCGCTTCTCACGCCTGGCCTCAGAAATGAGCACCGAAGCGATCACCATCAAGCCGACAAGTGGCGGTAAGAAGCATGGGGTTGCAATGGGTTAGTTATGATGACAATAGGATGATACCAAGTGGTGAGGCAGCCTGACTGGTTGTGCTGGTAATGTGGCATTGCCTGTCTGCTTTATTTGTCTTTATTTGTCTGGCTCCAAAGAATCCGACGCGTGCTTTCTAACTTTACACCTTTTTCCCGGTGTTTTATTTACGCCTTATTGAGGTGGTCTCGTAACCGTTCTACGTTATTCATGACTTAATGAACATATCATCCAGCTTGGATTCATCCCACTCCCATATCAACGGCTTCCTACGTACTTCTTTCCGCCTGTTTCTCTATCTATGTTTTCTTATCTCATGATACTTGCTAAATAGGCTGCTTACGGTAACTGATCGGAGATATTATACCCCTCGTCCATCCATCCATGATCCATCCATTTCTGCATGTTTAGACTCCCCTTTGCCAAGTCTGCCTTTACTAATTAACTGAATATTCTGTCAACATACCCATCACTTACCTATGGATCACATGTACAAGAATACGGACACGTATTGTTCCGTTTAAACAGTAATTTGGTCCAATGAACTGGAAACTATATTCGAAGAAGAGCTGTATTACTCGGTTCTAGATAACACGACTATATCTAGGGCTCATATAGAGAGAGTGTGAGGAGGTTACATGACCTCCACCTCCGACACTCAAAGTACCTATATACCAGGGCTGCTCCTCATAGGTATGTACATTAAATAGATAGTACATCATATCACGTTTTACATCATACTTGGTCCTCTCCTATTGTCATCTTCGATGTGATGACGTGACTGCACTAGACCTCCTACACGCGAGGCCTGAGAGTCTTGCCTTGGCCATCTAGAATCTTCTCATCTTCGGTCTACAATCTTTCCTCTCTAAAAAGACATATGTAAAATTAACTTTCCTCGATATTACGGGCGCATAGAGCACTCGTAGCTGATGTTGCTCGAGATAGAGATCTATGGTCCTCTGGGCAGTTCAGCTGGATTTACACAGTACCGTAACACGCAGCATCTTAGATTATCTACCTTTTACCAATATGTATGATAATCCTGTTAGTAAACATCTTGAAGCAGAATAGAAAGACTACCATCAAGCTTGCTCACCCCACCAAACACTCTATTGATCTACTGGAAGCTCAGAACCGGTGTACTCATCGCTGATCGATTTTCTTCGTAAGGTTCGTAATTTATTTGGCTAATATTACATCTACTGGTAACAGGTGTGAAATCTTTATGATGAATGTTGGTTAAAAAAGAACCTGAGTCATGCATATTTAGTTTTGGTTTCCTTTTGAAGTTCAAATTAGATATAGTATAGAGAAACCTAGCTCCCGGACGGCTAGGTGTAAGGCGACTTCAATCACCAACAATGGAAATTTCCTATAGACAAGTGGTCAAACTCTGATGCCCTTTGGCAGTCTTTTGTTTGCTAGCATCAACTTTCATTTGAAACGTGAACTTGAGGTACTCGATGCTAATCATCTTGGCACATATGCATTAACCAACATGCTGAAAGACTAACTGTCGGAGACAACTATGAAGAGTTTAGGCTACAGTTTGATTTATTCTGGCCCAGTTGCATGGGAAGACGTGAATATTCGGATGCTGATCAGCCCAAGTAAATCTTGGAGAAAACAGTAGAGGTACTTTGTCAGAGATCACTCGAAGAACTTATCTGGCCCATGAAGAACGCCCAGAGATTAGCACATCTGGAGTTCGCATTACATGAAAGAGACTGCCATAAGTTTCAAAACTGTATGAAATACTTGGTTATGAAGGGATAAGTTGCTTGATCGGACTGCCGGTCTCTTCAAAGATGCGCGGGGTAATCCAGAAGCTTGAATGTCCTTGAGAATGCATTTGGTAATTTAGCCATTTTATAATGACATTTACCTTAATTCAGATGAAGTAGACAGAAGATTCAGATGAAAGATATGAGACAACTATAATTTCAAATCATAGGAGAGTACCATTCGCATCCCCAGGATCCCCTAAAATCTGACCCCGTGAACCTTGATGGCCATGCACCTTGATAGACACCCCTCAGCTCCCTCAAAATTCCACCATTTATATGAGGCCTTTTTGTAAAGTTGAGTATTTATTATAGAGAATGTGGTAGATAAGGTGGTTGTATTTTCCATCAAGGTTCACCACCATCCAAGGAGCTGATTGGTATAAGCCTCTTACTTCGCAGTCGCATCACCAAACCCCGGCTCATTTCCACGAGTAATAGCACTTGATGGTGGAACAGAAGCGGAGAAGACTGGCTGTTGATTATGGAAACCGGGGAAATCACGCAGATATATGAGCGAGCGTCAAGTATATAATGATGAACGCATTCCCTTGAGATGCGAGAAAAATTCTTCATCATTCCTGGCCTCAGCAACCTACTCCACATGATCCGCTTTCTTCACAGATATTTTCTGAAGTTTTCTCCTTCTGCAGCACGATGAGCCAGTAAAGACTGATGAAGAAGAGTATCACATGTTTTGGTCATATTTCTATGCGAACTTGGACGCTGAACTGTCATTTTCCTTCAACATGAGCACGCAAAATGTAAGCCAGACAGCGCGGACAGCATGGACATCATGAGCACCGAGCGTATTGCACTGCCTTCACTCCGTCATTTCTGCATCATGCGATTAAAATTCTTTATGCGGTCCTCTCAGCAACAAGCCTATCACGATGGAGGGCTGATGGTCCCCCCTGTGGCGCCAAATCAGGTCTTGAGACACGGCATCTTGTGCTCCTGCGCTGGCCTACTTCTATTCGCAGGCACAAATCTGTCCAACACTTTGCCGACAGCTGTTCAATCCTGTCTACGTCTAACCTCAGAGTGAAGGAGCTTCTGTTTGAATCTCTCGGTCCTGATTCCCCCAGCATCCGAGACCCGGGTCATGTCGGGTGAGGCGATTTGTACAACCATGTAGCACTCCGTGGCCGCATGACTCTTCAGCCGGGAACCATCCCGGAAGCAAGCCCCTTTTCCAGTATCTTAGTCTCCCTGCGATCCTTTCTTGTCGCTTGTGGCTGCTGACATCCGATAATCACCGGCCAGCGCGTGGGGGAGAGGCAACCCATCATCTCCGCGCCTTGCTCTGTCACATTTTCATTTTTTTCCCGCCATGGCCGCTGAAAATGCAGCATTCTGCCTAGCCAAGACTAGGTATTCGACTATTTTCGCCACATGTCACAGCTTCATGCGTGCTTTGACGACAGCAGAGAGCAGAGGTATGCCTGTGATCCCAACGCCTGGATCAATATGTGCCTTTGACTACACGTAGCTACCACAACGCATGACGATTCTGCAAACATGTCACGTACTGATAGGAAGACGCTGCATCCATCATCAGCAGATTCTTCATAGGTACGTTGGTAACACAGTGTTATCTTCTTCTTTCTCGGGAGGGCGTTCGTCCTCGTGATAGTACAGTGACTACCATAAGGCCAAAGCTTTCCTCAGCCGCATATTTCCCTCACCATTTCTTGCCCCCAAGTGACAAGTTTCTCCACAATTTGCAGCAAGGAAGCTATAGTCGGGCACCATTTCAAACGCACAGATTTTCTTCAGGTGTTTTGTGGTTTTCTTCGTCCATTACCGTACCTGCGTATAATATCCATGTCCATATACTCCGCAAGATCCTTAGGTTGATATCCTATGTTAGTATCTGAAACCAAGTTTTATTGGAAGCAAGAGCATACGAGATGTAATTTTCAACACGACATGGGAGCAAGTATTCATTACTTGCCTACAGCCACCATAACTGGCGCCAGCATCACATCCCTGACTAGACAGCCATACATATTGGTCCATCATCGACACCCATCCACACCAACCGTTACAGTATATGTTTTATAGTATAGCGTGGGAGTACCCCTGCAGTTACTTTTCGTGGGACATGTGTTCAACGCCCGGTGATGACTTCTCATTCTGGCCTCGGGTAACCTCCATTTCACCCCCAGCCAATGAAGCTGACGCATGACTATGAAACATTATTAACGGTATTTCAGCTGGACGGGTTAAAGAGGGGTATTGACGAATGTCAGTCGAGAATTCATGGTGATTGTTGGCCGTTTTCCAAGGATCTACTCCAGCTTGCAGGCGCCAAGATGTCACTGCATGGGGGCTTCGTTAATGAAGCTGTTCAATGCATGATATGGTGCATGCGGATTCACAAGTGGATACTATATGACAGTTGACGCTCTTTTTATAGAGTATCCATTTGGATATAAAAGCATCGAATGTCGCCTGCCTTTCGATCTTGTCTCATCCATCAATCGCATCAACACACTCAAACAACAAGAACAACCTTTACCCATCTCCAAAGACTTTCAGTCTCTCAAATCAACCAACACCTTCAAGATGTCTCCCTGGTGAGTCTTCTGAGGACCATTGTTCCAACACTTGCTCGGAATTTCCTCCTTGTTTAGCCTTCAGCGCTCCACGGCTAGATCTGTGGCACCCATTCCCCATTCCCAAGCAAGGCACTCTTTAGACATGTTACTGACAACTTTCTCTCAACAGCCAGTGCAACTCCTGCGGATGCAAGGACAACTGCGACAGCTGCCAATGCTCCACCTGCGGCGTAAGTCCAGATTCTGCCGCCTGCTTTAGGCATTAAGAAACTTTTCGACCGGAAAACTAACACATGGGGACATGTAGCACTAAATCACTGTGTTCTCTTTCCTTCGCTGGATCTATACTCTCTCGGAATGACAGCTTGAGGGCTCGGATGTGCTTAAGAAGACGCCATGGGAAGGGCAAGGCATTTGGGCAAACGGACCTCCATCATGTGGGATATAGCAGAATAGGAATTTGAAGATTTTGCCCTAACACATATATAATTTGCTTGTGACTCTTGTGCTTTTTGAATGAGTTGCATGTGGACCGATGGCCCGTGTTGATATGCTTTTCCATGCAATAATGTCCGACAGATGCATGTCATGCAGCAGCGCAGACAGAAGACGGCTGGACCAGTTGGTGCTCCATGCATAGAGCTTGGTCAGGCATGAAGGAGGAAAATTCTTGGCATTGCTTCTGGCTTGTGAAAGAGACATCAAGAAGAAATAATTATGCCGAGAATACTGCGCAGATGCGTGTATAGTTTCGTACAAAAGGAGGAGCAAAAGTAAACGGCAAAAATAGATGCCCACTATCAGAGTCGAACTGATCACCTTGTCATGTCAAGTATTTACTAGTGACACGCTATACCGCTTAGCCAAGCGGGCGTCGAGCTATTTATAGCTGATCGTTGAGTTTTACAGTATATGAGCCCTTTCAATATGCAAACCCAAAACTATTTGATTCAGATTTATCGATTTTCGCGGCGAGATCATCCATACAAGATGAATGGCTTTAGAGAATTTTTGACGCAATGGTGGTCTTCAAAAAGCCGCTATCGAGGTGATACGCCCCTTTAGTCATTGGTAGAATTGTTTGTGCTATTACTGCTATAAAAGAGGAGCGTTCCGCAATAGCTGATCTTGACCTTGATGTAAGTAAAGTAAACTCTATTCATATTATTGATTATATGTCTAGAATCTCTTAGATACAATATATTACCTCTTGTGTAGGGTAATGCGGTACATTTCAATGTTCTGGGTCGAGATGGATGCTATCGCCGACAACCAACCGCGAATTGCCGCTATCCGTTTGCAGGCTCCCGGCCCGACCAAAATATAGATCGGCTATAATAAATCTTGTCTCCGTGTACGCTGCACGCCGAAGTATTTTGCTACAAGATTTTGGGCACACTCATACGCTTCAGAAATTGGCGCAATAAAGGCCAAATATATGAAAGAATTGAATCAATCTGCGCTTTCCATCACACTTGAGCATGCAGAACACCGACCTGTGCCATCGAAGGTTTCGTTAAGTTGCGACTCAAGTTATCGGCATTTGCGGGCTAAGCAAATCCCGAGAAGTCAGGGTAAGTTGACTTTGTTTTGTGGGCTGGAAACCTCGGCATCTATAATGGAATCCAGTCTCGTGGTAATGCTAATCGGCTATATGTATTCCATATGGTCAAGTGATGACGCAAATGCCGGTAAAAATACTAAAACAGGTTAGGGTACGGAGTATTAGAAGATGAAGATGAGAACTGTTCGTAGGTAAGGGGGAATCGGCAATTCCCCTGTTCTAGTGCATCAGGTACGGGAGATTGCTTCAATCAAGATTAATGTGATCTCTGCTTGCAGTGTGTGAGATGCTGCACATTTATTCAGTACGTTCCCTAACAATGTCATTGGCCATCAATAAGTCAGATCAAGCTCTCGTGTGCCCCTTTGAACACGAAATTGGTGGGGTTGTACGATAAGCATAAATACTATCATTCGGAAACCGGAATACAGTCAATGGCTTGCCTCAGATGGCGACCGATGCTACATGAAACACATATACGTTGTCCATCTTCCTGTCTCGTGTATGCTAAACAGCAATTCTGACGCCTTACCTGCCTAAGAAAGGCATCACTCGACTTTGAGGATCTGCCAAATGCATGACGATATATAGTCTGGTTCTAGAGATCCTCATATATCGGTTCTTCATAGCAATCAAAACATCGCAGTAAGAGTGGAAATAGTTTCTGTTGGTTGAAGTGAGTAGACCTACTATTATTTATAAAAACATGTATGGGAGATATTCCGTGGGATATAGTCACACTCATTGATTGCATGCGCATGAAAACGCCAGTTCAAGTCGGGAAGCTCGAAAACCCATAATGAAAACTGATATGAATCACCTACCTTCCTTTTTTCCTACGGATAGTTACGGCGGAGGTTCGGCATGAGACGACGTCCCAGGGCGTATTGTGGCATCATTTTAGATCTCAAGGCAAGCCGAGATCAACGACAACTTACAAAGCTCGGTAATTGCTTCCTCTTTCCATTCCCGATTTTATGCCCGAAATTAAATGCGAATAGTTGGTACTATTCTGTGGGCAACTCAATAGAAGCCCATCTCAGGAAAATGCTTCCGACGGCTCTCTCATAACAACAACTGCTTTTTGCTTTGCCCAGCAGCTTTGCCCAGAGAATTGTAAAATGCCGGCAGAGTGGAAGAGGCCGGTGTTGGAATGGCGGGGATTGGTAATATTTCCTCCAACCATGACCGACGGTTTCTCCATTTTCGCTGCGACATCAGCATAGTTAGCGTGAATTGCCAGGGAATTCTTCCTCGTATGAAAGCGATTGTTTGTGAAGCTACACACTATGTCTGGGGCTATTGCGGAGCCGATTTTGCCGATATAGACACAGCTAGTGCGCGGAATAGGTGACTGGTGATAGGCTCAATTTGGCAAAACAGTCTTTGTAATGAACACAAATATGCCCGACGGGCAATTTACCATCCTGAATGGGAGATCTGGAGGATCTGAGCTTCAGGAATCATGAGCCGAGGGCGAGATGTGTTGATTGGACAAGCGGCGTTCGACATACCGAATTTGTACAAGACTAACCTGGGGGTGGATTCTATAGCGGCCGCCTTTCCCGTCTTGTGGCTATTGGTACTTTGTGCTTGAAGTTCTGAATTGATTAAACGCCCATCGAGGGCGATGCCAGGGATTCCCCGCGTCGAAACTCCATTATGAAAGTCAGGTTCCGGCGTTCTTGTGGGGTTTAGTCCGGGGAGAGATGTTCGGAGTGATAATTACAATCGTCAAACTTCCCTTTCAGCGGTTAACTGCTTGAACGTGATGTGTTCCGCGTGATAACCGACGGGCTTATAGCCTCATGGCATGGAGTATAAATACAGAAGAGGATGTAACACAAGAATCACCAACTTGTCTGGAGAGAGCAGCTCTTTCTTGAGTCTTCATAGCAGCTCAGCTTGTTCCTCGGCAAAGGGACAAGTTCTTCACAATGGGCCTTCCTCGAGCTTTGGTTACGGCACTCGCCTACGGGTCAATCGCTCACGCGACCTACGATGTCTTTGACTATGTAGATCCTCTGATTGGAACAAGCAATGGAGGTAAATATCTATGCATGACTGAGTGACATTCATGGGCAAAAAGAGAAGCAGAATTAACAATGCACATAGGACACGTCTTTGCTGGCGCAACTCTTCCATTTGGTCTTGCCAAGGCGGTTGCTGATTCTGTGAATGACAACGCTGGTGGTTATGCCTCAGATGGTGGTCCAAGTCAGTTCATCATCCTCCAAAATTGCAATTTCTAGCATCTCTGGAATATTGTAACTGATCATGACCCTCTAGTCACTGGCTTCTCTCACATGCATGACAGCGGAACGGGTGGTGTAAGCGATTTCCCCAATGGAGAATGAGGCAGTATCAGACACTAACACGCCCAAGGGAGCTTCTCTTGGAAACTTTCCATTGTTCCCTCAGAGCGGCTGCTCTGGTGGAAACCTTGACAACTGCTACTTCACCAAATCAGACCGCCAGTCTCTGCCGATTAACAGCTCCATTGAGGCGCATCCTGGATACTTTTCGGTTACTCTCAATACCTCTATTAAGGCGGAGATGACTGTATCGAACAAGACGG
Source organism: Trichoderma endophyticum (assembly GCA_035079535.1). Classification (NCBI taxonomy): domain Eukaryota; kingdom Fungi; phylum Ascomycota; class Sordariomycetes; order Hypocreales; family Hypocreaceae; genus Trichoderma; species Trichoderma endophyticum. The sequence continues at coordinate 394,524 of JAPMIQ010000001.1, forward strand.
CATTGTACCGCTTCACCTTTCCCGATCAGCCTGTGCCTATGAAAGGTGGCGACGCAACTGGGGACAACGCGATCCCATATGAGCCCGTAATCCTGGCCGACTTGACGGATCTCTCCGACTCTCGGAGTAAGGGAAGCGTTTCTGTCGATCCTCACAGCGGAAGAATTACTGGTTCAGGCACATTCAATCCGTCCTTCGGAGTTGGCACGTACACTCTGTACTTCTGTACCGATTTCCAAGGAGCCAGCATCAAGAACACCGGAGTCTTCCAGAACAACCGAGCCGGTACCAACTTCAAGCAACTCAACACCGAAACTGCCACTGTTACCGGCCCTCCCGTACCTGGTGGCGCATTCGTCCAGTTCAACAAGCCCAGCAATAACCAGATCATAGCCAGAGTTGGCTTGTCGTTTATCAGTGTGAACCAGGCATGCAGCAATGCGCAGTCTGAGATCCCCAGGTTTGACTTCCAGGGAACTCAGGCAACTGCTGAGGATGCATGGCGACAGAAGCTGGGAGTTGTGCAGGTTGACACCACGGGAGTGAGCACAGACATTCTAACCACCTTCTATTCGGGACTGTATCGCTCCATGATCTCACCTCAGGACTATACGGGAGAGAACCCTCTGTGGAAGAGCAGTGAGCCTTGTAAGTTTTATGTTCAAGATTATCTCTTTCAACGGATGTTTCATAAAATTATTTGACACTGACTGTCATAGACTATGACTCGTTCTACTGCATCTGGGATTCATTCCGCAGTATTCACCCGCTGCTTACCATTGTCGACCCATATAGCCAAACACAGATGGTTCGCGCGCTCATTGACATTTACCGCCACGAAGGAAAGCTTCCGGATTGCCGCATGACGTTCTGCAAGGGCTGGACACAAGGTGGTAGCAATGCTGATATTGTGCTTGTGGACGCATACTTGAAGGGCCTTCACAAGGGTGTTGATTGGCAGACTGGATATGAAGCCTTAATCTCGGATGCTGAAGGTATGTTTCACAGTTGTCGCCTTTCCATTATATCTACAAGTATGATGCTGACATTTTGCTAGATGAGCCGGTAAACTGGGGTATCGAGGGACGTGGTGGATTGACCAGCTGGAAGACGCTTGGCTATATTCCCACCGACGACTTTGATCCCAACGGTAAGATTCTCGAAATATTGTAGTATCCATGTTCGTATGAAGGAGTACTCACAAGGAACTAGGTGTTGGTACATTCTCGCGATCCATCTCCCGAACAGTCGAATATGCCTACAATGACTTTTGCATCGCCGAGATGGCCGAGTCTCTGAACAAGAAGGCCGATGCCGAGAAGTATCTCAAGCGGTCCAAGAACTGGAAGAACATGTGGAACCCGAACCAAAACTCGTACATCTACATCACCAACCCCGACGGTTCTACCGGCTATGTCGACAGTGGCTTCTACGGCTTCCTACAGCCTAGATATCTGAACGGCACGTTTGGCTATCAGGATGCTATGATGTGCACTCCCATGTTCCGATTTGACGATTGTTATCTGGTACCTACTGGCCACGAGGTAAGACTTCTTCTATATTTCTTCCGTGATGATGCATACAGCGACTTAAAAATCATGTCTTCTTTCTTCATACTTACCAAATATATCTATCATAGACCTACGAGGGCAGCAGCTGGCTCTACACCTTCTTCGCCCCCCACGACATGGCCGACCTCATCACCACTCTTGGTGGCCCAGACACTTTCGTCAAGCGTCTCCAGTTCCTCCACAACACTCCCAACCTACTCTACTTTGGTGACGAACAGGCCTTCCTTCTCGTCTTCCTGTTCCACTATGCTGGTCGCCCGGGCTTGTCTTCGTACTTTGCCCACCACTACATCCCCTCGCAGTTCAACTCCGGTGTAAATGGTATCCCCGGTAACGACGATTCCGGTGCCATGGGTGCTTTTAGCACTCTGACCATGATGGGCTTGTGGCCAATGGGAGGACAGAATGTCTATCTCATCCTGCCACCCTTCTTCCCCGAGATCAGCATCAAGAATGGACTGACGGGCAAGACGGCGACAGTGAAGAACATCAACTTTGATGGAGGTTACGAGAATATTTACATCCAGAGTGCTAAGCTCAACGGCAAGCCGTATACAAAGAACTGGATCACACATGACTTCTTTGCCAATGGAGGCGTGCTGGAGCTGACGCTGGGCAAGAATGAGAGCAGCTGGGGAACAGGCTCTGCCAGTCTGCCACCCAGCTTGGATCTAGACATCTAGACTTAGAAGATGATCAAATTTTAGTTTCCATAACTACGTTGGTAGAATGAAAGAAGAAATTTCACAATATTGTGCACAAGCGCTATTGAGTATGATTTTTTTTCTCCAAGTCGTTCATCAAACATGATGAGCGTCTTTCCTATCGATATTAAAATTCTAAGCTAGAGTCGAGTATCATTGGTATAATAATTTTAACATGAAGCATCTTCACAACCTCCTACTCAATCACAATATGCTGCCCTAAGCTTCTCATAGGTAGTCTTCCCACCAACCCTTGGAGCCCACCAGAAGCTCTCATCACATCCTTTGCATCTTCAGCAAAGGCCATCCTCACCCTCCCCACGCGTTCCCATGTCCCTCTCCCAGTCTTTTCCACTACCAACAGCATCACCATAGTCTCTTCAACAAACCACAATACACTCATTTGCTCTCCTTGTCCATGTCGCATCAGGTAGCTTTTGAGGCTTCCTATGCACTCTTCGCCTCCAAGACAAGCGGTTTCTGTGCCACTTCCGCGGCTCATTCGAACGTCGACACTGAGACCGCTGAATTGCCAGCCATCAGAGTGCGGCTTCGCTTTGACCTTATCCAGTACCAACGGATCCTTGACATGGAGGGCATATTTTCCAGGTCGGAATCGCGGAGGGCCGGCAGCAGAGCTCAGCTGTCCTCCAAAGTCGTATATCACGGAGCCATCAGGCGCTAATACTGCCATCTCAGGCGAGTATGTCCACTTGACAGATGATGGTTCATTTCTCGTCAGCCGCGCGGCGGCAACATAATGATGGGTAAGTATCTTTTTGCCCTTCAGCTTCATCTCGGGATCATTCGAAGCGAGTGTGACAGACGAGAAGAGCTCCACGGGACCGGACCATCCTGCCCACGACCAGCTCGGCAAATGATTCCTCCTCCTGGCCTGTGTGCCAACTTTGTGGTGCCAGAAGCACGTCGATAAGGCGAAAAGATGTCTCGTTCTCGGCATTCCATTGTTTTCTTCTGTGGGTTCAGAGGCCAGAGGTGCCCATATGGGGATTCCCACCAAATTGCTCAGTTTCCCCCTTCCAAGGGTGCTCTCTAGATCTCGCCACACTCCTAGGCTCGCATCCAGAGAATCTTCGTCCCGACTCAGGTTTCTCTTTGTATATTTCACAATATGTTGATCGACTTCTCGGAACACACTCAGGGTGCTCGCCTCGCCCATCTTTTGTGGCAGCTTCTTCCACTGTTCCCAGCTACCGTCCATATATGACACCCCGTTGAACAAGCCCGGACGCACGAAATCGTACATGCGCTTCTCTTCGGCGTCATGGTAGAATTCAAACGGCAAGTCCAGCGCCTCGGGGCAGGTCATGCCGTCGCACTCCCAGTACATCTGCTGTTCTGTGAAGACGAGGCGTCGTCGAGAGAGAAGTCCTTCCTGATAAGTCCATCCTCTAGTGTACCACGTCGAGCGCTCAATCTGAAGGCGAGGGTCCTGGAGGCTGGAAACAAGGGTGATGTTGGAAGTGGTGAATTTGTATTTCGGCTGAGCAGGTCTTGACGTCGATCCAACGCCAGGAAGGCCGTGCATGGCATTCTCGCCAGCGGCGGCAATGATGGTAAAGGCGGCTCCTCCGTATATCTCATCCATCCGCTGAATATGCTCCCTTTTCTCCTGTGGTCTATCATCACTCGTGCAGAAGCGATCCACCCAGAGATATCGAAAGCCAAGCTCAGTTACCACCGAGGCTGCATCTCGTACAACTTGTGGCCAGTTGCCATCAACATTTATATCCCCCCAGACATAGCTCAGCGCTACATAGTCATCACGCAGTGATCTTTCAACCACCTGTGGGCGTGACTGGGCGCAGTCTATGAGCCGGAATCCTTGAATTTCCTTCCTTACTGGCCTCCGTGAACATCGTCCCTCGTGATGGGTGTCGCAAAAATGAAGCCACTCTCGCACAATGTTCAAGTCTGCGTTTTTGTCAATCTCCCGCCCCCAGATGCCTCTCTGCGTCCAAGAGGCATCGTCAGGTAGGCGGAATGATGGTGATGGTAGCGGAGATGCCGTTCCATCAGGGACTGTCAGCTGTCTCTCGGCACCCGTCCTCCCCCTAGCCATGTCTACCAGCATCTCGGGCCGCGTCCGGAGTAGCATGCCCGATTCTCGGAACCATTCGGGGTCCACATCGGGATCCTGGCCGCCGCCCTTCGTCTTGGAGATGACTGAGAAAAACGCTGGGCTGAGGCCCTTGGCTCGGCCCTTGGCCGGGTGATCCTGATTGTGCATCTTTGCTGAGTCAATGAAGTAACTCGTGTCGCGTGTCGATAGTGCCACCAGGTTATACTCTCCAGGCTCCTTACTGGGCACATGAATCTCCCAAAAGAGCTTGCACATGGGACAAGTCGCAGCCCAGCGGTTCTCCTCCAGGTACCGAAGCCGAGATACAAAATGCTCTCTTGTCTCGAAATCTCCTGCAGCTCCTGCGCCATCTGCCGGCCTGGCGAAAGTGGCGTCGACTTCGTCCATGGTTTCTTCAATCTCCGCCGCCAGACGTGCACATGATTCACAAAGAGCCGGGTCTCGATTTACACCCAGCGACGACGGAGGCCGTGAGTTGGGTCGCGAACCCGATGCCGCGTCAGAATGAGCCGACGGACTGCGGCTCTTTTGCCCGCTCAAACGGCGAATGAGCGATGAGCGCCGTGACCCGGACTCGCTGGCTCCGGGTGATGAGTCGACGGTTAGGTGCTGGATCATGTTTCGCAGGGGGTTCTTTGACCGGCGACGCCCCGGCGAGGGCTGGTCAGCAGCGCCGGCAGATGCTCCGGGGTCCAGGTAGTCAGCCATGATGCATTTCCGGGGCTCCGCGTTCTCGTATGGAGTGCTTGGTGTTGTGAGATTTGACGGCTGCTATCAGTATCGTCGTGATGTTCACGCTGCGTCAAAAGGGGGAGAGGGACGCATGTGTGTTTTATGTTTATCTGCTGCGTTGTTTGACGGCCTGGCGCCAAACCGCCTGACCCCAGGCGGCTGGAGATTTGAATGACTTGAAAGGAGCGAATGAGTTGAATGGCTTCAAGCAGGCCGGCAGGGGAAGAAAAGGGTCCGTAAATCTAGCGAGGGGTTTCAGACCGTCTAAAGTGGTGGGTTCCAGGTTTTTAATGAGGCGGTAATACAGAGTTTACGCTCCCGTTTCGCGAACCAGGAAGCTTTAGAGCAGCTGAAGGACGGGCTGCCCATGTGATAAGAAGAGTTAATTATGAGGGGCTGGTTGATGAAGTACCAAGAGGAGCGTGAAATGTATGTAGATAGATGCATGTGGCCTATATATATGCTACATGTATCGTCCTCTGCTAGGGAGGTAGTACCGCCTCATAATATTTTGAGAAACTCTGAGCCAAACAAACAAACCTAAACCATCAATGCACACACACATGCTTGTACACAATGTAGGTAGCTTCTCATCGACACTGTGCCACTGTGCCACTAACAATCGCAGCAAAGAAAAAAAAAGAGAAAGAAAAAAACCCACAACCCCCCCTCTCTTGCAGGTGGAGTTTGCCTCATTTACTCTATTAATAACCGCAATCTTGCTGAGCCGCCCTGCGAAATCACATATTGATCCCATAGCCATTGAGGCGCAGACCCTTCAAAAAAGAGCTGACCAAAAGTCACCCTGGCAAGCCGCATTTCCCTGGCCAGATTGGGTGGAGAAAAGGAGGCAAGCCGCTGAGATTGCAGATGATTTACGCCGCGATGGATCCCCCCCTCATGCCTCATGCATCAATGCACAGCTCCAATGCAAGATTCTGTGAAAGGCAGAAGCTAGTCCGTGCTTCGGCTTTTCACCCAGCAAACGCCGTCTAGCGGTCCATCGTGTCGTATCTTGATCTCTGTGATTGGCGCCGGCTACCGACCCTGACGGCACGCGACCAGACAGCCATGCAATAGCGAGCTACTACAGTAAACCAGGGCTATAACGATGTAGGTCAGCGACCCTTTGGTTATCGTTATAGCGCGATATTGTTATAAAATTCGGCCTATTTAGGAAAGTGACCCGCTTTTGTTAAGGATTTATTAATATTTTACAGGGTTTAACGTTAGACCTACACCTTACCCCCTAATGCCCTTTATTTTTACCCACTTTTATGGGTGTATACTGGATTTTGAGAGGGCGTGCTACGATATATCCAGACTTTTGTGGGTATTTTATGGGTCAATATCGCTATAGCTAACGCAGAAGATGGCGCACTAACAGCTGTTTTTGGTGGGAGAAAGCTTTGCCCAGAGGATTTTATCGCTATAGCCCGATTATCGCAATAGGGTGGGTTCGTTATAACCCAGGTTTACTGTACTAGCATTTCTCAGGCGGCTAGCACATGCTTGAAACAGGGAATCGGCCATGAAAGTGGCCCTAGAGTCGGCTGTCGTGAGATTCCGACAGTGGTGCTCACCGTCTGTGAGTCGGACTCTGATCCTCCTGGTCGGGCCATCCCTTGATCAACCCCATTCCACACATGGCATGCTCACGGCACTAGTAAAACATTCAGCTCCTGTCCATGTTGCGATCCGGTCCTCACCGCTTGGGTGCTTCTCTTTCTCTCTTTCTCTCTCAGCCTCGTTACCGCGGGCGCTGCCTCAAGCTCCGCTCCGCTCGTCTCAGCTCAGCTCACGATAGGTACGGGTAGAGGGACGAAACTAGGCGCATGCAGAAGGAATACGGCAAGATCCGCAGCACGTTTGTGACCCCAAAAAAAGCCCGAGCCCAGCAAATCCATCCTTGATTCTTTTGTCTTTGCATGCATCTATTTGATCCATACTCCATACTTGGGATAGAATATGCATGGATCGTTCTATTGATGATCTAGAAATCCTTCACGAAAATAGAACTCAAATACTAAGCCACCTTTTTTTGCTTGAGCTACACAATGACGACCCATCTTACTTACTTATACTAACAGCTGGATGCCCGCTTCTCTCCACTCATCCCAAGGACGCACTGACATGTATTGCTCCGCAAAGCCGGACCACGACCTTTGCGATGGTGTTCACGAGACGGAGGCGGAGCGCAAGTGTAAGTGTAAGCTAACACAATCTATTGAGGACAGGGCATATTTCGTACGGAGCATATGAACTTGTACCAGGCTTTACATGTATAGTGATCCTAAGGCGAAGCAACGGCAAAATCCATGCTGGCTCAGGCTATGTAGATATTCTGGAGAGGCTAATTATGGCGAGATGCCATTTTTAGGTTGCTCAAATCCAGGGCAGCAGTATAGCCATGTAAGTGGAGGCGTATACTGGATTCTGACGGTCAAGCAACGAGGCACTGTTCTGCAGTTACAATATTATAAAGGCTTACCATGGATCATTTTGCCCTCCATATACCCAGTTCACACTTTTGAGTACAATCAGAGATGCTATATTTACTTTGGTCCATCTCATCTCCATATTTCAGGCTCACATTCGAATGGACAGATGACATTTTTGCTTATTACAGGGTAGACTATATGGACGAGAACATAAGCCATTGATCAAATGCGTTTCACACAAGAGCACCCAGTTTATGGTAAAAGAATAGAAACAATTGTCCTATAAGCCCTAGCTTACGACTTCAATTATGCAGTTCAATGGTGATCGCATGTTACGTGAAAGAATTGCCACAAAGGAATATTATCTTTGCGCTTTGCAGAATGTTCCACGAACAACACATATTGATAATGTTGAAACTTTTTACTTCCTTCCATTTAGGAACAATCGGTAGTTACTATATGTGCATACGTGGTAATTGATACATTAGCAGCAGCTATGAGTGACTGCGCGGCCATTTTGTTTCTATTTGCCAGCGCCGTCTTGTCGACTGTCAATGTCCGACTTCCAAGGAAGTCGCTCTGTTTCGATAAATGCCAGCATTCAAGCATTCACGCAGCTACGAGTTCTATAAGGTAAACGCAGATTCTCATAGATGAATTCAATTGTAAAAAAAAATATTTACGTTCTTGATTGATCCACTGGTGCTTTGTCCACGGCTGTTCCATGCTACCCCGTGATGGCACAGCGGGTATTACTTTGCCATAGATACGCTGAAGTCCTCCACAGATGTCTGGCGATCGTGTGGGCGAAAGTATACAATCGGAACAATTTCCATGAACTAGGACGGCGGCCCCTCAGGCATTTTCAGATGCGCAGTCCAAAATGCCTTGACTTTCCCATCCTCGAATAGAATATAATGACAAGCCTTGATCATGTCGGGCTGCTCGCGCGGCCCCAACTTCCAGTGCACAATACCTAAGTTTTGCGCGACAGCAATATACCCTTCGTCGTCGTGCGTAATGTAAAATCCGGGGAATTGATCCTGTTCCTTTTGAATAGTCGCATTTACATTATCTCTGCCGCGAATGATGGCATGTTCGCCGGAATATTCGCCAGGTTGAAACCAAGTGACATCTTCGTGATAGAGCGGCTCCATTATCTTGCTGCGGGTCGCAGCATTGGATTCCCCAAACACTTTTTCGATATGTGTGTTCATCACCTTGCGCATCCTTTCGGGGTCTTCGTGCGGCGAGGCCGAGATCGATATAGTAGGCTGTTGCTGGGACGCCATTGTGAGCCAAGTGTAGTGTCGTTATAAAAAGTAAGTATCAGCTGGCCTCAGTAGATAGATTAACAAAGTAGGTAGCATCGATGGTATTTATCTCTGTTTCAATGCCATCTCTGCCTTTGGAATCATCGGATCTTAGTGCTGACTGACGTGGGGTTGGATGCCACTTGACATCTGATTTACCTTTCTTTCTATCTTAACGAGCCATCGAGACATGTAGCCGTCTCTTGTCATGTATGACTAAGGGAGTTGATCTTGGTGTGTAGATTTGGAAGATATTCGCATCGGGCTAAAGCTTCAGATGATTGGACCATACGCCCAATTGGCGTTCGTCATTTCAGAACCATGACCTGCTATTGATGTGCTTATCTACTGATAGAAAAATGGCTTAAATAATGCTTGATAAGAGTTATTACTTCCACATCATAGGTTTTATGCATCTGAGGATATAGATTATCATGCGACGAGGTAATTTACTTATTCTTCGTAACAAGCTGAATGTCTTACTGTGGCTCTCACTGGCCGATGACGACATAATTTCGGGGCTGGCTGGTGGTCTTCGGCCGAAAAAACTACATACGTTAGATTCAACTCTGTATGCCTTCACTGTATGAGATTTCGCGGGAATCGTAACTTCGGAGCACTGTGTTTGCGGCCGAATTTATTTTGACTCTTCCGATAAAGTTTCGGACTTAGCTATGCCATGATCGGATCATTATGTAGGATTTATGAGTATAAAACCGGTGCTCAAGGCATGCAATGTCAATCTCAAAATAGATAGCTCTAAACCATCATTCAATCGTCGAAACTAGTTTCAATGTCTCAATCAATCAAGACTGTCAGTATTCCCAACATTGCTTGGGAGACTGCCGCCGATATCCGTTTTCCACCCAATTTTGACAGCAACAAAAAATATCCAGCAGTCGTGAGCGCTCACCCCATCGGTTCATGCAAGGAGCAAACGTCGGGCAACATCTACGGAAAAGCATTGGCGGAAGCAGGCTTTGTGGTTGTCGCCTTTGACGCGTCCTTCCAAGGTGCCTCTGGCGGTGAGCCTCGCTTTATTGAGAATCCAGAGTTCCGTGTCTCCGACTTCCGCTTCGTCGTCGACTATATTCAGACGCTTGATTATGTCGACGCTGATCGAATTGGAGTTCTTGGCATTTGTGGCGGAGGCGGCTATGCCATCAACGCAGCCATGACGGATTATCGTTTCAAATGCTGCGTTGGAATCACGCCTGCCAACTTTGGTCGTCTCTCCCGCGAGGCGTTTGGCAATTACGACCCAGCAGATGCTCTCGAAAAGATAGCTAAACAGCGGACTATTGAAGCTCAAGGTGGTGAGCGCCTTGTTATCAACTTCCTACCACCGACAGTCGAAGAAGCGAAAAAGACTACCACCGATATTGACGTCTGCGAAGCCACTGAATACTACAAAACTGATCGCGGCCAAGCACCCGGTGGTTGTACCAGTGGCTTATACTCGTTCAATAGCGCTGCTCTTGCATGGGACGCCTTCAACCATGCAGAGGTACTCATGACCAGGCCTCTAATGGTCGTGACTGGCGAGAAACCTGGTGGTTTCGGAGCATACCGTGATGCCCAAGAGATTTACGGCCGGGCTGGTTCCAAGGAAAAGAAGATAGTAGTATTGCCTGGGATTTCGCACTACATGCTTTACGACAAACCCGAGGCTGTTGATCCCGCGCTGGAACAAGTCATCCCCTTCCTCAAGAAGCACCTAATCGAAGCAAATTAAGTACAGCAATACCGTGGTGTTCCAAAGAAACGATATCAGACGAAATCTCTAAATGAGAGCATCTACTAGTTGGCAGCATCTGCTGACCTTTCTCATTACCAAAAAGAACTCGTCCTAAAATATCTACTGATTAAATGACAATACATATCAAAATTTAAAGCAGCATAAGCCTCTCTATTTGCTCGGGGTCTTGCGTAATTCACTACTTGCAGCGATTAGAATTGGTTCACTCTAATCACCATTGATGTTTGTGAATTGAGTTGTTATAATCGGTAGCTCTTATCTCTTTGCTGGGGTGGGCTCAAGTTTGGTGGCAAAGCTCATACAGAAGCTTAAATCCTATAATGTTTACAGAGGTTCTAGAAAAATAAACTGCCCGAATACTTCTGAATCCATCGCCGACGATTTTAATGGTCTTCGGTGAAGTGAACGCCGCTTCTGAGACACGCCGCGAAGGCGGGGAACTTTGATCAGTGTTCAATAGAAGGAAAGAAAAACGCTCTCTCCCTCTAGATATGTACCAATTGCCAGTCCTGCAATAAACTATTGTATGATGGAAATATGATAGCTTCAACGTCCATGTTCTTTTGGGCGCAACTCTTTCACTAAGAGCTGTCATGGAACAAACAGTTCACCCTGTGCTAACTCCGAGCCCTTTCACCCGTAGATTACCCACCCCTCCATCCTTTCCGCAAGTCATTTCTTCGACCATCATTTTCGCCTTTGACTTCTTTCTGTATTCTTCAATTGGTCACTCCCTTGCAGAAGACCAATAGCATCTTCAATCTTCAGTCTTCTATTTTCCCTTATTCTTCCCCGTTCGTTGTAAAACAATGAAGAGTCCAATCAGCGGCGATCAGCATTCATTAAAGCGGAAGCGATTAGTGACTTCATGCTCAGAGTGTTATCGCCGAAAACAAAGGGTTTCAAATACCCTCCCCCATGGCGGTCGAGGATCTTCAATTTATCTGATATTTTCTTAGTGTAACCGGAAGAAGCCCTGTAACAATTGTCTGGCGCGCAATATACCCAATAAGTGCATGTTCAGTACTCCGCCACCGTAAGTCACCCCCCCCCCCCCCCCCCCCCCCCCCCCCCCCCCCCCCCCCCCCCCCCCCCCCCCCCCCCACCCCCCCCCCCCCCCCCCCCCCCCCTTGCTCAGTTATTCTGAGCCCCCGAGGTGGTAATCGCCAATGTGCACAAACCTTGACTTTCATACATGTATTTAGGTCTACGCCAACAAGGTCAAAACGGCTACCAGTTTCAACAGGTTCAACAACCGAAGTCAGCACAGGCTCCACCCAATCATTAGAAATTGGCATCGAAAACACCCAGGAATCTGTCGATCTTGGCTACTCGTTGGTTTCTGAGAACAACTCCTTTGTTGGTTTACAAGAGGTATATAAACCGCGAATAGTACTTGTCAAGCATTTACTGATTTATTTGAGATTCTCGGAAATGATGAGTTTCAAGACGTCTCAGTCGCCTATAATAATGCCGTCGAATTTGTTCCATCCAAACGAGACACTGAAAGCTTTATCTCAAAGCTTCCCCCGAGAAGCGTCACTGAAGCACTGGTTGACTTCTTTTTCGATGAGGTGAACTGGCATTACTTCATTCTTGAGCGATTGTACTTCAACGATCTGTTTTCACGCTGGCCACCCAAAGAAAAGCCGGATCCTGTCAGGTATCTGAAATCCACACAACTTTCGACGGAGTTACGATATTTCCCCTCCCTACTCTTCCAGGTCATCGCATTGTCGCTGCAATTCCTACCGCCTGATTGGGATGTTTTACCTGGTCCATCATTAAGGGGACTTGCTACTTCACGGACGTATAGCGATCTGGGCGACGAATTGTTACATTTTTTGGGACGGCCGGGGTTTGCCATCGCCGCAGTTCAAGCGGACTTTCTGAGGTCGTCGTTGTTGAAGAACTGTGGGAGAGGTGTTGAATCTTGGCATGCTGTTGGCAATTCTATTAGGTTCGTACGGTCCTTTGACTTCAATGAACGAACATTGAGACATTTGTGACAATGCCTAAATAATACTCGCAGACAAGCGCAGGAACTTGGACTCCATCGCCAAAGGGAAATATACCAATCAAATGAGACTAATGTGGAGGAAACGCTAAGTATGTTCTGGTACGAACAACATAAGAAGCGCATATGGATCAACCTCTTTGTGTGGGATAGGTACGTCCGCACAGTCTTAAGCTTCTACTTGCTTAGTTCCATGATCTGACCCCGATAGTTTCATGGCCATGATTCTGGGGCGCCCTCGGATGATTCATATGGACGACTGCGATGTAGAGCCACCCATGGATTGCAATATACCTAGCGATCCATCCAAAGCTGTACCAATGACGGTCCGCTCTGAAGACAGCCGGAGTATCTCAATGGCTTCAGCGCCTCTTTTTCGATACGCCATGGCGTGTAAAGCACACGAAATGCGAGCCCTCAAAGCGGACCGCCCTCGTCTCAAGGATTACTCGATTGTCAGAACGCTGCACGAAGAAATAATGTCGTTGGTGGAAGCGCTGCCTGCATTTCTGCGACTCAAGAACCCTGACACCACCTGGGATGCAGACTTTCTATACCTTCCACAGCTCCGCCAGGAAGTGCAAGTCATGACAAATTTGTTTCTCATGACATTACACAGGCCTCATATTATTTCTAATCTAGAGAGTCGAAGAGCCGCTTTGCAGGCCGCGCTTGAAACACTTGATTGCCAGCAATCTTTCTTTGCGCATGCTAAACAGCATCAATATCAGCTGTTTGGCTTTGCTTTCTACACTGTCGATGCCTCATTTCTAGTCTCCATCATCACCATTCTATTTCCGCCTCAAAACAATGAGACCAGGCAAAGAATTAGCCATAGCCTCCAGCAAGCAATTGAGAGTCTCACTACTATGAAGACTTCTAATGTGATAGCAGCTTCAGGCTTGGATATAATTCAGCGTTGCTATCAAAGGCTGAAAAGTACTCCCGAATCATCTAACGGCATATCTGACGCGAGGACGCCCTCGTTTGACACCCCGGCGGATGGACTACAAAATCTAATAAAGGACCTGGGCCAACAGGACTTTCACCCACTTGGAGGTCCGCAAACCAACCTTTCTCAATCGAATATAATTTCGGGACTTGCTTCTTCAACTCCCCTCCCTCAGCTAACTCTAGATAACTTGAGTCAAACGTATTGGTTGGATCAGTTGAATGTCATTGATCCACTCATCTATGACCAAGATTTCGGCAATCTGTGGGATAATATTTATTTTGACTGATCGTATGATTGGCTATTAGCAGAACTATTCTTATTTAATCTTTGGCTTTGGAACTTGGTCTCCAGCACAAACTATGCTTTCCTTTCCTCCTGTACATTGAATGCTAGCTTGGATGCCGGAAAGCATTGCATAACTTCATTCAGTTTCAAATGTCACACTATTTTAATTCATGCATCCGTGATGAGCATTATTATCACAACTCATATGATGGATACTTGTGATCTGAGTGCAGGCAATGCGGGCATCCATGATAAGGCAATACGGAGCGCCCGCTATGGGAGGTTCTCGAAATAGTCTCATCTGTCGGATATAGATGAACGATTCTCAATCACCTGGTCCGCCTTATACCCTTATACATCCCTGCGCAGCGGATTGTTACTCCCAGAAGCACAGCTAACCAAAGGAATTTTTTTTTCAAGTTTAACTAATCGTACCTATCAAGTTGGAGTTACTGGACTTAGAAGTTCGGCCGAACGATTTCGGACTTAGTACTCCTCATGCCAATTCGTCGCCATGAACGTCTATCGGCCGACGATATTTCGGCCGAACTACATACATGTACCTTTGAAGTTTAGCCTTCCTCTAAATAGTTCAGAGATATAGAAAGCAGCAGTAGAAACGGAGAATGCAAACTGAATGCTCAATCTTATCATAATACTTTATTTGAACAACAATTAAAGATCATATATCTCTACAGATGGTGAAACCGGTTTACATCATGTCCCAAATTTCGATCAAGAAAGGCCCCATCAACCTCGCCGGCCTTCTCTTCAAGCCCAATTAGGCGTCTGACAAGACGCTGGGCCTCGTTATTGTCTACCCAGGTGGTGGTGTTAAAGAATAGACCGCGGGAACGTATGCGAAAAAAGCGAGGCTGGGTTTACAACAATCGCCTGACTGAGGGGGTAAACGTAGCTTGTGATGTGGAGCGCTATGGTGAAAATGGAAAGACCCTTTATAAAACTCGATAATTTAACTATATAAGGCTTTATGCCACCAAGCACATCTCTCGTTAGCTGTTGGATCAGGGATAATTATTGGGGAGTCCGAGACCAGATTAAGAACAGATTTGTTGGTCGCGTACGGAGGGATCGAGACTCCAGCAATGTGTTCAGACGGCGCGCCATTGTTAACAAAACTAGCAATGGTTTGTTGAACGAATTTGGAAATGGTAGGATCGACGTCGGGGAATGGACCATTGGGGAAAATATACGGCTGGTCGCCACCATGAAGCGCCGGTGGGATCGAGAACTGGTACCCGAACGCCGCTGTGCCTTGTTGCATTGCACTTTTCAACATGGAGTTCTGGTTGCAGATAAAGATTGATTCAGCAATAATAAGTTCCGCTCGTTCAAGAGGGGTTTTATAGGGATACGGCCCATCATAGATTGGTGAATATAGTGTGTCGAATACAAAGTCAAAGTTTCTTTTTGACATATGCGGAAAAGTATTCCGAAGCTGCTGACGCAACAGCGTTTCGTCGTCGATGGCCTTTGGATCGATGAAGAAAATGCCCTCATGACTCATATGAGAAGATAGAATAGAGATGCCTTTTGAATAGGAGCCCTGAAGGATCATTTTCGTTGGCACACCAGGGACAAAATCGCCATCAACAGTTGGGCCAAAGATAAATGTGCCGTGTGGTGCCTCGGCGATCTGTTTAGCATTTGCTTCAATTAGGGTGGCGGAGTCCAGAGCTCGAGCCTCTTCAAGAGAGCTGACATTGAGAAGCGAGAGAAAGTCGTTGAAAGCGTCCTCCTGCAATTGAGTCCCTGGATTAGGAACAAAGGCCGATGACTGCGTGATAGCTTGGCGGAATAGTGCCGGTTTCAAGCCGCCGTATGCCGTAATCTGGTGCATAACCGACCCGCCACCCGCTGAGATACCCATGAGAGTGACGTTATCAGGGTCTCCGCCAAACTTGTGGATGTTCTCCTGCACCCATTCAAGAGCGAGTCTCTGGTCATGGAGACCTGCATTCGCTGTACCGGTCTCTTGCAAGGTAGGGCCTGAGAGGAACCCGAAGGCTCCAAGGCGATAGTTCATAGCTACCCAAATAGCACCTTGGTTTTCACCTTGTTGAGTGGCCGCAATAAGCTCGTGGGGGCTTCCGAACATGGTCTTGTCCCCAAGGGCATAGCCGCCTCCCTGAAGCCCATTAGAATAACCCACTGTGCTAAAGGAACAAGCCAGACAGCAAACTTACATAAATCCACACTAAGACAGGAGCTCCCTTTGACTTGGATTCTTCATGAAAAACTGCTTTCGGAACTAGCACATCCAAAACGAGACAATCTTCAGTGGCCCGAGGATCCATTGCTCGAGGCGGCGAATTGGCCAAAGTCTCCTCAGCTTGTGTGTAGTTAAATGGGAGCCTGTCCGCTGCGAAAGCAGCGGCAAACAGCGATCCCATTCCATTCCATTTAGTATTTGCTTGAGGACAGATCTTTCCAATACTACCATCTTGGATCTCAGACTTCCGACCTCTAGGTGGAATGGGTGCTTTAAATCTCAGAGGACCTAAAGGAGGTTCAGCATATGGTATATTGGTGAAGTTGTAAGTGTTGAATGTTTCCTGTGGCTGATGGTTAATAAACAGGACCTGTGTTGCTTAGAAATGGGAGGTGCTCACATCCAAAGAGATGGCGCGGTGAATCTGGTAGCCTAGGTCCACTGTTGGGAGACTTGAATCATTGCCTAGGATACTACTGGCAAGTGCCAAAGAACCGAGGAGGAATTCGACGGTCGTGCTCATGGTTCAATATGTCGAGCGTAGAATTATCCTATGCGGAATGGCTGATGGAAGAGCTCCCGACTCGAGCGATCAAGTGGCTATTTATATCTCTATGTAACCCTAAATGGATATAAACCGTTAAAAAGGCGGACTTTCAAGAAGTAGCAGTTGCAACTCCGCCATGTCCCACTTTGCCGCACTTTACGGTGAAGAGTATCACTCCGAGTTTGGGCAAGATTTGTTAGTCTAGTTGAATACGCCCCTTTCAAGGCCATGGCTTAGATTTCGGTTTCAGAGTTCTTTAGCCGTTGGTTCCATCTTTTTTGACCAATTTGCAGGCGAAGACTAAGGGGTAAATGCAAATATTGTAGTCACCTCTCTTCGCAATTTGTATTCTAAAAGCCCATGTCTCTAAGGTGATATAAAACAATGAAAATATTCTACAATAATATACATATATGATATGCTCTGGCTCTTATAATGGGAATGATAAGCGTATTAAGCAAACAAAAGGACATAATGTTAAGTGAATAATGACATTGATTGAAAGTATTAATTGGACTGACATAGGAGTCAGAAGTAGTTAATAAGGATACGAGTAGAGTAAAAGAAAAGAATGTACTTGATGTACAAATTTATTTTTAATAGCTACCCCACAGGAGAAACCTAGCCACTCCCAATATACTCCGCAGGATCGGTAAAGAACATTCGGGCTTTCAGTCAGCTGATAGGCCACTTTTAGCGTGCGGCCGCACACTAGCATAGGATATAACATGGATTCTTCTCACAATATTATACCAATGTGACCAATCTCTTCCCGGGAAGTATCCATCTACGAGTGAGTTCCATGGCTGAAAGCTCAGTTGCGGTCGAAACGGCCGCTCGTGCCTGTGCTGCATGCCACAAGAACAAACGTCGCTGCGATAAGAGTCTCCCGAGTTGTTCGTTATGCAAAAGGTAAATTTATGCTTCACATAGTATCAGTAATTGTTATTGACTGAATAGGTTTCGCCGTCATTGCGATTATTCGTGGCTAGCAAATGGTACCGAAGACTCGGCCAGTCTGCGGTCTAGAATCTTTGAACTGGAGCAGCAGGTTGCTCGGCTGTCAAACCAGACGCCGTCGATATTGTCAAGTTTCGAAGATACAACGACTGCACCAATCCTTCACGATGCTTCATCCAAGCTCTATTTCAAGTCTCTTTTCCTGGACTCAGGGCTCTCGGAATATTGCATAAAATCTAATCCTGTGGTTAATGTTTCCATTCCCCAAGAAGTGTTTACCGCCATTGGGGATCATTTAGCCGTTGATCATATAAAAACTCAGTATTTTCGATTGATGAATCCTTGGATGCCTATCTTGAACGAAGCCAAGTTAGACAGACTGATCAACCATCGGAGCCAGAATGGGCTAAGGCCGGATACTGCGCTGCTATTACTGTCTATGAAACTGATCCTCGAAGTGCCGACAGACAACGAAGCAGAACGTTCACATCTTTACGTCATTGCAAAACAGTTCTGCTATACACTGGACGGATTGTACACTTTGACGAAATTGCAAGCTACTTTGATCATTGCGGTGTACGAATTGGGTCACGCTGTATTTCCAGCGGCTTATACATCTATTGGTACATGTGCGAGTCATGGTATCACCCTCGGCTTGCATAACAAGCTGGCTCCGCAAATGCTACAGACACCACGGAGCTGGGTGGATTGGGAGGAAAGACAAAGAGCATGGTGGTACGTGGTTATACTCGACAGGTCTGTAACGACTCTCTCCTTAAATTGCGTCAGTGTTAACGTCGTCATAGATATGTCGCAGCTGGGAGCGACCAGCGGTCATTATTCACGGAAGACCCAACTATTGACACACCCATTCCCGTAGATGATGAAGCTTGGAAACATGGGGTATGATCGTCAGCTCGTTGCAGACCAATGTATTCAACTAACAATGTGTCGGAATAGGAAATTGTGCCCCCGGAAAGATTGTCATTGGCATCTGCTACAAGCATGCAGGTCAGCCCATTTGCACGCGTAGCTCAAGCGGCACATTTATTAGGACGAGTGATCAAGCACTGCAACGATCAAACTAGTGCGCCTGCATTTATGCTTGAGGACATGGAATTATTACACCAAACCACATCCTCAATTTTGTCTCTGTTAACTGAGAACTCTGCTGTCGCAGGAGCTTTCTATCTCGCACAGGCTCTTTGTTTGAGGTAACTATACCATTTCAGGTGCTTTATGCAAGCACATTTTAACAATGTTAGTGCCCAGATGAAGCTCAGCGATCATCACAGCTGTGACTCATTCAGCGAAAACATGCCAATTGATATAGAAACGGCGGCACTTCTTCGCGAATGCATGGATCGATCTATTGCCAAGATGAAGGAAAACTGCTCTCGAGTTGTGTCCTTTGCCCAGGTGCTGATGAAACTGACGCAAGACTCTCACTTGGTGTGCCTCTCCCCTTTGGTGTTACATTGTCTGTATCGTACTTCCGTTGCTCTTTCGTGGATGGCCAATGAAACAAGCAATGAGCAATATCTCATTGGGAAGACTATTTGTGTAAACGCTCTTCAGATGATGAATACCAGATGGAAAGCTGCAGGTACTGTGTTTATCAATCGTAGCCCCATTGTTTCAAGTTTCAACTCTAACAGATGTGATAGGAGCCTACCTAGAGCTTTTAAATGTAGCAGAGCGGGAAATGGGACAAGAGACTTTCTAAGAGAGCAAAGTAATGCAGTTTATTCAACTTCGTAGGCTCCATAAAAACAGGGTACCAGAGGCCGTATGATACTAATCCCCTATCCCTCAGCAACTCAGGCACATACATCCACCCTCTTTGTCGGGCCGTTGTTAAGCAACGCGGGATCATTTCCGACACCAGGGCCCTTGGCGGGTCCCGTATACCTGATATCATGGAGGCAGTACGAAGTAACCGAGGCTGATGTTAATGGGGCCATGGCCATCGGCCGTTTGAAGCGTTTGGCTTTTGTTGCATCGGAATAAAAAAGGGCAAAGGCGGAATAGGGACATGTACCTAAGGTCTTGTAAAAACTTAACTGGGTTAGCTGCAGCGGCCGTAGCTGTTGTAGTACGATTCAGTTGACTACGGAGTAGTTTACCGTCAATGACTAAAGGCATAGCCATTTCGTGTACCGTAAACAAGGGGTATGAAAGGTGGTAGTATACTGTGGGTACTGCGGGAATGTGCGGCCGATCTTTTTGTTTTCCTTTGTAAATGACCAAAGTTTAGATAGAATGGATTCGACTCAGCTTAACCGCAGCGGCCGCAACGTCCGCAGTGGGGCTTCGTTCACCGGATGCAAGTACTGATCGGTACAGTTTTGAGCCTAGTAAGCAATAATAAGAAACAGCAAGTCGAGAAGTCGACGTATACATAAGTCAATGTGTCTGCTGTTTCTCAAATATACCATAAAATGCTCCAGTCTCATACAACAACAACCTTTCTTGTCTATATTGATACGGCTTCAAAGACATCATGGCGTTCAATCCTGACACACTTCCGAATCTCGCGGGAAGAGTTTACATCGTGACCGGAGGAAACACTGGCATGTAAGTCTGTTAACAATTCACAACGGTCAAGTGGTCACTTGGACTTTTTCTTGACTGTTAGTCACCTCCATTTACAATGTACGGCTGCTAAACGACTTATGATCAGCGGCTATTTCACAGTGTTTCACTTAGCAAAGCATAATGCGAAAGTGTATATGGGAGCGCGAAATGAGGAGAAAGCCCGTTCTGCCATCGAAAGCATCAAAGAGGACATTCCTTACGCTGAGATTGAGTTCTTGCTCATGGATATGATGGATCTCAGCTCGGTGGCTACAGCAGCAAAGAGCATTTTACAGAAAGAGTCGAGATTACACGGAGTTGTGAATAACGCAGGAATCATGGCTGTGCCCCAGCAAACATCAAAGGATGGTTATGAATCTCAATGGCAGGTATGGTTAATACGCCCTATCTGGCTGCAAATGAAAAGCTGAACTAACACTTCTCTCAAAAGACCAACTACATGTCCCACTGGCTGTTGACGAAGCACCTCTTACCGCTCCTACTGTCAACCGCGGCATTATGCGAAGAAGGGACGGTTCGGGTGACGAATGTTTCCTCAGTCGGCCACAAATACTACACACCGTCTACCGGTATTGATTTTGGAGATATTAATCAGGTCAAAGGTGGTTCTTGGTCTCGCTATGGGCAATCCAAGCTGGCGAATATTCTACACAGCAAGGAGCTACTTCGCCGTTATGGGCCGGGAGGAACCGAACTTTCCACCAGCAACACCCCAATTTGGACAGCAAGTGTTCACCCTGGTAATTATGACACGTAAGCTCTTTATAATGCCCCAGCTGTAAAAGTCCGTGATTCACTGTTTAACTTGTCGCAGGCAACTAAACAAGAATGCAAAAGGGCTCGCAACTGCAGCAGCGGTCTTATCGCCGATCTTGAAGTGCCTGAAAGTAACCCCTTCAGTTGATGTCGGGTCTTACAATTCTCTTTATACTATTGCGAGCCCTGATTTTTCTACTCAACTAAATGGGAAATACTTTGTCCCAGTGGCAAAAGTCGAGAAACCCAGCAAGTTTGCAGAGGACCCCGAATTGGCAACCAAATTGTGGGAGTGGACAGACAAAGAGATGCAGGCTAAAGGCTTTATTTAACTGAGCCATCCAGGACGAACCACTGTCTATGGGTTAATACAGCTGCTTTTAGTAGCTGCTCAAAGATTTGAGGACAGAAGAACCCACCAGCCACTGTTCGAAAGACCTCTTCGAGCGACATCTCGTCGAGATTGGCGAAGAATAGGGCAACATATTATCGAGGGTCGACTCGTGTTGGCGGATAACTCAGGACGCGGCACGCAAATCATTACGATCTTATAATTATTATATTTTTCCTAGTGTATCGATGTAATTGCAAAATCGGGTTGAGGATAGAGTGTGAACAAGAAAAAAAGACAATAATTCACATAGAGACAAGAAATGAGGACATTACTTTTTCCTCTTCACTAGGAAGATCTAAAAATCGTAGATTGACCTGGCTGATCCTTCCATGTAGGGACATGCCCAGAGTGCGCTGCGTGGTGTCATGTTACAAAGGACATTGACCTATGAGTTCGACAACACCAGTCTAGTTTTGGTACACTAGTAGCATCGTGTGCCCTTGTATGTATCCGTGGTTGAGAGATGAACAGAGCCACGACTGCGTCGGCTTTTTTTAATTGAGACAGGGGCCTGTGGAAGCACTGTACTTAAACTCCGAACGGGTTTACACCGATATAATTCGTACTATCAGAACTATGCCGCACTTGCTGAAGCAAGGGAATCTAAAAAAAAAAAAAAACATTCATGCAATTATCAGGCTCTTTCTGGAGCGGCTTTGTAATTTTGCACTTTTTGTTTTCTCGGATTAGTTCTGGGAGGGCGAGAAAGCAGACATCAGGATCTGCGTGTTTTCAGGACCTCGAATGCATCTTGGAATTTCAGAGGTTTTATAGAAGATAATGTATGTCGGTAAAACTTTCTCCCTCTCTTCATTTCAATCATCATGATCCATGTAGATATTGTCAATTCAGAACATGGTTGTTCGAGAAGTATGCTCATGATGGAGAGCTTAGTAACAAATCCCTGGTCAAACCCCCGAAAACCGAGCAATTACCGTAGCGCCATTGCAAACTAATGTATCTAACATTGTGCATCAAGGACGGCAGAGCCGTGCCCAGGTTGGGTGGGGGAACTCTAATACAATGCCGTCGTGGGTTAGAATACGAGTACCGCGCCCCATGAGTCACTCACTACTGGCCACTACCCCAAAGACGGCAATTACCTCCAAATAACGGAAGCTACGGGGAATGAAAGGGTTCCATTTAATTTAAGTTTACTTGGAGCTGCGTTGCTGATCTATGTGCTCTTGGAATGTAGGTGAATTTGGCCCTGAAGTCTCATACAATTGGGTCGGTGTTGTTGTTGCTTGGTGAAGACACATAGGTAGTGAATAAATTAGCTGTCAACTCCGGCACTTGCAGCTCTAAAAATTCACCATTGAGTTCATCTAATTTTCAGCGGGACCAAGCTCTATCAGCAAGTGGGCATCAAAGGAATAAAGCGCACGATATGAAGGTACGTATTTTTGTCAGTTCTATTTGCGGAACCGCGTACCAGGGTGAGTGAATGATTACTGCTCTTGTTCGCCTATTTTCTGTAGCTGTGCGGTGCTTGTGTCCCTGGTCTCCCAGAATTCTTTTCCTTGTTGCTGCTGTATGCAAACCCTAGCGAGGGTGGCGAGATCCAGCTCAAGTAGCTCAACCACTTCTGCCCCCATATATTTGACATGCTACTAATCATCCAGTCTATTCCTTTTTCAAAGAATGCCTTCTTGCACCCCTAAACATCAGCGCCTGGTGTTGCAAATAATGACGTTTTCTCCTTTGCAGTGCTTTTTAATGCCGGTAAATCGTTGAACCGCACAAAGTTGCTTGAGATTACGCTATATAGCATCGGTTATCTCGATCCAAACAATGGGACTGTTCTTCACTCTCATATCTTCGTACAATTGGCACACTTCTGCATTCCTTCATCAACCATAGCGAAATCATCTTCCTCGATACCAACATTATGGCTAGCACTGCTGGCAAGGTAAGATTCCCATGCTATCCCCAAATACCATCAAGACGTGAACCTACGTCAGTGGATGAGGAGCATCCCCTCTCCCTAAATCTGGCAACATTCAGTGTAACGCCGTGTTGCTGTTTCAGAGAAACCTGGCTAACGTACATTTTTAGACAATTACCTGCAAAGTAAATGCCTCTCTAAACTCTTTGAGATCGTTTTGGCCTCGCTCAGAACTTGATGGACTAATTTATACTAGGCTGCTGTTGCGTGGGCTGCCGGAGAGCCATTTTCTGTTGAGGATATCGAGGTTGCGCCACCTAAAGCCCACGAGGTTCGCATCCAGATTCTGAATACAGGTGTCTGTCACACAGGTGAGTTTCTCATTATTATTTGGCTTGCTTTCTTGATTCTTTTTTTTTTTTAAAGAATATGGCTTAGGTTCAAATTGACTGACATTGGTGATCACAACACAGATGCCTATACACTTTCTGGCAAGGATCCCGAGGGGGATTTTCCCGTTATCCTCGGTCATGAGGGTGCAGGAATCGTCGAATCAGTTGGCGAAGGCGTGACTAATGTCAAACCTGGGGACCGGGTGATCGCTCTCTAGTAGGTTTATCTTTTGAACTCTACTGGAATGAAGACTTGCTGACGATGACAAGTACTCCGGAGTGCGGCGAGTGCAAATTTTGCAAGTCCGGGAAGACCAATTTGTGCCAAAAGATCCGCGTTACACAGGGGAAAGGTGTAATGCCTGATGGGACCACTCGTTTTAGGGCACGCGGTAAAGATATCCTGCATTATATGGGTACCTCGACCTTCTCGCAGTATACCGTTGTTGCAGACATCTCAGTTGTGGCCATTAATCCTAAAGCACCCACCGACCGTGCATGTTTACTGGGCTGTGGAATTACTACAGGCTATGGCGCTGCAACTGTTACTGCTAAGGTTGAGAAGGGATCCAATATTGCTGTTTTCGGTGCTGGATGTATCGGCCTATCTGTCATTGAGGGTGCAGTCAAGAATAAGGCTGGCAAAATCATCGTTGTCGACGTAAACGACGATAAAGAGTCTTGGGCTCGCAAGTTTGGTGCCACTGACTTTGTCAACCCCACTAAGTTAGGTGGAAAGACCATCCAGGAGAAGTTGATCGAGATGACAGACGGTGGATGCGACTATACTTTCGATTGTACTGGAAACGTCGGCGTAATGCGGGCTGCTCTTGAAGCTTGCCACAAAGGCTGGGGTCAAAGCATTATCATCGGTGTGGCCGCGGCCGGCCAGGAGATTTCTACCAGGCGTAAGTTTCCTCTCGCATTTGTTGGCTATGTAGGTGAATCCGCTTCTGACCTGATAAATAGCATTCCAGCTCGTGACGGGACGTGTTTGGAAAGGCTGCGCGTTTGGTGGCATCAAGGGTCGCTCTCAACTACCAAAGCTTGTTGATGACTACCTTGAAGGCTATCTCAAAGTTGACGACTACATTACTCACCGCGAATCATTGGCTACGATCAATAAGGCCTTTCAGCACATGAAAGGTGGCGACTGCATCCGCTGTGTTTTGGATATGGAGAATTAAGGCTAGCGGAAGAAAAGTTCTTGCTTAGTTATATGGAGTATTATTCACCTTTCATATTCATTATATAAATAAAAAAAGCCATCTATCAATTTACATTGTGGACGACAATTACCCTACCCTCCTTAACTGATGCGTGAGAAGTAAGACGTAGATTATGGCGCAGCCATTGATCTTATCACTTACATTCCTATATAACATCCTTCCGGGAGCAAAAAAATATTTTATACGAGTGATTAGAGAAGCGGTGATCTGTGTGAAGGGAGACCTATCATTGAAACTCATAAATCAGGTGGTTCGAAGATCTGTAGTCCTGTGGTTTGTGAATAGACGATAGAGCAGTTGATGGAAGAGCGAACTGGCTTGGTAGTTTCTGAGCGCCACAAAAGCGGCAATAATAGTGATTAGCTAT
This sequence comes from Trichoderma endophyticum, assembly GCA_035079535.1. Taxonomy (NCBI): domain Eukaryota; kingdom Fungi; phylum Ascomycota; class Sordariomycetes; order Hypocreales; family Hypocreaceae; genus Trichoderma; species Trichoderma endophyticum. Next base: position 419,769 of record JAPMIQ010000001.1, read on the forward strand.
CAAGAAGAGATGTGATACCAAAACAGCTGAATCTCGCACTACTGCTAATCTACACGCTTTGAGTAGAAACTTGTGGTCCTGTGAATATTTTCCTAGCTTGTAGTTCCAGATGTACAACAATAAAGATAAGGTAAGCTCTTGATTTGATTACAGAGAGCTAGACAATATAATCAAAGGAGGCCCAGGGCCTTGGCAGCATGCTGGACGTGATCGCCCGCGAATGTGGATATGAAGAAGTAAGAATGGTCGTAGCCCTGCAACCATCAGCATCACTTCGAGGATGTCGTTTCACAATAGGTCTTACTTCTCGGTAATTGACTTGGAGGCCGCTCGCACCAATCTCTTTTGCTACTTTCTCAAAGTTTTCAGGAAGGAGTTGGCCCTGTTTGTAGAAGTTGTCTTCAGTACCCTACATAATTACAATTAATTAGCTCACGATTTTTTTTGACAATGTCACCATTATCTGACGCTTACAACATCAATGAGCGCATTCAGAGGACCCTTCCATCCCCGAAGCAGCTCGGAAGCATCATGTTTTTTCCATTCTTCTTTATTATCGCCCAGATAGCCAGAGAAAGCTTTCTGGCCCCAGGTACAGTTGACAGGGTTGGCAATAGGCGCAAAGGCGCTGACGCTCTTGTACTTGCCGGGGTTCTTAAGGTACAGTGTCAAAGCACCATGACCGCCCATGGAGTGACCAGCAATGGAGACTCGCGAAGAGTCGAGCTCTTTAAAGGCACCAAACAGTAGGTCAGGTAGCTCATTGGTTAGGTACGACTCCATCTTGTAATTTTTGTTCCATGGCTTAGCAGTAGCATCGATATAGAAGCTTGCTGCACTGCCAAAGTCCCACGATTCGTGCTCTCCAGGGAGGTCAAGGCCGCGAGGAGAAGTATCAGGGTAGAGGAGGGCGAGACCGAGGGAAGAGGCGTGGGAGTGGAGGAAGCCCTTTTCAGTGACGTTATCGGGTGAACAGGTCAGACCGGATAGGTAGATGAGAAGGGGAGCGGGCTTAGAAGCGGCAGCGGAGGGAGGGAGGTAAAGCGTTAGATTCATGGGGGTGGCTGTGACGGCGGACTGGTGAGTCAGCTTCAGGAATTGACCGCCAAAACTGTTAATAGTTGCGTTGATTGTGAAAGGGGAAGCCATGGTGATACTGCTAACGTAGTAGAATGCGAGTCGGGCTTCTTAGATAGCTCAGGCGAAAGAAGATGAAAGTACTGGGGTCTTATATAAATTGAAACTGCCTAAATATACATGCAGTAAGAGGCGCAACAGTTATGTATCTTTCTGTCAATGAATAGTTATAACACCCAATAGATTCTACTATTACTAAATACCAGTGATATCTGTCTTATCCAACTGGTTTATAAAATATACATGGTGCATCGACATTGTTCTCTGCTATAGTTACGCCTAAACGAAGTTGACAAAATTGCGTGCTATCGAACTTACATGTAGTTATGCCCCGAAGGCTAATAATGATTGTAATTGTAGCAATTACTGTACCAGAGCCAGAGTTAACTAGAGTGAGCCCCATTTATTCATTATTTATGGCTCCTATGATACTGGTACGGACATATCCTTTACTCCGCGGCGCAACTTGCATCTTTCGGTTGTTCGGGGTTCTTAGTAATCAAGTGAATTCCGGAAGCCGAATCAACAGGGGATCATATCACCAGCGGAAGAGTTTCCGAGAAATATATACCGGAAGAGATCCCCGAGAAATTCATAACATCGGAAGAGTTTCCGAAAATTTCTTCGTAAGCAATGTTTCTTGGCGTTAATCGGGTAAAAGAACACGCGAGATGTCGAGAAATCATGCCTCGATGGAGTAAAGTAAGATTATCCAAGAGATGCAATTTGCTCGAAAAGCTAGATTCACGGCAATAATTGCACAGCCTGCTCGGTATTTGAAGTTGACAGCATCTAACACGAACTAAGACTAGCCTTAGTCTACTATAGGAGATCTGATATCCACCGATGAAGCGGCTGTGAAAAAAAAGTTTCACTGGTTGTCACAACTTACTGGACGGGACAAGGTAATAACGTGACACGAGCTGAATATTATGACACGCTGTATTGCACTTTCCGAATACACGGAGATTAGACTTTGGCTTGTTAACTCCCCAAGACATGAGGGAGGGAACGGTTAATCTTTTTATCGATTGTTTCAAGTCTTTGGGAGCATATCATTCGGTAGACTCATCTCTTGGTAGGAAATTTGACTTATAAAGGGATCTATGTAACCAGTAAAGAGCTTAAAGACTTGCGAAACACATCGATTCTACTAAGCAACTTACTTACGATTATACAATCTCGTCTTCATTATACATTTGTCAACCAGTAACAGTAGTCTACTTCTACAATTCAACGCAATGGCATTTTCACTTCATCCCGTTATTGACAACGGAATCACTAAGGGTGCCGCTGACTTCACTGGGGGCACTCTTTACTGCCACTGTCCCTCGGACAAAGTGGCTGTCACCCTGAAGGGCAATGTTCTTCACAATCATGCTTGCGGCTGCTCTAAATGCTGGAAGCCAAAGGGAGCGCTCTTCGCTATTATTGGCGTTATACCTCGCGACTCCGTTTCGGTGACTGCCAACGGATCCAAGCTCCATGTCTTGGATCCAGAGGCGACAATCCAACGCAATGCCTGCAAGGACTGTGGCGTTCACTTGTTTGGTCGGATCGAGAAAGACCACGCTTTCAAAGGCCTGGACTTTGTGCACGTGGAGTTGTCTGATGTGAAAGGTTGGCAGGAGCCACAATTCGCGGCATTTGTGTCTTCTATCATAGAGCAAGGATTTGATCCCAAGAATATTGATCAAGTGCGTGGAAAGTTCAAATCTCTCGGACTGGAGACCTATGATGTGCTTTCCCCCGCGCTTATGGATATGCTAGCGGCCTTCACAGCAAAGCAAGCAGGTCTACTCTAAATGCGTGCTCCTGGTTTATAAACGAGGGAGAGATGGGGATTTTTGAAAAGCTAGCTTGGAATTAGATCTTTAAGTAGTAATCGAGATACGATTTTGCTACAAGGGCGACGGATACAACTCATTCGGGCCAGTATCTAGTCACAGCAATCCAACCGTGTCCGCTAGCTCCATAAGCAGCTTCAAAGAATCCTGGGGTATTTCCAGCATAGGTCCGGTAAGAAAAGGATGGAAGGGTGAACGCCACTCACACTTGGGGTGGAGGCGGCCCGGTCACATGGGTTTAGTTTCAGCAACTGTCTGCTAAAGCAACCAAGCGTGCCATTGTAACAGATAAGGAGAATTTAGGGCGATTTGCAAGTGTAGTGTTATTGGCGGAGAGACTGCATGCGTCGTATGTGGTCATTGGTTGTCAAGGACATTTGCCTATTACAGACATTGGTTCGTTCAAAGCTGGTGGTGTTTAGATGCGCCGGCCAAAACGAAGTTCTTGAATGATTGGAAGTTCTTTGCATTTGGCATACTATTGGCTCTAGCTACGTGGCGAATTCCGGTCGCTGGTCGCCCAGATGGAGTAGCCGATTGAGTAGGACAAACTTTGAGTAAGTGGTTGTGCAGCTGAGAGCTGAGATACAGTTGTCATCATGAAATCATACTGCGTTGTAATAGCCGAATAATGCTGATAATTCCAACCATGAGGCTATACTACAGTGCTATCCGATAGGATGCATGCTATACGCGGCATCATTTGCAGCCGACCATCTCAAGCTGAAGTTAAAGTGCGAATACATCATGGCTTGAAATGAAATCTTTATCAAGGGCGCTCTTTTCGATACAACACTACTCGCCACCAGTTCTATTCACGTCAAGCACCAAACACTTTTGCATATTGACAGAAATTGGGCTTTAACTCTTTTTGTTTTCACAATGACTCCAATTCCACCTTCCATTACGACTGGTATTAGCAACTATGAGGAAACCGGCCATGGAGACCCTGTTCACAAGATGAAAGCGCTGACCTGGCAAGCGCCAAACCGGGTGAAGCTTCGTAAGGAATACAACTGTCTTACACTCGTGAGTAATTATTGACTTAGTGTTAGTGGAAACGGCCAGGCCAACCATCGTGGACGATGGCGACGTGATTGTCAAAATCACGGGAAGCACCATATGTGGTAGCGATCTCCATCTTCTCCATTGTAAGCAAGTTTTCATTCTTCATGGGAATCCATATTAATTCCCATTTCCAGCCGCTATCCCGGAGCTTCATAAAAATGACATCTTGGGCCATGAATTCTGCGGTATTGTTGAGAAAGTCGGACCAGGATCCAGGAAGCGCAAAGTGGGTGAACGAGTGGTAGCTTCTTTCCAGATTGGATGTGGAGAGTGCTTCTACTGCCAAAAGAAGCTGTCTTCTCTCTGTGAGCGGACCAATGGCAGTCTTAGTGAGCACGCTCTTTATGGTCGTCGAACTGCAGGTATGTTTGGCTGCTCCCAGTATGCTTTCTTTGCCCTCAAAAGTTCCCATTGCTAATGTATTCAGGCATGTTTGGGTATTCTCATTTTACAGGAGGATTTGCCGGTGGACAAGCTGAATTCGTCCGTGTTCCCTATGGTGACGTAAATCTTCTGCCTCTACCAGATGATGTTCCTGATGAGGTGGGCCTTTACCTGTCGGATGTGCTGTGCACTTCTTGGAATGCCGTGGTCGACACGGGCGTCCAGCCAGGAGACACAGTTGCCGTGTGGGGTGGTGGTCCCGTTGGGCAAATGGCCGTGGAATTTGCCGTTGTTAACGGGGCAAAAAGAGTGATACTGATCGACGGGGGCCAAGGACGTTGGCGCTTGGACTTTGTGAAGACCAAGGTCCCACAACTCGAAACAATTGACTATACAGCGCTGCCAAAGGGGGAAACTGTCGTCTCTGTTTTGAAGAAGATGTGCGACGGACGTGGCCCTGACGTTGCAATTGAATGCGCCGCTGGTGAATACTCCAAAACGCTGAGTCATAGCCTTCAAAGAGCGGTTGGGTTGGAAAACGATAGCCCGGAGCTGGTGAATGAGATGATTGAGTCAGTCAGGGGCTTTGGAAGCTGTGGTGTGACTGGCATTTACACAGGTTATGTTCGTCAAAACTACCTACCTTCATAAGTAATAATCTTGCTAACCTATCCAGTGTAACGGATTCAACATTGGATCTTTGATGGAAACCGGTATACGCCTTATTGGAAATGGACAGGCTCCTGTGCACAAGTATTGGGAGAATCTTTTGCTGCTCATTCAACAGGGAAAAATTCGACCATTGAATATGGTCTCACATCGATTCCGGCTTGAGGACATGGTTAAAGTATACGACTTGTTTAACCATCGTGCGGATGGTATGCAGAAGATATTTGTGCAGACCCAGTACTCATCGCCTCCTGCGCCTGGCACTCCTCCTTTGACCGTACTTTGATGTCTTGTGAAAGATATCATAACTGGCCATATAAAACTGACGTTTTAGTTAATAGTTACTGAACAATTAATTAAACGGATTTCTGTCTACCCGACAGTTTACCCTTACGGTTTATGTGAAGTCTTTGTCGTATTCCTTTCGATGCTACGATGCAGGCGATAGCCGTTGAGCCACTGGTGAGGAAATATTGCTATGCCAACTGTGGTTATCTGAGGGTGTAGACTTTTAATTTCAACACCTCCAGTATTGCCTCGACAAGCATATTTTAGTGAGGTCGAATAGCGGAGTGATACTGTAGCCTTTTTATATGTAGAAGTTGCCAAATTCTTGGTAGCCGTGCGTGGTATATCACGGGCATATGAACGGAATTAGCATTATTACTCCGTAGATGCCATTAAATCCCTGGATCATATTGGTATGGCGGCGCCTTGGTGGATCTCATTGGTCGGTCATTTTGGTCGGCCAATTTGGTCGGCCATTGTGGTCGGTCATCACGGTCGGCAGGAATGGTATGTCGTTTGACCAGATTAAACGCAACAATACTGTCAAACTACCAAATGACCATTGCGACTACGGCATTTGGTCGTCATGAGTAACTAAGGAATTTGTCAGCTCGGTGGTAATAATTACGGCCACTTTGGAGGTTGGACAGGCGGTTCTGTATTCACATAATGAGAGATTACTAACTGGCGGCTAGATATGTACTCCGAAGACAGATCACGATGTTAAAGAGAAAGAAAAATATAAAGGTGATTAATTGTCCTGGAAACTTGATGAAATATAACCAAAAATCAGATCTTCAATACAATCTATCTTTCGCGTTATAGCAATCATGGCTGGTGACCTTGTTCTTGTGAGTACCTTCTCTAGAAACATCCTTCACCACACCTATCCATGAATAGCATACCCAATCTTGTTGAGCAGAAAATACTGATTTGTTTCTAACAGCTTACCGGAGCCACGGGATTCATTGGCTTTCGCACTCTGGTTCTTCTCTTGGAAGCAGGCTACAAAATCCGTGCCGCAGTTCGAAATGTCGCGGGTTTTGAAAGAATCAAGGCTCTCAAGTCTGCTGCTCCATATGCATCGCAGATGGACCATATCATCGTCCCAGATATCACAGTGCCGGGTGCCTATGATGAAGCAGTCAAGGGGGTTGAATATATCGTTCACGTGGCATCGCCCTTTTCTTCTCCCGATCTTGTCCAAAGTGATTACGAGTCCAGCTTTATACAGCCGGCCGTTAAGGGCACTGTTGGCATGTTAGACTCTGCAATCACTTCTGAGAGCGTCAAAAGGGTTATCATCACTGGATCTATTCTCTCAATCACAGGCCTTGCCGTATATGGCCCCGATGTCATCGTTGATGGTATGTAATCTCAGCTACTTTTATTACAAGACGTCGCTAATGAATGTGTTCTTCAACTTAGAAAATCACCGTACTGCCGTCACCACCGGACCTTTTCCCAGCTGGATAGCAGCATATGCCGCCTCTAAAGCTCTGGCCCTAGAGGCAACAAAGGAGTGGATGACAAAACATAAGCCCCCTTTCGATCTTATTACGATTGAACCAGTCTTTGTTCTTGGACGAGACGAAACTGCCAAGGATGTTGATTCGCTACTTAGAGGTCCCAATGCGACTTTGATCGGCCCTATGACCGGCAAACCGCAACCCATACCACTTCCATGCAACCCGGTTCACGTTGACGATGTTGCTTTTATGCATGTCCGCGCTCTCGACCCTAGTGTGCCAGGTAACGAAGATTACCTGTCTTGTGCTCACTCTCTTCAAAGAGTCAAATGGGATGAATCATTTGATATCGTCAAGAAGCATTATCCCAAAGAGTGTGCTGAGGGAATCTTCAAGGTCGATACCGCAGTGCGACCAAAGACTTTGGATAAGATAGTTGATAGCACTAAGGCTGAGAAGGCATTCGGCATCACCTTTAAGTCGTTTGAAGAGCAGATACTGAGCGTCACTGGGCAGTACTTGGAGCTAGTTGGTCGGAAATAAAGAGGAATAGGCTGGTGTTACCTAGATTCAGCTAGAGTTCTTCACTGGCGATTCGACTTGTCAACAAGATCAATTTTGTTTAGGGTATTAGACAACATTTGATAGAGTGGCTTCAAATATACACTGCGTCATTATACTGGTCGCGAACGATAAGATTTCAATAGCGGATTATGCCAATAATCTTTCGAGGTACATAGAGCCTCATTTGGTATCCACACTCAGTAGGATTAGAGTCGACCCTCATGACTAAAAAAGAAGTTCATTACGCATGATGTCTCAGATATCTAAATATTTTACTAAAGAAGCTGCCTTGCCAGATTTTTCTCCCTGCCTCGCACGTTTCATTTTCTAGATTAAATCCGTAGCAATGTTTATCAGCATTCCCATCTTATCCACACCAGCGTCCCAAGTCTCTAGTCTCCGCTTGTAAAATAATTCGTTTGACCGTCTTTTTGCTTCTATAAGCTCTGCAAAAGTGGTCATCGGGTAACAGGCGTCTTGTAATGCTCTTTCAGTTTCCCATTCTTGGCGACTACGGGCTTCCCAAAGAGACTTATTCGATACCAAAGGCAACATATGCAAAGGATAGGCGCGCATGAAAGAGTTGCTAACCGTAGGGGAAATGATGCGGCTCATGAAGAACCAAACACATATAATTCTAGTGCATGTTAATGTTAACATCAGCAGATGGGGAAATGGTAACACTGGCTTACCGTCGTCGGGTTTCCGCAAAGATCCATTCTTCCCAAGTCGCATCCGGAACGGTTTCTCCAAAATATGTGAAACATTCGCCATTGAGAAGAGTGCGTATGCGAGTACACAAGATCTATTGAAATGAGTAAAGATGGAATGAAGTGCCTTTATGTCATTTTACGTACGTGAAATGTCTCGATAAGCTTCGGTGCCCAGGTCAAGGCGATTGCATCTTGGTCGGTAATTGCCATGATGATAAATTGCATGATCGCTTGCAAAGAGTGCTGGAGGCTGTACATCGTAGCAGTTTCGGCCTTGACAATGTTAATAATTCCTGCAGTTTAAGTGACGAGTCAACTGCAAATGCATACCTCGCCTTGGAATCGTTGTAGCTCGACCCCAATCATTCGCCAGAGGAATGGTCTGGTTTCCGGTGTCCGAGTCGAGTAAATCTGTGCAATGCTCATACAATTCGCAAGAGTCTCCGGCAACTCCGACATATGCCAATGAGCGTGTATAAAAGGAGGGAAGGTCTGCCGGCGCATCATCATCTGTGGGAAAGCATGAATGGCGTGCGTGAGTTGATCAATAGCAGAATTAGAAGAGAGAATTCCTGGGTGCAAGTTTTCCAACACCAACGAACTGCTCGAGTCCAACACATCAGTGTGTGCTGCGGAGGGGGCAGGCGCGAGGGCTGGCCGCCATGTGGTAGAATTCGTAGCGGATGAGGCCAATCGCGAGCCGCTTGTAGGGCTCGTTGCGCATCCATCAACATCCCCACTGGTATCGATGGTGGAGTTTGGTGAACTTCTGGATATAGCAGTAGCAGCGTTATGCGATGTTTCAGTATCCCCTCGCGACAAATTACTCGTAGATGGGTGCTGTTCCCCCCCAGTCGAAGCACCCACGGTCAACGGGCGCCGAGCAGGCCTGTCATAAGTGCAGTCTAAACCTTGAGAGTGGCATCGACTACATTGAGGCTTTGAAAGGCTGCATTTCGTTTTCGACGCATGGCAGCGGAGGCATGCCTTCGGTCGAACCTTGCGCGTCGCATTGGCACGACGACAGTAAGAGACATGGCGGCTGAGTGAGTATTCTTCAAAGGGCTATTAGGCAAGACCATTCAAGTCGTTTGGCATTACAACTACGCACCCTTTGTAAAAGGCTTCTCGCAAATAGCGCAGAATCTGAGAAACGTAGAAGCTGTCCCATCAACCACTCTTGACATAGTTTTCTCCATCATGGAATAGGTATGAGGAAACTGGCTGGTACAAGGGCTGACCTGCTCCTTACGAAGTGCTGATGTAAAACGAAACGCGACTTCGTCCGCAGTTTGCAATTAAAGTCCGAGCTCTGCAGAATAAAATCCGAAATCCGTAGGGGGATGTTGCTTTTCTATAGCTGCGCTGATGCTGTGGAGATAATCGCCCGACACTAGTACCAGCAGAATTCAGACACTCCGCGGCTTTTCAGGGCGCTGATTACATGTTAGTACAGACGTATCGATGGATAAGACAACATGGCACAAAATGGCTTCAAAGCACAAGCGGAAAAGCGGCAATGGCCCATAAACTGTATTGAGTACTTCAAGAAGGCCAGCCATCATATGGCAGACCGTGAAGAACATTAAATCAATATTCGAATTGTGCCAAAGGTGTCAATGAGTACCAATTCCATGTTTCATTAGAACTATCAGAAGCTTAGGGTAATCCGCGAAGCATAATGTGAAATTACTTAGTATAAACTAATTTATTATATATGATTAAATTGAACCCTAAATATTTTTCTTTATTTATGTTACTAGCTAATAATTAAATTACCTATTTATTAACCTAACTACTCTATTAATATAAACCTAAACTTATAGGTTTATCCCTTAGGAATAACTTTTCTATACTAATCTACAGGACCTAGTTCATCACAAAATGGAACTCCAGCTAACCGTCCATATCTGGCTACGATGCTATGCCCAGCATCCACAGCCGCTACCATTGCCACTTGGCCATCTATAGCGCATATATCTGCGAACCAGAATATAGCCCCCGTGGTAAGAAGCATCTTGACCACAGCCTCGTGCCCCTCTTTCGCAGCCTGTAACAGTGCCGGTTGGCCAAGCATCAGCTTATTCAGTAGAGCCTCGTGCTCACCTGTTGACGTCCACAACCGGCCAATGACAATACAAGTTGCTTTTAAATCAACTTCAGCCCCTGCATCAAGCAGACGCTTAATCACAGCCCCGTGCTTGCCCTTTGCCGCCCATAACAACGGCGTTTCGCGATACGTGGTATCTCTTAAATTGACTTGAGCCCCTGCATCAAGTAGCAACCTAACCACAGCCGCCTGCCCTGCCTCCGCAGCCCATGACAGCGGGGTTCGGCCATGCTCATCTTTCGAATCGACTTCAGCTCCTTCACTCAGCAGTATCCTGACCACGGCCTTAGGCCCACTCTGTGCGGCCCATGACAGAGGCGTTCGGCCATTGTTATCTTTCTCATCAAATAAAGCTTCTTCACTAAGCAGTATCCTGACCACAGCCTCATGCCCTCTCTTCGCAGCCCATGACAGCGGTGTTTGGCCATTACGATCTTTCGAATCGACTTGAGCTCCTGCTCCAAGCAGCAACTGAGCGATGTCACCATGCCCATATTCTGCAGCCAATGATAGCGGCGTTTTTTCAGTCACACCTTTCGAATCGACTTCAGCTCCTTCACTCAGCAGTATCCGGACCACAGCCTTATGCCCATTCTCTGCAGCCCATGACAGCGGTGTTCGTCTATTGTTATCCTTCGAATTAAGTTCAGCCCCTGCATCCAGCAGAAGCTTAACCGCAGCTTCGTGTCCTTTCTCCGTAGCCCACAACAATGGCGTCCGACCGTGACTATCCTTGGAATTGATATTTATATTAGTTTCACTGCGGCTTTCTAGTATGGCGGTCAACGTCCCGATCATTCGATATTTCGCCGTAATGTGTACCAGAGTGGTCCCTTCTGATGGACAATAGTTAGAATATCCATCAACATAATGGAAAATGCGGGTCCAAAATTCAACAACGATGTTTGATGGCCACAATAATAATTTCAAAATATCTCCTTGACCAACTCTCTTGTCATCGCTTTGTTGTAAGTGTGGTATCCAAGAGGTCGTGGCATATTGAAGAAAGGGAAATTCAGGGTTTCGTCTATAATCATCCTCAATACTTGTTGAACGGCTAATTTCTTCCATTTTCAAGTAGCAAATGCAAGTTTTCAACAACTCGAGGTGTGCCATTCCAACTGACTCATCGGCCGACGCCGATGTGGTGTCCAGAATTCCCAGTCCCTCAGTCATGAAAAAGTCCTTAACAGACTGGTGATTGAATTGGACAATCTCAGCCCCAGGCCCCGGAGTAACTTCAATAAGCCCCCGACTAAGATTTATAAGACGTTGGTTCATTCGTCGGCTGTCAGGTATATAATTCTCCGATTTTTGACACTCTTGTAACGTCGAGAACCTGGCATCTATGACCATTGCCCATCGCAACTCTTCTGTTGACAATGGCCGCATTGAACAACAGACCCATTGGATAAGTCTCAAGGAGGACGGGCCCATACCACGTATGAGCTCTTTATATAGCTCATGCAAACCTTCAGGTATGGAACGAATGGTCTTCTCAATCTTGTTTGAACCGGCACCATTCAATTCTAAGTCCCGAGCTTGATGTGCCACTAGCCGCGCCCACAAGAAGACACCAGAAGCACGAGCAATGATAAGGTTTTGAATGCCAGATGGTATTGGTTCCTCGAAAGAAGATAGCTTGAGCTCGGACTGCACATAGGTAGAAATGTCATTTTTGTTCTCCATCTCGAGCCATATCTCAAGCAGACCCCGGGAACTTAGTATTGGATAATGACGACAGGTAAAACAAATGTGAATATGAGTCCAAGCGGGATGCGGTGGTAATTTCTCAAGTAACCATGTGAGTCTCTGGACGATATCTTTCGCATGATTTTCACCACATTCGTCCAGAGCATCAACAAACAACCAGATTGATTGATGTGTCAAAATTCTTGGAAGACATGACTTGAAGAAATCCCACAGCTCTTCTAAATGCCATTGCCACTTTTCAGGAGGATCGCCCATATCCATACACTTCTGTTGATAGGTACTAACAAGATCGGACAAAGCCCCAGGAGTCTGCTTGAGGATCTGATGAAGTATAGATCGCAAGAAGCCAAGTGGAGTCTTTTGAAGATCGTCACCACGGGCATGGAAGAAGAAAGACATGACGAGATCATTGCCTCCTGTACCAAGCATATCACGCTGCTTGCCTAAGGCATATTTAAGCAACGTAGACTTTCCTGCGCCTGGTTTTCCCTTAATCCATAGTAAGCTTTTATTAGATGCCACCCAATTGATATATGTTTCGTGTTTGAGCAGCCACTCGCACGTCCCTGGAACGGGATGTTCAATGTCATTGTCGCGATCCTGCATCTGCCTGAAGGCCAGCGAGTGTAGGCATTCCTGTTCTTTCGGCGATAGATGTGGTAGTATTGGATCTAGATATATTTTAATATGGCTTGCTCTAGAATTATCAATCATGGACTTAGCGTAATCACATACTCCTTCGCGATATAATCGCACGCTGAGTGAGGCTCTTAATTCTACCGAGAACTTTCTCATACTCGGAGTCTTCCTGACCAAACTTGACCATTTCTGAGTGTGAACGATTAATGGCGCAAATGTGTTCAGGTCCGTCCTCCCAATGCCGGCAATGTGTGGCAGACGATTTCGATACCAAGACGGTATGTTCTCCCGACATCGTCCATCTACCCCTTTCATCCTGGTGCATGTTAGCAGAGTCCACTTCAACTAATCGAGGGACACATACCTGTAACGCAGTCGGCGACAAACGCGTTTCGTAGAATGAAATAATCTCGAATTCGCCTTTGCCGCCTAACGCCATTGAGAATTCACGTTGCTGGATACTGAGGATCTGTGAATTATTATATCCAATAGATTCCAACAGAAATCGATTTGGTCCGTCTTCAGCCATAGGAATGAGGGATCGAATATCCATGCCGTCATGAGGGACTCCAAAAAATGCAATGCCATAGATTGCACCTCTTAGCCTCTGGTCCACATCATCGATTGACTTTGAGAGTGATATGAGGAACTATTGCAGTGTTAGAATATTGTATATGATAGTCGGGTGTTGTTAGTGGGCCTACCTGTTTAACGATTAATCCGCCCAAGCTATGGGCAATAAATACAATTGGCTTGAGCGAACCGTAAGATATGAGTGCTCGAAGATCAAAATGAAGGGCAGTTCCAAGGTCTTCCAGATTCTGAAAGCTATCGCTGTTTGGAAGACTTGACTCGTAGCCATACACTATAACGCGTGCAATTCGCTCGCCGCTATCACTTGTGATGCCATATGGGAGTGCATCTCTTAACCACATATGCTCTCCTCCCCGCTCTTTAAATGACCCAAACGCGTGTCCGCCAAGGCCAGAGATGGCAATGATGCTTGAAGCCATCAGTATCGACACTTATACAACGAGTGGGTGAATGATTGATTACTTACTCAACTTTGTGGTCTTGCTGCGAGGGGGTGAAGAGACTGGTAATGCTAAGGAAGTCATGATCCAGCACCAGGCTATGTGGCTCAATATGCTGGCTAGAATCTGTAGGTAGGGAGAATTTTAATGGCGGCTGGCAGTTATTTCGAATAGAGACGGTGGCCGTCTGAGAGCGCCCATGAAACTCTTTAGCCAGCGATTGTATCACCAATTCAGCAATGTGGTCTCCAAGGAATGACTGTAACGTGTTTCTGTCCCATTCGTTTGGCACGCCTCGTATGCGGAATGTCAACTCGCTCTTTGGCTTAAACGTCTGTTCATTTGTCGGCGGATGTTGATTATCAACCAGGGTGTTTCTCTCCTGTCGGAACCGCCGTGACGTCCAGGAGAAGCTCATTTTCGCGTGAACAGCAAATATAGTTTCAGTCTTCAGTTACGATATAATCTTCAAATAAGTGCAGGTAGAATGGGCTATAGATTATTTGCTATTGGATGGGGCAAGCGTGAAGTATTTGTAGTCAGGGCTTCGCTATCCATGTCCAATGTAAAAACCACCCAATGCTATTCAGATATCACTGTTGTGATCCCGCGTGTTTCCAAACACCCAAGAGATGTCCAGGTAAGCAAAAGAGTCCCCAGCCAATCTCAAGACGTGGTCGCACCCATTCTGGCCCGCAGTAAAACAACAACAGCATAGCCGCTGAGTGCAGGTAGCCGCTGAACGCAGGTAACCGTGGACACGTTGATTGCCAAGAAACGAGGCTAGGGGGCATGAATATGTCGTGATTTCTCTGGTACAGTATGTTACTCACCTACCCGCCGGCTCTTACCGTTGACCAATGCCAGCTCTTCCGATATCCTAGCCTGAGATGCCTTGTCTTGCGTCACCATCTTTCTACGGCCACATGATGCAGGCAGGTCATGGATAAAGGCTAGAGGCTAAATTTAGAACGGGATTCAGATAGACAGAGTTGCTCGCAGCCGCCACCGTTACGGTCGTCCTGGGTCGATGAACATCAGCCGTTCGCTGGATGCTCGAATAGATCCATATAACTGTACTACCAAAGTATACGCAAATGATCCTAATTACAGGTGTCCGACGCAAGAGGAACCGAAATATAGGCATAAGCAACAATCACTTGCGCCCCGTACAGCCCAATTTTACTTTAAAATTTACTTGTTCATGTCAAGCAATAGCAGAAATCTGGAGAACGGTCCTAGATGCTAGGCCAATCCAAAACTTCAGAATTTTGGAGACGAAAAGCTCTAAGGAATAAAATAGAGAGCTAATACGCGGGCTGACGCGGGCCCGCTTTGAAGTGGCTCAGCACAAGCTGCCTGAACGTTTAAGTTGCTTGTCATTTTGGTGGCTTTCATATTGAAGCCCAACCTCACCCTGCATGCCAATATTGCTTAATTCAACCTGGTGGCCATGTGTCGCAAATTTACACATAAGATCTCGATCACCAACTATATGGCCAGAAGATCGATGACGCCTAGGTGGTTGACAAAATACATGTAGGCAGGACTGCTCACGGTCCCGTTTTTCTTCCCTAACTTAGCAACACGTATAAAGGTTGCAATGAATAATAAGGTATAAAAGACTAGCCTATATCGTACTGTATCCTTATGATCTGATTCGGGCGTTAAATACATGAGAAGAGTGCGAAAATGATCTAAAATTAAACCACATTAATATATGAATGATTAAGACAGAACGCGGAATAATAGTGGTGAGATCAATGCAACAAGTATACAGTTTCTAGGGGCTTTGGGTAGAGCCACGATCGTGACAGTGTATACACTGTAACTAAATGAAATGAATAGTCTACACGGAATATTTGGGCGCATGAACCTTCATATACATACTAGGAAAATCCACAAAGATGCATTGGATGAGAGTTTTTGATACAGAGTACGAGTTGATGATATTACAACTCCTACATCTATGCTTGGACCTACGCATGTTGAATACCTAAGAAGACATATATAAGTTAATTGACTTTGCTCTCGTCAGTTCCTACATCCAACAATATTGTGAAGGATAATAAGAATCGAAGATGTCACTTAATGAATACAATTCACGTTCCTTTCAGTTCATTTGATCTACCTGGCTAGGACTCAGTGGGAAATTCATCGCATCTGGATAGTCTTCTGGGCTTATTAACGGGCCCACTATTGTACGAATTGCTTCACTGTCGCTACTAGTATCACTTGATGTTAGGCTCTAGAAGCTTGAAGTAAGGTTGTACCATCCATTAGAGAGTATAGGTACGCATATACCCAGTAACCATTTCCAATAAGCTACTTCAAGCCAAGGAATTGTTTACCTGGTCGGCGATGCTCTTTTTGGGCTGCCAAGGCTGGAGCCTAGCGCTTTCATCTCATTTTGAAAACTTTCCCACTACCAACAACAAAATCGAGTGCAAAAATCTCCACTCATCCTGCGTACGGTAGCGTCGATACGTGTTATAAATAGGTACTCTTAAGAGCATCTAGGTGGATGTGAACTGCTCGTGGACTGACAATCGTCTCTGTGCCAACTTTTGTAATCACCTCGGGCGATTATCGCTTCACCACAATTTACAATATGGCACCTATTATCCTAACACCCGAACTCATTCAGCGTATTATATACTTTCTCATCCATAGTTGGACTCGCGATGGACACCCTCTCCGCCGGGGCGTCAGCAAGTATGCGGCCGTCAACCCCTTTTGGCAGGATACAATTGAGCGCATGACTTTCGCCACACTGTATCTCGATCTGGAGCGACTCTCAGAGGTCAACTCTATCGTCACCCCTCGGCGCCGTCGGTATGTACGCGAGATCTTGCTGGAGGTTGTGCTACCATGGCCTGGACCGCGACAAAATCCCGAGAAGGACAAAGAGAAGCTGAGGAACAATCGCGCACTACAAGCCACGTTTGAAGCTTTTCTGCAGTCGCTAAGCCAGTGGTCTGCGGATGAGCTGCATCCAGGAGGCATTGGGCTCCGTGTTTTCGCGCCTCTACCCGTTGAGAAGAGACTTCACTCTCCATCATGGAGACATGAGAGAGGACCCATGTGGAAACGCAGATATGCGGAATCAGTGTTGGAGCTGACGGACCCGGCTCGCATTGCGCAACATTCCCCCGTTGTGGCCATATCCGAAATCTACGTAGATGAGCCAAGGTTTGAAGATCGGCACATCTCTGCAGTGGCTATTTGTGCTTTGCTAGCAAAACTAGTCGCAGCAAAACGAGTGTACTTTAACTGGTGGAAATGGAGGCGATTTTCAAGAATGCGGAATGGTAACGTTGTTAATCTTCTCCAGGTATAATTATGAATAACCACTGACATACATGGCGATGTAGAACTTGCTGATGCCTTGTCTCAAATCAATCATCCCATAGACGTCTTTCGTATCCGCGATGACAATTTTGTTGCCATGAGTCGGTCTCAATCACCTCCATCTCCTACGCTCTCAAGTGAAGGAGAAGATGGGCTTTCCGGAGCTTTCCACATCCTATCCCAGCGCTTAAAGGAACTTCACATCGATGGTATCATAGTCAGCGAAGAACTATTCTACCCTCGGACTCTCTCTGTGCATATGGTAGAACCGCGATGGGAGAGGCTGGTCACTCTCTCTTTGTCCTATCCACCCGTCACTCCGTCGGGTGAATGGCTCTTCATTCCCGACCCAAATGCCTCGGATGACTCGGAAGACGAAGTTAACGATTGGATGAGCATCACATCAAGCCAGGCGCCTAGATCTGAGCGTCGTATTGCAACCCCAGCTATGCAGCAGTTTTACATCGCTGCAGGGCGCGCGGCTCTCCAGATGCCGGCGCTGGAAGACATGACGCTCGACGCGAGACTGGGAGAGGGCGACGAATATTGGCATAAATTCTGGTATCATGCAACAAGGTCAACGGCCAAAGCTCTGTGGACAAACAGCTCTGGATTTGTTCCTGACGATGATGTTTTGGAGTGCTGGCGAAAAGTACCAAGGAAGTACTTGAAGGGGGAGCTCGAGGTGGAGATCTTAAGGGACTTTTACGCTGCATAGGTTGATCTTTGGAATCAATCCGCAGCATGTCAGAACAAATGTAGAGATGATCTTCTTGAATACCCAGGAGGCAAATTGTGTCTCACTGATCTCACTGATTAGCGTCTATAACTTCCAGGTACTTATTTATTTTATATAAATGGTGATTTCCCTCCTCTTAACTATTTACATTCGGCTGTACAACTTGGAATCATTATCTTTCTGAGTGCTCATGGGCAAATCAATAGCTGGGTTTCGCGGGAAGAAGTTCACTGGCTTCAGTGTGACCTGAAGCTTGTCAACAGGCATGACGGGCCAATCCTAAGGGCAAAGAATTAGACAAGTGTAAACCGTGTAAACCGCCAAGTGCTATCAGATCATCTTACCTCCACGCGAGGGTTGTGAGTAGTGCCGAAGGTATGCCATACGACAACATCGCCGTTGTCAATCTCTTCATTCCTGCCCTTGATCCAGGTCAATATGCCCTCATCTCCTGCAGATTGGTTTGTCCATTCCCCTGACGCGTAAAGCTCGTCGTCGTGGTACTTGGTAAACCACATACTGTGTAGGGCGAATTCGGATCGTCGTGCGTGAAATGAGTTGGGGTTGGCAAGTATAAGCTACATAAGAGATGTTAGATATCAGTCAAAGGCATTCCATCTACTTATAGGACGTAATATGGGAAACTTACCTGGCTATTGAAAGGAACCACAGCATATGCAACCGGCTTATCATTGACAGGGTTGCGGCTGGATGGATTGATGATCTTGAACACTCGGTTTTTAAGAGGATCGATGTCAGCAAATCCTTCCTTTTCTATCACTTCCTGCTTCACATGGTATCCTATGCCTTGAGGGTTACCCTCGTTGATTGGAAGAGGAACCGTCTCCTCCACAACGACGGAATTCTCATGGCCGTCGATGGCAGGGTCAATTCTGAGGTTGAAAAAGTGCTGGTGGTAGGGCGCCATTGCACCATCAGCAACGACAGTGCCATGGGCGCTAGATTTGACTCCTTGTTCTGTAGACGGTTGTTAGCATCAACTCAAGCCAATTCATCATGGACCATCCACAAACCAATGGGCACCGTAGATACAATTCCGGTGGCGCGAACTTCGTAATGAATGGCACCAGCCGTATCAAAGATGAATGCAAGAATGTACTCGTAGTTCGACACGGTGATAATGCTTTGCAAGACGAGAGTGCGAGAGCGCACGAGCGCAGCCTTTTGAGTTCTAAAGTTGAGGTGCTTCCACAGAAGGCCATCATCGACTTCGTGGCAGCAGATGACGTTCTTCATCACCCGAGGGTTGCCATTAATGTCGGTCAGATGAGCATCAAAGTATTTGATCAGCCCAAGACAGTCGCAGCCAAGCGCAAGATTGTTCGCACAAACGCCAGCACCGTTGCTTCCGAGATCGAACGCAGCCTTTCTATGGTAAGGCGCTCTAGGATCGGCATATGGAACAAACATTCTGCACTGTGTTAATATGACAATGGAGTGAAAACTGAGAGAAAGACTTACTCTGAAAGTGCCAGGCGATAAAAGGTATTGCGTCCATCGAGAGTGATGTTATGCAAAGTCATGCCCTCACGCTGTTTGGGATTCCTGTAAGACACATGCATACAGGCTAGACGTAGTGACATAGACTTACATAGTTGAATCCCACATGGAACTTCCATCCCATCCATTCTACCACGTTACCCGTAATACGGAACGAAGGGCCATCTGGCTGCACAACGCGCAGAGGAGTTGGGATTTTCTTCGGGCCTGATCTTAAATCGGGATGGTACTCGTTTTGGCGATCAAGAGACACTGTTCCCCACGGAGCAGCTGCTGCAGACTGCGCTTCGTTCGGCTTAATTTCAACTTCGTGCTCAAAATCCTTCTTTGGCAGTCGAAAGAGCTTGATCACTTTGAGATTGACCATGTCAAAGTGACAGTAAAAATCCAGTGGATAGGCGTAGTGGTTCGCATCCACCTCAGAAGCATTGCCCTTGAGATAGAAGTAGCACTTGAGAAAGCGAATAAGTTAGCCGAAGTATTCCTCTCTCCTTCATATAAGGTAGCCCATCTTACAATAAGAGTTCTCTTTTCCACATCAAGCTTCTCATCTGTGGCGTAGGTCCATGGATCAATCATGACTTGGCTACCCGATGGCAGCGAAAGCTGGCTAATTTGCTTGACGATGAGCGGATCATTGAGGCAGGCTTTCTCGGCGCGCATCATCTCTGCCGGATCGGAGATTGCGTGTCTCTTCGCATCGAGCTTCTCATTGACTATCAGTTTCGCCGATTTTCCCGACACATCGACATAAGCTCGGTAGAAATCCTTCGGGCCCGCGACATAATAGTGTGCAAAGGTGATTCTGGCAGGAAAGGGTGTGTCGGGACGACCGATACCGCGGCGCAGCGCTTCGAGATGCGGCTTCAGCTCCGCCTTTCGTGGTTCGACGAGTGATATCACTCGAAATGCAAAGGCAGTACCGGGAGCGAACTGCGCCCGTATAAGAGATGATGTCTGTATTAACCTCAAATCAGTATTCGCTGCTCGAGTGCGGATGGATTGTTAGAGTCCCGATTGAATTCACCTGTCGAATCTCTTCTGGTAAAATAGATCCTAGCGGGCGTTGTTCCGGCGCAGGCAGGTCAGAAGAGATACCACGATCATCGCCGTTATGACAGCAGCTTGATGCAGATGCCATGTCGCGTATTTCTAGGGATTGGTAGATTGAGAGAGGGCTTGATAAGTACGTGGACTTGGAATGGGAGTCGATGTGATGCTTTGGACAGACGTTATCGAAATGATGGAATCTGGGGAATTATATATGCTTAGCTACATGTATATGTTTCAATTTGATCATGAGACCTTTCTATTCCAGCAATTACATACGCAACTTTGATAAGATATATACATGTCTAGATTACCTTCGTACTCCAGCCGCCCGAGCCGCTATGTAAGCGCCAGATTCCAACCCCGATCTCGCAGCAATTGCTGCCACCCAAGGGCGCTCCTTGGGGATTCCCAAAACACCTCGAGAGCTTCCAAGGCGCTTAGAATATTCGCGAAACGAACCACTTGGTACAGATCCAGTAGTTTCGAACGCACGAATTCTTTATCTTCCGGCCGTTTTACGCAGGTGCCCGCCATGAACAATGGAAATAGAAGCGCGGAAGCCGGCGCGGATGAGAGAGGCACGCGTGCAATGTGCTGCTTCAAGCTGCACAGGTGATGCTCGCATTTTTCCTCTAAAAAGCCGCTCTGCATTGAATTACCTTCAATTTCATCCAATACTTGATATAGATAGAGCAACGCCGAGCTGCGATATGCCTCTGTAACAAAGCACAATAGAAGCGGGAGAGATGGAGGAAGCTTGAGAGACATTAGTCGCTGCTCAATGTCCGCACCATTGCCATAAATTAGAGCAAGGTCAAGATCATCTTCCTCTGACTTAGCCCTCGCTTTCATAGCCTCTTCATGTAGTTGGCACACTTTGGCCATCAGAGACAAAATTTTCGCATTTGCACCCACCATAGGATGCGTAGAGTCGGAAGCCAGTCCCGCAATCTCTCGCTTGTAGAATGATGAGTCGAGGATAGGGGCCTGGCGCATGGTAACCGCGCCAAGAACGTCGTGATACATGAGATAGCGGATGAGAAACCGATGATACGCGACATGTTCCACATTAATATTCCTCGTAAAGGCACGCACAAGCTGATTTGCTCCTATGCAGTGGTTATACCAGTCTGATACTCCGCCCATGGTGGTCTCAGTTGCCGCAAGGAGGAGAGTTGATGTAATGAGGCTTTCAAAGTCATCGTCTTTGTGACTCAAGGCCGATCGAAGGGCCATAATCGCCTTTCCATATTGCGTAGTAGCCTGCTGGCGATAGGATTCAGCCAAAGCTACATCGCCAGGTATTTGTGCCCGATGTGCCATGGAATAGGCAAGCAAAGCGCTCATCAAGTGCTTGGCGCTGAACGCCTTTGGAATCAACTGATGAAGGCCCGTATCCTCATCCAAGATGATGGAAGTAGCTGAGATTACATTACTTCGATAGTAGTCTATGTGGGACGACTGTCCTTGCTCCAGCTCGTATGGAAAGAAGGAGAAGCGAGCCGGGCTTTCATGAGCTGCATCGGTTTTCGGAGATAGTATCTCGATCTCATCCACTGTCTGCGAGTCTTTGGGGGTTTTTCCCCGAGCAGGAACAGGTCCATGATCCGATGAATCTTCGTCATCAACAAGCTTGGCCAGATCCAGATCCTCGGCTAATGGCAAGCCTGCTTTGTCGCTCAGAGATTGCAAAGTAGGTGCAGGAGCTGATAGGTCCGAAGGAGAGTTGACACCATCATGGATTTGCTCACGGATGAGACCGCCCTGCTCTACCGTTTCAAGACGAGTCCGGGCAACGCGGCAAGTTAAGCCAAGCCGGGAGCAATTCCCACACCGATTGGTTATGGGGCTGAAAGCTTCATCACACCGTTTTTTTCTGGAGTTTGGTTAGCAACATGATCCTTGATGCCAGATCTCATTGTGTGACAAGATTATTGAGCAGACCTTTGTCGGCATGTGAAGCATCCAGTCCGGTAGCGGCGATGTTTTTGCTTCCGCACCGTCAGCTGTTCTGGATTCTCATCGTCCATCCTGTCTCCTTTTGCTTGGTGTAGAGTATGACCGCTTTCGAGTCCTCAGCGGATACGGCGGTTCGATGGTGATAACGGGCAAGGGAGGGCAAGGGAGTCCACTCAATATATGCACATCCAACCGCCGGTACCGCGATCGGGGAACGTCGAAACAAATCGGGGACCACCAAGAAGATAAGGAGTAATAAGGTCCTGCATGTTCAAAGAGCCTAGTCGAGCTAGGCCTTTACCCGCGGACTTTGATAGCACTAAGGTGGCGGCAGCGTTGCCATGGAGGACTTTGACACTTGGTTAGCAACCCTCCCCGCATCTCGATCAGGTTTGAATCGATTATTAACAACCAGCCACATTTCGGTGAAATTACTAACGACCAATGGCACACGCATCACCTATTGAAAGCTTGGGTACGGAATTAGAACCCTAGGTAACAATCGATACTGTATATTCTTAGTTGACATGCACAGAGCAAAGTAGTACGCCCCTAGTGACGAGGCATCAGTAACTATCTAATTTGCAGTCAAATTCTAGACTTCAAGTGGCTTCCCAAACCGCCCAATGTGATCGTTTTAGTTGCAAGGTATTCTTCTATGCCATATTTTCCTCCTTCTCTGCCAATTCCGCTTTGCTTGACTCCCGTCCACCTGTGATCAAAATTGTTAGTTCAAAGGGTGGAAAGCAGGATTAAGTAGAAAAGAGAGGAGAAGGTGGTATAGATGACTTACGGGGCGGCATTGTCGCTGATGATGCCAGTGTTGATCCCTACCATTCCCACTTGCAATGCCTCCGCCACTCTCCAGAGCCGGGAAACATCCTTCCCGAATAAGTAGGCGGCAAGGCCTACATCCGAATCGTTCGCCAGAGAAACAACCTGCTGATCGGAATTGAAAGAAAATATCCCAGCAACAGGGCCAAAAGTCTCTTCTTGCGCCAGCAGCATGTTGGCTTTCATGCCAGTTAAGACGGTAGGCAAATAGAAGCTCTGGCCGAGACTCGGGACGAGGGCGCCTCCCACGATGACCTTTGCCCCTTTCCCAACAGCATCTAGAACGTGAGAATGAACTTTTTGGGCCGCACGCTCATGAATCAACGGGCCGTGAGAAACGGACTCGTCTAATCCGGAGCCCACTTTGAAGCGCCGCACAACCGCTGCGTATTTACGGACGAATTCGTCGTGAATGCTTTCGTGCACATACAGCCTATTGGCACAGACGCATGACTGCCCCGAACTTCTGAATTTGTTTGCAATTGCTTCTTCGACCGCTTTGTCCACGTCGGCGTCATCGAAGACAATCAATGGTGCATTTCCTCCAAGCTCAAAACTGACCCTCTTCATCGTTGAAGAGGCCTGCTCCATTAAGAGCTTTCCAACAGCGGTTGATCCCGTGAATGAGACTTTCTGCACGAGCGGGGAGTGCGTTAAAGTGCTGCCCACTTCAACGGTATTGTCTAAAGCTGTGATCACGTTGATGACGCCTTTGGGAAACCCTGCCTGTCTAGCCAACTCAGCGAGAGCCAATCCACTGAATGGAGTCTCTCCAGGGGCCTTGATGACGACTGTGCAACCTGCAGCAAGTGCAGGTGCGGCTTTACGAGTGATCATGGCGGAGGGGAAATTCCATCTGCCGTAGTTTTTAGAGTCAGTGGGTTTTCAGTTGTTGTCCAAGGGGAATAGTATGCTTACGGAGTGATTAATGCACAGACACCAACGGGTTCCTTCAGTGTTAGAATCTTCTTTCCATCCACAGAAGCTGGAATAGTATCTCCATAGATACGAACTGCTTCCTCGCTATAATATTCCACGAAGCTTGCGGCAAAGTTAATTTCTCCTTTTGCTTCTGCTATTGTTTTACCATTTTCCAATGTCAACAAAAAAGCGAGGTCATCGATATTATCAATGATTAACTGAAACCATTTTCGCAACAACCGGGCTCTCTCGCGGCCTGTCAAGTTTTTGAAGGCAGGAAAAGCTGCAGCTGCCGCCTCGATGGCTTTCTCAGTATCGGCTTGAGAAAACTCTGGACATTTGCCGATAGTCTTTTGAGTCGCAGGATCTGTAGTATAATTCGGGAAGTAATTAGTGAATATTCTAGAATGGACGTGCTTTTTCCATGATTTATTACCAGTAACATTGAAGACGTTGCCCAATTCGGCCGAAACGAAGTCGCCATTGACAAAACAAGCTTCCTTGAACAAACTCTTGTTTTTGAGCTTCAGTTTTGGCATATTAGTTGAAAGTCTCCTTTCTTCGTCTGAGGTGATGAACTGACCTTGGATGCCATATCGAATACAGTTATCGGTATAATGCTTCAGCTTTCTTTAAGGAGATTAAACCTAGTGGTTTCAATGTCTACGCAAATGACTGAAGTTTTCTTGTCTTTTTTTCTCAGAGACTTCATGTCCATCTATATACCTGAACCATCGTGAATTCGTCTATACGCCATTCTACTATCTAATGGTATTTGCACATATGGTATCAAGCACAAAGGCCCAAATAACCGCCAATGCTATTGAACCCAGCTCACAAAGGCCAAGATACTCTTGCGCCCTAACCGCCGACCCCTCCATCTTCTCCAACCGCCCCATTCCAGCCGCCGTGCATCTAGAATATCCAACCGCCGAGCACTAAACTTGGAAGAGTTATCGGTCCCCAGTCTAAGAAACGCCCCCTTTTTTCCCCAAGTTCCCCCCGCAGTTCGCCTCCTGTGGAGCTCCGGGGTAACCCGGAGCCTTAACTCAGCTGTCAAGATTCTTATCTCCCGGCACTGAATGCTGAGCCAGATCGTGTAGATACGTGTACTACACGGCGAATAAATTTTGTAGATAAATATGTTGGCAGCAACGCCTACTAAATTCACATCAACTTATCTACTTTTTTTTTCCCGCTCATTTCAACTACCAATTTCAGCGAGATACAGTTGCAGCCAAGAGTAGCACTTTGCAACTGGCAATGGCACCCCACAACGACGGCGCGGTTGTTGAAGGCATCGCCGTGGAGCTGGAAAATCAACTTCCAGATGCCGAAAAATCCATCAGTTATGACCCTGCGCTCGCCAGTGCTGCAGACACGCAGCAATTAGGTGCGTTCATTTTGTGGAGAAACATGTTACCCATCGTACGATATTGTGAAATCCGCAAGGCCATCTAACATCTAAGATAGCAAATATCGGTTACAAACAGGAGCTGCAGCGTCATTATTCCAGTATACAGGTGTTCGCCATAGCATTTAGTATTATGGGTCTTCTCCCATCCATCTCAGCGACGCTATGGTTCAATGTTCCTGCAGGTCCCGTTGGAATGGTGTGGGTAAGTGGACTCTGCTGGACATTTCGATATCCCTACTAAGATGCTGACTACTCTAGGGATGGTTCTCCGCAAGTGCCTTTATCTTTGTTGTAGGGTTAGCTATTGTGAGTTTATTGCTTCTGTTGCTTGTCTGCGCCAATGGCATAAACTAATCCAAGCAGGCTGAACTCGGCTCCTCGTTACCGACCTCTGGCGGACTATACTGGTGGACACATCACTTCGCTGCCGACCGTTATAAAAATCCTCTGTGCTTCCTTGTTGGGTACAGTAATACAATTGGGCTAATTGGCGGTATTTGCTCAATAGACTGTATATCATTGCTCTCTTCCTACAAGGATCTGGACTAACATCAGTTCTAGATGGCTTCGCATCCTTCATTGTATCCTTGGGTACTATCAGCAGTGACGGAGAGTGGTCTCCAAAACGTGGATACCTTTATGCCATATTTGTCGCGACCGTTCTCTCACATGGTCTTCTTGCAACCTTTGCTGCAAGGATTATGCATCATCTTCAAACTTGGTTTGTCGCTGCAAATTTCGCTTTAATTGTGGCAACAGTTATTGCTTTGCCAGTGAGTATGCGCATCAATGATGTGCCAATTAACTCAGCAAGTGTCGTCTTTGGCCTTTCCGAAAACGAAACTACGTGGCCGACAGGCTGGGCATTTATGCTATCATGGCTGTGTCCTATTTGGACGATAGGCGCCTTTGACTCTTGCGTACACATGAGTGAAGAGGCTAAAAATCCCACCAAGGCTGTTCCTATCGGAATAATAGCATCTATCGGATGCTGCTGGATCCTGGGCTTCTTCGTCAATTCGATATTAGCTGCTTGTGCCGGCAGCGACTTCGGGGCCATACTTAGCTCACCCTTTGAACAACCTGTTGCCCAGGTATGTATATATTGAAGCAAATGAATAGCTCCTCCGTTTGCTAGTCTAATCACGAAACTTGACTAACTATTGATCGCAGATATACTATAACGCGTTGGGTAAACATGGGACTTTAGGTTTTATGTCTGCTATATCAATTTTGCAGTATTTTATGGGCTTAAGTATTGTAAGTCGACTTGCACTGTCACATCCCTAGTCTCAATAATTATATCCTTAAAGAATTACATGCTTACCATGGCTTATCCTGCTAGGTTGTTGCGGCGTCTAGGCAAACTTGGGCCTTTTCTCGTGACGGCGGCTTGCCGTTTTCCCAATACCTCCGGAAGATAAGCAAATCCTTTGGATACCAACCGTTAAGAACAGTGTGGGCATCCTGCATTGTAGCTGTGATTCTTGGTTTGTTATCATTGATCAACAACGCGGCTGCTAATGCTCTCTTTTCGTTAGCAGCAGCCGGTAACAATGTGGCCTGGGCAATTCCAATCCTGTGTCGCATTCTATGGGGCCAAGAAAAGTTCCGCCCTGGACCCTTCTACACTGGAAAACGACTCAGCGTTGTAATTGCCGTCGTGGCGCTACTTTACTTGGCATTTGCTACTGTTCTGTGCATGTTCCCGACAGAAGGACCAAACCCTGATCGTAAGATAACCCCTTTGCTTCCCCTCTCCTCCTTTGTTAGTCATCATATAAGCTTGTGCTAATATCGACAAAGCAACCGTTATGAATTATTCTTCAGTTGTCAATGGAACGGTTTGGGGAGGCGCACTCCTGTATTACTTCTTATACGCGCATACTTGGTTCAAGGGGCCTATACACAACACTCATGCAGCATTAGAAGAAGACTAGAACTGACATGATGTCGGGCAACTTGCTCGATGCGATCAGGCCCTTTCGTAGAGCAGGGATTTGGGGACTCCGCAGACTTAAACGCGTATAGAGAAGGTTTCCTAATCTAAACTCAGATTTCTTCATGATTGTTTGCTCTTTGTGGATCCTCAGCCGAATGTAACAGGACCATTGAAATGTCCGCAATACTTCTCAAACACAGTGCGGGGATTTCCACTGCCGTTTCCACAAGCTTTAGCTTGTGATATTGTCTCAATTCAATGTTCTAGCTGAATTAGATCTCAATCTCGGGTAATTGCGTCGTCAAAGGATCCAGCTGAGTGCTGCCAGACACGCGATATGCTATTCCAATGCCAGTTATTCCCTCTTCCTGGCAGACCTTGCAGCCGTGCTAAAGACCAGTCCCACATGTTTGGTGGTCTAGAACAGCGGCACGCTTTTCTTGCAAATTGTAAACTGCACGTTTTCTGCTTTTGTTTGCATTGTGCGCCGTGGTACTAACAGCGTTACACCTGGTAAAGAGACCTGTATACACATGTAGGTAGTCTGACCGGCAGCGTAACAGTGCATCGTACACCAAACTACATACAGCCTTCATATGCTGGAGAACTGCCCAAGCCGGCTCTCTACGCGAGGCTAACTCCAGCTAACGGCTTGAGCTTAACCAACAGTTGTACTACTATATACGCGAATGGCTGATTTGCATACCACATGGCCTCTAAACTAAGCAGCAGAGTAAGGATGCGAGCAGACCATTCCTTCGTTCACATAAAATCTTCTTCATAAATAACGTATGCTGTTCTGGAAGCGATTCCATGAGGGGCAGCCTTCATGGACCTTGGAGCGCGCAGATTGACTCCGACTTAGTGAAAGACTGGGCGATGATTTTCCGATCGACAGGGCATTTGATCGGATGAGTACATGTCTTGGGCACCCTATAATTAATTACCCCGCATATCATGAAGCGTATGTTCGTAGATTGTAGTTATTGATGACAGGGCCAATTCACTTTCGTCGTCTAGATGACGGATAAGAGGATCGGTTAAAGGGGGGGAAAGTCAGGTACTAACAGCAGCAAGGATGATATATGTCCTCGCTTTTCATAAAGGGCGACGTATATATATGGAAACAAGGGAGAGTTGACTCAACGACTTCTTTCAAGGTGATTAAACCGCACCTGATGCATGATACTCGTGGCTACCCAGGAACTCTTGCTACGCGAGCTAAATGTAGATCGGGCCCATTTTTGCCGTCTTACCCATAATCATGGTCCAAAATCTGTAACCATCCCAGCTGAATATTACGGGGGACAATCTGCTTCCCTCAATTGGCTGGATCAGCCACTTTGTCTGCATCGTCGATTCGGATACGGCAGTGCCAGCTTTGGCTTGCGCGGGGCAGTGTCTCGCTTGTCTCAGTATTGAATGGAGCGAGGTATACGAAGTCCTGGCTAACAACAAACTAAACCAACGCCATGAGAAGGAGCTGAATCCTGGCCGCATCCAACAAGATCATCAGCCAAAAGCTCTGCTTCATTGCAATGACGACTGCGTGTTGGAGTTGGCTCTCGTTTCAGCTATTCCTTCGAATCCCCCGACTAATGGAATACCGACTTGTGGGGGCGCACAGCCGATTCCTGTGAGATTCCTATCAGCTTCTATTCATATGGTGCCTAGAGCCTGAAGGACGGCAGTGCAGCATAATATTCCAAATGCTCAAATCTGCACTACAGTACATCACTGATATGTAAGTTAGAGTGCTAGGCTAATTATCTGCGTGCCTCCAGTTAGACGAGACAGATCCAAAGTAAAATTTTACACTTCACATTGAACTTCTGTCAGAATCTTGAATACATCATCACCAAGAATGGCTTCCTCTTACACCAATTGCACGCCAGGCCGCAAACTCAAAGACTCTTGCGATCCATGTTCAGCATCTAAATTGCGATGCAACAAACAGAAACCCACCTGTGCTCGCTGCACCGCGCTAAATCAGCAATGCTCCTACAGCCCAGCACGACGTGCGGGTCGACCACATCGCGTACGGGAGAAGAACCAGCAGCAATGCCCTGAATTTACAGTCGAAACCACCATAACGCCTGCTCAAAGTTCCGATCAGGGTGTTGATATGAGCCTCGACACTGCAACATTACTTGTCATGCAATCCGAAAGACATAACCAGATTAATGAACAACACCAGCAACAACAAGCGGCTGAATCTTTGTCTCGCCAAGTTTCCGCTCCTATCCATGATACAAGGGAGGACTGTACTAGAGTTGCGATATCCATACTGGAACAACTAGATATTGCGAGAAGGCAGCCCGGACTTACAAACGTCAACTCAGCAACAACGGATGCGTGCCAACGACTATTGACCATACTTGTCTGTCCATGTTCCGAGAAACCAGGTGTAGCGCTGCTTGTGGCTTGCGCATGCATTTCTCTTATGGATACTGTTCACCACTGCCACGCATCTCAAACCGCAACAATTCCAGATATTTCGGCTAGCACCACGACCACACCTAGTACCGAGAAGGACATATCTAATTGGCCAAGGCCTTCATCTTCACACAGCAGCCAAGGCAGCGTGGAACAGTTGGCAAAGATTGCCAGACTCATCTTGCAATTCACAGATAGATATGCTCAAGAACCAAAAGGTGGAAACGGTTGGGCGCAGACAACCTGGTTGGTTGCGCCAATTGCAGCGTTACTTCGATTTAGATTACAATCTGTCACTCATCAGGCGGCAAAATGTTTGGTGTTCTGATTAGTCGCGATCAAATATTCGAATGCTCACAAACGAGGGCGCTTAAGTGCAAAAAACAGTGTACTTATATGACGACAGAGAGAATGCAGAGGCTATAGCGTCTACTCGGAGAGGCATGCCTACTACAAACACTGCATTCTTAAAGATGTGCACCAGCTATACTAATGTATCATGATAGATTGATGATAGAGTTCTGATCTTATGTTACCTCCTTTCCAACAATCTTTGTATTTATATCATAGCCAGCCCTTTAATATCAAATGCTCATAGCTAAGGAACTACTGAGTAGCTAAGAGAGATCATCTGTGAAGACTAAGAACTAGATATGTTCAAAGGGAATAATTCTGATATCAGGTACAAATCTTTTAATTGCAACTGCACCAAATTGGACATCGGGGGAGAACACAATGCTCTGCTGGCGATGGGCATTCATATACATATTATTTTCCTTCATGCTATCCTACACTGTCTTGCTTATAACCATGCTAATGGACTTTGATCCTTTTCAGTTATGATATCGGGAAATCATGATTCTCTCGACCAGTGACAACTAAGAGGAGAATTGGTGTACTAGGTCGCTCGATATTCGACAGACAGCCATAAAGAGCAATCTCGGTTTTGATATTGAGCGACGTATTGGGTCACAGGGCTAGAGTTAATCGTTACATGAGTGGAGATGTGTTTGGTGTCCTAGGTCCGATATCAGGTACTTTTATTCGCGGGTGACTGGTCCCGTCACCAGCTCCGTTTCATCATTGCCGGAAGCTTCTTTCTTCTCAGATTCGTCCAGCCCAAATTCCGTGACTAATTCTTGTCGAAGAGGGACCTCACGGATGAATAAAGCGATAGGGACGGCGACAACAGCAAATGCTATAAGCACCTGCCACGACTCCTTGATGCCCTCCGTATATACGTGAACCAATTCTTGTTTCAGCGTGCCATTGAAAGAAGACATGAAGTCTGCAGTCGCGTGCTGATATGCGCCGCCTCGCTTCATGATTTCTCGGGTTGCCGGGTCACTTATTGTATCGAGAAGATTGTCGACGCGAGAGTTGAATACAGCTGACGGGATGGCCGCGCCCCAGATGGAACCAAAGCTGCGTACAAAAGCCCAGGATGCTGTAGCAACAGCCACATCAGATTCCGCCAGTGGCGCCTGTACAGCTGGTAATGTTGCAGTCAAGGCCAGCCCTCCGCCAACACCAGCAATTATCTGGAAGATGACCCATTTTGCTGTGGACGAATGCGAATCCAGGATCGTCAGACAGCCGACACCAATGGAAAGGAGAGCGTAGCCTGCCACCATTGTTGGCTTATAGCGACCAGTTTTAGCGATCGTTAACCCTCCAGCTATACCCGCTGGCATCAGAGGGATTACAATTGCTAGCAAGTTCACGCCAGACTTAAGGGGACTGGCCTCGAGAAGAACCTGAAAGTAGACGGGGAGAAAGAAGCTGAGCCAGCTCATCTCAATGCCATGGAGGAATGTTAGTATATAAGCAAGCAGCGAAACACTGTTGCTATAGACTCGGATAGGCATCGTCGCCTCGACCGCCAGGTATTTTTGATGGAAATAGAAGAGTACAAGTCCTGCAGCTCCAATTAGGAGCGGAACCAGGACATGGTATGAGTCCCATGCATAAAGTGTACCGCCCCAAGTTAGAGCGATCAGGATTGACACGACAGCGCTCATCAAGAGCGCATTTCCGGGCAAGTCGACACGCCTTAGACGGGCGAGGAGCGTGCCTTCACGCTTATAATGAACGCGGAGGAACAGAAAGACAAGCAACAACGCTGTTCCACCGATCGGCAGGTTAATGTAAAACACCCAGCGCCACGAGATATCCGTGACGATGACGCCGCCAATAATGGGCCCAATGAAGGTACCCAAAGCAAACGTAGCCATTATAACGGACATGTATTTTTGCCTATCGCGCAGAGCCACCAGATCTGCCACGATAATGTCAACCATGACGAACAAACCGCCTCCTCCAATTCCTTGTACCAGTCGAGCGGCAATCAACATTGGGGTATCTTTAGCTCCGCCGCAGAGTCCGCTGCCGAGCGTGAAGAGGGAGATGGACACAAGCATGGGGATGCGGCGTCCAAAGATGTCCGACGCTTGACCAAAGAGCGGCTGTACCGCAGCTGTCGCTAAGAAATAGCCATTGATGATCCATATATACAAGGCTCCTGAATTGAGGTCGGCAGATATAGTTGGCAGCGATGTTGCGACGATCGAAGTATCGAGGCCGGCAAGCAAGATGGCAAAGCATAGGCCAGGGAAGATGGCCCAGAATCGCCAACTATGTTTTGGCTTTGACTCGACAGAAACGATCTGGGCATTAGACGCCATGGCCTGATTTTGATCGTCCGGAGGCATTGTTCACAAGTCATGCGGGCAGAGCTGTGGCATGAGGAAATTTTCTGGCGACGAACGCAGGTTCAGGCATGTAAAGGAGTGACGGGCAAATGCGGAAGACGTAAATCAGCCTGAGGCAGCGATGATGTAGGAAGTGCAAAATACAACGCAAAAGTACACACTCTGAGACTCCCAAGAAAGTGTGTAGGCTCTGTAACAGTTGGCTGTTGGTTAAACTTGAACGAGAGGTTACATCAATGTGTACATTGACTCCTAGTCTACTACCCTCTGTCACATCGGCCCTTCCTTTGTCCACTAATACCTGTCAAAGAGACTTTAC
This sequence comes from Trichoderma endophyticum, assembly GCA_035079535.1. Classification (NCBI taxonomy): domain Eukaryota; kingdom Fungi; phylum Ascomycota; class Sordariomycetes; order Hypocreales; family Hypocreaceae; genus Trichoderma; species Trichoderma endophyticum. The sequence continues at coordinate 452,607 of JAPMIQ010000001.1, forward strand.
ATGACCAAGCTGAACTAACTTGGCATCTTGGCTCGTTGACTCGCTGCATTTCACTCTGGATTTGATTAGACAACTCGAAGCCATGAACTCCATAGCGGGCCGGGATATGCATGCTGACCACCCAAGCGGTTTGTAAAAAAGCAGGGACCACAAACTAGCCAACATGTGTTTACATGAGAATACGACCATCATGCCAGACGGGTTTAGTGTGGTGGGTATTCGCGGGTTGCCTGTTCCAGTATGCTGATCAATTCTCGAAGTCCCTCTTTTTTTTCTACGCCCCTTGCTGTCGTAGGGTAAGACCTCACGAGCATCTACCTTCAGAGGTCATGAGGTTGATGAGTGCCCTTAGCGTGTGGTTCCCAAAGCTTTCATACCTTGTAACTCATTGGGATACAAGTTAGTTGCCATTGAGAGAAAAAAAGAGTCGCTTAACAGGTATATACTCGACATCTCTACGATTGGGCTTTATATGGGCTTTGTGTGTTTAAATATTCTAAGACGATGTCAAGCGACAATTCAGAAATCCTACCAATACAGTCTAATAATGTTTACTCAGGGCTTGACAGTACTAAATTGCTTAAAGAAAGGCATTTTTAATCCCCTGTAGTAGGAGTTCTAACTTTCACTAACTGGATTTATGTCCACGCACTCAGATACGGACTTTGATCGCTGGGTTGAACCTAGCTAGATCAATATGTCTACCCTTTGACCACCTGCCTTGTCTTCCATTATGCTAGTGGTAACATCGTATCTATAACGTACAATGGACTATAAATGTCCTTCCCTTGAATCTGTTCTGTCTGTTGACATGACTTTCAATTTCTGGATTCATCCACCACTACTTGGACCCCCGTCGTGCTACTCGCAGAGGCGTTGCTGTTGCAGGATGATAACCCGAGAAATAGTCATTAAACACTAGATCACTAGGCTTGGTACCGCGAATCTCAAGATCTGCAAAGTTGCGGAAAACGCTCGCGACTGTTACGTATAACTCACAGTATGCCAAACTAATGATTGAACCCAGGTTAACCGACGAGCAAAGGCGAGGGTCGAAAGCGATAACAAGATGTACTTACGGCATGCCAATGCACTGTCGGCTATCCTTTCCAAACGCCACCAGATACTTGTGCTGCTTGCTTGATCCCTCTGGATCTAGCCATCGCTCGGGGTCGAATTTATCAGGGTCTGGGAAGGCAGATGTGGTTCGGTGCATCATCCAACTTGACATACCAACCGTGGTCTAGAATATTTTTCTCTTAGAGCGATTCAGAGTTTGATCATGAGACTCACGTACTTACACCAGCTGGAAGAAAATAACCGTTGAAAGTGGCGCCGCCCGCAGGGACTACACGTGGAAGCCTTCCGATGACTCCGTACGCCAAGCGGAGCGACTCTTTTATAACTGCTGTCTATGCTCAGAAAACAAAGGTAACATTAGTCTGAAAAGTCCAAATATTAAAAAATCTCATTTGAATCATTTGAAACAACAATTCTCACCAAATATGGTAGCTTTTCTAATGTTATCCACTTCATCTCTTGCGTATCGTCCGGATAAGCTTCCAGAAGCTCTGCTCGCAAGCGACGATATATGTCGGGGTTGCTGATAACGTTATATGACAGAATGCCCAATGTATTGCTTGTGGCGGCCGCAGCTGCCACAACAATCGATAGAGCAATGTCGGTCATATCATCAACGGTTCGATTGGGATCTGCTGACAGCAGTTCGTGGAAAATAGACCTCTTTTGAGATTTTTCTCGCTGAGATAGAGTCTGTGCTTTCACATTGGTGATATTCTGGCGGACTCCCTATCTTTAGGTGAATAAGGAGCAAATATTGAAAACCACAGGCAATGAAAGACTCTTACCTTGACTAGCTTGTTATACTCTTTAAGTGCAGGACTCAACGCAGACGAGATCCAGGTTGGTAGGGATAGAGCCAATGCTTCAATGGTTTTGAACTGCATAAAAAACCAAAAAGACGTCAAAAGGCCTAGAACCATATCTGAGAAATCCCGACCATAACGTTCCTTCTCCAATGTGTTATAGCAGTCATCAAACGAGTAATCGCTGGCCACGTCTATGCTGATGGCACTGTATAGATCTTGAAGTTCGACGAACCCACCAGGTGTCTCGCTAGCCCGATCTAGGTCTTTGCGTAGCTTTGAAAGCAAAACTTTCGCCTTTTCTTGAACTACAGGTTCCAACTCCAGGACACCTTTTCGAGAGAAGAATGGGTTCACTGGAGCACGTCGTTTTGCGTGCTCTCGGTTGTCAGCCGCTGTGAAGAATGAACCAGGAGCTTGAAAGACATGATAATAGGCATCTGGCTTCCCATATTTGGTTCCTACATGATAGATGGTACTGTAGTTCTCGGGGTCACTAAGAGAGACTTCGTCTGGCGTAATGCGAACTACAGGGCCATATTTCGCGTGAAGACTCTCGACCTTTTGGTAAAAGCGACTCTGATTATTGTAATAGCTGTAAAACGTCTGATAAAACTGAGTTATAGCTGCTAGTTTTGGTCCCGGAATCCTTGCTAACGGGTGAAAGGTGAGTCGATAGGTGGCCACGACAATTGTCCAGGCTACCAGAAGCAGAGGAAGCAAGACAACCAGCGGGATCGCCATATCTGCTGATGAGGGAGCAGCGATGTGCTTTCACTGGGTCAACATGTATTATCTGTAGGAGAATAAATAATGCCACAAGTAATTGGCGGTCGCTTTGAGACAATTATTGCGAACCATGTAGGCTTGCAGCTTTAAGTTGTTGCTGCTGGGGCACATGGCGAAACTGGACTGTAAATCTCTCTACTTTAACAGGGACAGCAGTGGTACCTAGCATCCCTAAAGAGCTACATAATAGCCTATTGCAGATCTAGATTCGTGTCTGGTAGGCGCTACATACAAATGCTCCGCATATTGGGTCAGATTGTGGAGGAATCTTCAGGCCAAACATTCGATGAGATCCTGAATTAGCGCAAGGCAAGGGTTCTGATCCATCAGGCATACCACACACCATCTGACGGGGGGCTCGGGAGGATCAGTCCGCGGCCCGCAATTGGCCGAGGATGGCCTACGAATCAGGCTCACATCAGCTCAGTTTCCCTGAAGTGTTGATCTGGATGATGTTGGTTGTCAGTTTGGGCAGTGACGGCTTTTGTAAGTGTGCGTTATGCAGTCTTACAACGAATTACCCGTTGACACATCCTACAACGTAATCGGGCTCATTATGGAGCTCGAAATCCATACGAGAAGTTGCTTCGCAAACACCTTCACGCGTTGTTAGACACCCCCTGCTTGATTTCATCCGGAATGTTCATATCCGTGTCTACGTTACATTGGTAAGATCTTACCCACGGGGGTGTACCTTCACAATCCGCTTCTCAAACTGAAAGACAGAAAGTGTAGTCTTTGGACATCTGCTCAACGATACCACATAGGACACAATTACGATTTTCTTTGTGAGGACATTTCTAAATCAAGTGTACCAATTGTTCAGAACTAATACTCCCATCCCAGCCTTGACAGGAACTGACGACATCCGCAATGCGTTTCCTTTGCCTTCACGGTCATGGGACCAACTCGCAAATTCTCAAGGCACAGCTTGATCCGCTACTTGCTCGCCTCCCATCAGACTGGGAATTTGAATTTCTGGATGGTGAAATGAATGCGGAGCCTGCCCCTGGTGAATATGATTACACAACTCGCATGATTATCGGGACAACCATCTGATCGTGTCATTGTTAGGAGTTGAATCAATCTTTTCAGGCCCTTTCCTATGTTTCCATGGCGAGCCCGTCCCCGATGACGTGCAGCGCGCAGTTGACTTAGTCAAGGAGGTCGTACTTGAAGAAGGACCCTTTGATGGAGTCATTGGATTTTCGCAAGGAGCAGCGGTGGCAGCTACCGTCATTGCCCATGAAGCGAAATTGAACCCCCATCAGGAGCTCTTCAAAGTTGCCATCTTTCTGTCCTCCACAGGGCCGTTTGACCTCTCTGCTGGAAGGCTACGCCTGGCGTACGAAGGCACTGTTGATGACATTAAAATTGAGCGTTATGATTCCCTAGAAGGCGGATCTCTGGTTCCTGATGATGGCACTGATTGGATGACTGACTACCGGTCAATTGGTGTAATCCAAGAGTTCCAGGCAAGAAGAACCCATCTGAGCGATTTGGGGCAGCAGAGTATCGACGTCCTGCTTCGCTACCATTCTTCCGTTCATGGTGTGCTTATCAACATTCCCACTGTCCATGTGGTTGGGTTTAAGGACGATTATGCGGATCAGGGCCGGGATCTAGCAGCCATTTGTGACCCTAAGATCTCGCAGGTTGTGACTCACGATGGCGGCCATCAATTACCCAGGGACTTACGGACGATTACCAAAACTGCAGAAGCCATACAATGGGCCGTGGATCGCATGCTCTTCCACAACTAGTCTAAATGCTGTTGTCTTGAGTAAAGACTTATTATATTAGATGTTTATGTTATGCAACATTAGAATGCTCTGAAATTTTTGATTCGTCTTGAACGTATTAGGAAATGTATGTACAGTTCTTGTGATATGACTCCTATTAAAGTTTCGTTTGCAAGATATTCAGTGAACTGGTGGCTAAAGAACCTCTCTCATTAGGCATGAGAGAGTCTTCAAAATTATTTCCGGGTATCTATTGGTTCCACTTTTTACGGCCACCAAGGATTCTTTGCATCTGGCCGGTTGCCTGTTCCGAGTACGTATTTCTCTTTTTAGCGGCCAATATGTAATCTTCATCCCTGTTGAAATGGATGATTATTGATGGTACATATGTCAGAATCGATAGAATGAATGAATACGCTCTCTTAACAGGGGCTGAAGAAAACCCCACTTGCGTAAATGAAGTAGACGCCTTCCTCTAACATCTGTTGGCTCATTGAGCGAGACTTTGCAGAAGGATCAAAGGCGATGTCACGCCACTGTGAAGAACTCATGATCGCCGTAGGATTCATCTACGCATCTACGCACACCTCGGCCCGCCGCCGCCGAGATGACACTTTCAGGGTTACAAAGTATTGATGCTAGTTAAAGTCAGTGCTTCAGAGGCTTAGCGGTGCTATATCTCAAGAGGGATTAACTAGCAGCTGCCCAGCATAACTCAGCAACTAATAGACTTTAAATGTGTTTTTAAAAGTTGTCAAATAAGATGGCTTGATGTATGCTGAGTTGTGAAGTTGTTGATGCGACTCTTGAGCTAGGTGTTATTTGTTGAGAATACGCCCAAGTTGTTCTTAGAAACCAGTTTGTTACCGCTTATAAAACGAAAGGTTTAAACTGGATCTAATTGAGCATTCAGCTCACTGGTCTATCCACCATCCTTGCTCAGTAGGCTTATCCTTAAGAAAGTAAAAACCAGGTCAAAGAGCATGCCCCTGTCGGTAATCATGCATGGTCAGCTTCCTTTGGTATCTATCGTTTCATTTATGAGCATTTATGAGCATTCACGAGATGTGGAGTGCCCCGCCGCATCCCGTGAAGTAATGAGCTGGTTGTTGTTTTTTAAACGGATTGGGATACGCCGAAACGCATCAAAGAGAATTCGTTGTTGCGGAGAATGAGGTACGTAACACTTCTACAGTAATAAATCGCCAGGATTGCGGGTAACGGCTTGGATTCGACCTATTTTCTTACGCACATTCATCAGCCCGTTTATCGGACTTGCAATTGCGGATGTAGACTGTGTGGCTGTCTTCTACGAGGTGCCTCGAGAGAACACACATATAATACATAGTGCCTCTGAATCTACAAGTAGTCACGCTCATTTACAAACTAAGAGAATAAGAGAATATCCTGTCCATTGATCTTAACTGGGACTCTAATTCTTCTGCCCTTTTCTTGGTTTCTCTAAAGCATGTCTTCTTATAAGGATGCCACCAACATGGCTGTGGAGGATGCTGTGATGCCCATTGCCATTGTTGGCATTGGTGGTAGGTTTCCAGGAGAGGCCACAAACCCTGATCGATTATGGGAGATGATCTCAAATGGCCGTAATGCACTCTCTGAAGTGCCAAAGGAACGTTTCAATATCGATGCGTTCTATCACCCCTATGCCGAAAGGCAAGGTACAATGAATGTCCGAGGAGGACACTTCCTCAAGGAAGATGTTTCTCTTTTTGATGCTCCATTCTTTTCTATTACAGCTAAAGAGGCCCATGCTATGGATCCTCAACAAAGACTTGCACTAGAAGTTGCATACGAAGCTCTTGAAAATGGTATGTCTGTTTTGCTCCAAATCATAGTTAATCCTCTCTCTAATAAAGCGTTAGCTGGCATGAAAATGGAAGATGTACTAGGCTCTCAAATGGCCTGCTATATGGCGTCTTTCACAAGAGACTATGCAACGCTACGAGGCCATGACGCAGAAGATATTCCGTGAGCAATGAGACTTCTTCCATCAGCTCATGAGTACGTCTCAGCTAATATCTTTATAGGATGTACGAAGGCACTGGCAATGGTTCTGCCATGATATCGAACCGTCTATCTTGGTTCTTTGACCTGAAAGGACCTAGTCTCAGTTTAGATACTGCCTGCTCTTCTTCACTAGTTGCACTACACCTTGCCTGTCAGAGTATCCGGTCTGGAGAGACAAAATCTGTAAGAAAAATGGCGTGTATTGTCCATGAAGCTATGCTAACGAGACTGGAATTAGGCCATGGTCGGAGGCACAAATCTAATACTTATGCCAGAAATGCAGATTGCCATGACATCTCTGCATTTCCTTAGCCCTGATAGCAAATCTCAGTCATTTGACCACAAGGCAAATGGCTACGCGCGTGGTGAAGGCGCCACAGTCGTCGTGATTAAGGCCCTGGAAGATGCTCTGCGGGATGGTGATACGATCAGAGCCGTTATTCGAGGCACAGGAGTCAACCAAGACGGAAAGACCCCAGGAATCACGCTGCCTTCGGCAAAAGCTCAGGAAGATCTCATCAGATACACATACAAAACTGCGGGATTACCATTTGAGGAGACGGGCTATTTCGAGGCTCACGGTACTGGTCAGTTCATTAACATTTCGATTCCTGTTTATTTGGGCCCTTTATTAATAATGATTCTGGATAGGTACCGCGGCTGGTGATCCTCTCGAATGTGCTGCCATTGCTGCCACGATCGGCGCCACCAGGCCTAAAGATAGCCCTCTCTTGATAGGATCAGTCAAAACAAATATTGGCCACATGGAAGGAGCCAGTGGTCTAGCTGGACTGATCAAGGCAGTGTTTGCACTGGAACGGGCGGTGATCCCTCCAAACCTCTGGTTTGAAAAAGCGAACCCCCGTATCCCATTGGAGAAATGGGGCCTTGAGGTGTCAACAAAGCTTCAGCCTTGGAGAGAGAGCGGTCTTCGCCGTGCCAGTATCAATTCCTTTGGATATGGTGGCACTAATGCCCACTGCATTCTAGACGATGCTTATCACTATCTAGAAGCCCGAGGGCTAAATGGGGCGCACAACACTCTTGTATCTCCGGAACCGTTGTCGGAAGAGAGTGCAAGCTCTGAAGACAGCAGCAGCAGCAACAGTGATGCTGGTGAGGCTACTGACAGCAGTTCGGTCATATCTGAGTCCATCAGTGGTGAAGAGAAACCGTTAGATGCCTCGTCGCCCAAACTGTTCATGTGGTCATCACACGAGCAAGCTGGTATCGAACGCACAGCAACACAATTGCTCAAGTATCTAGAGTCACAGCAGAGAACAGGCATTAACTTCCTCGGCAATTTGTCTCACACTCTGGCTGCTGGTCGATCTAGACTCTCTTGGAAGGCGTGCACTGTTGCATCTTCCACTGAAGAGCTCATATCGGCCCTGAAGAAGAGCCCTAAGCCAGTACGATCGTCACAAACTCCTGTCTTATACTTCGTCTTCACCGGCCAAGGAGCGCAATGGTTTGCCATGGGTCGCGAACTTCTTGCATATGACTCTTTTAGGAAGAGTTTGCAAGATGCGACCGACTACTTCAAGAGTATCGGAAGCGATTGGGACCTTCTTGGTAAGTGAATCTGGCTGAGGCATTTTTGCATTTTTTTCTTGATTTAGTCTAATCATATTAATTTTGGATATACAGAGGAACTACAAAAGAGTGAAAAAGATTCACGAATTAAGGAGTCGCAAATTAGCCAGCCAGCTTGTACTGCCTTGCAAGTCGCCGTGACTGACCTTTTGGCAGAGTGGGATATTCGCCCTTCAGTGGTTCTCGGACATTCCAGTGGAGAGATTGCAGTGAGTTTTATGACATGAGTATGCTCTGAGTATCATCAAATACTAATCATCAACGTTGTCAAGGCCGCATATGCCAAAGGCGCTTTCACCAGGGATGAAGCTTGGAAGATCGCGTTTCACCGTGGTCGCCTGTCTAGTGGCATAGAAAAAGAAGGCTCTATGCTTGCTGTCGGACTTGGAGAGACTGAAGTTGCGCCCTACCTGGCACAAGTCGGCGCCAAACATGGCAGTGTTGTTGTTGCTTGTATTAACAGCCCTTCAAGCGTGACTCTATCCGGAGACTCGGCAGCAATAATCCAAGTTCAAAATACACTTGAAGAAGCGAAAATCTTCAACCGAAGGCTCGCTGTCAAAACGGCCTATCACTCCCCTCATATGGAGTTGATTGCAAAGGACTACTTACAGTCATTGGATGGACTGCGCCCATCTGAATCGTTTGGGAAGACAGTCATGTTCTCCAGTGTCACAGGCAAAGTGATTGACAACGCTGCACTTGCTGCCCCGTCATACTGGGTGTCAAACATGGTCAGCCCGGTGCGATTCAGTCAAGCCGTGGAGGCTGCTATCGAGTACAACCCGACTAAGAAGCGTACTGCTGGTAGCTCTCAGTTTGTTGACCTCATTGTCGAGATTGGCCCGCACTCGGCACTTCAAGGCCCCTTGAAGCAAATCTTAGATGCAAACCGGTCCAAGCTGAAACATGACGTTCCGTATATCTCTGTTATCTCACGCAATGTGGACGCTGTGAGAAGCTGCCTCGATGCCATTGGAAAGCTGGCCCAACGAGGCCACCCCGTGGACATTTCTCGAGTGCATGTAATGACGGAAAATGAGAGTCAGCGACCCCAGTTCCTTACCAACTTGCCTCCATTTGCCTGGAATCATTCCACAAAGTACTGGTACGAATCTGCTGTCTCGGCAGCGTTCCGTCACCGGAAACTTCCTCGGTACGATCTCGTCGGAGCACTCAGCGAGCATTCTACTGACGTTGAGCCCTGCTGGACCAACTATCTACGTGTCTCAGAGGCTCCCTGGATTGAACATCACAAGGTCCAGGGTACGATCCTGTATCCGCTGTCAGGCATGATGGTCATGGCTATCGAAGCTGCTCGCCAGATTGCAGACCACACCAAGGAAATCGACGGATTCCAGATTCGTGATGTTTCTGTTGGTAAAGCCATGGTCCTAGCTAGTGACGCTCCTACAGAGACGAGGCTTCAATTCCGACCACGTAGAGCAGGTACTCGTCTTCCAGATGCTTTCTGGAATGAATTCACCATCTCGTGTAGGAGTCGATCTGGTGTTTGGACCCAGCACTGTACGGGTCTTATCGCCGTCAAGTACGTGGCAGAACACAATCCGACATTCCATAATGAAGAAGAAGCGTCGTCGCGTCGACATCGCGCAGAGTACGAAAGACTATCCACCGCAGGATTCAAGCCTGATGATCCCCGTCAGGTTTATGCCTCAGTATGTCTGCCCCCATCTAGACTAACTGATTGCAAAATATGCCATACTAATCTTTTCTATAGCTTGCCGAACTTGGACTCCAGTGGGGACCGACATTCACGGGTCTGGTGCACATCAGCTCCGGCGACTTTGAAGCTCACTGTGAACTCGAAATCCCAGATACTAGGAAATTCATGCCAGAAGGCTTCGAGTATCCTCACGTTATTCACCCAGCTGCATTGGATAACTTCATTCAAATGGTTATCCCAGCCTGTACACCTGCTGGAGTTCAACTAGAAAAAGCAAAGATTCCTCGATTTATCGAAAGCATATATATTTCCAGCAAGATTAACTCCAAGCCTGGCACTCGGTACTATGGTTACTCAAAGTCAAGGCCATACGGCTACAATGAATCTGTTGGAACTATTGTTGCATCTGACGAAGCTTGGGAGAAGCCTATGGTCATCATAGAGGGTTGCAGAATCATTTCTCTTGAGAACATGACAGATGGCCTCTCTACTGAGTCGGCAGCGACAACCACGTCCTTGAGAAAGCTTGGTGCCCACACAGAATGGGAAATTGACTTGGAGCAGATGTCCTTGGATACTGCTCAAGCATTTTTCTCTCCTTACGGCGCCACCATCCCCGACGCAGATGTTGATGTCGTTCGTGATTTGGAGCTAGCATCATTCATCTTCTGCAAGAGGGTGCTTAGTCGATTCTCAGAGGAAGATTCCAAGAGCTTCGCACCGCATCACCGTATTTTCTACGAGTACATGCGTCACAGATATGAACTTGCAGAGCAGGGCAAACTCGACTGCCAAACGGTCGGGAAGGATTCGGTCGACTGGCTGAATATGACCAAAGAACAAGAAGACGAAGTTCTGGCACGTGTAGCTGAAGCATCAGTTGATGGAAAGCTCCTTTGCCAACAGGGTTTCCACTTTGACGAGATCTTGCGCGGCGAGCTCGAGCCTCTCCAGGTCTTGATGCAGGATAGTCTCCTGACACACTATTATAGGAATGCTCTAGGAACTGACAAGTGGAACCCGATCATTGCCAAATATGTACAACTCAAGTCGCACAAGAAGCCCCTCCGAATTCTCGAGGTCGGCGCAGGTACAGGAGGCACCACCTCAGTCATTCTCGCAGCCCTGGGCCAGCGGGAGGAGGCTGCCGCCAGGCTTGAGTCTTATACATTCACTGACATTAGTGGTGGCTTCTTTGGTGCTGCCGCCGCTGATTTTGACGAATGGGCTCCATTTTTGGAGTATAAGGTACTCGATATTGAGAAGTCTCCAGTGCAGCAAGGCATCCAAACTGGCGTTTACGACATGGTTGTGGCCAACAATGTTTTGCATGCAACCTCAGCTATTAGCACGACTCTGGCTCACTGCAGAGAGTTACTAAAGCCGTAAGTGTATTCGATTCCCTCCGTCTAATTACCATTTTTACTGACAGTTTGGTACCTTAGGGGTGGTATTCTGTTGCTCGGAGAGCTTACCACTACCCTGGCGAGAGTTCCTATGATCTTTGGATCTCTCCCTGGATGGTGGGCAGGTATGTAATAATCGCGATTCGATTTCATTATGCCACACAGTTGGCTGACAGAGTAAACTAGGCGAGAATGATGGCCGTAAATGGGGCCCCAGACTCTCAGAAGGGCTGTGGGACACTCGACTCCGTGAACAGGGCTTCAGCGGCGTCGATTTGACATTCCGCGATCACAGTACTGAGCACTACTCGATTTCACTTATGTTTTCCACTGCTAGTCCCTTACCTCAACCGGAGCTTCCTAGAAACATTACAGTTGTCACGCCTTCAACCCCGAGCACCGCTACAAAGGCACTGACCTCGAAATTGGTGGCAAAGTATTCATCTGTGGCCAATGTTGCTGTCAAATCTCTTGGCGAAATATCCACTTCCGATCTGAGCAATGAGACGACAGTTGCTTTGCTTGAAGCTGAGACGCCTCTTTTGCAAGACATTAGCAGTGCAGATTTTGAAGCCGTCAAACACCTGCTTCTTACCTCTCAGCACACCCTCTGGTTTACTAGAGGAGGTGCTTTAGAGACCCCCAATCCTGGGGCCAACTTGATTGCAGGATTGGCACGAACAATAAGAGGAGAGATTCCGAGCATGTTGCTAACCACATTGGATCTGGACCCGTCTGATGCCATCGACTCTGTCGACTCATTGTCTGGAATCGACAAGGTGCTCCGTTCCATGACACAGGCGAGCCAAACTGAGCGTCCGGACTGGGAGTACGCACTACAAGGAGGACAACTTCACGTCTTACGTCTGACACCTAACAAGGCAGTCAATGCAATGTTCGAGGCCAGTAAGACTGAGCAGTCTGTCTCCATGCTCCCATTCAACCAACCAGTACGTGCGCTTGCTCTGGCAATCAAGACGCCTGGTATGCTCGACACGTTCCAATTTGTCGATGATGAGGAACATCCCAAGCCTTTGAAGAGTCATGAAGTTGAGATTGAGGTCAAGGCTGTTGGCATGAACTTCCACGACGTCATGATTTCGATGGGTCAGATTGCTGATACCGATCTGGGAGTTGAATGCAGCGGTGTCGTTACTCGTGTCGGTGACGGCGTTACCAAGTACAAGCTAGGTGATCGGGTTATCACGTTCCGTTTGGGTTGTTTCCGTACTTTCTTACGCAACCCCGAAGGCATGTTTGAAAAGATTCCTGACACTTTATCCTTTGAGGACGCTGCTTCAATTCCTTGCGTATACTCCACGGTGTATTACTCGCTGTTCTATGTGGCTCGCTTGGAGCGCCACGAGACTATCCTTATTCATGCTGCCGCTGGTGGTCTAGGACAAGCCGCAATTATCCTTGCACAGCACATCGGCGCTGAGATCTTCGTTACTGTGTCTTCGGAAACCAAGAAGCAGTTCCTCATCGACACGTACGGCATTCTACCTGACCATGTTTTCAACAGTAGAGATCACAGCTTTGCAGCCGGAATCAAGCGTATGACCAATCAGAAGGGCGTGGATGTTGTTTTGAACTCGTTGGCTGGCGAGGCTCTGCGACAGACTTGGCTTTGCGTGGCACCTTTCGGCCGCTTTATTGAACTCGGTAAGAAGGACATTGGTAAGTCTATATCCTTCAGGAATTACGTATCGATTATTAACCCAAGCTATAGTTGGAAACACTGGTATCGATATGAGCAAATTCATGGACAACATTGCTTTTGTCGGTGTTAACATGCTTTCGGTTTATCGTGATAACATTCCATTGTTTGGTCGTATCATGGCCGACGTCATGAAGGCCCTGGCTGATGGTATCATCCGACCGGTGCAGCCGTTGAGGGTCATGAATTTTTCACAGATCGAAGAGGCCTTCCGTATTATGCAATCCGGAAAGCACATTGGCAAGATGGTTCTCAGCGCCGGACCTGAGGATCTTGTTCCGGTACGTAAACATACTACAAGGTCAGACTTTGAACAAATGTGGGGTGCTAATAGGCAACACGTATAGATTGTTTCCCAGAAGAGCAAGCCATACTCCTTCTCTCAGGATGCGACGTACATGATTCCAGGAGGTCTGGGTGGTCTCGGCCGTTCGATCGCCGCCTGGATGGTGGATCAGGGTGCGCGACATGTTGTTTTCACAAGCCGCTCCGGGGCTACAAAGCCACCAGCTCGCAAGCTGGTGGATGAGTTAACTAAGAAGGGAGCGAAGATTCTCGCATTCGCATGTGATATCAGCAACGCCTCCGAGCTCATGGACGTACTCAAGGCTGTCAAAGACAACAAGTTTCCCCCTATCAAGGGCGTCGTTAACTGCGCTATGCAGCTTCAGGTAAATAATCTGACTTGGTATGCACTGAATATTTGGAGTAAAAAGGTGCTAATCAATATGTAGGACGTGTTATTCGAGAACATGAGCCTTGAGGACTTCAATGCTGCTATCAGGCCCAAGGTTTACACCACCAAGAATTTGCACGATCTTCTACCGAGAGACATAGATTTCTTTATTTGCCTTTCGTCGACTGGAGGCATTGTTGGATCTCGTGGCCAAGGAAATTATAACGCGGGTGAGTTACGGAATAATGCCATTCTGAATCCGGCTTTTGAGAATGACATATGCTGATATACTCATCTAGGCAACACCTACCAAGATGCGATAGCCCATTATAGGAGATCTCAGGGTCTGCCGGCAACCAGTATCAATCTTGGTGTCGTACTTGGTGTAGGTATTACAGCTGAACGTGGAGAGATTTTGTCGTACCTTAAGACGGGAGCCATGATTGGTATCCACGAGCAAGAAGTCTTGGCTGTCGTCCAAGCCGCCATGTCTGGGGAAATGCCAATTCAAGCTGTCGTTGGTCTTGCAACTGGTGGCCACCTCGAGAAGAATGGACATGAAGATCCGTTCTGGTTCAGTGAGGCACGGTTCGGGCCTCTGCGCATCTTCGACACTCAGCAGTTGCAGGCAAGCAGAGCCGGCGACTCGGGCGACTCTGGCGCTGATCTCCAGGCTGTGTTGCGAGGAGCAAGTACTCTGGCGGAGGCGGCAGATGCGGTCTGTGTGGCTCTTGTGCGCAAGCTGGCCAAGGCCATGATGGTGGAGATTGAGGACCTTGATCCAACCAGGCCGGCAAACTCTTACGGTGTCGACAGCTTGGTTGCTGTTGAGGTCCGCGCCTGGGTTTTCAAGGAAGTGAAGAGCGACGTTTCGGTGTTTGATATTCTGAGCAACATGCCTTTAGCGTCTCTGGCTACCAAGATTGCTGCAAAGTCGTCCCTTTTGCCGCCGACTATAGCAGGAACAGAGGATGATGCGTAAACTTTTCAGTCTGAACTGCCTTGTGACAATGAAGAGTTATTTAGTTATATACCTACCGGGTAGTACTGAATATATATGTATGCATGTGCGCATGACCATCGCCAAATAACATTCAGAGCATTCTGCTTCTGATTTTGTTTCTGTTTAGCTCCGGCGATCTACAAGCAAATGTGGTCTTGATTTCGCAAAATATCCACTCTAAGCTATGGACAAGACTAAGTCCAGTGAGGCCTGGTAAATGAGACGCATACTCCGTACACTAAGTAATTTAGCATCAATCGCAGTGAATTTCTCGCTTTATTTATATAATCTGTTTATAATTCATGAGTACGCGACGGTACGTTCACCTGATAAGGTCATCTCGCTTTGTCTAATTGCGGATCTTAAGCTCTGAACAGTGCGTTTCCATTCTTGTATCGTGGGAATCCTTGGAACTTGAGGTAAAGCTCTCCAGTTCCTGGCCCCTGGCCGACAATTTCATTCTGGCGTTGCTTCAGTTCATTGACATCCCAAGCAGCAAATACCAGCTTGCCATCAAGGAACTTTGCCTCGGAAGAAGCGATCCAGACAAGGAAATCGGATACGAGAGAGACTGAGCGAAAAGAGGAAAAGCCGATATGTCAGTTCCTATATATTTATGAGATAGATGGTTGTGAAACTTACTGTCATCCTTTTCCCACTCTGGTTTCATCGACTTTTCGAGCTGCCGCGACATTGCAGTCTCGTAGTACCCAGGGTGCACATTGTGAAGCCGTACATGTTGGTTCTCCGCTACAAAACATTCTAGGACCTTGATAGCGGCCATCTTGCTGCTCACATAGGCGGCCATGCCTGGGAGAGGAGGGGCAAAAATGCCAGCAGTGGTCAAATTGATAAAAGTAATGGTCTTTTCAACGGTTGGCTTGGCCTTGGTAGGGTTCTCGTCGTCTTGGGGTACCACGGGTTTCGGGTTAACCTCAACGAAAGCTTGCGCCACCGCCAGCGTTCCGACGACGGTGGTTTTGAAGCCATCGATAAATGTGAAAGTATCAGCCTCATTGAAAGGAACAACCGGAGCCAAGACACCAGCGGCGTGAACTAATATGTCAATGCTGCCAAACTTTTTTGCGACTAGCCCAAATACTTTGTGAACATTTCGAGAATCACACAGATCGACCTCATAGGTTTCCACCTCCAAGGAGGGATGACGAGACGCGATAAGATTCTTAGTTTTTTCCAGAGTAGCTGAGTTGCGGCCAAGGAGGATGAGGGCCTTCGGCTTAGATTCAGCAAAGGACAAGGCTGTGGCGCTGCCAATGCCACCAGTGGCTCCAGTGATCAAGACAACCTTGCCCGCGGTTGAGAGGTCGGGCAATGTGGGAGCGATATGGTCATAGGTCTTCTTGTGAACCGTCTCTGTGTAGGACCATACTATTTCCTGTTCTGCCATTTTGTCGAAACGTAAAGTTCAGTCGAGATGGTTTTGGTGTGTAAACGGTATGAAGAGCAGCGGAAAAATTGTAATATGAAAGTATGGAAAGTTGGATGCCTCGACATTGGCAACACGACTCATTCTGCCTGCTTTTATACACGAAAAGCATAACGCAAATACGTGTACATACATACATGTAGCCATCGGGAAACGGCGTTGGTGGTGAAACACTGTGTGATGTAATTGTTGTTGGGAGGAATGAGCAACTCGCACCAAAATCCCCGTTACATCGCATTAGTTTTAGCATATGGATCCTTCGGTGTTTCTCGCAAGTGCGATGATACTCAAAAGTCCGTTGGCTCATGCATCCGGCCGCAGCCCCCAATAATGCGGATTCAATCCTTTTATCCTTCACCATTCACGTACTTTTGTGTCACAGGAAGCGAGCCACTTCCGGTGTGCGGCTGAGCAACATTTGAGAGACATTAGCGACATGCAAATCAATGTCTCAGCTGAGTGGCTTGCCGCTATATCGAGACGAGACGTACTGCGAGCTTCAGGTGGTTATTACGGGAGATTGAATACAGACGCATGTATATAGCATTAATCTCATTACATGTATGTACATAAAGACGTTACAGATATTTTGGTGCCGCAAGTATACATGCGCCCGGCATCGCCATATTGTTTCGCATCAGAAACCTACCTCCGAGACTACATTTTGCAATATACATTGTTTCAAACACCATGGAGGTCACGAGTGAACTTGATTGCGGAACTTCTCTGCCGCCCCCAGTCGCATCACTCGATCATCTAATGGATGTCGAAAGTTTTGTCGCCTCGGTTGGTGACCTCTTGAGCCCCCCTGACTTTGATACATTCGATTTCGAGAACAAAAGCCTCTCGCCAAAGTGGCTTGACGACGTCTTCTCCATAACGCCCCCATCATCTACAGACTTTATTCCTCCACCCAATGGCGAGAACAAGAGCCTACCTTTGGAAACCAACGCACCTTCTGCAGAACCACAGAATTGTCAAAACCGACAAGGCCTTTGCATCAGCTTAGCAACAGGACTCCTCAAGTCAATGCATTCCAGTTCACCGTCATGTCTCTTAGGCAGCCATGATGGCAAGCCGCAGGTGTCTCGGGCAGTGGACATTGTCTTGTCCGCCAACTACGAGGCTTTGCAGTCCATGCGGGGCTTACTCCGATGCCCCTGCTATTACACAAGCCCTCAGTTACAACTTCTTGTGACAATTGTCTGCGCTGAGGCCATCGCGTGGTACTGGCGTATTATCGACACTTATAGCCACTACCGTAGCACGAATATGGATAGCGGCATCCTACCAACGGAGAGAGTCGAGATGTCGCGGCGATCTTTCTTCATTGGTGACCAGTGCCTGGAAAGCCACTTGGAGGCGAAGCTTATTAGCCAAGTTGTTTCTAGTAGGCTCCAGGAACTGGAAGATCTGATCGGAGACATTTCATGGAATACGGAACAATCGGCAGTCATTACTAGTGAACCTAAAAATCATCCAATGTACAGTGCAGTACATCTTAGAATGGATGCTTTCCTCAATACTCAGTTGGCTGCTGTTCGCCGGGAACTATTCAACTTACAGTATGAATCCCAGAGTCATAACGAAGAGACTCCCGGTCAAAGGTACTACAGACCAACAGCCAGATAAAGGGTTTAGACGGAATGTCTATCACCTGGTGTGCAAAATTCTGGAAAGATGCCACACGCACTTGTTAGATAGAGAACTGAGCATTGCAATAATTTACGCGACAGTCCACTCCATAGACTCAATTGAACTGTCGATCTTTAATCATAGAACTAGCATGCGACAAGCTTAACCTGGGGGGCTGAAATGCAAAATAGCCCAAGGAACGAATGTCTATGCAGGGTTACTAGGACTTTCGCATTGAAGGAGAATAGTGATCTCCGCGCATTACTCTTTTGCCTCGGAATGCCATGTGATTTGCCTCCATTCAATATTCTAGTTAATATTTCACGAAGACAGCCGAAAGACATTTGTTCAGCTTCCCCTGCATGCTCCTCATCTCCTATCTAAAATTAGCGCCGAGGGCTTCCATAAACAGAAGGTTACTGCGCGTTGGTTGGGCCAAAGTCGGGATCCGAGGATCCCTGTAGCTTACATACGATGATGGGGCGAAGTTAATGGGGCGAAAACTTGGGCCACGAAGGCATCGCTGGATTCAGGATTACATCTAGCAGTCTGCGCCGGAACAGCCGCTGGCATAGCCTTTTGAGGCTTCACGTAGACCATCAATATTGCCTCTCGATTTTTTTTCCCCATCGGAATCCGTGTCGTGTGCGGTTGATGCCGACATCCCGACTAACATCACACCAGCATCAATACGGGGGATCAAGAGTGCCCCCAAGGCGTCTAAACCCTGCCACAAGCAGGCTACGAGGCTCTTTGTAGTTAGAAGAAGCGCGTCTATTTTCATCACAGCTGAGAGGCATCCTATGGTTGACCAGGCATCCCTTCATACGTGAAAGCCTCACTTTTAGACAATGAATAGGAAGAAGTCATATATATTTATAAGAATCTTGATGGCCATTAATATCTTAGATAGAGACCATGAAGAAGAAGATATTCAGACATTCGTTCATTGACCTCAATTTACTTACATGATATTGAACTGAAACTATCATTCTTTATCCTCTTTTTCCTCTTCATCTGTCGTTTCAACTTGGACTGTCTTGCATTTCAATCCCAGATTACTGCCAAAGTCTTTCATCTGAGTCGATAGATTCAAAATGTATCGATTCGTCCTCCATTTCCTTGTGGCAGCTTTACCAGCTGCGGCTTCTGTGGTGCAGACATGCAGACGCCTCCATACTCAGATTCCGGGCCGTGTCTTTTACCCAGACAGCGCAACGTACAATTCATCCATTTCCTCCTACTACAGTGGGCAGGAACGCGAATTAAATCCTAGCTGCATTTTCAGGCCCACAACCACCTCTGAAGTATCTCAGTTTATCAAGTTGATTACTGATTGCGGAGATGTCAAGTTTGCTGTTAGAGGTGGTGGCCACACTCTCTGGACCGGAGCCGCAAATATTGACGATGGCATCACGGTCGATATGCGTTCGTTGAACGGTTTGGATTTGAGCAAGGACCACAAAATTGCCCGTCTTGGCGGCGGTGCAGTTTTCAGTGACATTTACCCCAAGCTCGTGCCTTATAACTTGACGGTTATGGGAGGTCGTGTTCCAGGTATTGGAGCAGGTGGTTTTGTTACCGGCGGTACGTTCTCATATTTACCGTTTTCAAGTTTATACAAAGCTAACTTGTCCTCAGGTGGTATCACATTTTTATCGCGCAGACACGGCTACAGCTGTGATAACGTCTACGGCTATGAGGTTGTTCTTGCGAGCGGTAAAGTCGTCTATGCCACCGAGAGTTCTTATCCCGACCTCTGGCTCGCCCTGAAGGGTGGCTCTAACAACTTTGGCATTGTCACTCGATTTGATCTCG
This sequence comes from Trichoderma endophyticum, assembly GCA_035079535.1. Classification (NCBI taxonomy): domain Eukaryota; kingdom Fungi; phylum Ascomycota; class Sordariomycetes; order Hypocreales; family Hypocreaceae; genus Trichoderma; species Trichoderma endophyticum. The sequence continues at coordinate 472,040 of JAPMIQ010000001.1, forward strand.
CTACTTTCCCACTAGGAAACATGTGGTATAGCGATCTCAGTTATAACTACACTGATAGCGTGCTTTCGGCACATGCCAAAGCCTTCAGCAACTTCATGAAGCCCGCCAACTACGACAGCGCTGCCATGATGGGAGTATTCTTATATTATACAGGTCAAGGTTTCGGTGTCTCCGACGCCATGTGGTACGTTGAAGATGTTGCAAACCCAGCCGTTTATGACGCCTTCACCAAGATCCCCAACCTCGGTGGCACATCGGAGCTTGCCACTGTTGATAAAGTGGTGGAAGCATTTGGAGAAAATCTTCCTGCTACTACAGGCCGGTACGTAATAACTATGCTGTTTGAATCAGCTGCATTGGCTAATGTCGTTACGTATATCCTTACAGATCATATCAACTCACCTTGACTTTCCAAAACCCTCCTGCTGCCATCTACACGGAGTTGTTTCAAATCTGGGAAAAACGCATCACTGCTCTCGCCAATGTCAAGGGGCTCTTCATTGAGTTCCTCTTACAACCTCAGCCGGTTACTAATGGCACTAATATGTTTGGTCTTACTCCTGGGAAGACCGACGATGTGCTCATCGATATGACGGCTGCCTACAATAACGAGTCTGACGATGCATTGGTTGAATCGGTCATCAACGACATTGTCAACAAGCAAAGATCATTCCTGAAATCTCGTGGATATCTCCTCGACTTCATCTACCTCAACTACGCTGATATTTCACAGAACGTGCTTAGCACGTGGGGCAACAAGAGCCTCGCCAAACTCCGGGCTGTCAGCAAGAAGTATGATCCCAAGGGTGTGTTCCAAAAGAAATCTCCTGGCGGCTATAAGCTCTTCAAATAAATGTATGATATGGTGTCGCGTTGTATATGCACATTGTCATTATCTGTTGGTTGTATTCTTAGGGGCCAACTGTTCAGACTTGTAAGGCGAAGACTGACATTTGGCTACTTGAAGCTTGGCTGGAACTCAGACAAACGAATATGTATCAGGGCAGTTGGATTCCTTGTGTATGCTTTCTGTATTTTGCTTCTACTATAGACGCCGTAGTTAGTTGGATAGACAATGCTTCCTCTTTAAGACATTTACTCCAGTGATAAAGTCTGTGTCATATATAAATCGCACATAATTGGATTATTCAATCACCCTTTTCTTCGATTTACTTACTATAGTTAGATAATCCATGGAACTAATATAATGGCGCTGACTACTTGTGATTCTGATGTAGGGTATGCTGTTTCAGCAACTTGGCCCGGTAAGTAATTTACTGGCTTGTATCTCAACGGCGTTCAATCATTGCTGAAAAAGTGGTGCAAAAATTCTCAAATAAAATTCTAGGAGCTAATAATCTATCTTCTACGTACTAATCATCACACTTTGTGTTCTCAACCTATTGCGAACGGAGAATCCATCATCTAACCACCAGCAACACTGGGCATATTAACAATCTAGGATGGGCCCAAGCTCTATGACTTATTTTGATCCTTGCATCTCATGTCATCCAATCACTTACTCAGCCAGTTGATCAATTCCTGGACGGTAGGGCATTCAATGAAAATGGATGCCTGGACCTCAATGCCCAGCTCTGCTCGCAACTTGCCAGACAGCGCAAGCGACATCAAAGAATCCACGCCCAACTCAGCAAAAGCAGCCTCACCAGCCAAATCCTCCAACTCCAACCCCGTTTCATCCGCAATAAGCTCGAGACAGGCGGCTACGTGAGGGCTTTGTTCGCCACCTGCCTGCTTCTGCTTCTGCTGGGTAGGCGGCGGCGTCGGTGCAATGGGCTCTGGAAACTGCGTTGTGACAACTGGATCTTGCCTTGGTGGGTGCGGCACCACGGGCACTGGTGGCTTCGCCTTTTCAGATCCACGAGAAGCAGGGATGCTGCTAGTATGAGCAGGAATAGGACCTTGGTTGCGATTCTTCCCTGTCTGGCGAGATGGAAACATGATGGGCATCAAAGCACGCGGAACCCGCTTGAACTTGAGGCCTGCACACACACCCACAATTTTTTCGCCACGCAGAAGATATATGTCGCCTGCAAAGGCACCAGGCTCTCCCTCAACAGGAAACATGCGGACATAATTGCGATAAGTGACACTCGGGCTCGGCTCAAGCTTCTCAGCTAGCCGGAAATGATTCCATCCCGGTGTGATGTAAAAAAAGTCGCGAGAAGATCCAGCGTTTTCTCCAGTCCCTTGGACACCAAAGGCATTCATGACGAAACCAGCTAGCTGGAATGTACTGTCAATCCAGTGAGGAGGCGTATGCCAGGTGCCGTGATGGTCGACATCCAGTGTGATGTCTGCAGTCGCCTCCTGAGTGTCTTCGGCCAGTGCTACCCGCTGCATGCCACGATATCGCTCACCGTAGTCTACCACGTTTGCGAAGAGTTGGTACACGGCGCTCTGGGAGAGTCTACTCACTCTGCTGTTGGTTAAAAGATCTTCACCTGCCGCTGCCTTCCACAGCGAGTTGGCACGCGAAACAACGAGATGTGAAGCTATCTGCCACTCAGATTGCCAGGTTTGGGCATCTTCGTAGACGACTGTTGCTGTGGCGAATGCCTTGTCAGACTTGTGAGTACCATCAGGGTTTGCTGTATACAAGCTTATTTGAGTTTGCTTGTGTGACATATCCAAGACTCCCTCCGCTTGAATAAAGTGAGGCGGCGCTGACTCGGAATTCTTCTGATCGTATAGAACTTGCGCCTCTACCACCTCCATATTTCTCACATCCATGTATAACTTGTCAGCGTCAGGCACCATGCGTTTATACAAATATTCGCCAACAGTGAGGGTAAGATCTGCCCATATACTCTATAAAAGATGTGATTAGCGATACTTCTACAATTCTAGGGACAAAGGGGAAAAAGAAAAGGGTATCATACCCCGGTCACAACACTGCGTCCATTTATTTTATGTCCACTGGCTGCCCCAACCAAGTCGGGGTGGGCCAAGTTAGACAGAATTGTCACCCGTCCTCCAGACTCGGTGAATTCTTGATAAATGATTTGCTGTGCAGACGATGTAAAGAAAGACGGCGGCTGTGATTCCTTGTTTTTCTCCGGCTTCGCGATTCCGGGGTGCGCCTTGTCCAATGTCCATGTACCTTCGTATTGAAGCCAGTAATTCTTCTGATTCCATTGATACGACTCAAGGTGGACGAGGCGAAGAGATTTCTCATACGAGGCAAAATACTCATTCCATGCAACAGGTAGACCTAAGCAGTGCAGCGTTGCCAGACTTCCTGTCAAGGTGCAAAGCATATTATCACCTTGTCTCAGGGATGCTAAAGTTTGCGTCGATCCCTTCTCATAGTAATTGCGTGCGAAAGAAGTACAGACGGGCTGAGGTCCTATATCAACCCAAACAGCTTTATCGTCAACAAGACCATCCGCCTTAGCAGCATCCAGCGCAGCAACAAAATTGACAGGTTCACGCGTGGCACGCCGTAAATAGGTCTCGCTAATGATATCACCCTCGAAGACACACTGTCCGAGTAGTGGAGAGATAACCGGAATCACAGGGGCTTTGAATGTGACGCGTTTAGCCTCATCTTCGAAGGAGTCTAAAATGGGTTCCAGCTGCGCAGAATGAAAAGCAAACGGGATGTCAAGCAGAAGGCACTTGAGACCAGCATCTTGCAGCATGTCACGTATCGCAACCATATCTGCTCGTATGCCGCTGATGACGACGTCTGTGAGCCCATTGATACACGAGACTTCGTAATGGTGCGCCTGCTCACTCTGTTGGCACAGTTCGGCGATGCGGTCAGTCGAAGCACCTCGGACAGACAGCATGACATGGCTGCCAGGCTCGCAAGCGGCGAGCGTAAGCTTGGCTCTCTTGCCTACTAGATACAGGGCGTCTGCCACAGACAAGACGCCAGCCGTAACGAATGCAGCATATTCTCCCAAGCTATGACCGATAACGGCTCCAGGTGTAATACCAAGTAGTCTCCAATACTGTGCCAATGCAATCTGTAAGACTACCAAGGCGAGCTGAACGACTAATGGGCTCTCCACCGTCACTGTCGAAGAGATTGTGCTGGAGTCATCAGATGATGCTGGGGTTTCATAACCCGTCTGGCTACCCGTAGTGGACGAGTCCTTCGAATGGCCAACATCAATAAGATTCGCTGCATCACCAATGATAACGGCCAATACAGAAGGAAATCCCAAGCGACATACAACTCGATCCAGTTGGAGGACCTGGTCGCGAAACAAGGGCGCATGCTGGAACAATTTCTCGGCAGCACCTTGATAAAAACATCCTTGACCGGAAAAGGCAAACACAACAGCTCTTTGCTTGGCTGTGGAGACGTGTTTTGCATGTGCATCAATATTTTCAGCGGCAGCTTCCAGGAATTTGTGAAGCTGAGTAGTGCTAGCAACTGATGCAGCGATACGGATGTGATGGTGTATTCTCCTAGCACATGTTGTATAGGAGAGGTCCCTTAGTTTTGTCTCCTTATTGGTACCAAGATGGCGGAGTAAAGCGCTGATATTACCTCGAAGAGAGGCTTTGCTTTTAGCTGAGATGCAAACCACTTGGCAAGGTTGCTCTTCGCAGAAAGAGTCATGGTTGTCTCCTTGGGTACTTGGCAATGGTGCATCCTCGAGCAATAACGTTGTGTTTCCACCATGAGCACCGAAGCTGTTTACAACAGAGTAACGTTTTGTGCCATTGGACTTTGGGAGCCAGGGACTGTTTTCTAACAAGATACCGGCATTTCGGTTAGCCAAATGCTGAACCACCACTGGATTCATGGTCGTTTTGATGCCAACATGACGCGGAATTGCGTTGTGCTGATACATCAACAGAACCTTTATCAACGAGGCAATTCCTGCAGCAGCTTCACCATGGCCAATATTACATTTTACTGCGCCAAGATTCAGACGCTGTTCGGAGTTTCGACGACGACCTGAAGGCGCGAAGAAGTCGAGCACTGATTCTGATTCCACAGCGTCCCCGACTTGGGTTCCCGTACCGTGGAGCTCGACATAATTGACGTCCAGAGGATTGATACCCGCACTGTCCATTACTTGACGATAATTCTCTTTTTGAGCACCTGCGTGTGGCTGAGTGATAGAAATGCTTTCTGCCGAATGGTTTGTAGCGCCAGCTACGATAGTTGCCAATATGTTGTCGTTATCCGCAAGGGCATCGTCGAGCCGTTTGATGACCACTGAGCCGACTCCGTCTCCACGGCAGTATCCATCGGCAGCGGCATCCCACACCTTACACTGGCCTGTCTTAGACAAGAAATGCCCCTTGTTCAGCATGCAATAAATATCTGGATTGGTCTTTTCTCAGGTCAGCACCAATACCGTATGTTTTGGATCGCCTCTTATAACTCACAATAACGTTAAGACCTCCGGCGATAGCCGTATCAGCATCACCAGCCCACAGTGCCGAGCAGGCTGCATGAACAGCAGCTAAGCCACTAGAGCATGCCGTGTCGATGTTGAAGCTAGGCCCTTGGAATTTGAAGAAATAGTTGATGCGACCATTTCCGAAACCTCGTTCTGTACCAGGAATCCCATATGTACCAATCTTCTGGCTTGCATTTACCTCACGATAGTCATCGCTAGCCTGACCGTAGTAAGTTCCCACCCGTGACACATGAGATGAAGGTGTCCGATTCGGCACGAAACCGGACATCTCTAGCGCTTCATATGCCGTTACAAGTGCTAGACGTTGCATCGGGTCTGTTTGTTCAGCCTGTTGTAATGGTTTTATTGTTAGGCGGTCAAGCATCTAAGTTCAAATGTTGGAGTGTATCTTACCTCGCGCGGGGACATGTTGAAGAATCCAGCATCAAAATGTCCGGGATTAGCTATAAAGTTTCCAAATTTTGTCCCAATGCTGTTTTCCATCTCATCCGTAGGATCAAAATGCGCTTCGACATCGAATCTATCCGGGGGAACAATGGTGTGAGTATCAACACCGTTCACTAAAAGTTCCCAGAATTCCTCGGGGCTATCAGCACCGCCTGGCATACGACATGCCATACCAACGATGGCCAGCTTGGAGTTTTGTGGGGAGCTTGAGATTCCGTGAGGCTGATCAAATGCGTATTCATCTTGCATGACCCAATCCACCAGATCGTCCCGCTGTATATTGACAGATGGCAGTTTATCTGTAACGTCAGATATGACTGTGTCTGAAATGAGCGATGTCCTGTAATGAAGAATTTGGCATGACGACATGGCCAGTTCTGGGTTATGCGAAAGCTGCGCTACCACACCGTCGGCGAGCTTGTCAAAATACAACGGCTTAGTTAGAGCTTCGGTGCAGATGGCTTCTATCAAATGATAGGCATCTGATGCCATAAATGGGCCTCCTGTGTAAGGCGAGAGCAGTGGCAACTGGACAGAACGGGAGCCCCATCTCTCCCAGACTTTCGCTGTCTCAAGGATAGAACGGACATCGTCGAGGTCGTATACATTGGATACATGGCAAAGACCACCAGAAATTGGCAGCGGCGAGTGACGAGATGAGCCAAGTATCTCAGACTGGGAGAAGAGCTTCTCGAGACGAGCTGGAGGGCCAGTGACACCAACCGAGGCTTGATCAACATGACTGATGCTGACCTTAGTCAGAGGCACTGTCTCGTCAATCTCTTGTTGGCCGTTGAAGCGATCCAATTCCGCCTGAACTACTTCAGCTGGAACTCCTATTACCACGGAGGCCCAGCTAACGGATGATTTTGTTGATTTGTTACGATCCGTTGGCTCAAGGAGCTGTGAAATACGGCCCACATGAACACAAAAGGCAAAGGCCATCCGAACGCTCTCCACTCCATAATAGACAAGGTCTACGAGGGAAGTAGATACAGCTACAGCTGCGGCTGGAAAGAGGCCAACGCTGATGCCTGCCAAACAGGTTGCCGAGATGTTCTCCTCTGTTCCGTAGGAGTATGGAAGATCGTTTGCTTCATGGTGTCTAATTTTTGAAAGATATTTGTTAGCTTCAACTATCATCGAAGACGAGACATGAAAGAGCTATTCACAGGTGGGCGAAGCAGCGGAGAATAGCACCAACAAAACTCACCCGATGAGCATCGCAATCTCATAGATGCAGAGGAAAGCACCCTCCCATGTCCCACACAGAGAGCTAGCTTTGAGATTTTCCCAGTGAGAAGCCAGGGTAACGACATCGTGAAATGGCGGAACTTGGTCACGCAGTGGCCGTGGCAGCTTCTGGACTTCTTGTTTCAGGACCGAAGCGCACTCGTGCAAGAAGCGAGCTAGCTGAGAATATCGAGGTAACTTGGCATATCTATGGAGCCTGCGTACTAAATCTTTAACATCGCCGCTCGGAAACTCGTGACTGAGTAGTATGAACTTGGTAATTGTATCAGCGTCGATGTTGATGTCTAAAGGCTCGACGTGGGGCGAAGTGGCTCCGGAGGGAGTGTTGGCGTTTTCATTCATGGTCAAGGGGGATCGGCGTCAACCGTGTGTATGCATCAAATTCAGAGCCAATGCAAGAGTATTTTGAAGTAAATAGACTGTCCAAGGAAGTTTGAACACAAAGGGAATATGTATGAAAAAAGTGAAATTACTCTAAAAAGGAGATGGAGATGGGTAACCAGTCACAGATCCGAAGAGGGATGAAATGGACTATTAATCCCAATTTTGTCAGTGATATAACAGATGAATATCAATTTCGCCTCATTTTTTCGTATGCATAATACAGAAAAGGTTCAAAGCCATACGCTGATGATTCCTACACAGGATTGCCTTGTGTTCGAAACGTCAGCCGAGGCGACCACTTGAAGCCAAAAGCGGCTTGCCTAGTTCAGACTCAGATCTCACTCTGTTACACTTCTATCAAGAAAGACTATAATCAAAAGCTCGGAATCCGACTCGGTGGATTGTACTCTTTTCCCTCGGGTCCTTCGGGAATCCGTCGACAGTTGCCTCTATGACTGTGATATGAACGAGGTTTCAGAGACAATTTCTCCCCTCTCTCTTTCCGTTATGGGCATCATAATAATTTCATAGACTCAGTTTAAGATAAGACAATAAAGAAGAAGCATCAATAAGCTAGCTAATATGTTACACCTTTTGCAAACCAGTGTCGAGTCTTATCTGGTCCTACTAACTTTGAACTAACTTTGCCGTGCTCTGCCAACATGAACAGCACCTGGTTCAGTAGAGGTTTCAGAGCGGACTCGAATGTTACAGCGTCCTTGGAAACTTCTCCGTATAATCGGAGACCTATGTCTGATGTCGATAGGCCCATCTCACTGTCATCTTCATCATCGCCACTACCAGAGTCGCTTCCACTACTACGGCTACTACTTATACTACTGTCTTGGCCACTAGATGCGGCCTTCTGAACTAATGCCGCGTAGACCTGTTGCTCTCTAGAGTCTCTCTGCGCGATATAAGCTGCCATCTTACGTGGTAGGTCACGTATCACTGCTCCATGGCCAGGATAGCCAACAGAGCATCCCAAGCCTGCCATCAAGCGAAGACTTGCCGTGTAGTCTCCCAAGCACTCAGCTACACTGTAGCCGTGGCCTAATACGTTGTCTCCCGTAAACAACGCATTTTCCTCTTCCAACACGAAACAAGTGTGATCAGTGGTATGTCCAGGCGTCAACACTGCTCGTAGAGTCGCGCCCTCGGTTTGGAATATCTGACCGTTTTTGATGGCTTCTTGGCTTTTATTCGGCTGGTTCTTGTGAACCACTATGGTAGGATCGTGGGCAAGAAGATCCGCAACACCCCCGGTATGATCACCGTGCCAGTGCGTTAGAAGAACTTGAGAAATTGATATGTCATGATCCTCGAGGTATCTAGTCAAATTCACGGCCCATTGAGGGAGTCCCTGTCAATATTTGTCGTTAGTTTAGCAGATTCCATTTTATAGAGACAATACACTTAATTTAGGCACAACAATAGTATATAATTCTGTAAAGTAAAGTTGAAAGGCAGATGATCTGATAAGCGGCGTAGCGCTCGAAGGGGAACAGAAATGAAATACCTCTCCAGTATCAATGAGTATTCTGGTACTTCCGGTGCCGACGAGATAGGTGTTGGTTCCCTGAAGCTGCATGTCTCCTGGATTGCCGCCGAGGAATCGCACGATGCAATCAGATACATCATCATCAACTTCGGACAGCTCAGGCAGTTTGCTCCGTTGTGATGTAAGATACTCTGTCCAGAAGCCGGACGAGTAAAATCCCTTGGGTTTGGTGATTGAAGGCATAGAGATGGCAGTAACGAAAAGCGACTACTGATACAGAAAGTGAGTAAGAAAAAATTATGAGACAGATTGATAATGCATACGGAGATGTGTGCACCGGTGAGAAAAGGTTATAGACTTTGAACGTTAAGGCCAAATTAATCCAGGGTAGCGGTGTAAGTGATCAGCATTGGTGCTCCCCGAGACCATGCCAAAGATATCTTAATCCTCCTTAATAAAATCCTTTCAAGTTCGGATCTTTACGCCTATTGATGATTCCTCATTATAGTAACTACACAATAATCACATGTAGGTTATTCACGAAGCAATTGGCGCGAGTGCGTGAGGGTGTTATTGGCTAGCATGCCACTAAATTCGAGCAGATCGGTCTCAACTACAAGCAGCCCTACTAGATCCTGACAACTATATCGTTTCAGTCGTGTTGTAATTCGAATGAGGCGTGACGCCCGGTGTTACCGCCCTATCTCTGTATTGGATGGTAATCAGAAAATTGAACAACTGCCGTGTAAGATTTTACCGCCGTCGCGTAACTGTTGAGGTCGTCCAGCGTAAAGTTGGGGGTCGGATTCCGAGAGTAAGCAAGGCTGTTGCCAGGCGGCTCAAAAAAAAAAAAACGTCCCGAAATCCTTCCGATAGGATGTGGGATTGATTTGTAGGATGTTGAGACAAGCGCAAAAGCCACCAACAGTTACAGCATGTCAGCATCCTGACTGAATCCTGTACAGCATCAATCATGGAGGCAACAGGTGGAAGATGTTTCAAATTCGACTGCAACTTCTATTACTTGAATGAGAGCAGTATATATGCTTCCATTATCCGTTCATTCACATTCACATTCAACAACAAACACCAGCGCAGAATAGACAGCCATTGCTTTAATTTCAACCAAACACATAGAACATCTTATTTCTTCAATTTTTTGAACATTTACAAAAATGGCCACCATCCCGGAACAGTGCACGGTGCTGGTTATTGGTGGCGGACCAGCAGGCTCTTATGCTGCTTCGGCTCTTGCTCGAGAGGGTATCGAAGTAGTCCTCCTTGAGGCAGAAAAATTCCCGAGGTAGGTATCACTAGATGGCACTTGAACCAGCAATTATCTCACGCATATATTAGATATCACATTGGCGAAAGCATGCTTCCTTCCATGCGACACTTTCTCAAATTCATCGATGCCTACGAAAAGTGGGATGCCCATGGATTTAATATCAAGGTATTCATTTTCCACTCCGCTATCTAACCGTACCTAGTATAGAATATACGAAGTGCGGGAAAGAAAGAAATGTTGGCTGACGCCCAGAACAGAAAGGCGGTGCTTTCCGTCTCAATTGGACTCGACCAGAAACATGTAAGTCCCTTAAAGCCATTGGCGACCACTACTTCCTTAGCCACAATAAGTGACAAATCATTGGCTAAACAACCTCTCCTATCTCAGACACGGACTTCATCGCAGCTGGTGGACCTGGAGGCTACGCCTGGAACGTTGTTCGATCCGAGGCAGATGAGTTGCTGTTCAAGCATGCAGCGGAGTGCGGCGTCAAGACATTTGACGAAACCAAGGTAGCATCCATAGAGTTTGCTCCGGCCACTTCTGACTCTCAGAACCTGGGTCGCCCCGTATCCGCCACTTGGACTCGCAAAGATGGCAGCTCTGGCACAGTTTCGTTTGACTACGTCGTAGATGCATCAGGCCGAGCGGGTTTGATCAGCACCAAGTATCTGAAGAATCGATCATATAACCAGGGCCTCAAGAATGTTGCTAGCTGGGGATATTGGAAGAACGGCGGAGTTCACGGTGTTGGAACGCACAAAGAGGGCGCACCGTATTTTGAAGCACTCAAAGGTATGCTCCGATAGTCATTTGAACCCTCAATTATTATCGTGGAGGTGATTTACTGACACAAATGCTTGCTGTTCCTTAGACGGTAGTGGATGGGTTTGGTTCATCCCTCTCCACAATGGCCGTCACTCGGTCGGAGTTGTCCAAAACCAGGAAATGGCCGCCAAGAAGAAGCGAGAAATGGCTGAGCCATCTTCCAAAGGCTTCTACATTGAATCTCTGGACCTCGTTCCCGGCATCAAAGAACTACTTGCCAACGCCGAACTCGTTTCAGACATCAAGTCAGCGTCTGACTGGTCATACAGTGCCTCAAAATATGCATTCCCGGGTGTTCGCATCGCCGGAGATGCTGGTTCTTTCATTGATCCTTTTTTCTCCTCGGGCGTCCACCTGGCTCTTTCAGGCGGTCTGTCGGCAGCTACAACAATCGCTGCAGCCATTCGAGGAGATTGCAGTGAGGAAGTTGCCTCATCGTGGCACGATAAGAAGACAGCCGAGAGCTACACTCGCTTCCTCGTGGTGGTCTCGAGTGCATTGAAGCAGATCAGGTCTCAAGACGAGCCTGTTATTAACGATTTCGATGAGGCAACTTTTGAGAGAGCATTTGATCTCTTTAGACCCAGTATGTCAATTCCAGATTATTCTTCTACGGCGTATGAGCATTCTAACATTCTCTATTACAGTTATCCAAGGTCAAGCTGATGCAGACGCCAGAGGAAAGTTGACCCAGGCCGAAATTTCCAAGACTGTAGAATTCTGCTTCAAAGCATTTGCCCATGTCTCCTTCGAGGAGAAGGAGGCCTTGGTGAAGAAGCTCAAGGAACTCGGCCTCGATGGCGATGCTTACGATGAGAGCAACCGCAAGGCTCTCGATGAACTTGAGAAGAAGCTGACACCTGAAGAGCAGTCTATTTTGAAGACACTCAAGGGACGTCGCATGGTCCGTCCTGAGGATTCCCTCAACATTGACAACTTCACTCTTGATTCTATTGATGGTCTAGCCCCACGCCTTGAGCACGGCACACTGGGGTTGACCGTTGCTAAGAAGGCAGAAGTCAGCTTCACACGTCATGACCCGCTTTCATTCCTGAATGGTGAATCGAAGACTGCGAAGAAGGCATTGCAAAATGGTCACGTTGAGACCAATGGGAGCAACGAAGCTCACAGCAATAATGCCACTAACGGGGACAAGACATTGAATGGGAACAGCAAAAATGAAGATCAGTCAGTTGCAAGTCTCGTTGCAGGCCTCGTGGCTTCCGAGAAGAGTATCCCACCAGCATCACTTGACGAATCTAACAGGCACCGCTTGATTGCGTCGTTGCAAGAGTCTGCAGAGGAACTTGAAACTCCATACGATAGTATGCTGCGCTTCCTCAATGCTGTAAGTACATAGAGAAAAACAATATTATTTGCCATCGACTTGTTGCTAATGATGTTCTTGAAACAGGGTCGGCAAATCGCACTTATCAAGATTGGTGGTGATCTTGGAATCTTCAAGTCTCTAGCAGAGAGCAAGATGCCTTTGTCGTCCGAAGAGCTGGCCAAGCCCACCATGGCTGACCCGACTCTTGTTGGCCGCATCATGCGCTACTTGGTTGCTAATCGCCTTGCTGCAGAGACTGCTCCGGACCAATATGTGGCCAGGAAGATGACCTACGCTTTGGCAGATCCTCGAATCGAGAGCCCCATGCGCTTCTTCCATGCCGTCAGTAGCCCTGCTTTCCAAGCGCTGCCCGACTTCCTAAAGGAAACGGGATACCAGAACCGACCACAGGCTTCTGCTCTTCAAAAGGGTCTCAATACGGAACTGGGCCTCTTTCCTTGGTTGAAGCAGCACCCGGATCTGTTGAAGGACTTCCAAAGCCTCATGGGTATCCCTAAAGAAGGTAACTGTCTCGATGTGATTCCGCTCGAATCTGCTGTGATCAGTGATCACGAAGGCCCGCTATTCGTGGATATTGGCGGTAACACAGGCCACCAAGCAAAGCATTTGCTGGCCAAGTATCCTGAACTGGCTGGTCGTGTGGTGGTTCAGGACCGCGAGGAGACTATCAAGAATGCCTCAGACGTCAAGGGATTCCAGCTGATGGCACACGACTTTTTCAACACACAACCCGTCAAAGGTAAGTCTTGTGTTTCGAATATCTGAACTTGGATAAGTAGCTAACTGTGGTTAAAGGAGCCAAGTACTATTACCTGCGAGCCATTTTGCACAACTGGGATGACGATAAGGCGGCTCAGATCCTGTCTAACATTGTGCCATCTATGTCGGCTGATTCACTGGTGCTAATCGATGAGGTTGTCATTGCAGACCAGGGATCTCATGTCTGGCCTGCAGGCCTTGATCTCCAGATGTACACACTATTTGGATCTTCCGAGCGGACTGCGTCACAGTGGGATTCTATCCTCGACCGTGCTGGACTCCGTCCTGTAGCAGTCAAGAAATATGCACCAGTTATGGGAAGCTCCGTCATCTTTGCTGCCCCGAAGTTGGTGGGCACAAGCTTGAACGAGCAGCATTCGTTGGCGGATACATATGTTTCCAAGCCCACGACTGTTACTGTCAACTGAGACGTCATAGTTGCAACTCACTTATTGGGAGCAGCTCGATGGTGCTATTTGATGAACAATTCGACTGGTGTATCGCTCATATAGTAAAGCTCAGAATTAGGCTTAGATAGAAACCTCCCAAAAATATAGACATTGTTTAGCCTTGCGATTACATCAAAGATAGGAAGTTATGTGGAATTTTCACAGTAATATTGAGCATCATATTTGTCATATTGTAAGGAAACTTCTTCTTGTCTTAACTGCAACATGGCACGGTTGCGCGAAAGAAAATATCGTCGCCTCTGTATCATTCTTTTTCCTCTTCCAAGACAGCTCGAAAAGCTTGTAACATGTCAGCTTTTAGATCCTCCCAGTGTTCTACTCCAATGCTAACACGGAGCAGCGTAGGATCTGCTTCAGGATCTGTCATTGTCCTCCACTCAATCAGGCTCTCAACTCCACCAAGACTGGTTGAATGAGAGAACAGCTTCAACTTGCTAGGAAATCTATTGGCCATACTTCGATATTTCAAGCATATAGAGAAGACGGGCCCAAAGCCGTTTGGCATTTGAGACTTGAGCCATCCTTGCTCCAGATCAGCCACCTGGAGAGATGCGTGGGTGATGCTGGCGAGAGTGGCCTTGATAATTTGTGATTCCGACTTTTCCTGCACCCCATTGGTTTCATTAGCTTTGAGGGCTGTGCTGAGCCATTGAACCAATTTTGTGGTCGTTTCGCTCTGTCGTACAACTCGAAGATGAAGAGTTCTCATGCTGCGAACGCCAAGCCAGCCTTCAAGACTGCCCATCACGCCGCCCAAGAAGAAGCGCTCTTTCTTCAACTGCGTATACCACTCTCGATTATTTGTTGCAACGACACCACAGAGCATGTCACTGTGTCCTCCAAGGTATTTGGTCCCGGAGTGAAGTACAATGTCGGCACCATGTACGAATGGGTCTTGAAGGCCTGGAGGGCCAAACGTGGCATCCACGACTAAGATGGCGCCCCTCGAGTGTGCCTTATTGGCGAAATCCTGGATATTCATAGCGACACCAGTAGGATTGACAGGAGTCTCCAGGAAGATGACATCTCCTGTTTCAAGATCTTCTGCCGCGCAATCCAAAGGCAGCTTCTTCATTCCATTTAGGCCACTGACGAGCGCGATTGTTCCATGGCATCCGGGATATCCTTTGCCAATGGATATCTGGCGAGGCTTAAGACAAAATAATACGCCTAATAAAGCTGCCAGTCCGGATGTATATGTCAGTGAGGGCGCCTTAAGAAGAGACGTAAGTACTGTTTCGAATCTGGTTGTGTTGGGATTTGTCAGACGAGCGTAAACGTGGCTTTTGTCTTCCGGCTACGAGTAATCCTTCAGTCAGTCTTCCATATGAGGGGGAATTAGAATGTAGTTGCAACTTACACTTCGATGCCTTAATGGAACGAGTTGCGCAGGATCTGAGGGAAACCGAAAAGTGCTTGCCACATGGAGAGGTGGTGCCACATCATTGGTCACATCCAACTCATCGTCAGCATGTAGTGCAGAGGTTTCCGGATGATACTCCATAGTAACAACTTTTCCAAATCTAGTTTGAATACGATTGTCAGAAGAATGTTATAGAAGTAGTTGTTTGATGCAAAATGATGCAGAGAGAATACCTGGAGACATACATCTTATAAATAAACCGAGCGAAATCGGAGCCCACAACATGGATCACTTCTTTCCATTCATCAACTACCGCATCTATCCGGGTTTCTTTTCTTCAACCCCTTGAGGCTAGATCCTACGTCGAATACGGGATATCTACTGAATAAGTGGAGATATCTTGGTCGGAAGTAGTTGAGGTGCAGCTCTAGTTCGTGGGGTTGTTGCCATGCAAGCTATGATCAGCATGTAAGGAATTGTGTTTGTCAAATTAGTCATTTATAATTGTGTCTTGTTGGGGCCACGTTGTACCGTTGATGATGTAAAACGGATCAACCTATTCAGTCATGTAATACGCACTTTTATGTCAGGTATCAACCGTGTAATTTTTACAAGGTCATATAACACCTGTCATGGAATCAATTGTCCAGATAAACTCGAATCATAGTTAACAAATCAAATTGTATTGGTCATTGCGTAGATGATGCTCTCATTGATAAGGTGTCGTAACACCCGTTACTTGCTAAGCGCCAATCAGCACCCGATGGTTTACTTCTTTCGATATGCTGTAGATGGGCGGAAGAGGAAATTGCCTCGGAAAGCTAACGCCATTGGGTAGTGACCCACGGGAGTTGGGGATTTCTCATCTATTGCTAATATGCTCCCCAGATTGCCGCCCGAGATGCAGCGGCTTACTCGGAAAACTAACCTTAATTTATTATACAATTGCTTGATACAGTAGTAGCTATAATGCCGATGACCCGTCATAGGGTGCTATTCCTAGTATATGGTGAATCGAAACAATGTCGTAGAAAAGTAAGCGTAGCAGAATACTACCACTGCTATAAAAGCATCGGTCCATCGTCCAACCATATGCATCGAGATTCACACCATTTCGTCGAGTATTTAGCCGGTACCTAATTCTCGACGGAGAATAAAATAACCCAATGGCGTTATCTACCTGGGCTATATATGCATAAAACATTTCCGAGGCTACCGTTGAAGCTGTTGCCTACGCCCATCCTCGCCTACTGAATCTAAACGCCATGGCGGCAAATTTTTCCGGATGGCACACTTTATCCTATGGCAGATGTTGGAATGTGTCACCAGGGTCTTGGCGCTTTCACCTCCCCGGATCAAATACTTGTGGCTGCCCAAGAGCTATTGGTGCCTGTAGATCCGAGAGGGAGTTCGCCTTGCTCTCGGTTGTTTAGCTCGATCTCCTTCAGCTGCTGGTTCCGTTATCTCTTCAGCCGCGGATGGTTACAAGTACTTTCACATACTACCGCAATATTGATTAATTTTAACAAGATTCAGGAATTACTCAGTATCTCATACCCCAAATTGCTTGATAGCAAACGCGTCTTAGGAGCTATCAGGAATCGATATTTCATCGCCACTTCATGCATACCGCATCAAGTAGGTAGAGGACGTAATTCTGCCTTCTAATTGGAAGCTATAGATATTCTCAGATCTCAGAAGAAAGCAAAATAACGATAGTGGCGGATACTTGAACGACCTGGATAGATAAAGTTGTTCTCCTCATTCCAGTACGCATGAAACATTGTATAAAGATAACCGCCAAATGCTGGTTTAGCACCGCTAAAAGATTATTAATTCAGTCGAGATATATACGCGATATTAATGTACAGGAAGAACTCTATCACCCTGCTAACTCTGCAGGGGGTCGAAGCTCTTGGTTCAGCTTCCCTCGAGCATCCAGCTCAGCCATTGTCTTTTGCTGGCTATCGAGCTCTTGCACTGGTCTCTGAGCTGTAGTGTCGGCAGATGCTTTCCTTTGACGAAGTTTCCAGATCAAAAATGCAACCACGGCAATGAGTATTACTCCAACTGCGACGCCGACACCAATGCCGGCTTTTGCTCCGCTGGATAGGCCAGAAGATTGGTCGCTCTGGCTCGGACTAGAGTTTGTTGGGGCAGCGCTTGTTGTAGTTGTTGTGGTTGTTGCTCTCGTGGGTGCTCTTGACGTAGTTGATGGGGTGCCAGTGAACACAGTACCGACAACCTTGTATACAGTCGCTCCATTATCCCATGTCGCCCATACTTGTGGATTTTTTGGCAGAACGTTGAATCGGCCGGCCCCGGAATTGCAGCAACCATTTGTATGATCACAACAGTACGATGTGTCGGTGTTGGTGACGTTAGAGCAGGATATTAGATCGGTTCCTCCAGTGTCCGCACCTATTCAATCGCATTCATGTTAGACACGGTCATCTACCAGATTACCAAGCTACTAAGAAAGGAGCTGAAAAGGGGAGCAAAGAGTTGATGTCATACTAAGGCAGAAGTTGGCGCACTCAGGAGAGTTCCAGTTCTTGTCGCTACAAGAACCCCGAATAATATTCCCATCGTTCGATTGGCACAGCTTGTTGGAAAGACACGCAGCTCCAAGTCCTCCGCCGCAGCACGCACTTTGTTTCGCGTTGGGATCACATGGAAAATCGCTTGACGGGCTTCCGTTAGGATAGTAGCATTGTTTGAGAGCTGCCGAGCAGGGGACCAGCAGCTGTAAGAATGTGCCGAGGAAAACGAGCGTCTTCATAGTGAAATGCGCCAGTCCAGCCAAATAATACCCGCGAAGAAAACATTAAGGAGTAGAAAAACAGAAGCCTAAGCGCCGGCCATCATAGCAGATCAAATATCGACACATCCGATTAGCAATCCTACCTCGACATCATTGTGCGTGAAACGACAATCAGGCTAGGGCACACTGGAAATAGCATCAAACTGCCTTGCAACATCTTGTTTTTGTAGCCTTTGCACTGGAAGGATTCGAGCTAATGCAGGGAGAGAGGCAGGCATAAGCCCAGGGTGAAATTGAAGAGTTGCAGGGAGCGCGACTCTGGCCAGCATCAGCCCGCTACCAAAAGGAATCTTGTCACAAAATCCCAATGAATTTTCCTATATTCTTCAAATTGTAGGAGAAGATGGTCTCACAATTTGTGCTCAAGTGATGAACAGTTGCAGGGAATGACATCGTGTCTGTTGGCTGCTCAGTGATAACCGTCAAACTAAGCGCTGTCAGGTTGCACGGCTGTGTGTTTCGTAAATTCTCACCAATAGGAACGAGGCTCCGTCGGTTACAAGCTTAAGTCTAAGCGGCCATGGAAGAAAAGTCCCACCCACTTGCTGATCCTTTGACATGAGTTGTCGCATGATTGGGCCAGGATTCCTGTCTGTGCCCATGTTAGTTTCAGTTTGGTCAGCATATCATTTCCCTAACTGCAAATGTTAGTAGGGAAGAGGTAGTGATGGCAGCAGGTATCATGGGTCTCTTCAGCTGTCATATTCGAACTACGGCGTTGTCACTGGGGTGGAATCGCCGAGTTAGCCCAACTGGAGTCCTAAGGATTATTGGCGACAGCCCATGGAAACACCAAGAAAAGAAACGGTAATATAATATCCACAAAGGAAGTGATTATTTCGTCTTCCAATACCGCTAGCAGTGCACTTCGCGAATGACGAGCACGTTGTTCGCCTCTGCTTTGCGTGCATATTAAATACAATACTCTATACCATTTCCATTTACACATCCATACTCCGTACAGTAATCCGACAATAAAGGCCGTTAGTTTTTCTATAAGCCGCTGTTCGTCGCTAGATCGATTTGAGATGATGACTTCTCCTCGCTATCCTCGCTCGACTCCTTAGATGTACCACTTGCCGAGTCCTCCGAGTCCTCCGAGGACTTCTTATATCGGCTATCAACGTCGTGAGATATCTTCTCTCGGTGAACAGTGATGGCCGTCGTCATCATGACCCTGTTCCCATTCTCGACTTCTGACGGCGTTGGCTTGTGCAAGTTGTCGGTGCATCCGCCTTTGGCATACGCGTGATATGAGCCACCGCCAATGGACTCCAAGATGGCTGAACCAGTGCTATTGCTACGGCCGCTGGATGATGCGCTTTGACCGTTAGAGTTCATCGGCCTTCCTCCACTTGTCAGCTCAACAAGGCGATTAAGAACGGTGAATTCGAGCTTCAGCTTGATGCTATAGGCGAACGGTTTATATGATATCTGGAAGTCGTAGAGACCCGCAAATTCGAGGACCACAATCGTAACATCGAGAATCATGACGAGGACGTTGACGAGGATGAGATTCTTGAGTAAGCGACGACTCGATTGCCTGTTTCCAAGGCTGCCTCCCATCCGTAACAGCTTGATCGTTTCGTAAATGTAGAAGCTAGACAGCATCATCTCCTGCAAGAAGAAGACGATGATTTCGATTCTTTCGGTGATTTTGTACGGCGTCTGAAAGATTTCTGGGTTTGAGGAGAAAGATCCGTATACCAGCGGGATGACCATGCCGTGGCAGACGATTCCATTGAAGATGATGATGTATAGAATTATTTTCAGGCGTTTCTGGTTCCTCAGTACCAAATGCAGTCGAGACCATAGAACTAATGATTGACCCGTCACCATAAACACCCATCCCATCAAACTGAGTGTGCATGACAAGTAACCGAGTGACACAGGTCCAAAGTATTTGATGCAAAACCCAATGCAGGACAAGGCGATTCCGACCGTCGCCATCAGGAAAGACCAAAAGTATAGCCCGGCATATCGCTTGAAGGTACCCCAAATGATGCAAAGGAGCTCGAGAACGTTGTAAAGGGCCAGTGAGAGGAAGACAATGATGATGGTCAAGTCAGTCCAGTCGATGCCCTCGACGCCAGTGCCGAAGCTACGCGGTCGTATTACAGGCGCCATCTTAACAAGGCGACGCAGTGATGCCGACCAATCCAAACATGAGCGTGATCATGAGAAGATGCTGCTTGTTATTGCGTGGTTACTGTCGCCGTGCATGACGCATTTTGATGAATCGCATGATGTCGTTATTTCGAGTGTTGGAGATGAAAGAGAGGCTGCGACAACGGCCTCACGCGACGCCCTTACCATTTGTTATTATATCACTGCATCGTTCTTGAGCCCAAACCCAAACCTCTGCATTGGTATGAGTGTGGCAAGTCGGTTTTGGAAGAAACTCTATTTCCACGCTTGGCCATCTTGGATGAAGCTGAAGATTCTTGAGTCTCGGTGACATCGCCAAGCACACTTGTGATGTCAATCGACCAAGTCGACTATACTTCAACTAGTGAAGAGGGCGTCCCAGACCGAAACGACAAGAGCAAGAGTTGGCGAGGCGCCAGTCGCTGCTGGTCTCGAACAAGCCACGCATGGCTGAGTTCCGAAGTTCTCATCTCCGCCGGCTAAGAGGAATTACATAACTGGCTTCTCATGCTCGCTGACAAACATCCCAAGTCCCGAGCTCTTGGAAGTTGATGTGGCTGAAGCTGAGGGGTCACGGTGAGTCTGCGCATGAAGCTAACTCGCTGAGAGGATGTTTCGGTGCGCCTGGCCTCTTCGACCAGGCAAGCCACTGGTATCAGCCATCTGCAAGCCAGGCTTTTAAACGAGGGAGGTCGAAAGGCATATTATCTCGGCAACTATATGGCTCAGAGTTGCTTATGAGCTAGAGTTGAGGTGAGGTTGAGACTTCTCGGGTGAGATCTCACCCCGTCTCTGCCCGCCTTGCCGTCCGCGTCCGTTTTATTACCTGATTACATAGCTACCGAAGCACAACTCCGCGTATCGATCCCCAAAAATCGGGTTCAGCCACGATTGGCAAGGTCAGTCGCCGCCGTCTTTGAGCCAGCTGGTAAGTCGTTGCTGCTTCTCCTTTTAAGCGTTCAACCTTTCTCCGTTTACTTGAGGGCATTCGCGTAGCTTGTGTCGAGTTTGTCTGACAACTGACTTGCGCAATGCTTTAAACGAGAGATGACAAACTATTTCCAGAACAACGCATCAAGAGACGAGACATCCTTCTGGAATCACCCCATCAACAAACCTTTTCTCCAACCGTGGTGGCAATGCGACAAGAAGCCTAAGACTAACAAATTCTAAAGAGACCACTAGCCACATGGCAGTCCAAATGTGAGCCACTGCATTTCGATTCATCTAGTTGGGAAAATTACCACATTGGGCAAGTTTTCGAGTCAAGCTGCCGCCTCAACTCCGTCGCTGTCCGCTGCCACGAGGCCGACACGCGGAGTTATCGACATGACAGCTCCGTGCCGAGGAGAAGTGGCATTTTGATTTAAACAATAAGCCCTAAAAAAAGGTACCAAGACTGTGCAAAAAAAAGATGAAAAAGAAAAAGAAGGGCGACCTCTTGGAGGTCTGGCGGATCTCTCCCGCCGGGAATTGAACCCGGGTCTCAAGCGTGACAAGCTTGCATACTGACCACTATACTACGGAAGATGTTTCAGGCGTTGCAGCGCCTGTTGTAGCGGATCACGTAAGCGCTTGAACTAATGTGATAGATAAAGCTCAAACACCGGAAATTCCAAGTTGTAGCCTATTGCGAAGCTCAAGAACAAGAGAGACAAAAATAAACAAGTCCAATAACTACCTAGGTATGATGAGAAAAGAAAGAATTATAAAATGACAAAATAAGAAAAAGTATGTGCTTTGTAAGAGACATATCCATCTCTAATGTAACCGCTTAATGGCACCGTCCTTCACAGTTCCTAGCTCCCCGGCAGAAGAAGCAATAAACCCAATCTCCATCAAATATTGCACATTCTTCTTGACGGCTTTGTGCCATTGCTTGTGTTCCAAAGACTCAGTAGCCAGCTCTTTTTCTGATCTTGGAGCTCCGAGAGCACCCAGAAAGTGTTGAACTGGCCAAAGAGGATGCTTGTCTCCAACTGCAGCCATGGAAGCGTGTGCTGAATCTATCCATTCGGCCCATGATACAGGTTTGCACTTGACTTTCAACTCCTCATTAACCATTTCCCAGAACACCGGTGTTGGCATACCGCCAGTCACATGGACAAAAGAGTCAATAGCATTCTCATGGAAGACTTGACTCAGAACTGTGGAAGCAACGCTGCCAACATCCGCAATGTACATCCAATTTTCCGAGGGCTCTACCGGGTAAGCATGTATTGCGGCAGCTCCTGAAACGACGCGCCAGATCAAATCATCAACATTGGCAACTCCGTTACTTTCTGAACCAATGATCCGACCGGGCTTGACTATGGATAGTCGGTTTTGCTCTTTCGGCAAGCTTTTCACAACATCTTGGATGACGCCTTCGCACACAAACTTGGTTTGGACATATCCGTTCAGCCCACCGAGCCTTTTAGCCACAGCCGCTGGATTCTCCTCCGGATCTGTTTTCAGCCCTCCGGAAACAAAGACAAACCGGGGATGAATCGGGGAGGAAGCAGCAGCATTTATCAGATCAATAGTCGAGCTGACATTTGGCGCCACAAGCTTATGGTAATCCGCATTCCAGTTGACCACGGCGCCGTTGTGGACAATGGCGTCGATATTGCCGTGGTGCCTAGATATTCCCGAAAGTCGCTCCCATTGAGATGCATCAAGTCCTAGTTGGTGTTTACTCAGGTCGCCGACCCAAACCTCGATCTTCGTCGCGTCGTGCTTATGCCACCATCGAGCTGTCTGGGCTGTTGCTCTGATTCGCTCTAGTCCATGCTGAGGTGAATTGCACCGAACAAGTGCTATGACGGATTTGATTAAACTATTGCGTAACAACTGTCGGAGAAGTTCCGTTCCCAAGAATCCTGTGGAGCCTGTAAGAAAGACGGTCAACTTATTAGATGGCTTCACAATCGGGTGTTTAGCCAAGTTGTTCAATGTGCTAGCCGATATTCCTTTTACAATCGATTGTATCTTTTCCATGAGATCCATAGTTGGTCTAACTTCAGTAGCATTTTCGCGGGCATTCTCGACAAACTTGGCCATGTGGCTTATAGTCGTGTGCTTGCTGTTTAGAATAGAAAGGCCTAAAGTAACCTCGTACTCGTTCAGAATGGCTTTGGCAAGCGTGACGATGCGAATGGAATCACCACCTAGATGGTAGAAATTATCGTCCACACTTATCGATTCTGCGGGAAGATTCAACACCTGCGCCCATTGTGACCGAATCCAAAACTCAGTCTCGTTTGAACACTCGCGGAAGATCTTCTGCTGACCAGACAAGTATTGAGCCAGCTCATCTGTAGACATACGAGATACTGTCTGTTGAAGTAGTCTTCGATCAAGTTTGCCAGCACTATTGTGAGGCATATGCGCCACTGGTATGATGTATGATGGTATCATGTGCTGAGGTAAAGTGAGGCTCATGTCAGCTAGCAGTTGACGGAATAGCTCTCCCATAGCATCATCTTTGCTCAAAAATTGAACATTTTCTGTCGCGCCGTCCGCATCTCCCTCATTTCTGAAACTCACGAATGCTGCGAGATGTTTCTCATGGATGACATCCACTGCAACATGTCCAAATGTGGTTTCCAACTTCTTCATCTGATATTCAATCTCTCCGACTTCTATCCGCTGCCCTCGAATTTTGATCTGTGTGTCTTTTCTTCCAAGGTATTCTATGATACCATCATTACCGTATCGAACTAAATCTCCCGTTTTGTAGAATCGTCGGAATTTTGTTTTTTCCATCGGTAGCCAGCTGACATCTTCGACAAACGAACTCTTCGTTTTGCTGTCATCTTTGAAATATCCTCGTGCCAAAGCTGAACCTTGCACCAACAGCTCTCCAACACAGCCAATGGGTGCAAGTTGTTGGCAATCTTCAGGATCTACAATCCAGCAATGATGTGCGAATCCACGACCGATAGTTGTAGCAGAATCCGCGGCAGATTTATAAATGTGAGCGGAGGAAGCAATGCAAGCTTCTGCAGGGCCATAGGCGTTGCGCAGATCTAGGTGTCCATACCATGTCTCGATGATATCCTTTGACGCAGCTTCGCCACCAAGTATAAGCGTCTTGAGTGAAGACAGTGATTCAGGCGCTAGAGGTTTGACAACTGTTGGTGTTAACAAAGTGATATTGACCTGCGCATCCGTTATGAACTTTGACGTTTGATGCATACGCTCTGCCTCAGTAGGCACGCATACAGTACCTCCCACTGTTAATGCAGCAAATATTTCGGTAATACAAGCATCAAATACGTAATTGGCGAACTGGAACCAGCGTGAGTCCTCATTAGTGTTGAATGCCTTGTGTTCGCCCAACAGAGACGTGCAAATACCCTGATGTTCGACAATAACGCCTTTAGGCTTGCCGGTGGAACCCGACGTGAAGAGCATATAAGCTGCATTTAATGGAGTAGCTGTGTTTCCTATTCTGGTCTTTTTGATACCAGACAGGTGTGAAATCAGAGTAGGTGAGAGTTCAATAACCGTCTTGGTCATATGCGCACACTCGGTGGCAGCAGAGGAAGACGCAATCATGATTTGAGCTCCGATCTCATCAGTCAATGCCCGTCGACGAGCAACAGGGTGGCTTGGGTCTAATGGGACAAAAGCACCACCAGCCTTGAGTATACCGAGCATGGCGACAATGGTCCATGGTGATTTTTCGAAACATATCGGCACGAACGACTCTGACTTGACGCCCCTTTCATTTAGGAAAATCGCGAGTTGTGAAGAAAGAAGATCGAGCTCGGCATAAGTAATGCTTCCCCCGGTGAAATAAATTGCTTCGTGCCCTGGTCGCCGCTGGGCTTGTTTCGAGACAAGGTCATGGAGGCATTCGCTGACAGGTTCAAGACAGGCCGTATTCCAACTAATTGCTTGCTGAAGATCCCAAGAGCTTGCGACAGATATGCTTCTCAATGTCTGTTTAGGATTGGAAAGCAACTGTTGAATTACGTGGTCCAACTGTTCGGAAACGGCCACAGCTTGAGATTTGGTCATGCATTCCGTGTTATACATGAGAACAATTTCAACTTTATTGTCGTATAATAGACCCTGTACCACAAGAGGATAGTTGATGAAGTTTTGGATCCTATCTTCCAATTCCTGTTCCGAAGTCTCATCTATGAGAATGGCATCTAAGTTTTGACTACCTGCCGTGAAAAATCCAGCGGGCTGGATGACAAGTAAAGAGGAAAAGTTGCAAGCATCTTTGGCATTGGCACCGAGCGAAGAGATATTAGGCAGACCAAATTGTTCATGCGTGGCCATCTCGCTGCTTTGATGTTGGATATTGCCAAGATAACCCGATATTTCCTGGTCTTTGTCAAGCCGAACACGAACAGGAACTGTAGCAAGCATAACTCCGGGCATTGAGTCAGCGCCAACAAGAGCTGCATTCCGGCCTGAAACAGTGGCCCCGAAGCATACATCGTTTGCGTCGCAATAGCGGGCGAGAACAATAGCCCATGCAGCTCTTATAATCGATGCTTTTGTAATAGAGGTCTTGGGATAATTGCTAAAGTCCACTTCTTTGCTGACGTAGCCAGTAACCGGATTGGCAGAAGAGATTGTGTTCGTATTCGAAGGGAAGGAAGCGGATTTAGCATTATGAAGCTGCTCTAGCCAATATTTTCGAGTGGCATCGCGATCAATTTCCATAGTGTACTTGACAAAGCGAGCATATTGAGCTAATAATGGTGGTTCGATTTCTCGATAGATGGAATCCAACGTGCCCATGATACAACCCATTGACCAGCCATCGAATATGCTGTGATGTATAGTGAGGCCGAAATAATTATCTTCACCGCATTGTAGTAATGCGTATCGAACCAATTTAGAGCCATAACTAACACGTATTGTGGACACATCTTGTGAATAGGTAGATATATCAACACCATCGGAAGATTCCCAGTCGTGGCAGTTTCGTAGAATGACCTGGATAGTAGTTCCATCAATAAGAACGATTCGCGTTCGTAAATTGGTGCAAATTTCCATAGTACGACCCCACGCCAATTTGAATCGCTTTATATCGACATGCATTGGGAGCTTGTAGAGGCTCTTCGCAAGATATGAGCCAGGCTGCTTCACGGATAACGCCATGAGACCTTGTTGTAGTTGTGTACATGGATATGCGTCCTCTATAAGGTTCTTGTTGGCTAAACCACACAGCCTAGACACTTCGGATAGCAAGCTGTCTTGCTTGGTAGGTGGCAAGAGGGTGAATGGTTCAAGATGAGTGACTTCGTTTAGCTGCTGGCTGCTCGCCAGCGAAGACAAAACCGATATCTGAGAATCCTTAAAGATATCAGCCACAGTTAAACTTATGCCGGCTCCTCCAGCAAGGTTTACTAGCTGAATTGCCGTAATTGAATCGCCGCCAATCTCCAAGAATTTGTCATGCCGGCCGATTTCACAAGGATCAATTTTTAAGATTTTTGCTGATAGGTCGAGCAACTTTTTCTCCATTTCTGTTATTGGCTCAGCCCGTTCTTTCTTTGAGAGAGAATAGCCTGTCATTTGCTCAGTTGACAAGCTGGCAGCCAAACCAAGTAGTTTCATACGATCCATCTTCATAGAACTTACAAAAGGCATGTGGCTAATAGGCAAGATTAGGCTAGGCATCATGTAAGGTGGAACGCGGGCCTTTACATAGGCTCGTATAGACTCCAACGATGGACGTATTGAAGCATCAATGGGTAGAAGGGGGTTGCCGTCGGAAGCTGCTCCTACAAAACTAATAAAAGCGACGAGAGACATGCCTGATTTGTGATGAAGAACGTCTACGACGACGTGTTCAACGGTAGCGAGGGAGCATTTGAAGTGATACTCAATCTCACCAAGTTCAATGCGTTGACCGCGAAGCTTCACTTGTAAATCCTTCCGCCCAACGTATTCAATAAGTCCATCTGGGGTATATCTGACCAAGTCTCCGGTAAAATAGAACTTCTGCGGACCAGCCTTCTGTGATAGACCTAGACAATTAAGTTGGTTGCTGAAAGCTTTGCGCGTTTTCTCCAAGTCGTTAAGGTAACCACATGATAACGTATGGCCTTGAATCACAAGCTCACCAACGCATCCAATAGGAGTCAACCTGCGGCGATCGTCTGAGTCGACGATCCAACAAGCAGAATTGAATCCTTGCCCAATAATTCTATGTGAGTCGTTGCTTGATCGAACATCGTGCATTGTTGCTATGACGCAGCCCTCAGTTGGACCATATGCATTGATAAGACGAACTTTACCGTGCCATGTTTCAAGCAAGTCTTTGAACACAGGCTCACCACCAACAACAAGCATTCTAAGCATAGGGACTTGAGATGGGAGAATCGTTCGAGCGAAGGATGGCGTTAGAAGGGCTTCGGTAGATCGCGACTTGCAAATGAAAGCCGGCGCATCTTGAAGTCGTTCGGTGTCTGAAGGCACACACACCGTTCCACCATGAACCAACATCACAAAAATCTCATAAATCATAGCATCAAATACATAGCCAGCGAATTGCAAGATTCTTGACGAAGGGCTGGTCCCAAGTATTTTACCTATGCCAATCATGTTGGTACAAAGAGCGGAATGCTGAATAACGACACCCTTTGGCTTGCCCGTGGACCCAGACGTAAAAATTACGTAGGCAGCATCGCTGGACGATTGTTTTGAGACTGCATGTTCGGATTGAAGCTTGGCAGTGGCTTCAAGTGCAGCGATGAATGAAGGGGACAGTTCTACAATATGCGGCACAAGATCCTGACAAGAGGAGGCAGAGCTTGGAGAAATGATTATCACGTCCGCATTTGTCTCCTTAGCGATTTCCTCCAGACGAGCGCGTGGATGAGATGGATCAAGTGGAACGAACGCAGCACCTGACTTGAGAATTCCAAGCATCGCTATAATCGCCCAAATCGACTTTTCGAAACAAAAGGGAACCAGCGTTCCCGACGTGACTTTGAGAAGACGAAGATGATTGGCTAGTAGTGTTGAAAGATGATCTACTTCGCCATATGTCATTGATGTCTCTGAGGAAAATATAGCTTCGTGGTGGGGATTGCGTAATGCTTGAGCGGAGATCAAGTCATGTATACACGAGTCGACAAGCTCAATATTCTGTGTGTTATATGAGACGGCTTTTTCGAGATCCCAAGCACTAGATAGAGATATGTCTTCTAAAAGTACCTCATCAGTGGTAAGGAGTTGCTCCACAACATGACTGAACTGATGCGAAAGTGCTACAAGTTGATCACGAGCAAATATGCTTGTGTCATACATAAGCAGCAAGTCAACTTCATCAAGAAGTAAGTCGCATTGGACGATGAGAGGATAGTTAAAGAAGCTTTGAATCAATTGTTCGATGTTGTCATCTTCGGAAGCCGGGTGCAAGAGGCTAGAGCTGCTTCCAATATCTGTAAATTCCATCTGCTTCGCTGGTTGAACGACCATCAAGCTGGAGAAGTTACACGCTTCCTTCGTATACTGATTGATCTTTGAGATATTTTGAAGTCCAAACTGCTCAAAGGGGACCATCTCTAGCGCTTGAGATTGTATATCTTGTAGGAATTGCTTTACAGTGAGTTTGTGGCCAAGCTTTACTCTAATTGGAACTGTGGCTGTAACAAGTCCTGTTATAGAGGCAAGTCCAGAGACCGAAGCATTGCGTCCTAAGACAACAGAGCCAAAACATACATCGTCCGAATCACAATAACGGGAGAGGAGAATAGACCACGCGGCCCGGAGGACAGTGGCTTTGGTAACAGTGGCATTAGTCGAATGCGGGAAGTGGATTTTCTGCTTTAGTATCGCGGTAGCGTGCTGATCACTAATTGTAGTTAATTGTTGTGTAAATGTTGCCGGCTTCGCTTCATGTAGCTGCTTTTGCCAGTATTCCGCGGCGGAGCCTTCATCTATGTCTCTGACATATTTCACAAATTTCGAGTAAGGCTCAAGTTTGGGCAAATCTGCGCCGTGGTAGGCCGCTGACAAAGTCTGCAAAGCTAGTGACAAACTCCAGCCATCAAAGATAGTATGGTGGATATTGAGAGCAAAGAAATTGTGACCATTTTCTTGAAATAAACCATAACTGCAGAGGGTCGAGTTATAGCCAATCTTGGCATTCTGGTAGGAACTTTTATACGACTCAAGATTATCGTATCCGGATGCCCATGTGGGATTCTCTTGCAGTTGAATTTGAACGGGAACATTGTCGACAAGAATTATTTTCGTCCGTAGATTACTGCAAGCAGCAATGGTTTGCTCCCATGCTAATTTGAATCGCGGTATGTTGACATGTGGCGGCAGCTTAAAGAGATGTTTTGCAAAGTATGAGCCCTGTTGCCTAGCTGCGATAGCCATGAGGCCTTCTTGAAGTTTTGTACAAGGATAGGCATCTTGAATCACTTCATTCTCTGAGAGACCGAACTCTTCACGGCGACTAGTATCGAGGACTTTAATCTTAGTAGAATGATCAAGCAGACTAAATGGCTGAATCTTGTCATCCATCCCAGTCGTGGCCAGATCGATATTTGTCGCTCTAGATGCGAGATGGCTGAGGCGCGAATCTTCGAAGATTTGGCTTATCTCGAGGTGGATGCCAGCATCGCGGGCTGATGAAACAAGCTGGATGGCGCCGATTGAATCCCCGCCAATACCTAAGAAGCTATCATCGCGGCCGATTGTATCCGCAGGAATACTCAAAATGTTTGCCCAAATCGTTTGCAGGCGGACTTCCATAGATGTTTCGGGACCGCGTTTTTGTGTGTTACGGAGCAGCGCAAATTGGTTCCACTGTTCATGAGAGAAGCTACCGATCATCTGGCGGAGTTTAACCCTATCCAATTTGGCTGACGATATAAGTGGAAGGTAGTTGAAGGGAATAAATAGCGTTGGGATCATATATCGAGGGAGGGCCAAATGTAATGTATCAGCCAGTCCCTTCAGTGTAGCATGCAGCCCGTCAGTCATAGTCATGAGCAACTCTTCTCCATCATGCTCAAGTATCTGCTGCGGTGTCTTAGTGCTGTCCGAAAAGCATATGTAGGCAACAAGGTGAGAAGCAGTTTCATTTCTAAAAACATCGACAGAAACTTGATGGGCAGTGTTGAGAGCGCTGTGTATCTGGTGCTCAATTTCGCCCAGCTCAACACGCAATCCTCGGATTTTGACTTGTGTATCTTTACGGCCGACGTAATGAAGGTTGCTGTCATGACTGTAGTAGCCCAAGTCGCCAGTCTTGTAAATCCGGTCCCAACCCTTACTTGTATGATTGGGCACCCAATCGGGGAGATCTTTTATTAGTGCTGCGGATGTTTTTGCGGTATCAGAAAGATACTCACGAAGTAAAGCTGGCCCCTGGACAACAATTTCGCCGTGGCAACCGATAGGAGCCAATTGACGAGGGTTATTAGAGTCAACTACCCAGACATTAGATCCAACCGAGCGTCCAATAGTCGTAATGTCCTCTGAAGAATCTTTCCACTCGTGGATAGAACTGAAGACACAGGTTTCTGCTGGGCCCCAAGCATTAATGAGCCGAAGCTTTCCGCACCATGCGTCAAGTACTTCTTGTGGGAAGGCTTCGCCAACGAGAAGTAAAAGCTCTAAACCAGCGAAATTCTCAGGCTTTAATGTTCTTGTAAATGACGGAGTCAAGAACGCCCACGTTACATTGGCGGAACGAACGAATTCGTCTAGATTGCCATTCAATCTCATAGCATCTGAGGGGATACACACACAAGCCCCATGCAGAAGAGGTGATATAATCTCTCCAACAGAAACATCAAAAACGAATGACGAGAATTGAAGCATTCTTACGTCACTAGTGAGGTTCAACCGTTTACTGATATCTGTTTGGCTTGTGCAGAGAGCCCTATGCTCCATAACAATTCCCTTGGGTGTTCCAGTACTTCCCGAGGTAAATAAGATATAGGCCGCACCGTCAGGAGTCACATCAACGGTTGGCATACTGCCACCAGGTTCATCGTGTAATGTTTTATACAACTCAGGGCCAAGCACAACCACATCCTTGGTTAATTCCGCGCACAATGAGGCATGAGAAACAGAAGATATCGTCAAGGCAGCGCCCGTCTGCTGTACAACTTGCTGCAGTCGTTGTACGGGATGAGCGGGATCAATTGGAGCCCATGCCGCGCCAGCTTTGTTGACGGCAAGGATAGCCAAAACGTACCATATAGATTTCTCAAAGCATACATGAATGATATCTCCGATACGGGTATGGAACTCATGTACTAGGTGCGAGGCCAGTCTATCAGTCGCGTGCTCTAACTGGCCGTATGTTAGTTCGCCATCCCAAGCATGAATAGCAGGGGCATTTGGTGTTTGTCTAGCTTGCTGTGAAATAAGAGTATGGATACAGCTGTCAATGATAGTAGGCGTACTGTTATTAAACTGTAGAGCGAACTGTAAATCCCAGGGGCTGGCGACAGATACTTGATCAATCTTCTGTCCTTGCTGCAGGACTAATTGCTCTACTATACTGTTGAATTGACGTGCAAGAGCCTCCATCTGATACTGAGAAAGAACAGTCGTATCGAATATTGTGACAAGATTCACATGGTCGTCAAAGATATGTCCTTGCATAACTAGTGGGTATGTGTAGTAATTTTGCAATAGGCTTTCCTGTGTATTGCGCCCATTGTCAACAGCGGCCATAATACCAGTTGAGTTGCTATCCTTAGTGGCCTCTTGCATGGGCTGAATCAACAGTAAGCTGGAGAATTCGCATGCTGCCTTGGCTTCGGGGTTCAATCTCGAGATATTCTGTATACCGAATTGCTCATATGGTATCATATCAGTCGCTTGGCGTTGGACGTCTTGTAAAAAGTTTGATAGGGGTTGCTCAGGGTTTAAATGGATTCGCACTGGCACCGTGGCCACTGTTGGCCCAGCTATCTCCAGTAAACCATCCAGCGATGCTTGACGACCTGATATAGTGGCGCCAAAACAAACGTCGTTACTATCGCAATATTTGGCCAGGACAATTGCCCAAGCTGCACGAATGATTGTTGCCTTTGTAATCAATGAATTAGTTGAAATTGGGAAGTTGATGTTTGTAGTCAATGCACAAGTTTGAGTCGCCCTCGTAGAACTACCAGCAGGTTTCGGTGCTGGAAACGCAGCCGGCTTGGCATTTGCAAGCTGCTTCGTCCAGTAAACACGAGCAGCAGACTCATCCATTTGAGTTAAATGGTAGATGAACTTGGAAAATGGCTGTGGAATAAAAGGCATACGCTCGTGGTAAGATTGATAGAACGTTTGCAGGATGAGTGGTATTGTCCACCCGTCGTGAATTGCATGGTGAATTGTCCACAAGAAGTAATTGTTTCCATCTTCATCTTTTGCGATAGCAAAGTAGGATAACTGCGATGCATACGACATTCGGAGTGATTTAGCTTTCTCCATCGCATCTTTCAAGTTGCCGCTGGAAGCATCCCATAGGTTGTCATCACTAATCACGACCTGAATACAAGTTCCCTCGTGAAGAACAAGACGTGATCGCAGTATTCCGCAAGATGCAATAGTTTCATCCCAAGATGATTTGAATCGGTCGATATCCAGATTTTTAGACAGCCTATACAGGTATTTTGCGATATATGAACCTGGTTGTCTCAAACTGAGGACCATTAAGCCCTCTTGCAATTTAGTGCAGGGGTAGGCATCCTCAACCGACTGGCTGCCCGATAGTTGAAGCTTGGCTGCCAGAGATTTTCCAGTTACCCATTTTCGTGTGTTTCTATCGAGTTGGTCGAATGGTGACAGATCAGAGACTTCATCTTCCACCGTATCCAGGGTTTTGGCAGTTGCGGCAACTGCTAGCAAACGGGGATCATCAAAGATGTTCTTCGCAGTCAACAATATTCCATCCTCACGAGCAGTGTTGGCCAAATGAATTGCCGCAATAGAGTCACCACCAAGTACCAAAAAGCTATCATCACGGCCGATTGAATCCATCGAAATGTTCAAGATTTCCGCCCAGATTTTCTGTAGCAGTCTCTCCATGGGCGTCTCAGGAGCGCGTTTTTGAGTCCCAACTAGGGAATATAGGGCAAGATCCTGTTGGCATAATCCAGCCGTTAACTGTCGAAGTTTCTTTCGGTTGAGTTTCGTGGAAATGATGACTGGCATATAACTACAGGGGATAAAGAGCGTTGGGACCATATACCGCGGCAATGCGACCGTTAGCTCACCCACGACTGCCGTCAAACGAGATTGTAGTTCATCGTCAATAGACAGGAATGGAACATCATCTTTGCTACCATCCCTACCATCATCGTCTTCAGTTCTTGTCTCACCACTCAGGCAAAAGTATGCGACCAAATTCGCTCCACCATCGGATCGGAATATGTCGACTGCCACCTGCTTCGCTTGAGGGAAAGCAAGCTGGAAATAGTGTTCGACTTCACTCAGCTCTACACGAAGACCTCGAATCTTGACTTGCGTGTCTTTTCGAGCTGAAAATTCAATGGTGCCGTCTGGGTTATAGAAGCCCAAATCACCAGACTTGTAAGATCGATTCCAATGTTGCGAGTCTCGATGCGGAGCCCAGTCGGGAAGAGAGGTCATAATTGTCTTCTTCGTCCGTTCAGGGTCGCCAAGATACTCTCTCAATAAGGTTGGACCTTGGATGATGATTTCACCAATGATGCCTATAGGAGAGAGCTTCGAAGGGTCATCAGGGTCTACAATCCAACATAGACCACCAACAGGTCTGCCTATAGTTAAAGACGATTCATGAATAGAAGTGAACTCATGGATAGTACTGCAGACGCAGGTCTCAGCAGGTCCCCAGCCATTTACTAGGCGGACTTTACCAAACCAAGTGGTCAATACATCTCGTGGAATAGCCTCCCCAGCTAAAATTAGCAGCTTCACGTTCGGGATGTCGCTCGGCTTGATGGTTCGGATGAAAGACGGAGTGGACCACATCCATGTGATGTTCATCTCACAAATATAACCCTTCAAGCCATTCATTCTAGTGTGGTCTGAAGGTATGCATACACAAGCACCGGAGACCAATGCTAGAATAATCTCAGCAACAGACATGTCAAACACATATGATGCAAACTGCAACATCCTGCCTTCCGGCGTAAGCGCAAGTCTTTTTGCAAGGGCAGTCTGACTAGTACACAGAGCGCCGTGCTCCATCAAGAAACCTTTAGGCGTTCCTGTACTACCAGATGTAAATAGCATGTACGCCCCATCACGAGGGGATACGTTCGTCTTGGGGCATTCTGCTTCAGCACACTTTGGCGACTTTGCGAGTTCTTCTTCAAGTGATTCTGTGACTTGAATTAGATTCGAGAAGAGTGATTTACAAATTGATGCATTTGTAGTCGATATCAAGACCGTAGTCGCCTTTGTTTGCGAAACAATCTGTGCAAGCCGCTGGGGTGGGTGGGATGGATCAAGCGGTACCCAAGTGGCTCCAGCTTTATTAATGGCCAATATAGATATAACAAACCAGGCTGTTTTCTCAAAGCATACGTGTACAAGGTCGCCAGTCTTGATACCATGATTGTTGATTAAATAGTGTGCCAGGCGATTTGCAGACTGATTCAAGCTTGCATACGTGAAGCTGCCATCCCATGCATCAATCGCTAGGGCGTCTGGCCTTATCATAGCCTGCTTCTCAATAAGGGTGTGTACACATGAATCGACAATATCTGGTAGCTCAGGGTTAAATCTTGCTGCCTGTTGGATGTCCCAGCTTGATGACTTTGGTATATCCCCAAGAGTCATGTCTGTTTGAGTAGCAAGGTGCTGCACCGCATGTTCAAGTTGGTGCGCAACTGCGATCAATTGTGGCTTTAAGAGAACATGCTTATTATAAATGAGCACAATTTCGATTTGACTTTCGTATACGTGTCCTTGGATGATAAGTGGATAACTAAAGTAATTGTGGAAAGCATTCGCATTCTTCCCTTCTTCTGTAGCGACCATGATGCTCTCATCGCCATCTCCAAGGAGAGATTGCATTGGCTGGACAACGAACAGACTCGAGAAATCACAGGCTTCTTTGGCATCATTGCTGACCTTTGAAATGCTCTGGACGCCAAATTGTTCATACTGAACCATCTCAGTAGCGTGCCCTTGCACATAGTGTAGAAATTCGGAGACGGACTGTTTGGGATCAGTTCGGAGTCTCACGGGAATTGTTGCGATGATTGGCCCCAGCATATCGACCAGTCCAGGTACTGGAGCTTGTCTGCCTGACACAGTGGCCCCAAAGCAAATGTCTTCTGTTTCGCAGTACCGAGCTAAAACAATAGACCAAGCAGCTCGCAATATTGTAGCCATTGTTATGCTAGCAGTAGCTACTGTAGGTACTCCAATCATCTTATTCACGATACCAGCATTGTCAGCATTTCCTGCAGCCGAATCCAACATATTTTTCTTTGGGAATGAAGCAGGCTTAGCTCCCTGAAGTTGCGCCGTCCAATACTGAACGGTGGCTTCATTGTTCAACTCCAAGGTATACTGGATGTACTTGGAATATGGCTGGATGCTCACGTCATTGACACCGTAGTACAATTTTTGTAGCATATTGAAGATATTTCGTATGGACCAGCCATCGAAGACAGCGTGATGGAGTGTTAGAATGAAGTATGTCTTTCTATGAGCTTCGTCTGTAAGAATTGCATCACGGCGAAGGCGGGAGCCATAGTCCATTTGAACGCCTTGAAGTTCATGCATGTAATCCTCCAGTGATCGACTGCGAATATCATCCCAAGATACATCTTCCTTAACAATCAACTGAATGGATTGGCCACCCGACTGAATGATCCGAGTTCTCAGATTTGTCGCAATCTTGACGGCACGCTCCCACGCACCTTTGAACCTGGGAATATCCGTATCATCAGAAAGACGATAGATAAACTTTGCGATATACGAGCCCGGTTGCTTGACGGCCAGAGCCATTAGGCCTTCTTGAAGCTTAGAACATGGATATGCGTCTTCAATCTCGTTTTCGTCGGATAGTCCAAGGAGAACCTTTGTTGAGTCACTCGTTGCAATATCTTCATACTCCCGTCCTAGCAAGCTAAAAGGTTGGATAGAAGCATCTTCAATACTCTCCGTCAGCAAACGTGCCTTGGCCGCTACGGCGAGTAAGCGAGGGTCCTCAAACACATCGCTGACAGTAAACAGGATGCGTTGATGGTGCGCGTAAGAAACAAGTCGAATAGCTGCAACAGAGTCACCACCAATCCCAAGGAAATTGGCATTTCGATAAATGGATTGTTGTGGAATATGGAGAATCTCACTCCATAATCCTTGGAGGCGGCGTTCCATATACGACACTGGAGCTTCTTTATTTCCCTCTTCGACATCCAGTGTGTATTGGTTCAAATCCTGACTATCAAGTTGTGCAATCAGTTCAAGTAGTATTTTTCGATCCATTTTCGCAGACGTAGCCAGTGGTATAGCCTTGCAAGGGATAAAGAACGTCGGTATCATATATGCCGGTAGAGCAGAGTTGAGGTGCTCGCGAAGACTGTGAAACGAGCTCTTCAAATCGTCTGTGAGTGAGCAGATAAGATCTTTTAGGACAGCTGAACCAGCGGGTATTGTATCGTCATTAAAACAGAGGAACGCCACCAGATTGGAGGAAACATCTGTTTTCAGCACATCAACAGCAACTTGACAAACCCCGTCTAATCCAGTATGAATATGATGCTCTATTTCTCCTAACTCAACACGGAGACCACGAATCTTGACTTGCATATCTTTACGGCCAATATAGTGGATTGTTCCATCCGGGTTATACATGGCCAAATCTCCTGTTTTGTAGAAGCGGCTCCAGTGTTTTGAATCGCGGTATGGCGCCCAATCCGGCACTTGTATGGTTGCTGCAGCGGTTTTCTTCACATCCGCTAGATATTCGCGGAACAGATTTGGACCTTGAATAACAAGTTCGCCAACAGTCCCTATAGGAGCCAGCTTCTGGGGGTTGTTTGGCTCGACAATCCAGCAAAAACCACCAAGCGGCCGCCCAATAGTCAGCTGTGATTCTTCACTACATGTAGATGGCCACTCGTGGATGGCTCCATACACGCAAGTCTCTGTAGGTCCCCAAGCGTTGAATAATCGAAGCTTACCAAACCACAGATCGAACACATCTCGTCCTACCGCTTCACCTCCTAAGATAAGCAGCTTAAGACTGGGCACATCGTCCGGATGTAATGTACGAGCAAACGAGGGAGTCAACAAAGCCCAAGTAACTTGTTCTTGTTGAATATAGCTTGTTAGGGTATTCATCCGAGTCTCCCACGAAGGAATGCATACACAAGCACCAGATATCAAAGGCGTGATGATTTCTGCGACTGATGCATCAAAGACAAACGACGCAAACTGTAGCATTCTCACGCCTGGACCGAACCCGAGCCGTTTGCTGGCGGCCATTTGAGCGCTACACAGAGCACCATGTTCAATTATAACGCCTTTTGGAGTACCAGTGCTACCTGAAGTGAAGAGGACGTATGCAGCATCTTGTGCTGTCACTCTAACTTGAGGTTTGTTTTCATAGCAACCATCGTTGATCAATTGGGCATTCAATCTATCTGCCACTTCAAGAGTATTTTTGACCAGATTAACACATTTTAACACATTTTCGGGAGAAGCCAAGGCAAGTGACGCTCCAGTCTGGCTGACCACTTGTTTATGCCGATCATGTGGATGAGAAGGATCAAGAGGTGACCATGTCGCGCCAGCTTTGCTAATCGCCAGAGTGGCTACCACATACCAGGCTGACTTTTCAAAGCAAACATGTACTATGTCTCCTAATTTAGGGCCGAAAAAGGAGACGAGATAGTTTGCAAGCCTGTTGGCAATGATATCAAGTTCCTTGTAGGTAAATCTTGCGTCCCAGGCAGATACGGCGGGCAAGTCTGGATGGCTTACGGCCACCCTTTCAATAAGTGTATGAACACACTCTTCAACGACATCAGGAGGTTGACCATTTGCTGCCGTGGCGTATTCTAAGTCGAAACTTCCAGCAATATTAACATCTTCAACGTTTAAATCGGCAGACGCAATCAGCTGTTGAATAACATTGTCAAATTGAAACGAGAGGGACTTTATTTGGGATTTTGCAAGCACGCTAGTCTCGTAGATGAAGGCTAGTTTCAATGTTCCCTCCCCCAGGAAACAGTGAAGAATCAGAGGGTAAGTGAAATAGTTTTGTAGAGCTTCTTCTGCGATCTTTTCGTCCGAATTCAGGGATATAAGGACTGGGTCGGATTCCTTCGTTTCAGCAGGTTGTACCACCATTAAACTAGAAAAGTCGCACGCTTCTTTTATCTGCGGGCTTAGTTTGGTAATATTCTGGAGGCCAAACTGCTCATATGCGACCATTTCAGAGGCTTGAATCTGAACTCTATCGAGGAACTCTGCCAGTTTCTCACAATGGTCGAGACGGATGCGCACAGGCACCGTTGCAATCGTCGGTCCTGACATTAACTCTAACCCGGCTACAGGTGCATTCCGCCCAGCTACCGTTGTTGCGAAGCACACATCATTGCTGTCGCAGTATCTGGCAAGAATCATGGCCCAGGCAGTTCTCATAATCGTAGCCTTCGTGATGCAGCTACGCGTAGAGGCAGAAAGCTTAACGTTACTCACGAAGACACTGGTCCTCTTCGGTTCAGAGCAGGGTTGTCGCCGTGTCGGGGGAGAAGGAAATGAAGCCCGCTTTGCATCTTGTAACTGATTGATCCAGTACTCATTTGCCGCCTTAGCGTCCAGATCCAAAGAATATTTGATGAAGTTTCGAAATGGATAGAGATTTGGCAAGGCGTGATTTCTCAGCAACGCGGTTAATGTTTGATTGATTACACCAAGAGTCCATCGGTCAAAAACGGCATGATGGATTGTCCAGAAGAAATATTTTTCGCCGTTTTCATCTTTCAGAATAAAATAGCGCGAAAGTCGTGATCCATAATACATTCTGGTATGTTGTGAATCCGATACACAAGACTGAATGTCTGATGACGAAGCTGTGTCCCACGAGACATCACGATCCAACACCACTTGAAGACAAGCTCCATCTACTGACACAATTCGTGTTCGGAGATTGCCACACAATTCAACCGTCCGTTCCCAGGCCTTTTTGAACACGGTTATATCAATGTGAGCAGGAATTCTATAGATATTCTTCGCAACATAAGAGCCAGGTCGGATTGTGGATAAGGCCATAAGTCCTTCCTGAAAGGCAGTGCAGGGATATATGTCTTGAATGATGTGATTCTCTGATAAGCTGCACTTTTCTCGAATGGTTTTTGTAATTGAAGCTGTCACTTCGAAGGGAAGTAGGCTGAATCGTGTCAGCTGAAGGGATTTCTCGACGTCTCCCACGCTCACAGCAGCGGCCATTGCTGATAGCTTAGGCTCAGAAAATATTATTGCTACGGAAAGCTTGATTTCGTGTTGGTTTGCTAGAGAAGAAAGTCGAATTGCCGAAAGAGAATCACCACCAGTTTGGAAGAAGTGATCGTTCTTCCCAATCATTTCAGTCTCCATCTTTAGCACGCGAGCCCATAGAGCTTGTAGTTTTAGTTCCATCTCTGTCGTTGGAGCGATTCTATCTCTCTCAGACAAAGAATATGCCATAAGCTCCTCCATTGTAAGATCATTTACTGAAGCCTGTAATTTGGCTCTATCCAGCTTCATCGCTGCATTGAACGGTAACTCACGAAGAGGTATGGTCAGCGTGGGCACCATGTAGCTTGGCAGTTCTTCCTTTAATTGATCAACTAGCGCAAGAAGACGCTGAAGCATTTCTTGATCCAATGGAACAAAATTATCTTTTAGCGGGCTGTTATATTCTTCTTTGAAGGATATAAATGTAGCCAACAGATCTCCAGTTTCTCGTCTCAGAACCTCGGCGCCTACTTGGGCAACTTCCGGTCTCATACGCTTGATGCTGGCTTCGATTTCTCCAAGCTCCACACGCTGCCCACGAATCTTGATCTGCTTATCCTTCCGACCGAGATACTCCATTTCTCCCCTAGAGTTGTATTTAACTAAATCTCCAGTCAAATAAAACTGGCGTGGTCCGGACGCAACAAACTGAAGTTCTGAGAGAAATACCGCCTTCGTTTTCTCAGGTTCATTTATGTAGCCACGGCTCAGGGTATGTCCTTGGACGACCAACTCGCCAACGCAACCGATAGGTGTAAGCTTATGATAATCATGCGGCTCAACAATCCAACAGGCGCTATTAAAAGGTCGGCCAATGTTTGTGGGATTGTCATCTATATTGAACTCGTGCGTAGCACAAGCCATAGTTGTCTCTGTCGGGCCATATCCGTTGATGAGCTTAACTCGTTTACACCAGGTATCCAGCAAATCTCGAGTAGATGGCTCGCCGGCGAGGACCAGAATGTCTAATTGAGGGATTTCATTTGGATCCAATATTTGAGCAAATGACGGTGTGAGAGTAGCAATGTTGACATTTGCTCTTTGCATGAAGTCGTGAATGTTCTGTAGGCGCTCCGTTTCGGATGGTACACATATGGTGCCACCAAGTGCAAGTGTGGAAAAGATTTCTGCCACGCTAACATCAAATGTGTAAGACGAAAATTGGAGACATCTCGAAGACTCATTCCATCCCGTAATCCTCCCAAAGTCCAAAATATTAGTACAAGCGGCAGAATGATGGATGACTGTGCCTTTTGGTTTTCCCGTTGAGCCCGAAGTAAATAACATATAAGCAGCACTGCTAAGGGAGCATTTCTTTGTTTTCTTGAAGGTACGCTGAGGAGATGTAGAGAGTCCTTCCATCAGCGAAGGTGATAGAACAATAACGTGTTTGGCCAGCTGATTGCATGTTGGAGACGTTAAAGGCGACATTATAATTATATCAGCACCAACTTCTTCCACAATCATCCGTCTTCGATTTATCGGATGTGAGGGGTCAAGTGGAACATATGCTCCGCCTGATTGCATGATAGCGAGCATAGCAACTACTCCCCAAGCGGACTTTTCCATGCAAAACGGAACAATGACATCTGGTCCCACTCCTAAATCTGAGAGGTGGGAAGCCAGAAGGCTGGATAGCCGGTTGAGCTCTGCGTATGTAAAGGATCTATCAGTCGAGAAAATAGCTTCATGCTCCGGCCTCTTCATAACTTGTTGGGATATCAAGTCAGGAACACAGCTTTCAACAACAGTTATTGGGGGATTCAATTCCGTGGCATGCTTGAGATCCCAAGAGCCAGCTATTGTTATAGAATCAAGGCTACTGTCTTCTTGCTGGCATAATTGTCGCACGACATTCTCAAAGTGTATTGATAACGCTTGGATCCTCCAATCAGAGAGTACGCTTTCGTCGTATATGAAGTCCAGTGCGACTTGATCTTCTCCCAAAGAACACTGCAGTGCTAGTGGGTAGCTGAGGTAGTTCTGTAACATTTTCTCATAAAGGTCGCCTTCGGAGTTGACCGAAGTTAGTAGAGAGTCAGCAGTATCATGTGTAGGCGCCGGCTGCACTGCTAAAAGGCTGGTAAAATCACACGCGTGCTGAGCTTCCTTGCTCAGCTTCGAAATAGTCTGCAGGCCATATTGCTCAAATGGAATCATTTCGATGGCTTGATTGTGAACATTCTGAAGAAATGATTTGATTGACTGCTGGCTATCAAGCCGAACTCGGACGGGTACAGTCGCAACGACTAATCCCGTAACCGATTCCAAGTCATGCATATTGGCATTACGGCCCGAGGCTATAGTACCAAAGCAGATGTCATTCGTGTCACTATATCTGGAGAGCACAATTGCCCAGGCAGCACGCAGGATTGATGCTTTGGTAACCGATCGGTTCATAGGCTGAGGAAATGGGATGCTATGAGTTCTCACACGGGTGACCCTGCCCTGCGACTGTGCCTCTTCGGCTGTGGGGAACGAAGCTGGCTGGGCGCCTTGAAGTTGGGAACACCAGTAATTTCCAGCTGCGTCTCTATCCAAGCTCATTGTATAGTTGACAAAATGGGCATAAGGTGTGAGTTTTGGTACGGTCATGCCGTGATATATTGCGGAGAGTGTTTTGAAGATGAGCGGCAGACTCCATCCGTCAAATACGCAATGATGAGCATTGAGAGCAAAATAGGTGACATTTTCACTCTCTTGAACGATCGCATAGCGGCAAAGACGTGATCCGTAATCCATCGTCAGATTTTGGGATGCTTGTGAATAAGCATCGAGACTTGTTCCTTCAGCAGGATCCCAGGCAATGTCGTCTTTTACCACGACTTGGACACAGTTATCGTCAACCAAGACGATTCTTGTTCGCAGATTGGAGCAGATTCTGACAGTTTCCTCCCATGAGGCTTTAAATTTGGCAATATTTACGTCCGATGGTAGTCGGTATAGCTGTTTGGCAATGTACGAACCTGACTGAGTAGTTGACATTGCCAAAAGACCTTCTTGGAGTGATGTACACGGGAATGCATCTTCAACAGTGAATTCTTCTGACAGATTACACAATTTCCTCAATGTCTCGATAGCATTGTTAGTATTAATTCGGCCGTTCAAGAGACTAAATGGGAGAATCTCATGCAGCGCAGCAGCGCTGGCATCAATCTCAATGGCCTTCAGTGATACAGCCCACAGTCGGGGATCATCAAAGATGTCTTTGACAGTGAGTGATAGGTCTACCTTCCGGGCCGAAGTTACAAGCTGAATGGCCACCAGAGAATCGCCACCCAGGTGTAGGAAGCTGTCATCTCGTCCTATAGACTCTGTCGCAATCTTCAATTCTCTTGCCCATAGCTGCTGCATGCGAATCTCGGCGGCTGTCTCAGGTTTCCTAAGGTTACTAGAGGCCAGGGAATATTGTGCCAACTCATGTCGGCTCAATCTCTGTGTAGTGTCTCGCAGCTTATTCCTGTCAAGCTTTGCCGACGATACAACTGGCATGAAATGGCACGGAATAAACACTTTGGGTATCATATAGGGTGGGAGTAAAATGCTGAGTTCGCCAATAATTTCTGTGACTTGTGATCGTATTTCGTCCGTGAATGGCAAGAAAATATCATCATTCTCGGCGTTGACCTTGCTAGTCGCCCTTCTTTCTTTTGTATAGCAGATATAGGCCACCAACAGAGAACCTGTCTCGGCCTTGAAGACATCCACGACCGTCTGGCATCCACTCTTCATAGAATTTTGAATTTGATGCTCAATATCACCAAGTTCGATGCGAAGACCCCGGATCTTGACTTGAGTGTCCTTGCGGCTAAGAAACTCCATAGTGCCATCAGGATTATAATAGGCCAAGTCTCCCGTTTTATAAAATCTGTTCCAGTATCGTGACTCGCGGTGAGGTGCCCACTCAGGTACTGTAGTGACAATTGCTTCATTTGTCTTCTCCGGATTATGGAGATATTCTCGCAACACAGTCGGGCCTTGAACCACGATTTCGCCCACAGTTCCAATCGGTGCCAGTCGCCGAGGATCTGTAGAATCAACAATCCAACAAAACGCACTAACTGGTCGCCCAATATTTGGATTGGACTCATCTGTCGAATAGCACTCCTGAATACTGCTGAAAACACACGTCTCTGCAGGTCCCCATGCGGTTATAAGCCTTGTTTTCCCAACCCACATATCAAAGACATCGCGCTGTACGGCTTCTCCTATGAATAACATGAGCTCAAGGTCCGGAACCTCTTTGGGGTCGATGGTCCTCGCGAATGAAGGCGTAAAGTAAGCCCAGTTGACACGTTT
This sequence comes from Trichoderma endophyticum, assembly GCA_035079535.1. Lineage (NCBI taxonomy): Eukaryota > Fungi > Ascomycota > Sordariomycetes > Hypocreales > Hypocreaceae > Trichoderma > Trichoderma endophyticum. The sequence continues at coordinate 515,792 of JAPMIQ010000001.1, forward strand.
GTCACGAATAAATTGAGCAAGATTGTTCATGCGTGAAGCTTCCGAGGGCACACAGCAACACGCGCCGGTAATCAGCGGCTGTATAATTTCTCCCACGGAGACATCGAATACATACGCGGAAAACTGCAACATCCTAACGCGAGGCGTCATGCCAAGTCGTTTAGCGATCGCCACTTGGCTTGTGCAAACAGAGCCATGTTCCATTACCAGGCCCTTGGGGATCCCTGTGCTTCCAGATGTAAATAATACATATGCAGCATTCCGCGGAGATACGCTGACTTTCGGTCCTCGTGCGCTGCATTCGTAGTGTACCAGCTTCTCATCCAAAGCTGAACACACTTCGACAACAGAGCCAACAAGACCAGCGCATAGCGATGAGAATGTTGATGAAGCCAAGGCAACTTTTGCCCCGGTCTGTGAGACGACTTGTTTCAGCCTTTTTTCTGGATGAGAAGGATCTAAAGGAACCCAGGCCGCACCGGCCTTGTTGATAGCTAGTATGGCAACGATAAACCAGGCCGACTTTTCGAAGCATACGTGAACTAAATCTTCCTTTTGTATAGAGAGCTTGTTCACAAGATGATGGGCTAGCCGATTTGATGCCCTGCTAAGCTCACTATACGTAAATATTTTATCCCAAGCGCAGATCGCAAGGTCAGTTGGCCGTCGTAAGCTTTGGTTCTCAAACATCTGGTGGATGCAAAGGTCCACAATCTCTGGCGTCTCTGGATTGAACCTCTTTGCGCACTCCAAATCCCATTTTCCAGCAACTTCTATTGAGCTGAGCAGCTGGCTCGACGCTTTAAAAAGCTGCTGAACAACATGTTCGTAGTGATGAAACAATGCCTCGAGTGCGTCGCCACTGATTGAATTCGAGTCGTACGTGATTTGAAGGTCAACGCGACCGTCATCCAGGAGAGCTTCCAGAACGAGTGGATAGTTGAAGTAATTATGTGTAGATGAGTCAGATAGTTTCTTCTCCGCAGCGCTGCCACGCAACAATATCGCGTCCTTGAATCCCGAATCTGCCATGGAGGTAAGAGACTTTGCTGGTTGAATCACGAATAAGTTGGAGAAATCGCAGGCATCTCTCGCGTCTTCGCTGACTTTCGCGATATTCTGTAGCCCATATTGCTCAAAAGGAACCATTTCAGACGCTTGGGCCTGGACAGCTTGCAAGAATGCAGCGATAGATTCATCACGCTGGAGACGAATCCGAATTGGGACCGTAGCAATCACGAAGCCAGGCATCTGGTTGATCCCAGGAACGGCAGCCTGTCTGCCAGAAACAGTCGTCCCAAAACACACATCATCCGTATCGCAATATCGGGCCAAGATGATAGCCCACGCAGCTCTCAATACTGTCGCCTTTGTGACAGATAATTCGGCTGCGTGGGGAAGTGAAATCTCCCTTGCCATTACACGGCTGGCCATGTCGGATCTTGTGCCCAAGTTACGAGGAAAGTTGGCCCGGTGGGCGTCTTGAAGCTGCGACTTCCAGAAGCTTCTCGCGGCATCCTGATCAATTGAGGTGATGTACTTGATGAAGCTCGAATATGGTCGTAAGATTCCTTGTGCTTGGCCATTGTATGTCCGATACAAGTTGTCGAGGATGATGCGCGCAGTCAATCCATCAAATACAGCGTGGTGAATGATCCAGACAAAATATGACTTGCCATCTGCATCCTTCACTAATCCATACCGACACAAGCGCGTTCCATAGGTCATTATTATGCCCTTGGATTTCGCTACGAACGAGTCGATCGTTTCACCAGCGGAATCTTCCCAAGCAGTATCACTTTTAATCACTGCTTGGATCGTCTGGCCATTAATAGGCAACACTCGGGTACGGAGATTGTCACAGCGATCTACTGTCTCTTCCCATGCCGTCTTGAATCGCTGGATATCAGCATGGCTTGGCAGTTCGTAAATCTGTCTCGTCATGTACGAGCCAGGCTGCTTCTCTGATAATGCCATGATACCAGCCTGAAGGGCCGTGCAGGGGAAAGCATCCTGAACGACATCATCATCTGCCAGCCCACACTTGATGCAAATTTCCTTCATGACTTCATCGACCTCCATCTGTGGCAGCAAACTCAAAGGCTCGGCATCATACGCGTCGCTATTTTCCTCATCCATGACTGCCATGGCAGCCATCTTTTGTAGTTCAGGGTTGCCAACTATGACGGTGACTGTTAATCCGATCCCATATTGTTCGGCCAATGCAACAAGCTCGATGGCGTTGATCGAATCTCCGCCAAGAACTAAAAAGTTGTCCTTTATACCAATATCCTGAGGTTCAAGATTGAGCACTCTGCCCCAGAATTCTCGTAACACTAGCTCTGTTTCTTTTGAAGGTATCTCGTCTTGAGGAATTCGGTTATTATCAGCGCGAGCTGCTTCGGCGGCTATATGTGCTCTCTTTTCTTTTGGTGAGAGATTAGACTCGGTGATATCCCAAGCAGTGAGCAGGCGATAGAGGGCTCTCTCATCCACCTGCCCCTGTGGGGTCGCTGGAAGCTCGTCGAGAATGGACCATTTCTTGGGAATTGGGAATTTTTCGTCCTTATTTTGATCTTTCAGTTTCCTAAGAGCTTTACGAGCTCTTTTGATGATGCTCGAGGGATCTGCTTGGTCTTGTCCGGCCGACTTGGATAAAGAAATAGCCACGGCCCACTGGGGTTCATCGTCCTGGGAAGCCAAGTTTAGAATTTTGGCTTGAGCGAGAGCTTCATCTTTCAGAAGCTCCCCTTCCATACGCTGTCGCGTATCGAGCCTTTCGAGGGCCATGATTTCGTATTGGTTATGGCCGTAGAGGAGTTTACCCTACCCAATGTGCATGGGTACGCGTCGAGTATTAGCTTTGGGTGCTCCGTAGCTTACGATAGTATGTTCAATTACACGAGGGCTGTAGTATAAAAGGAAGTTAGAGGAGAAGCAGGTTATCCATTTTTTAATGGAAACAGAGACCATATGAGACAAACTGAGGCTACCTGTGGAGCATCATTGGTATCTACGGAGGCATGATACATGCATTTTCTTCTAAATGAAGCGCAGCCACGGAACCAAGACACGAATGTCAGCTGTCATGAGAGACATAAAGTGGATATATCGGGCAGCGCCAATTGACATGTTGGGACTAAAGAAATTGAAATTTATTCATCTCGTCAATCTCAATAGTTCATTAGGCGCCTCTCGCTAACGACTGGGCAATCTATCTCCATCACAACTGCTCAAAAGAGAGAGAAAGTATCCTATACTACCATCATCGTCTCATATTAAGAAACGTGGATAGCAGGCCAACTTACAGGCTTAAGAGTGAGATGTCGTGATCAATTCCAAAGTCAACATTGATTCGGGAATACGCGAGTATGTTCTAGGTAACACGTGCGGGTGCGTTTTGTGCGGAATGCATCTGGTGTTTCATCTGCATCCTTTCTTTGACATGTCTTCCTTCAGGCCAGTGGGTAATCTCCACGTCGAAGGAGCGGCTTGAGGCGCAACCCAAATTAAATACATGTATGCAAGGGATGCCTTGGAGGATTCCACCAAAGTAAAAAGGGAGACACCTCTAGTTGGGCACAGATTCGCAGTCCTCTATCAGGGAGTCCATTACAATGTGCAATGTAAGGGAGAATTAAAATGTAGAAGAGTACATGTATATATGTCAGTCAGCGTAGGTTTTGCCGCCACCATTGTTATAATATCGTTGCTTAGGTACATAGGGACTCGCGTTCTATTCTATACCAACATAACCGCACGGAGTGATATGAATGAAAAAACTTTTCGGAAAAGGCGACTGGTCATAAAAATGTCTCGGAGAGTTTCGATATGTAGCTATGGCTGGTGAAGTGCATAAGTAGGTAGTTAGGCGTCATAGATGAGAAGATGTCTCATTTAGACAGAGCGGCTGAAAACCGTCAGTGGCTATGAGGCTATGAACCAAGTCACCATGCACGTGTGTGGGAGCGTTCATTGATGTTATGTTCCATCAGATGTTACAGAATGTATGCAATGAAATACAGAACAATTTCATATATTTCTATACGAGAGAGATTTTACGTAAGGGGTGCATGCAGCAGTAAGTAGCCCGTGGTGGAATATGAAGCTGCACCAGACATCTGTAACCTACCCTGGAGCCTGGAAAATCCGAGCCACAGCACACTGACAATCAGAGTGAATCAGTGATCAATAGGTGAGAAGTAGTCTCGATGCTAGCTATTGGGCGTCAAATACCTTTGGAAATGATATGTGAAAGCTAAAGGTTCTGTGGCCATATTCATATTGTTCCACTATGAGTTACAGTGGTCGACACGTGGTGGATGTCATTGAATTAAGCATAAAGTGTAGTTTATGGGCTACACGTCTTCTTCTTTGTCTCAAATTTTTGTCGTATTAATAGAATGATAGTGGTAGATGTTACCTACCTAAAAAGACCTGTAGCAATAACAGTAGCGAGTACTTAAAGAAGAAAGCATAGGCGGGCATTTCCTCTTCATCTTGCTATACCGGATTTGAAGTCACCGAGCTACTGAATGGAGATCTAAAACTTCCTAGATTAAAAGCCTTCATCTTCAATCATTTTTCTTCTTCAGCAAGCTTAAAAGTTGTTGATACTCTGAACCTACTCTTTCGCTATGATTTCGACCGTGGAGGTGCCGCGAATATCGGCTTCGCCGGGGTGCTCTTCCATGTCCATCCACATGCCACGAGCTGAGGTTTCCATGGCATCTGTTAGACGGCGATCTGGAGCTTTAGGCTTGGGGGCGTGGGGATGGACTAGCAGCTAGTCGACGGGAGACGAAAACAGCTCTAGAGTTTAGGTGGCCAAAAGGAAACCCCAGATTGTGCCATTCGTCATTGGCTACGTCTCCTCTTGTCGTCATCACTCATCATAGCCGGCAGATCGGAGCATTAACGCGTGCTAGTGAGTACTTGGAATGCTGGCCGGGTGGAAATCATCCTTCACATTCACATGCCAAGATACGGATGGTTGTAATAACCATTGTATGCATGGATGAATGTCAAGGGGCATCAATACAAAATTAAAGAGAAGCATGAGAAAGTGCATCTCGTAGTAGATTAAAGATCAGATGAAATTTACGTGAAATAAATCGATATGAATGATTGAGATGACTAATCTCAGCCTTTGGGTCATAAGACAGCGTCATGTCCATCAACCACGAAGCACATGCCCAGCTCTAGCCGCACTCGTGGCCTTGCAAATAGACAAGAAACAAGCAAAAAGGAGCTCATCTGGCAGCAAAACCAGCTTCAGCTTCTAATGAAAGCTGGCCTCAATTCATCACAGCTGATATCAAAGATCCAAGAACGTGTTCTGTTCAGACCACTATCAGTGACGCATCCACTTATTTTTTTTCTTCTGCCACCTTGGAAGCCAATAGAACTCCACACCAGCCACTAGCCAAACAAGCTGGCTTCCTTCTTCCCTCCGTTTTCTTTTCTTCCCATCTGCTTCGTCTTCTTCCAACTGCATCAGTCTGTTCTTCTGCTTGTTCTACTGCTCTCTTATATCACGAACGGTTAATTCGACCTCGAAAACATCTTGTCCCGCATCGTTGCCCAGCATCTCGGCCTTGTTTACCTCTTCCGAAGCTACCCCTCATCACAGCAAATCAGCTTCTTGCGCGCGCCATCTTGAAGCTTCATCGTCATCGCTGCCCTTTGCCTAACGTCACGACCCCTCAGCTGGCGACAGTAATTCATACGACATTATGGCTCCTCCTCCGCCAAACGCGAACCTCCCGCTACAGGAGCGCTTCCTGGCTCTAGCTCAGACGCTTCAGTGTATGTTCTCCAGACTCGAATGTTTTTTCCCCTTTGTGCCGAGTTTGCACGTGCATTTTTGCTAACCCGAATCCTTTTGTTTCCATAGTTGCCTGGTTTGTCGGGTAAGCCTCCTACCAGTCCCTGAAAGAGCTTTACTTCAAGCTCTACCTCGACCCTATCCCGCCTTCGGACCGTGCCTGGCCTCTTCCACGCTATTCCGCTGCTATCCGACGATGGCGACGTCCAATAATCTTCATACATTGCAGGGAAAATACAGCGTGGACGAGGGGCAGGGGAAACGATTGGTAGAACTGCAACATGACATGAGACACACGACTGACATTTCGTCCATCTCAGGCACCTGACTCTTATCCTTACCACCTCCCGATACGCCCTGTCATGGCTGTTCATGAACTACTATAGCCGCATGGCACAGTTTTCCTACCGGACATCATTTGCCGCCGCCGCTCTGACTTATGGAATCGTTGTCTACAAGACGCAGCGAGCTCGTGCAAAGACCGGAACCAAAGCGCCTAATGGTGCCCTCGGCCTCCTTGCTGACGAGAATGTTCAGTACCTGAGTAAGCCCAAATGCCAACCTGTCGCGCTGCCTGCGTGGGGTACTGTATCTCTCGACTAACAGTTCAATAGTCATGGCCCTCGTCTGGCTCTTCTCTCCCCAGTACCCCCTCGCCCTGCTGCCTTATTCTGTCTACTCCATCTTCCATGTGGCCACCTACTCTCGCGCCAACCTGATCCCCGTCTTCAGCCCCCCTCCAGTTGCCGCCGATGGCGTCTCTCGACCCAAGGTTAGCAACCCGTTGGCCGATAAGATCGGAAACTTTGTCAAGGAGTATTACGACTTCTCTATGACCGTTGTCGCATACCTCGAGATTGCTCTGTGGGTCCGAGTGTTGCTCTCAGCCATCCTTTTCCAGCGTAGGTCGTGGATTCTGCTTGGCCTGTACACCGTCTTCGTCCGAGCTCGCTATGCCCAGAGCAGCCACGTCCAGTCAGCCTTTGCCCACGTCAACGCGCGGGCCGATCACTTTGTCGGAGCCCAGGGAACCCCGCCTCAGCTCAAGCAAGCCTGGGACGTTATCAAGGGCATTACTATCAAGTTCCACGATGTCACCGAGGTCAGCAAGTACGTTGGCGCTGGCCCTGCCAAGAAGACGTCATAAACAACAAACGCATATTTTCTACATGTGCACGGCGACAAACTCGAACAGCAGAGCGAAGTGCCTTGGGCATGCTATGTGCGGGGCTTGTAGAGTTAATGGAATTGGAATTTGGTAATCCTGGTGTTATTTCGTTCCTTTACGGGCGAACTAGCAACCCACTTGCGGCAACTGGTCGCGTTATTATGGCCAAGGCTTGCTTGCCGCTTGTGACTTTGAGTCTCGACGAAACTTGATTTCTGGAACTTGCATTGCTGGACCTTTGCTCAACTGGAATTGAGTATCTTACAGCATTACCTTTCGAGTATTGGAACTAGGGTCGGCCAACCGGGTGGTGAATCTCAACCGGCCATGGGTAGTTATTGGGAACCGGTGCAACGAATTGCTCTCCTGGGTATATCTGGATGGGCTATGTGGATGTATAGGAGCGGGACATGGGGTGGGAATTCTCTAATGGTGGTTGTGGAAGCTGATGTTGAGTCAAGCTCTCGGCATTACAGTGTATCAAAATACTACTATGTGTGTGTTTGGATCCCCTGGCGCAAAAGCTGAAGAGCTCAGAGGAAGACGTCTAAGCTTGGAGATGCCAATTGCAAGTCAATATCACGCACCGTAATGTGGTGTTCTGGTTTTAGCAAAATCTTCTATAGTATATTGTATCGCGAATTGCTTCACTTTTTTTTTTCTCAACCTGAATGCTGATGTTGATGTCATTGCCAGTCTTGATGTCATCCATTCTAGTGACGCTATTGTGGCACTAACAGCTTGAGCTGAGTTGCTATCGTGGGGCAGCAGTCCTGCTGATGACGTCGCCTGAGATGCTCGCTAGCCGCCATAGTACAGGCACCAGAACCCACTGAAGTAACGCCACTATCCCTATCGCCATGTGCGCGGGGCCTCCACTGTACAGTAGTGTCAGCAATTGAATTCGGGCTGGGGTCAATTCTTGTCTGGTGTTTAGCTGATCACAATGCAGCAGCCTGACACAAGCTTTGGGCCTTGCATCGCCACAACGTCACGACTCTAGCTATTGTTTCCTTTCCGTTTGATGTTGCTTTTGCATTGATCGGCAGTGGATTCGACCATCCGTCTCACGGGGACAGAGCCTCAAAGAAACGCTGCCCGAGTCTCTACGGCCTCCGACCAGCTTCTTCTTGGCCTGCTCTTCTCTTCTCAGCCTCATTCTTCCACAACACAACTATGGCCTCGTTACTGCGGCAGATTGTTGCAGGCCCGCGCGCGCGGCATCCAGAGGCTGGGCTGGACCTTTGCTACGTGACGGACTTTATCATTGCAACGTGAGTGAACAGGATCCATCGTGTCCAGCTCAAAGCGTCATTCATCTTCGACAAAGCATCTAACCATGGTTGTGCATATCCCAGGTCCGGTCCTTCGCAAACGTACCCTCAGATAGCCTACCGAACCCCTCTCGACCAACTCGTTAGTTTTCTCGACTCAAAACACGGCGAAGACTGGGCGATATGGGAATTCCGAGCCGAGGGCACAGGGTACCCAGATGAAGCCGTCTACAATCGGATATGGCACTATCCATGGCCCGACCACCATCCCCCGCCATTTAGGCTGATTCCCTTGATCATGGCAAGCATGCGGAATTGGCTTCATGGCGGGGAGGCATCTGATGCGCACGCGGAGAACGACAAGAAGCCCCAGTCGCAGTCTTCCTATCCGCCGAACGAAGAGAATATAGAGGCTGTTTCAAAGACTCTTTCGGAGCCAGCCAAGACCGAGAGGAACAAGAAGAGGGTCGTGGTGGTTCACTGCAAGGCGGGCAAAGGAAGAAGCGGCACTGCCAGCTGCAGTTACCTCATCGCAGAGGAAGGCTGGAAGGCGGAAGATGCTCTGACACGCTTCACCCAGCGTCGCATGAGGCCTCAATTTGGCGCCGGTGTGTCGATTCCCTCGCAACTGCGGTGGATCGGCTACGTTGACCGCTGGACAAAGGGTGGGAAGAAATACACAGATCGTCCAGTAGAGATCGTAGAGATCCACGTATGGGGACTGCGCAACGGCGTGAAGATGGATGTCGAAGCCTTTGCAGATGAAGGCAAGAAGATTGAGACCGTGCACAGTTTCACAAAAGACGAAAGGGTCGTGGTCGAAGGAGATGCGCCCGAAGGCGGTGGTTTGTCTGAGATAATATGGGATCTGGCGGGTTACTCAACCCAAAAAGACAAGGTCCCTGAAGCGGTGGAGTTTGCAGACGCTACCAACAATGATTCCAAGAAGAAGGATTCTAGTGACGAGCTGAAGAAGAAAGAATCCAATGATGAGCCCAAGAAAAAGGATCCTCTCGCTTTCGACCCTCCTCCCTCACCCTCGCCACAGCCTTCAGAGTCGTCCATAGAGCAGCTGCTGCGGCGGAAGAGCGCCAAGCTGATAGAGAGAGTATCACCGCCTGGTTCGCACTCCAAAATCGACAAGTTCCGAGCCTTGCTCACTGCCGAACCCACCTCGCCGACAGCTTCCTCCCCGTCCGAAGTCCGCACAGAGAGCCCTGATGACACCGAGCCTGGCGGCATGGCCGTCATCTTCAAGCCGAAAGAGCCCATCCGCATCCCTAACAGCGATGTCAACATTGCCGTTGAACGACGGAATAGAACTCACAAATCGATGGGGCTGACAATGGTCACGGCCGTTGCTTACGTGTGGTTCAATGTGTTTTTCGAGGGGAATGGCCCTGAGAAGCAGGGCAAGGCTGATAGCACCGGTGTCTTTGAAATCGAATGGGATGCCATGGACGGTGTCAAAGGATCCAGCAGAAAGGGAATAAGAGCTTTTGATCGCATGTCCGTCGTGTGGAGATTCGCCGACAGTGGCGAGCCCAAGGCGGAAGAGGAGATTGTCGAGCCCAAAGAGGGTGAACCAGTGCCGCAAACTAAGGCGGCGGATTGGAAAGGAACAGATGCTCCAAAGGCTCCGGGCGATCTTGGATTGCGACAACAAAGCCCTCTCAGTGCAGACATAAGCAGGGCCAGCAGCATCAAGAGCGTTGACGGAACAGTAAACCAGACTCAGGGCGAGGGAGCAGACACCGACAAGGAAATGGAAGGTTTAAAGCGCAGCGGGCCGTCTGGAGAAGACTTGGATGAGAGCGAGAAGAAGAGCTAGGACACTGAGATGGAGTACATACACGCCAAGAGGGAACACGAGAGAGTTTGTTTGTTTTTTTATGGATGGCATGAGTTGCGACAGGAAAAATACGGGCATATGATTTAGGGTGCATAGTAGGGCAGCGGCTTTTATACCATCACGGAAAGGATTTGATTCTTCTCTCAAGACTACTGTGATTGCCAAACGTGGTTTCGTGGCATGAAATGCTTCATCCTTTAGATGATTCTCATTATAACATGCGACGCTGTCTAAGTGCAGAACGTGTACATGCGAAGACCAGGTATTTTCCATCAAAACGCGCTTTTCCTGCACTAATAACAAAGAATGAACAAAGAAGAAAATACAAAAACAGATCTACCATCGCACCCACATAATCGTATTTAGGTGCCAATAAGCCAGCCGTATCTGCTGCAAAAAAGGACAAAACATGAATCAATATTCCGCTTCCCTTTCAAGTTTTCGATAGAATGAAAAACACTCTAATTATTTGTATGGACATTGTACTATAATTTCTTTTCTTTTGAGTTTTTCTTTCTTTTTGTTTGTCCGTAAAATGCAACAAGTCGCTTGGCTGGATAGATAATTTCGAGAAAAACTGTATATGTTATACACCGACATGATTTAACCTAGGCATTAATTCGGGTTAAATAGAGATCTTCTCCGGCGGACGATGAGATAGGCGTGAGTTGTAAACACCGCTACAGCCAGGTGGAAACGTATTTCTATCAAGTAAAGGAAAATTTGGTTGTCATCATTGAGTATCGTGAGCCGCTGCTCAGCTTCAAGTGTTGAAGGCGTCCGTTTCAAATCTCGATAGACCAGCCGTAATTGGGGTCGAATTGCAGCAAAGGCTATATCATCCACGCATGTGGCTGATCAAAGCACTCATCCCACTCCGTCTTCCCCGAGGCCCAAAACTTCCTCATTGTCGCCAACGCAGCGCCGGTACAGCCTCCGGTAAAGGGGTCTCGCACGCCGTTCAGTAGGTACATTTCTACCAGCATCTGGTTTTCGACGGTCCCTGTCGCGGCGGCAGTACCAGCCACCACCACGGGCCACAATATATGATCGAGCAGCGGTAGGAATTCAGCTGTAGTATCGAGAAGATGGAAGAGGTTGGCCCGGTGAACCTTTTGTAGCTCTGCACATGGCCTGGAAGGTGAGCATTGAGAGGTACAAGGTAACGTTAGGGCAGCAAAGACAGCCACGGAGGATTTGAAAAGAAGTGAGATGAAGAGCAGAGCGTTGGCTTTCGTCTCGTCTATGGATTCATCCATAAGTGGGACGGAGAACATGTCGACTCGGTGAAGTATATCACAGAGACTAGGCTCAGAGGAGCCGTCGGAAACTGCGGCATCTAGTCTGAGGCGATTGATGAGGAATATTTCTCTAAACAAGGGCGCTGGACAGTAAAACAACGGGGTGCTGCCGATTTCGTATAGGGCCATGACATCGTCAACGTCAAAGTTGCAGGCATCGACCATCTGCGAGTGGCTAGGGCTGGTGGTGTTGAAGACGGTGATGCCACTGAGTGAACCCGGGAGGCAAATCATCAGCTTGATACTCGTCGGCATCAGGAGGGTCAACTTACATGACAAAGCTCTGCATCAACAATGGAGTGGTGGACGAGTCCATCAGCTTCCTTAGACCCCCGCAATGTTTGATCAGCATAAGGTAGCCATCAGCATGAAGCCGCCATGACAACGAATTAGAGACGAGAACCTAAAGGTAAGCAAACATAAGCAGTCAGTTCATCATCGTCAAGTCAAGTCAAGGACCCTCTCTCTAGGTCTCACCTCTGCACTCATCAAGTGGGCCATGCTGGAGAATATGTTGAAGACGTTCCCTGGGTAGCTTTGTTGAATCTCATCGTTGAGGGCCCGGATAGATTTGCCGATGTGGCGGTAGAATTCCTGCCATAGGTGAGACGCCGGGCCCGAGGTCGACGGCTCCAGATCCAAGCCGTGGATGATGGACACGCACATGATGCGGTAACCAACGGCTATAGCTAGGATGCAGTGGCGGTTTGCCGCTGTGAGAGACTGGAGAGCTTCACCACTCAGCTCGCCTCCCCAGGCGGGATTCTGCACAATCTGCCTTGCACGCATCTTTGGCAGCAGCAGATTATTATCTGAAAGACAGGCTTCAATGTCAGACAACAACGATGCTTATACGGGGATATACGATGGTGTACATGAGTGCAGCAGGGGTCCTGGGCCAGTGGCAAGGCCCAACATGCTAGAAAAGGGAGAAATTGAAAACAAAATGCAAAATTGAATAGCAGAAATGGCAACGTACAGTATTGGATCGCATCTACGAAATCCCACTGCTCTGGCCGCAGATCTGGCGGGATGTGCGCCACATGGATTTGTCTGAAACTGGAACTGCTGGCAGAGCCGAATTGCGCCCTGCTGGCAACGAGCTGGAGCTGCGAGTCCTTTCCCTTGAGCAATCCCTCCTCGTTCCGGTCCTCGTGATGGCCATCATCGCTGCGAATTGTCGTCTTCTTGGTGGCTGCCACGAGGCTCGAGGTCGAGTCGCCCGGGGACGCCTCCGAGATGGTGCCGGCATCGCTGCTCCGATCGCTGCCGCTGCTGCTAGTATTGGGACCGTTGGTGTCGCTAATGCTGCTGTTGGCTTTGGCTTTACCATCCTTGATAGTATTGCTGTTAGTGCTGCTGCTGCCCTTCCTCCTCCGCGCCCTCGGCGGCGTGCTCGCCACCGAAGCCGAGGCGCCCCGTTCCGGCGTCGACGATGCTCGAGCCGTCGTCAAAGCTGCTGGGCTCTGCTTGAAGCGCCTGCTTGTCGCTGGCGCCGCGCTTCGGCTCTTGACCTTTTGCTTTTGAAGCCGCGATACTTTGCCCGTGGGCAGCCACGTGAGCGGCCTGGCGTTGTTGTAGCCAGGACAGACCATGCCGGCGTCGCTGCAGTTGCCGCAGATCGGAATCCTGCCGTCGCACGGCGAATCGCGGCGTTGACACTCCCAGCATTGCGGCCTTTTCGAGGTCATCTTGGCCGCCGCATGCTGTGACGCCCGGAGAGGCGGGGAGATGGAGAAGAGCGAAGATCTCGCTGTATTTCAAAAAAATTTTGTCTTGTTTTGTTTTTCCAGAACAGCTAGACGTTTGGGAGTCTTATGTAGCAGATGCTTTTGCAGATTCGATACAAGATGATTGTCGCGGGGTGTGGCGTGTGCTTAGCCCCAGGTGCTAAGATCACTTGCGGGTTGGCTTCTGTCCAAGTCAGGTAATCAGCTGGATGGCCAGGGGAGACAAAAAGACAAGGGGGACGGGGGGGCAAAGGCGCTTCTACGGAGGAATCTTTGGATCAGACAAACACAGTAGCTCGGGACAAATCAACAGCGACACGGAAGTCTTGAAGACCGATGATGAAGAGAGAATGAGCAGTCACAAGAGCAAAGCACAGAATAGGCAAGAGAAGATGGATAGAATCAGGGTCAGGGAGATGGGATAAACGATAAACGAACGATGGTACGCCGTGCATGTAGACTATGATGCTATCACTCGGGAGCGGCCATCCCACCTTTCTGCTGGCTCTTTAGAGTCATCGAATCAAATCAACCTTTTTACCCTTCAGGCCTAAGCGCCCCCTGGTTCTTGATCCGCGGCTGCTACAGTAGTACCAGCACAGCTGCCAATACCATGTGCTATTATTCTCTTTCCCCAGTGTTGTATCGTTATTGACTGCTGGCTCTCCTCGTATCTGCTGTTTATCACTATTAAACCTGCACACGGGATAGCACTGAGTAGCCAATCTTTGAGCGCTGGCGAGCAAATGCCTCTCCATGAAAAGACCGGTCGGGTGATAGAGGCAAATCTCTAAATAGATTCTCCGATCAGATACGCGATGCTACTGTAAGCATTCTAAGGAACACTCCAAGGAACAAAGAGAGAAAAAAGCCCCCAAGGCACCTCTCACAGAGATTCCTTCGTCAGCTGCGTGGCCAATGAAGAGGATGGAATTTCCCCCCTTTGGCCGAGCCCCATGGCGCAGTGCATTGCTAGTGAAAGGCAAGCTTACATGGAGCATTGAACAATATCAGACTATGTCTCTTTGTGCTTTTCTCTCTGCTTTGGTCCTACCAACTCGTACGACTCACCAAAGAAACTATCAACTACTACATGTTTAAGCGCTCCGAGGACATGCAGCAGCAGCAGTAGCATCACCAACGCCCTCACTCACTTCTGTCAGTAAAGAATTGAATCCACTCACTCAACGGCCTCCAGATGCACCCGCCCCGATCTGGTCTTCTCTCTCCCACGCTAAAACAGAGCAGCCGAGTGCCGTTAACCCACGGAAGCGCTACGGCGGATCGACGCTCCGTTGGCTGTCAACTCATAGGCCAGCTTCCTCTCATCTGCCCGGTGTATGATCGGACCGACGGCTATGCAGGGTGCCGTTCAGTCACAGTGGGGGGAGATAGGTCTCTTTGCTCGGTCGATTTGACAAAAAGACGGGGAATGAAAGTCGGGGAGACAAAGGGATGGGTGTGGCATTGAGTGCACTGCGCTACCAAGGGGTTGGCGGTTGAGACGAGTAAATGTGAAGCCTGATTGGCGTCTTTCTGCGCCATCTTATCTGCATCTGTTAAACTTTGCACAAAGTACGGAGCAGCCAGTGAATGGGATTCTTTTGACAGGGCTAGACCAAGGGATCGAAGGGGGGCGTTGTCTAGCGTGGGAGACCAGGAGAGCAGGTTCATGACATTCAAGACAATTTGAAAGGCTACAGTAAGTTGGTCCTGTCACGACCCCATTGGGTTAGTTAGCACCCTAGATGGTTGTTTTTCTTCTGTGCGACATTAAGGGGAGCGAGAGGATGTGTATAGAGACAAAGAGGAAAGAAACTGCAGAAAGCCGGATATCCTCTCATTGTTGTATCCAAATGAGCGCTGCAGCAGGGGCAACACATTCATCCCAGGATGGACACGTGCCTTGCAGCCGGATGCGAATCAGCTGCTGCTCATCACTGGAGGGCAAATTGATGAGACCCCTAAATGCCCTATAATGGGTTAATGGCCAAAGAGCAAATCCTTTGACACAACGTCATACTTGAAACTGTGGCAAATCGGCGAACCTCCAAGAACAGTGCCAAGGACGCCTTGCTGACAAAAAGAGCACTGGAATTCATCCCACTTACCCTAGAGTCCTGGACCGATTTGCTGGGACTTGAGCAAGATGATCTCTCGAGAAGCTTTCTCCAATACATCATATCTGCCTCTTCCGAACAAGCCATAAGCCCGGACGCTCTCCTCCTCGTTGTCCCGGCTGACAGACAACTGGCGTCCATGGGATTAGGCCACGTTTGGCGGGCTTGCCGCTACCAGAGTCCTTGAACCAATGGCATTTACATGTAATCTGGACACATGGAGATGACGGAGGTCAGATGGACGGCCTTCCGAGAGCTTAATCGCCAGCAATTGTTTGCCTCCTCGTGGCTCCGGTCTGACACGGATTTTAGGTTTGGAATTGCCGTGGCAGTTGCGGCATCTCCAGCAACTTGATTGATCCCCCCAGATTGAGTTGCATGGCCCATAACCGGCTTGCTGGGCCAAGTTCTGTGATCGATCGATAAGCAGCTGGTCGGGCGAGCCGGAAATTTGCTTCCTTCCGAGGCTTCCGCACAACCACGGCGCCGGGATATATATAGTATATAGTAGTATAATAACGTATAACCGTATAGTATTTGCACATGGACCGGCTCGCGGCGATGGGGAAAAGGAAAACAATAATACATACTGTAAGCACCACATGCTGTCATTGCCGTCACAGGTTCGCCGCCACGGACACGGAGAGGGTCCCTTACGGAAGCGCACACAAACCTCGCGCCTAGTCGGAATCTTTTGGAGTTTACCAACATGTTGGGATCTGGATTTTGGGATTAGTGCTCTTAGTAATCGCCAGTAATTCTAATTCCATCCTGGTCATCGCCGCATGCGCGATGATATAATAAACACCAGACCCCTTCCCGCCCGGCGCTTTGTAAAAGTCGGCCCAAGTGTAAGCATCGCCGTCTCTTCGCATCATGACAACCGCCCGGTGTCTCGTAATCTAGTCATTGGGCACGAGACAGGTTTTATTCGCCCTTGGAACTCACGGCTGCCAACCAACCGCCCCCCTTTTTCCCTGCCCGATCCTCCTAGCACGGCATCCTATCGGCCTCCGAAGGTGCCGTTGCCGTCACTTGGATCTGTCTTCTTGGCCTTCTCCACACACACACACCCATTTAACCATCCGGACAGCTGCTCTTCTTGCGTCTGAATCCTCGCAGCTTTGGACTAATAAGGCGCTGGCTTTTTCTTCTTGTACTCCGTCAGCCCCCCTTTTAACCGCCTTGTTGGGTGTGCCTTGCGGACTTTGTCTTTGGCCTGGGCGCTGGAACTAGGATCCTCACTCAGAAAACGCTATTTTTTGTGATTTTTTCCTTTTTTTTCTTACTTCCGGAGCCGAGATTACCACATTCGCTCCTATTGTGCATCCAACAGCGAGTATCTACATATAGCCTTTCGGTCGGGTTACATTGTTTGTTTCTTGTGACTCCTTGCCTTCTTTCTTTCTCGACGTGGTGGAAATAGAGAACCCGAAACAAAAGACTTATCATGACGACCGATTATGAAGGTTCCGCCCCCGCGGGCCGAGTTCTCTCTTCGGGCTCGACCGCCAGCCAACAGGCGGGGATGTTTCCGCACGGTCACTTGGGCCATCTGACTGCTCAACAAGAGGAGGCACTGGAGCGGTTCAAGGCGCTGCTGCAGGAAAAGGGCCTGTGGCGTGCTGGCCCTCCGGCGTCTCACGATGACCAGACGCTGCTGCGGTATCTGCGCGCGAGACGGTGGGTGGTGGAGGATGCGTTTGGCCAGTTCAAAGACACCGAGGAATGGCGGGCGGCGAACAACATCGACACGCTGTACCGGACTATTGAACTAGAAGCGTACGAGCAGAGCCGGCGCTTGGTGAGTCGATATATCCTGATATCTTGATTTATATGAAAACCCATGTACTAACCATATTGTCATTATCTAGTATCCCCAATGGACCGGCCGCCGTGATCGCCGCGGTATCCCCCTTTACGTCTTCGAGATCCGCCAACTCGACTCCAAAACTATCGCCAACTATGAGAAGCAGGGCGCCAACAGCACCTTTTCACAGGCGAAGACGGACGGCAAGACCCCTCCCGGCCTGCTGCGTCTCTTCGCCCTCTACGAAAACCTGACGCGCTTCAACCAGCCCTTTTGCACGCAGCTGACGGATCGCGACTACGCTGACGTGCCCGTCACCATGAGCACCAACATCGTTGACATCTCCGGTGTCGGCCTCAAGCAGTTCTGGAACCTCAAGGGCCACATGCAGGCCGCCTCGCAGCTGGCCACGGCGCATTATCCGGAGACGCTCGACCGCATCTTCATTATTGGCGCGCCCATCTTCTTCAGCACTGTCTGGGGCTGGGTCAAGCGCTGGTTTGATCCCATCACCGTTTCCAAGATCTTTGTGCTTGCGCCCCACGAGGTCAAGCCCACCCTCGAGGCCTTCATCGAACCCAGAAACATCCCCAAGAAGTACGGCGGCGAGCTCGACTACTCGTTTGGCCAGCTGGGAATCCCCGACCCCGCGTGGGACGGCGTCATCCGGTGGGAGAAGGGCTACAACTCGTTCCCCAGCGGTCCGCTGCTCTGGGAGGACGTGCCGGGCGAGGACAGACTGGCGTGTGTCCGTCTCGGCGCGGAAAACGGCAATACGAAGCGGGAAATCATCTGCTCGCTGCCCAGGACTTTTGGCCCGGCCGAGAAATCTTCAGACGAGTCGACTGCCACGGAGAGCTCAGCTGCCACCACCACAAACACCGCCGCCACGACGATCAACGACGCTTCTGAGGGCACACAGACCTCGGAAGACACCCTTGATGATGCTACCCAGACCGACGGGCCCGCCGAAGCCATCGAGAAGCTCAAGATTGACGAAAAGGCTGATACCAAGGCGACCGAGGTACCCACCCCCATGGCTGCTGCCACCGCCGCTGCATAAAACGACCACATAATACAAAAAACAAACGGCGAAAAATGCATATCATACCCTGTTTCATTAATTTCTTTTTCTATATATGGTTAGAGCCATTGGATTTATTGCATATACAGAATGCCTCTTTCTCATTCATACTCCCGCGTCAATTTTTCGAGTTATATATTGTTGGGAAAGGGTTACCGGGAGATGTTTTATTTCGCATTAGTGAATCTGTTTGCTGAGGTTTTCTTAACGGGGGGAAGAGGAGGGAGAAATTGGACGAGACGAGAACGAGAGATGAGAATTGGAAATTGGAGTATTTTGTCCGGGTTGGGAATATAATTGGACTTGGAATATACCAAATATCTACGGAGAATCAGTTGTGTTTATATTTTTGCTTTATATATACGGACATGGCATGAATAATGCTTATGGGATCTGTTTTTATGGATATCATTGTCTATGACTTTTTACCTGATTGCTCAATGCTGTATCTTGCTCTAAATGGGTCCTATATATCCAATTCTCGGTATATCCAAGACACGCTCTATGTGCTGAGAATAAACAAACATCTCTCTACCTGCATGTTGCCGTCTATGCCTGTTCTCCATCTTTATGCCTTTGTTGTTGCGGAAACCTCCTGTTCCTCCACAGCTCGATCCCCTTCCCGATCTCCTCCCACGACACGCCATCCGGGACCAACTTCATTGTCAGTCCCAACCTTTCCGTCTCCCTATTCCTCGGCTCGTCATCGAAAAACAGCATATCCTCAAACCGGATCCCCGTCCGCTTCTGCAGGGCCTCAAAGTGCTTGATTTTGCTCCCGGGGTATATCTCCAGTCCACCATCAAACACATCGATCGAGACCTTCTTCTTCCCCGCGGCCTTCTTGTTATTGCCGTCATCCTCTGCAAACGACGCCGTAGGCGGGATGTGGATTCCCTTGAGCAGTTCGCGGGCCAAGGCAGGGGCGCTTGTGCGTGATGCAACGCCCAGCTTGATCTTGTTGGGATGGTTGAGATACGGCAGAACGGCGAGGATCTCGGGCACTTCGCTATAAAACTCGAATTCCTCGCCCGTGCGGTCTGTTGCGCCGGTATGCGCAGGGTTGATCTTCAGCGGAGGCGTGACATGTGTATCGACCCAAAAGGGCCAGAGAGTGTAGTCGAGATCGAAGACGATGAGGCGAGGAAACGGTATCGAGGGATCGCATATTGAAGAGGGGAGATCGAGGCGTGGAAAGGGAGATGGAGTTGTTGGTGCCGAAGTTGCGAATGAGAGACCTGACGGCGTGGAGCTGAAGGTCGGTGTGATGGGAGTGCCGGTAGGCGAGGAGGAGAGGGAGAGGTTGGAGGAGGAGGTTGGAATTGAGAATTTTCGAGGCATGGCGAAGGTGGTGGTGATGTTGAAGATGAAGATGTAGAGAGAAGAGAAGCAAAAGAGAGAGTTGAAGACTGGAAAAATAATTTGAGGGGCTGCGGTATCGCGATCGCAGAATTTGGGTGGCGGCTCTAAATCTGGGGAAGTTCTGCGGCTAGTGCGGAATTTATGCACAGTATGGAGCGTCCCATAATTGATAGTGATGGACACTCCTAGTAACAAATGGTAGACGAATGTGGCGATAGTAGTAGAAGGGGAAAGATGAAGTTTATGAATAACAACATTCATAATTCTTTACTATTCTAATAATGTATTCTAATAATATTGAGATGAGTTACAATCTTGTCTCAGACTTGTTCCAAAGCTGCAAATGGTATTCCCTCGCCATATTTTAACCCCCATGTAAGATGAATCCGTCTGCTAAAGATTGATGTGCAAGACAGCCTACAGCTAAGCCAATCTGAAAGTGAGTCCTTGAATAACGCCTGCGTCTCCATCCATAATCTCCATGGTGCATCTGACTACTTCATATTTGCCCGTTTCGTACACTCGGAGCGAATCCTCTTCACTCTGGCTCTTCACCTTATATGCCCATCCACACACCTTCGAGTCTTCATCTGCGTCTACCAATCCCAAGTATTTATCACCCCATGTAGAGAGCCGGCCTCGGCAGACACAGGCTTGTCTGTATTCGATGGCATCTTTGTCAAGGCCGATAACACGAGAGAGGATGTTGGCATCAGTAAGGGTCCCATAAAAGAAGTACCACATTGGATACTCATTTTGCGTTGGTCCAAATTGGGAGAGAGATGTGGCTGAATCGAAACACACCACGCTGTTGTTGGGTCGGAACTGTGGCAAGGTAGTGTCAATGCCAAGTGTTGGATATAGTGACGTCGCAGACAAATTCTTCTGTGCAATGGATACGCGAATCAACATTGGCGGACGTCCTGGTGGAAGAGCGCTCAGAAATTCAGCCTTCTCGCTGCTGGTCAAGAGACAGAACAATGTCTTGTTTCCATCATCGTCCTTGCCTGAGAAAACCTTTGGCTTCTTCGGGAGATAGCGAAGTAAATCAGCGCTTTTGGAGCACTGATCAACCTCATGTTCCAATTTGAGAAGATACTGGGCATCTTCATCCTTGACCGTCGCGCCGCTCTTTGCTCTAAATGCCAATTTTGCCCTGAAAATGCTATATTCATACGACTCCTTGTCGAATCCCTCGGCTACTTTTGCGTCTTTGACTGTGAGCCAAGACTCCTGCGACATCGTTGGGCGAGTGAAGTCAGCTCTCCAGTCTTGAATCCTTTTTGCTGCTTCGTCCATGGAGAATCCGAATAATTTTTGCCATCTCGATTGATCGGAATTGGAGCTGTGGGAAGAGGCGTCAACTGGATCACTTGCTGCAATATTGGCAGCAAGTTCTTCGCACGCTGCGAGAAAGTTCATTGTTGCTTGGTACTTTCTTGACTGATTTGGCAGTAAAGAGTGTTGAATCGCTGATTTTGCCGGCGGAAGTTGGTTTGTCTTGCTATTGGGGAAAGTGAGCGATGTGTGATTCTTGGAAAATACCTCCTAGCTATGATGAAGAGGAATTGCGCTTTATATATGGTGGAAGTGGATGAATCCGAGTAAACAAACAGTAAACAAGAATTACGCCAATGTCCCAAGCCTCTTTTGAAGTATAAGTCGAAATCTACATGTACCGAAGTGGGCACAGATCGAACAAAAGTTTACGCTATATGGAACACAGACTTTTCAGCCACAAGGAACTCATGGTTCAGTGTTTAGGCTTTGCATTTAAGAAGTAGTTACATGATGTATCGGGTAGCTATCAACACCTCACGTTTCGTGGTGAAGTGCTATAGAAGATGACGACAGTAGCATCTACTAGAGAAATATAATAATAGTAGCATGTATGAGAATAAATTAGAAATAAGAGTAATTGCCTAGAGAAGAAATAATTTGAGGTACATATGGTTACTATGCAAATGGGTGTATGTCCGCATCTTGGTATAGCACTCAAATTGCATGTTGTCGCTTAGATACACTCATCTCTGGTTCCTACGAGAATCTGCTACTGATCAAAGAAATGTAATCAAACCGCACGAATCTGATGCCGGCAGTAAACGATGAACACAGCTAGATTGGAGTTGATTAGGCGCATACGATGGAGACGTTTCATCAGGGAGATGTCCCGCGCACCATTAGAACGACGTCAAGACTCATGTCTGGCCTTGGGCCTGACCAGCACCTCGATGTAGCGGTCTATGATTGAACCTGTGGTCTACATCGAATAGAACAGCGTAAAGTTTAAGGACATGAGTCAGACCGCCTCCTATCATCTGCCACAAGCTGGTGGCGGTGGTCTAGCGTAGAGCGTGTCTCGGCCAGCTGCGACAGAGAAAAAGTTGCGTCATTCATCCAAACACCAACGCAATCTAGCTTCCCTAGGCATCTTGCAAGCAAAATATACGATGGAAAGAGTCGCGTTTCCAGCCTGTCAAATTCCATACCCGGAGACATCGTTGCACGGCGGATAACAGTGGAGAAGTCCGGCCTCCAAGTCCGGGTGCGGCGCCGGTACGGGGTCTAGGAGAAAAGCGGCCACTAGCGAAGCCACCGACTCAGCTGAGGCTTAGCGATATGATACTCGTAACAATAAACTTTGCTCTGGAATTGTTTTTCAAGGCTGTTATTGACTCTCTTCGTCATTAACTGCGGTTTATTTACATACCCTTTCAAACTTGTAGCTCTAAATTCACATGGGAGCCATGCTGTATAATATCTCCCCCCTGTACAGCCAAACTCGGAAACGACTTCAAGTAGCCATCGTGCAAACCACGGCTTTGACAATTTCATTCTAGTTGAGATATCTACGTCCTACATGAGAACATTGTGCGGAGTAGCTGGGTAATGTCAGCCTCGCGAGCAAAGGAAACGTTTAAAATCTGTAGCGTCCTGTCATGAGTGGGCTAAAAAAAAACGGTGCCAGGTGAATTATAATGAATGAATGAATGAGCAATTATCTCTTCAGAATTGGCATTTATTCCAAGGGCGCACAAGTAATTCTAGGAGAAGAGAAGAATTGAGGGGCATAAATGTTGCGTCTGTCCAAAGGGTGCCTAAAATTGCCATCGCAGCCTCTTTGTCGAAGCATTTACAACATTTACATGTAGGCAGAAAAAGACTTGTCATCGACGTTTATCAAGGTGTCGTCAGAGGTATGCGTCACATCCACGCGCACGGTGTTCCCGGCCGCGTCTCCTTATTTGTTGTCGTTTTTGTGACTATTGCGATGTGGAGCAGACGTTAGCCAATGTTCTGATTGCTTGCGACGAAAGGATTCGCGGTCACTGCTAGGCTGGGTGGAAAAACCTGTTGGTCAGACTTTGATGTCTAGCTCGCACAGAAACAGCGGTTTTTCCAACAGCCCAATCTGGGGAACAGATCCGGGTAGTACGAGTACGCGGCTTGCCGGCCTACGAGTCATATGAGGAATAGAGAAAAAAAGGAACTTTTGTTAGGATGATGACCACACATTTCGGCTTGATTTCGCCGCTTCTTACGTCCTAGTGTCCAAAGTCTTCTCCGCTTATAATTCCTCCAGACTAACGATAATCTACACGCTTCCAATAGGTATGTCTGCTCCCATTGGTGTCGTGTCTTTGCTCAAAGATAGATGAGAGTTGTTAGCCCACGCAAATTCAGCATTCCTACCGCCAAACCGATGATGCTTGCCCGAGACATTCTCTCAAGACATGCGCCATCACGTGTTACTGTACCCGGCCAGAGCTTTTCATCCAGAAATATAAAACTCCACTGAGATCCGACACATATTACTTTGTCGGATAGTTGGCAAGGCGGTGGAGGCACTCGCACCCTTGGAGGGCAATGGACTACTCAGGCTGCCCAGATGACGCTTCCTTTGGGCCTTCGGTTCACAATTGTCGTCGTAGAGACTTCGATTTTACCCTGAAATTTGAATCTATATTTTTTTCTATCCTTCCTGCAGCGGTTTTTATTCTGCTTGCCGTTATTCGTCTCGTTTGGCTGAGGCGGGAGCCCGTCGTTGCAAAAGGCCGTGTATTCCAGCTTGCAAAACTTGTACGTGTAGCCAATCCTACGTACCAATTGAATCAAGTCAAAAATTCCGAAGTAACATGCTAAATAGAATATGTGTTAGGGTATTATTGCGCCGTATGTCGCGCTACACTTCACCTCGTTTATCTTGAGCATCCTTTGGCGGGGGGAGCAAGCTGCTCTCTTCATATCATCTGCTACATTAGAGGTCATCGCCAGCGCACTGCTACTTCCCGTCTCTTTTTCAGAACATGCTCGATCTCGACGGCCGTCCTTTCTCTTGAGCGGCTACTTGACTCTTTCTCTGCTCTTCGATATCGCGCGAGCTAGGTCATTTTGGCTACTGGCTGTGACACCCTCCGAAGATGCGTTTGCAGGCGTCTTCACGGCCTCGGTCGCCCTAAAGGCCGTCATCTTTTTAATAGAGTCATATCCAAAAACGAGATGGATTCTATGGGGCACAGGTAGTCACAGCCCAGAAGAGACAACGGGATTCTGGGGGCTGGCCGTCTTCAGCTGGCTTTGGAAACTCTTTATCCTAGGCCGCAGAAAGGTGTTGAGCTTGGATGATCTATTCCATCTCGACCACCACATGTCTAGTGATGTTTTGAGAAGAAAACTTCGAGCGGCTATAGTGAAATCCCCAGCTCGAGGCCAGAAGAATGGACTTGCCAAAGCCCTTGCCAAGTCATTAGCAGGACCTTTTTTATTCCCCGTTGTGCCAAGAATAGCCCTTTCGGCTTTTAAATTCGGCCAGCCGTTTCTCACCAACTCGCTGCTATCCTATCTTGAGATACCTGCATCTGAGAGACCTGTCAACTCTGGCTATGGCTTGATTGGGGCTGTGTTCCTTGTGTACTCGGGCATTGCTCTCTCAACGTCGTTTTATTATTATCTGCGTGAACGATCTCTTTGGATGATGCGCGGTGCCCTAGCAAGCGTCGTCTACGAGCATACGATGCGATCCAAACTCTCAGTGACCAGCGACTCCGCTGTGCTGACGCTGATGAGCACGGATATCGAGCGTGCTAGACTTGGCTTCACATTTATCCATGAATTCTGGGCCAGTGTCCTCGAAAGTGCCATTGCACTGTGGCTATTATACCGAGAACTTGGCGCCGCCTTTGTCGCGCCTGTTGTTGTTTGTTTCACCTGCATCGCTTTCATCTCAGTCGTAGGTCGTCT
The DNA here is from genome assembly GCA_035079535.1 of Trichoderma endophyticum. Taxonomy (NCBI): domain Eukaryota; kingdom Fungi; phylum Ascomycota; class Sordariomycetes; order Hypocreales; family Hypocreaceae; genus Trichoderma; species Trichoderma endophyticum. The sequence goes on from JAPMIQ010000001.1 coordinate 540,561, forward strand.
CAGCGGCCCAAGGCAAAATATTTGGATGCAAAAGGTTCAAGAAAGGGTTAGCGCCCTCTCCCACATCGTCACAAACATGAAAACCTTCAAAATAGCCGGCTTGACGGACGCGGCCGAGTCACTGCTCCAGCGTCTCCGTGAGACCGAAGTTGGCGCTGGCTCCAGTTGGCGGATGACCATGATCATGGCGGCCATCATTGGTTTCGCTCCGTCCATGATTAGCCCCTTCATAACATTTGCCGTGACAGGAAAGGCTCTTGATGCCACTCGAATCTTCACCGCGTTGTCATTTATAGTCCTGTTGACGGATCCTCTATCTCAGCTGCTTCAATACGTTCCTCCACTACTGGCTGCTTTTTCATGCGTTTCACGTATTCAAACTTTCCTGGAGCGGGACCCTCGTGAGGACTTTCGTGAGAGTCTCGGCTCATCAGATGGCGCGGATGTGGATTCCAGTGAAAAGAGCGAGACCCTTATACGAATTACAAAAGGAGACTTTGGCTGGGAGGAGGATAAATCTATCTTGTCCAACATTGCTCTCGAGATTCCTGCTCACTCTCTTACCATTGTGATTGGACCTATTGCCTGTGGAAAGTCAACCCTACTCAAAGTTCTGCTGGGCGAGACTCCTTTTCATAGCGGCCGTGTTCTCATAGGACCTGAGACCCGTGGCATCGGCTATTGTGACCAAACTGCTTTTCTCACCAACGAAACTGTGAGAGACAACATTCTTGGTTATGTTCCGTTTGATCAGGCCAGATATAATGAAGTCCTTGAGGCAACGATGCTTCTCCCAGATCTTGCCACTTTCCCACAAGGCGACCGTACAAAGATAGGAAGCGGCGGCGTAACGTTAAGTGGCGGGCAAAAACAGAGAGTATCGATGGCACGCGCTCTATACTCGAATTCTAACCTCTTCATCTTCGACGATACGCTCAGTGGTCTAGATGCCGATACTGAGGAGCAAGTGTTCCGACGAGTTTTCGCTCCTGGCGGTCTCATTCGTCGTCGAAACGCAACGGCGATTCTGTCTACGCACTCTGTGCGGCATTTGCCGTCTGCAGACCACATCATTGCACTCAATCAAGAGGGAATGATAGCCGAACAGGGGACTTTTCATGACCTCGACGCTCTTGGCGGGTATGTGAACAGTCTGAAAGTACACTCTGCCAATAAATCTACGGACGACGTGACTTTGGACTCTTCGAATGATCCTCCTAGCGAAGAAAACGACGAGAACTTGACGCGCTCTAAAACACGGAAGCCTCCGCCACCAATGTGGGCTGCAGCAGATGAGCGCAGCAGGCAGACCGGAGACATGGCTGTGTATAAACACTATGCTATGAGTATGAAGCGAGTTACACTTATATCGTTCCTACTCGCCTGTGTAGCGTTGGCAGTTTTCTACAATTTCCCGCAAGTCTGGCTGAACTTTTGGTCTGTCGACTTGGCTTCGTCTCATAGGGCTCACTCTCAGGCATACTGGATAGGCATCTATGCTTTATTCCTCCTTCTCAGCCTGACGTTCATCGGTATAATCTGCCTCCTTGTTTTCATCTTCATGACTGCCCAGTCTGGCATTACTCTTCATCATCAGACATTACGGGCTGTTATTGGTGCCCCTTTGCGGTTCTTCACAAACGTAGATGCTGGCATTGTGATAAATCTCTTCTCCCAAGACATTTCGCTTATAGATATGGAGCTCCCACAGTCCCTTCTCAATGCCACGGTAGAGTTATTCATTTTGATCGGAATGGCTGTGGTTGTTGCTACTGCCTCGCCTTACATAGCCGCCAGTTACCCCTTCTTCGCTGCACTGATGTGGTTGGTTCAGAAGCTCTATTTGCCCACCTCTCGACAGCTTCGTTTGCTAGATTTGGAAACCAAAGCACCCCTATAGTAAGTCCAACATTTATCAGCCAGTACTTCCCCTCATGGCGGCAGCCAAGCTAACGCACATTGCTAGTACACACTTTACAGACACCGTTGCTGGCGTGGCAACTCTCCGTGCCTTTGGCTGGACACAGGAGAGCCTTGATTTCAACCTGAAACTCCTAGACAGCTCTCAACGCCCCGCATATCTCCTGGCCATGGTTCAGCACTGCCTCACCTTCATTCTTTCCTCTGTTGTCACAGCGGTAGCCACGTTGGTCGTAGTTCTAACTACCCAAGTCAAGGCGGTCACAGGTCCTGGATTGACTGGAGCTTCAATGGTGACCCTAATGTCACTCGGAAACTTCATTTCACATCTGATTGTCATGTATACTATGGTGGAGATATCCCTAGGGGCCGTCAGCCGATTAAAATCCTTCCACGATACAGTGCTGCCGGAGAGTACCCCCGAAGAGGACGCTGAATTGCCTTTGCTATGGCCATGGCGTGGAGCGGTGGATATCCAGGACGTCTCAGCTTCGTATAGGTACGTCAAACTTGGGGATTGCAGTGCAATTTGGTTCCTTGAAGTTCAGAATTGCTAATATAGCTGCGAACAGTGTACCTGATCAACCAACAGAGTCAGGAAACGCGGGTATAGACCCTGCAGATCTGGTCTTGAAAAATATTAACATGAACATTACGCCTGGTGAGAAGATTGCTATTTGCGGACGCAGTGGAAGGTGGGCTAATCTGCTTCGATATCCTTTACCCCTAATATCTGAGTTGCTAACCAGAACAATAGTGGTAAATCCTCCCTATTCCTCCTGCTGCTTCGCCTGTTTGATCCCTTGGCTGGGTCTGCCGACGGAATCACTATTGATGGCATCCCGTTGCGCCGAGTCAAGCGCTCCTCTCTACGAGAACGCGTAATCGCTGTGCCACAAGACTCTGTCTTCTTTCCAGACGGCCACTCTTTCAAAACAAATCTCGATCCATCCAATCTATCGACTGAAAGTGATTACAAAGAGGTGCTTGGCGCAGTGGGACTTTGGCAGGTCGTTGTAGAAAATGGTGGGTTAGACTCTAGCTTGTCTACCAACATGCTCTCCCATGGCCAAAGACAGTTGTTTGGCTTGGCTCGAGCAATCCTTCGACGACGGATTCGCAGCAGTGCTGCTCGTTCCCAAACCCTTGACGCAGACGAATACCCGAACAGTCTCTTTGAGAAGGGAGGCGACATTGGTGGCCTGTTGCTGTTGGATGAGGTGGGCTCATCTGTGGACAAAGATACCGAGCGCACGATGCAGGCTCTCATCAGAGAGGAATTTGCGGAATACACCACAATAATGATATCCCACCGGCTGGATGCCGTAATGGATTTTGATCGCGTGCTTGTCATGGATCGCGGGCAAATCATGGAGTCTGGACGTCCCCGCGAATTGGTCCAACAAGAGAGCAGCATGTTTAAGAATCTGTGGGCTGTGAGCGGAGCCCGTTCATAGCCTCCGGCTGCATGAACGCTCCTTGAGAACAAGAGCAAAATTCCTCAGATCTGTCACGATCCGGATTGCGCCTAGCTAGGTTAGGCGACTTGGCTGACTTTTACAGCCGATAATCCTCATCATACATAGAGAAATAGAAGCTTGGCGCTTATAATAGACTTATTCCTTTTCTGTAGACTTAACAAGTTCTTCTTGTTGACGATGCTTTCGTATTGCGTTGTAAATGTCATGACGAGTTAGACCTTGCAATTCCGGGTCGTTTTCATGTTCACTTTGGAGTTGACCGAGAATCTGGATAGGTCTGAGTCCGAGCTCGTAATAAGACATGACCTTGTCCATTTTCTTTTCAAGGGCCTTATTCCGATATCGCGAATGCGCCGATGAGGGAAACATTGGATGATTGTGCTCAGTGGACTTCTCACCACGAGTGCGGCGAATAATCCAAGGGGCCAAGACATGCTGCCGACCTACGACAAGCCGGTACGGGCAGCCTGTCATCTGTGAGCTCGTCTCACGGCGCTTCGCTGCAGGGACATTCGCATCTCTCTGAGCCTTGTAGGTCCTCCCCTTGCTGCAGCGGAATTCGATGCTATTGGGCCTCACTCGGTGTTTGACAAAGTTGTAGCCAAGGGGCTGGGCGACAGCATCAATGGCGGCCCGGGCCTCTTCCGGTGACTGGAATTGGCGCCCAAACAGCTCCTCCATGATAACGGTAGTCAATATTCTAAGCTGGGATGTGAATAGCTTCGCTTCGACGCGTATGTCCTTGGATGTGACGCGTGTCTCGTCGAGATTGGACTTTGAGGGATCCAGAAGTGTTTCCCCCACTAAGATTGGAACTTTTTTTTAATTCAAGGTTACACGTGCATTGCGGTGTAAGAAATCCATTAAATTTGAGGTCCAGTGACTGCAAAGATAAAAGCGGGCCCGGGCTTCTAAGAAAACCAGCTACCTGGGCCTAGAGGTAGGTATGAGGGCGCAAATGCATGTAAGCATCAGGTGTTTTCTAAAAGGACATGGATAACGTTCCATCCATGCAGGAGACTGATGAAAATAATGACTTGTGCTTTTTTATAGACGCGACATATCGATATGGAAAAATACAGAGCAGATACAGAGGACAAGTAGATCCAACTGATATATACTACCTAAGGTAGGGATGATATCGCCCATATACTTCTGCCTATTTATCGCTGGATGAGCATGAAATCCAATTTTCTTCAAAGTATCTCCTCTCGTACTATTAATTGAAAAGACGCTTGACTAATTACGGCTGTAGCCGTAGGAATGTGGGCCATCGTGAGTCTATAAGGCTTGATACGAGGCAGGGGACGAATAGTATTGGAATGGGTCTACTCTGTACGACCTCGGAAATATGTCCTAATTTTCGACTTGTTGAGGACGATGTGCATGTTCTACCCATAGTTGGGTATCAAAAGAATACAAGCAAGTAAGGCACCTACAGAGTCATGTACGTGAGGCAATTAGCTGTCTCCAGCATCGTCGAATTTTTGAACTTTTTACACACAAAGTAGGTGTAAAGTGATTTTCTACTTTGTCTATTTGCTTCAGCTTTACAAGGATGACGGATACCAACGCGACTATCTCAGAGATTACCACTCTCGTGGCAGAGGATATGACGCACTACGAGACAGTCAAGGAGGATCACACGCTTGGAAATACCTTCCATGAAACAGGCCGTAGGCTTGGTCTGATTAAAGAGGTCTTGGGATATTTCCAAACTCAACAGCCCACGGACACTGCTCAAGCCCCAACAAGTGCAGATACCTTACTCAGGGATTGCCACAACGACGCGATATTATCCAAGAACTTATTCAAGCAGGTTTCGCAAGTATCACCTACGAGATTACAGTTGTACAAAGATTTCCTTACAGCAAATGGTGGTCACAACTTGGTAGAGAATTTGGTTTTGAACTTGATGCAGAACATATGTTGTCTAGCCAAGTACTACGGAGTTGATGAGGAAATGTTGAAAGGATTGCGCGTTGCAATAAACGAGCTGAAGGGCATGAAATCGTCCGATCCCAACATGCAAAATGAAGCAGTCCATTCATACTTCAATAGCGGTAGTGGTCCCCAGTTCAATGCAAGCACACTCAGTACCCAGAACATTTCGACGGGCAGTGGGACCAATTTCACCGGATCCAACTTTCATGGAACTTTCATTTTCGGCAAAGTTTAAGCTTTCATCGCAGTTTTCCAGGGATGATGATGGTGTACTAGGGCTATGGAATCATTACGAGGGTAGCGAAGTAGATCTGGATGGCGGCATTTGTACGTACATTCTGAAGAGAAAACACGGACTGAGATAAAGGCCGAAATGCCTAAATCTTATTGGCGTTACACCGATCTTACTTGATGCCTTGTTGCGCCTAGTGTCACAAGGGAACAGTGCAAATCGTTATGGAAGGTTTGAAGAATTTGTTGAATGCTTTGAATACGATGAATTGGAAGAGAGATATTGATGCTTTTTAACAATCTTCAACAATTTCAAGGGTGGGTAGTTATGATTGGCGATATTTGTGCCTGTGCCCTTTCGATGTATATGAACCTGCGGTATCCAGTCTCATTTTTATATACAAAGTTGGACCTAATTAAACATTACAGTCCCTGTAAAGGTTACCTCAGAGAAGTTCTTACCGTTGCCTGTCGTAATATTCTGCTTTCCTCCTGTCGTGTTGTATTGAATGCCTGAGCCATCATTCCGAAAGATTAATTCCCTGTGCCTATCAGTGAGTGGAGACACCAAAGCAGACGTGATATCCTCAAAGAATTTCTCCGCATTGCCACTGAGCTTCTCCAACTCCCTTCCCATGGAGGCATCGTTGACTTGCTTTGCGTCATTGCTCAGTATCTTTTCTGATTCTCGGATTTTTGCCACCATAACCTCCCAGTCTTCATGCCGTATAATGTCCTCTTTAACCCTGGCAAGTCGTGTTAAATAGACACGCCGCACGACTTTTATCTGAAAATCAATAATTTGTCGGTACAGTTCTATGAGACGGTCCTCAAGCTCGGCACTTAAACCAGAAGCCTGCAATCTATCGCTTGATAATAATAGCGACTCCAATTTGACGTAGAATTGCATGCGAGAGGTGACGTACAAGCAACCGTTGCGACTCGCCTCTTCTGCAATACTGGGATTCATGAAGATAGGCAGGATGACAGAGAAACCAGCCCACGCCAGGGAGGCAGAGGGTGATACTCTGACAGCTTCATCAATGACGTTTCTGATGTTTTGTATAAACCGAGTAGCCTGTGCTAGCTGGTTGTGTAGAGTGAAGTTGTGACCGAATATACGATATTTAGTCCTCCCATCTTCCAATTGCTCAAGCCCGCGATCAGTGATTGTCTTCAGTTGCTCTAGGCGCTTATTGCGGTCGGTGCCATGAATCTGATTTTTGGCATTGATGGTATCTTTTTGGGTATTGTCATGAAGGTTGATTGGTTTGGCTATTTATATGTAACTTGTGGCCCTGATTAGCTGTTGAACTTGGAGCGCGCCATTGGAACACAGGGCTTCTGACCTGTGTTTGTTTGCAACTGCGTGGAGAGCAGCTTTTCATACTCTTCGACTAATTGTCCGTCCGTTTCCTTGAGGCCGTCATATGCGCGATCCCAAAGCGACGGCTTGCATTTATCCGAGTGATCTGATGTTTCGGATTCAAGGCCAGTAGATTCGACAGTCTGATCCTTCCGAAGCTTGGGCATGTGCCTTGTAAATCTCAAGAAGCCTATAGGCTTGGAGTTTACCTTTGAAGCCATGTTTGGGAACTGTTTGATGCAATACTTGGGAAATCGTAAGGAAGAAACTTGGTCCACGTCCCAGGTGTAAGAGGATAATCCCACCTCTTATACTTCCATGTATGTATGGTGCAGGCCTGTGCACGGTACACGAGTGAGGGATCTGTACCTACCTGTCAATGTAATAGTGGCAGTAGTCATAAAAAAAGGGGGTAGAGCTGTAGACTGTAGTATTACTACTACGTCCATCAGCCGCGGCACTTGTCTTGTGGATCATGGTCTCCTCTTCCGCCTCCATTGGCGCGGGCGGCTAGTTGAGTGGCTTGGACGGCACGGAGACGGGAAGGTTTAAAGGGAGGAATAGGGGTCGGTATTAGTAAAAGTCTCAGTCCACCCCTCTAGCTTAGAAGTCTTGATTTTGTGCTTGTTATGTATTACAATGCATAGCAGTTTTGTATTATGCTTATTACTTATTTCTTATGACTTGTTACTTGATTTTCTCGCTTGATTAATATTGAACTAAAGGATTCTGTTTTAAGTCGTCGCCCTTGTCAAGCTGTCTTTCAACTGTTGCTCCTTAGGTAGGTAGCTTTGAACTGCGCAGGCCATCACATGATACAGCACAAGATTAGAAACCTGTATGTAACTTGCCCAACCGCTATAAGGACCGTGGGGCGAGAATAAGTCAGGGAACCAGTCGATCATGCTGCCGACGTCTCGTTGCTAAACTCATATTGTCTTTTCGTTTATGTAGCTATGAGGAAGAGTTCCTCTTTTATACCAGAATGCCTGAGCTCAACAGCTTCATAAGACTGGAAAAGCTAAATGTGTGTGTGTGTGTGTGTGGGTTCCATTGAACCAATAAGCCTTCAGAGACAAACAGTAAGTTAAAGCTCACTTTTACGAGTCAATACTCGTTATCATCTACATCGAAAGATTGCGTGGAGTGGCGGCTTCGAAAGGCTTGCAAGCTATCACTATTTAGCTGTTCCAAGAGACAATCACGGGTAAGTTGGCACCAAATCGCAAATCAGTCGTCTGAGTGTGCTCCAGGCGAGTCTTGCCTATCTGTGGCGGAGTTTGTCAAAACGGTCGACGAGCCAGGCAGGTTACAGCTGCAAGACTCCTTGGGGTTACCCGCAAGGAACATAGTATATATCAGGCTTTATCAAATGCTGAAAATGTACACTTCTTTGAATACAAAGTATCAAATGTCAAGATCCAAGAGAAGTGTGATGAAGAGAGAGAGAAAGTCCGTGTGTTGACCTTTATCTCTGGATATCTTCACATAAAAAAGGTGATATTACTATCTTTTATAATTCTTTATTATATTTCTCTGTAAGCCAAAAAACCTAGTTCCAACTGAGGTGTCTCTTTTCATGCGCTCCCCTGCGAAGCCTCTGATATCAGAGAAGGACACTCCGATATAGATGCGTTATCAAAGCATATCGCTCGGAAGAATCTATTTTATGAAAAACCATCTATTAAATACCGTGGCTAGAAAGTTGGGCGATCGTTATAAATGCTAGTTCCATTGGTTGGGCTGCGTGAGATCTCTATGAGAAGATGTCTGAACCAAATGCAGCCCCAGAAGGCCATTGAAGGCATCCCAAAATACCTTTCGAAGTTTTATACTCGAATCTGGGAGAGAATCATGCTCCAAGAAGCCAAGCAACTTTCCTACTAAGACTAAACTGCCTTTTCTCTCAGCCCTCTGATAGCTTGGAAGATATTGGAGGTTGCACATGTGCGTGGTCAATGTAAAGGCATTCCATTCCGCGAATTTCCCCAACAGTGAGACAGCAATTCTGCCAAACGCAGAATCTTGAATCTCTGCAGTTCACTTTTAGAGACCCGAATGAAAAGATGAGAAGTCCGGAATCCACGGCTGGGAAGGGAACAGTACACCTGATCCACCCCACTGTCAAAGAATTCTTGCTGGAACATATTTCGCATGGGTCTACGAGCCAATTGAATCCTAACTTGATGACAGCAACTGACATGCGATGCTAGTCAAGCTATGCATTAGGTCTATAAGCTGGTCGCACTTTTAGAAAGACTTCAAGAGGGATGAGATGAAGTGTTCGGACGCTTCTACTAGTTATGCAGCGAATTTTTGGTATGAGAATGCGGAAGCTGGAGCACATAAATATGCCAATCTCTTAGATCTGGAAACATTCTTTGACGAAAGAAATTCCAGTGGAGGGAATGGTTCAATGTAGCTCATGACGAGTGGCGGGATGCTAAAAGCAAGCCGGCTCGTCCTCTGTGTTATACAATAAAACCTAGCTTTGTCAACTGGGCGGGATTCATGATCAAGAAGCGCGGGGTGCGGCCTAATGATAAAGTAAAAAGAGGCACGGCTCTGGCAGTTGCATCTTCGAAGGGTTACGAGACCGTCGTTCGCGACTTTCTCAAGTATGGAACTAAAGTGGGAACCAGAGATAACCGGGGCCAAACATCTGTATATCATGCGGCTTCGAGTGGTCAATCCGGGCTGGTCAAACTCTTGATTGACAAGAATGCTGAAATCACAAGTAGCGATTATGATGGAGTGTCTCCAGTTCATGCAGTATGTACTCGATGTACAAGATGCCTTTCGGCAGCAGACATCACCTTTCATAGCAAGCTGTGAAGGTAACAAGAAGCTATTCAAGCTTTAGGTTGACCTTTGCGCCGATCTTGTAAGGGACACCATAAGATCGTTACGCTGTTAATTGATGATGGAGCGGATATGACGCCTAATAATGTGGGACAAACGGCTGCCTATGACGCATCCTTCAATAGCTACATTAAAGTGCTTCGGCTCTTGGCCAAATGCATGGCTGATCTTGATAACCCGGATATTGAAGGCCGTACACCACTTCTTGCATGTCGTTTTGGTCACATCAGGCTGGCGAAGCTACTACGGCAGAGGGCGCTAAATACCAATACTGTTAAAAAGGCCGGCCTCACACCGTCATCTCCAGCAGACTTTGATGCCTATGCGACCATAGTCAAGCATCTCATTGGCGACGAAGTTGATTGCGATGGGCAAACAAATGATGACTGGAGCTTCACGATGACGCACGCAAAAAGATGACAAATTAACATTATCTTTGGCTTGATAAACCATGGCGTTGATGTTAATAAACCCGATAGCAATGGAATAAAACCACTCATTGCTGCATGCGATGCTGGCCACAAGTGTTCAAACTTCGTCTCAAGTGTGGTGCTGATGAGAGTGTTGCGAGTCAAGATGGGAGAATACCAGCTGAGGCGGCTGCTGAAAAGGGTCGCACTAAGATAATGGAAATCATCAACGCTCATCATGTCCAAAATGCTGGGCATTGAAATAGGTAAGTTGCAGCTCTTCCTGAGCTTGGTTGTGAAAAGGCGGTGTTCAAGAGAAGGATGAGAAAGGACAAAGGAATATTGATTGGTGGAGGAACTTAGTTGAGTGATTAAGGTTAGATGTTTGGGGAGTAGAAGGATCATTCTTAGTTTAAATATGACCACCTCCAAATATATTTCGTTATTTGTAATCGGGCTGTTCCCAGTTCCTGAATTAAAACCGTAGAGATATAGGATCAATTGAGAAGTGTCCCATAAGTGCAGGATAAACCAGTAGACAGTAGATTGTAAGCTGCTCGAATGAGCAGTAGCACATTTCGGCATTTGATCCTCAAACGTTAGGTGAATGTCCTTTTTACGCTTGTGGAGCAGGGTAAGATCTGATAAGATTACGTGTCGGGCGAGCTGACATTCTGCTTCCTATTGCGTCTATTCCATAACGAGTTTAAACGTATTTAGGCATTACTGCCGAACTGTCACCAGCCACCAACTAGTCAGCTATCGGTAGTTGTATCCGGCAGCCCTGGCTGACAATATGCAAGGGGCAAACCATCTCATTCTCTGGTAGAAGACTGCCCAACTTCTATGACAGAATACTTCTGTTAGCAGATTCTATGGCTCAATAAGCTCTATTGCTACCAATTGGACATCAACCTCATGATACAGCTATCCAATGACCGCCGTCATAAACCAAGGTCCGGATGTTATTTACATCCGATTTTGAAATGACGCGTATATATGTGACGATAACCCACAATGGCACCAACAAGCCCCTGGTGGAATGCCTAGCATTTGTAATCAAAGCATACATACCCTTGCCAACTCAAGCATTCCTTGAGAATTAGATACTATGCGCAAGTTATAGCTGCTTTGAGTTGTACAATCTACATGGCTAGTGCCCTATTTCTATGGGGAGTATAAGCTTATATAATTTTTATAAAGAGCCAGGGCGGATAATGCGGCAGCATCTTGACCTGTGTTGCCTATAGATAGAACATTCATAAATAGTTTATGCGGCAATTGCGGGAACAAACTGGCGTGTTACAGGAGTAGATGACAAACTTGAAGTAAAGGAGTCTGTTAATAATTTCTTACACATCTACGCCATGTGGCTCGTGCTTCGTATGGAATCCGATGTCCTCGGACGATGTTGAATATAAATACTATCGCCATATACATGTAGGAGGTATCATCCGGCGCAATTGAATCGTCAAGTGTATATATTCAGCTCTTGTTCTATCTATTAATAATCTATAATGCCGTCCTTCAAGCAGATCCAGTCTGCCCTACTGGGTGCTTGCCTTTTTTCCGCGAGCCAGGTTCTTGCATATGGCACAGAAATCGAGACGAGATCTTTGGATGAAATTTACCAAAGTGCAAAACATGAACACGGCACCTTGAATGTGTACTTTGGCGGCAGCTGTAAGATTGCATTGGACTGCTTCTCCTGAATTGAGAATAGCCACTAACTAGCCATAGCACAAGCGGCCGCTGCTCCGATGCTAACTGCATTCCGCAAACAATTTCCCGATGTCGCCATTAATATTACCGCAGATCTGTCGAAATATGCCGACTCACGCATTGATCGGAGTTATATAGAAGGGAAACCATTCATCGACGTGGCATTGCTGCAAACGGTACACGACTTCCCTCGATGGGATAAGCAGCAGCGCCTTTTGCATTATAAGCCGCCTAATTTCAGTGACATAAACCTGGCTATCAAACATATTGACGGAGCGTATCTGCCTGTCAACTATAGTACGTATCCTTCCCCTTATACGACACCGGTGATTGGTTCTAATGTTGTTTTCTCCAGATCAATTTGGTCCATTCTACTACGATTCTACGATTGTACCCGCAAATAAGGTGCCCAAGACATATGCCGATATTCTTGACCCTTACTGGAAAAGCAAACTTGTTCTTACCTATCCCAACGACGATGATGGCGTTCTGTATTTGTTTTCTCTCATCATTGAGCGATATGGCTTCAAATGGTTGGACTCGCTTTTGAAGCAAGATGTCATGTGGGTGCGTGGTGCTGCAGCCGCCACCGGTGCCATCATTGACAACCATTCGTCTGGCAAAGGTTCGAGAGTTTTGACCTTTTCTGCGCTGGGCGGGTTTACACCATCTACTTCTTTCCTTCAAGTCCGTCAACCTGATGCACCAGACCAGTTCATGACCTGGGCTCAACAGGCGGCTATTTTTGCTTCAACACCTCGCCCAGAGAGTTCAAAGCTGTTTTTATCGTTCTTGTTGAGTACTGAATGGCAATCGACTCTTTCAGCCTCGGGAGGCCCATCTATCCGAACTTCTCTGACTGGCACAAACAATGTGTTCATGGCAAACAATACTCAACCCAGTGGATACATCACTTTCATGAGCAAGCGGGAGGATGTCGAGTGGTGGCGAATGCAGATGGAAACTTATATTGGACTTGCCAAGGGACCTGACCCTGCATTCTCATGAGCAACATTCGTTGTTTGCGTACATCGATAATGAATTGGTGGATCAATCATATAGACATGCTACCGCCGTAGCAAAATTTTCCCTTAATGGCAGAATGCTGCCAAGCAGGGAAATCTGCGAACAACCTCAATATCATCTCGCTACCAGAGACTATTAAGAAGGTTTAATATACATAATTTTATTTCGATCTCGTCTTTATATGATGTACTTCACAACCCACTCTCCAAGGTTCAATCACAGTCTGGGCAATCAGAGGGGAAGAAATCTTTAAGCCCATAACATTTCTGTTCGAGAATGTCGACCTTCAAAGATAATTTGTCAGCAAATAGTTGTCTTTTGTAAAGTGTTTTGTTAGATGAACCTACATCTTGCTTATAGAAGCTCCATCGCCTATTGGGATTGACGCCAAGAATGGATCTATCACGTAGTTTCATCAGTTTCAGGCCTGCATAAACATTCGATTCTTAATGGGAACTTACGGAGCTTGCACTTGAGCAAAGAGCTCAGCACCAGCGAGAGCACCGTAACAAACACTCGCTGCAGTATCCGTGCCGACACCAGCGCTTCCGTAAAGTGTCGCATGGGTATTGAGCTGCAGTGAAATTGTTGTATCGGTAGCTTTGTACTTGGGATTGAAGCGGACTCCAAATTCCACCAACGGAGTTCTAGCCAGTAATTAGTCTTGAGAGTCCTATTGGCCGCTCGATTTTGTATGACTTACATTTGTAGGGTAATGTCGCCATTTACGGTAACGTCTGCGGTGAAATTGCTCGGCTTGTCAGGATCATCATCTATCCCGGGGTCTTTGGGATTTTCTGTGTTGTCAGTAAGCCCAGATAACACATCATTATCAGGATTAGGATAGCGCTGTGAATAATCCCAGGATAGTACGTCCATGTTGTAATGAGCTTGGCTATATCATTGTTAATGGTCAGCCACTAATCTTGTCTTAGGATGTTCGTAAGCTGACTCACGTATGTGCGGTGAAGACTCCGGTCAGTTGCTACTCAAGATTAGCATTTGCCATTTGTCCAAAGAAGAAAATCCAGGAGAAGGAACACATACTCCAAGTACTCTAAAGTTTGGTCCGATGGTCACTATACCGGGGACGGTGAACGTGCCTCCAAAGTTTTGCATACCAAACAGCTCAACTGATCCAGTTGAGAAGCGCACGGTCGCCTGGGCCTCCATATGCAAACCTGCTTGTATAGAGCCCTTGTTGCGAAACAAAACGTGCGATTGGTTCCAGCTGGTGAGGTCGTTGAGATGGCCCTGAAGATAGTTGGTTAGTGTCACGATTCAGCTGCTCTTTGATCATGCTTCAACTTACAATCAGTGTTAATTGAGCCGATGTGAGAATGTCGACATGTAGATCCGCCCAAACAGTAAAATAAGCATCGTAAGGGATGCCGAGCAGCGAACATTGTAGCCTTTCGTTGAAGAGCCAAAACGGAAATGTGTCCTGAAGATGATGCGAGGCGAGTGGTATTTCTCCTTCGAATCCCTTTTCGTTCAGCTTATCCATAACCTCCAACCAAATTGCTGGGTCCAGAGTCCACCACCGCTTCTCAAATTCATCCCTTTTGTGTTTCGGTGTAGCCAATCTTTCAGCATGAAATTGATGTTCAGCGTATCTCTTCCAAGACCCGCCATGGCGGCGATCAACTTCCCTTGCTACTTCTCGTTTCCTCACCGGGTTGGTGTTTTTAGGATCATTGTCTACAATGGCCGCCCAATATCCTGGATCTTCAGAGTAGTCAATGCGGATCTGCACAGTGTTATCGGCTCTTCCGTGCAAGACTGAGAAATCGTAGTCGAACGTGAAGCTGTATACGTGTGGACGTGCTCTCAAGTTGGCACCACGTTTGACGAGCTTGTGATAGACGTGCTTCGGCACGGTTTGGTCCTCAGCTGACTCCATGCTGATGGCCATGGCATAGCGACCAATACCACACGCTGGAGGCATTTCGACCACGGTACGTTCGACACCCCCTCGGAAAATAATGTCGCAGTTACTGTCGCTAGAGTCATCTGAACAGACGGCACGAACAGTGATTCTGTCATCTTCGGCGATAGTCTCCCGATCAGGGCAGTCGAAGAGCTCCCAATGAGAGCCATCGCGTTTATCCAATGAAGCAAGCTGATCCTCAGGACCAGTCATTATGACCCAACCAAAACCATTTTCGTTAGGATCTTGGTTTCCGGTAGCTTCAGTCTCCACATTCATCTCATACTTCTGTTTGTCTGAATCGGGAACGTCTTCGATGAACAGCCACGCCAGAGGCACCGGAGCCGTCTGATTGTAGACGACAACATCTCCTGCCGCACAGCAAAGCGCTCTCTCATGCGTTCCGATCGGCAGTGATATACTGTGATCCGTTGCTATACTGAATTCCGTGCAGTCGTAGCCACCGCCGTTCTTAGAGTGGCCCATGTTGACCAGGTTCGCTGGACAAGACATGGCCCGGATACAAGCATCGCTGGCTATGTCTTGCTTCGGGCCTTGCCACGCGCATTGCGATACATCAACCTGTTCATTACAGCACCATGGACGCCATGAGCCATCGGGACATGTATCCTGCGAGTATGTCGCATAAACACGGCCGCTAGCGGCGCAAGGGTCATCCCCGTCAGGCTTGCCGTCTTTTATGGAAATGCACGATCCATCCAGCATACCACAGAGGCTTCGGGCATCTTCAGACGTGGCACAGCAATATTGTGCATATCCGCTGAGACACTTCTTGCTGGATTGGGAATCATCGTCATAGTACCACTTGCTTTCAGCAATAAGCACCTCGTCTGTAAGGCAGCCGTTGTTGCAGTCGACCAAGCTTAGGCCGAGAAACGAAGTAATAGAAGACTTCCACTCGCATGTGCTGGCATCAGGTGCGCGGTCGCGCGGGCAGCAGACCCATCTGAATGAATCTTTGCCGTCGCATGATACGGAATGTCCGACGCTCCGGTGTGTTCCTGGACAAGCAGATGAAGTGCTGCATTCACTCATGAAGCAAGATGCTTGAGTTGGCTGCCAGTCTGTTGAGCCAGCAGGCCCAACGCCGTTCTGGGCTTTGAATGCACCAAGGCCACCTTTTGCATCAAGAACCGCTGCAAGAGCGTCGTAATTGTCGTTGTCCAGATCCAGAGCCCATATGAACAGTCCGAGAAGACCGTTCTTATTGGCATAGTCTACCTTTTCTTTGATCGTGGCCACATTGTCGTACGAGACCCATTGGTCCTCGTCAAACGCAAAATACATAGCAGCCGCCTTCTTGTCTTCAACCGGCTTGATGCTATATGTATCGGCTATGGCAGTGATCTCTTCATAAGAGAGAATCCCACCGGTGCCCGTGCATGACCCTGCCACACCTGTGTCTGAGAATTCGCAACCGGGCAGGGTGCAAGATGGATCAGACAGAGTATATGAACGACCGTAGAAACCTAGACCAAGATTGACTTTGTTGGCTGGCACATTGTTTCTCCATAGTAAGTCAAGTGCGTCGGAAATCTCAGTAAGATTGGTATGTGCATAGACATATGAGCCTATCTGGTCTTCAGGAGAGTCCCAACTACCATGGAGATCGTATGTCATCAGATTGACCCAATCAGCATACTGCGTGAGATTTCCAATATCGAACCAGCGCATATACCAGTACGATGTTGGTGCCGTGAATGAAAGGCCCCACTGCCATAATATGAAAAGACGAGAAATCAGTTTCCATCGTTGAAGAGATGATGAGAAGTTTTGCGATTCGCATGAAACAGTGAAACACGCAGTGAGAGACTTACGCCATTGGTTTGTGCGGTCCAAAATGTTCGGATATCTTGTAGAAGAAGAACGTAATTCGCGGTATCTACCTTCTTTCCTCTATAAAAGATTGAGTCAGTGATTTTTTGGCCGTGCTTAGGAGGTCATCGAATAAACTCACCCTCGATCAGGAGCTCCGGGATATTCCCAATCTATGTCCACACCATCAAACCCATAGTTTGCTGGGCAAAAACATGGCGTATTAGGAGACTAAATAGCTAATTCTCTGATTGGTCCCGAACTTACTCATGAAATTGACTAGATTCCCGATGAATTTTTGTCGATTTGCAGAACTACTGGCAAGTTCGCCCCAGACTGGTTGGGTGTCACTGTAAATGTTGAGAGTTTCAGTTCGTCAGGCGCGTGAGATATCAACTGAGACAGAAAATAGGGCCATACGTTTCATTATCCGAATATGTCCAGCCACCTAGTGACAAAAAGATCTTTAATCCCGGGGCCGTTTGCTTTAACTGCATTATTTCAAGAAAGATCTCTTCACTGGTTTCGTTCATAGGATAGATCTCATATGTTTTAGGCGCAATATATGCAAAAGCAACATATAAATGTGTAATTGAGTCTGTACGTATCCATGATGGAGGACGATTGGGGCCTTGTAATTTTGTTCATTTCTTTGTAAGCCTCATGATGCCCGATGAAGATAGAAAGCGGAAATAATACTCACAGGCGCCACGTCTATACGGAGCCCAGGCTTCGTAATAGCTAGATTCATCATCATCATCAGCATACGCCGTCGCATATAAAGCGCCACATTTATAACTTATTTACCCAATAACCAGATTTGTTACGTCGCCGTTATTTAAGCTATTGGCAGGAGGCTGTTTACAATTGGATTGACATCCACTTCCGCAAAAGTCCTGGCGAGCCAGACGTTAGCAACCGATCATTAGAACCAAATGAATCTTTGAATCCGGGTTGGTCTGGCAAACCTACTGCTGTCGTGCCACAGTATCCAAATTCTCCGCAGCAAACATTCAGAGGACACAGCTCTCCCGGGGTCTCGCCCCAGGAACCACATTCAGCTTTGGCATCGCAATTTGAGATGCAGACGCTGGGATCGCAATGCTCTTTATCAAGACCGCACTATAGAAACAAAGGTTTGTAAGTAAGCAAGTACACATTGGGAATTGACCCAACAAGTTCTTTCTGAAGGTGGTAAATGATAGAGTCACACATACAACGCCTCTGTTGGTGTTCAATTGTCAGTATGCTTATTCTACAACAATATGGCCTCTGTATACGTACGATTGTCCATTACAGCATGAACCATCTGAACACTTTTGTGTCTTGGAACATGTACGTGTCTGTCTCCGGAACAAGGAGAAGTCCCGCGGCTTACTAGTACTTAGGGATTCATTCCAGACGGTTGGGGCATGAATATGCTGTGCTGAGACACCGTTGAAGCAAATGATAACAAAACAGAAGACAAAAGTAATGATTTGAAAATTTGAAAGAAACTGGTATCTTCGCATCGCCATGGTCCTCATTGTTGATTGAGGTCGGCACGGCTGGAGATTCACGTCCTACGTGAGATTTCTATAACGGCAGACAACGCCCAGTCTAGTTTCATGACAGAGCTATGGAAAGCTTTAACAGCAACACTCAAAATTCCACAGCAGAAATCCGCCTTACTGTACGGATGCATATCGGAGTTGCGCATCCTACGGGAATGATCAACAGCATATTACTGCTATCTCCAGCCCGGGTAAATCCTTAGGCCAGCCTCAAAAGTCCCACCAACAAGCATTCACGGCCATAAATCGGAGTTCCTGAAATGCAACACTGCAATCCTTCGACATTGTCACACTCTGGCTTTGTCAACGATTTACACAGCTACAAGCTGAGGGATATTACGTTGCCGTCGGATCGCCGGAGGTCGGTTGTGCTTATGTTTAACTCTAACAAACCTCTTCTTACAGCTTATATTAACCTGTTGATCCTGCGAACCACATTCAACGACAAGGGTGTCGGCTATTCGGATCAGATCTGCTGCCAATGAGAACTGATTACACCAATCAGCAGACCGGCAGCACCACTTATAAGGTTGCATGCATCGAGGAATCTGCAAGGGAACAAATTAGGGCCAACAACTTTGTTTCTACAGTACACATCGCACTGTCTAGCTGTGTCTGCTTTGAGTAACATCCGGCCGAGGTCTTTCGATCGAAAGCGACAAGCTTAGATTCCTTCGATCCATTGGAATTCAGACCCCACGCCATCGCAGGATGAACTCCGATGCTGTAGCCGATATGCCTGGTAGATTTGGGCAGGGCAGTTGTGAATTTAGGATACTCATGAATTCCCTTTTTTTTTCATAGCAGAAGGGTTCGACAACATCCTTCTGTCTCGTCTTCAATTTCGTTAGGCCATCTTGGAGCGGGCATTGCTGCAAGACCTTCTTCTCTCAACATGGGTCGATTGGCAGTACTTCCAGTATTCTTTGCCATCACCTTGATTATCTCTTTGGCTTTTGGAAAAAATGTCGCTCCTCGTACACTCCATACACCAAAAGAAATTACGAATAGAGCATCAGCCGTGAATGTTCGTGGCCATAAAGACACTGAGCAGAAGTTATCCAATGATGTCCTGCCTGCACATATCTTTTATGAAAATTATCAAGTTAATTTTTCCTGGAATAATAAACAACTACAAGCGGCCCTGGGGATTCGACCATTACCAAGCCTTGACAAGAGGAACATTGTCAAACGCACGCCGGGCAGTCAGCCTGGAGATCCAGTGTTCAAATTGCCCAGTTGTTTGGGATGTATAGAAGCGGCTGCAGGCAAAGTCACCAGTATAAATGACTTGACGACGGAATGGCTGGAAAAACAGATACTCTTACCAGACTCTCAGCTGATGAACCGATGCGTATTTTACACTTCTGTCCCTAAAGAAAACGAGGACAAGGCAGAGTGGGACCTTCGACAGACAATGGGCCATCTCGACCACCCTGGCCTCTCATGGTTCGCTACGGATTGGGCTTGCAAAAAGAAATTGTTGTCTATATGGGTAAATAATCATTGAATAGCCTAGAAATACTTGTGTGTATACTCACCTACTCGCAGAATTTGTATTCGGGCAAGAACGATATCAGCAACCCAAACCCCGACAACCCCAAGGATCGTAACTACTGGGAGGTCTTCGTCGACGGTAGCTGGCTCGCCTTTTTGCAAACAAATCAAGTGTATTTCACCTACTTTGAACACATGTCCCGCGCAATGGCCAGACACTGCGGCGGCGTAGTCTGTAAGTTAGACATAGTCAATCCACATTGGTTCAGCTCTTTCTTCATATGATCCAATCCGAGCTAACTTGCAGCTTCTAGATGTCATGTCTCTCAAGCCAAGACAACTGTCAAAGTACCAATATATTTGGGCCGCTGAGTTTTCAGAGTTAAAAGCAAGATACTCAGGCGCTTCTGCTGGAAGGCCAACGCAACTGGTCGCAGTTAATGCGATAGATAATACTGAGCAATGGAACATTAGCTGGGACGATCTTTCAGCCGATTCTACCCCTCTACAGAAAGGTGATCCTGGCCATATTGATTTTGTCCGTCTTTCTTTGGAAAGCAGGGCCAATTGTCAGGCCAATCTCGATTACGAAGTCAACATGGATTGGTTTGGCTAGGGTGTGTTGCATCAGGGCATTTCGATGTACTCTATTAAAGATATCTTCACTCAGAAGCTATTCAATTTATCTTAAGAGAGTATTTTGCAACTAGTCTAGACCACTAGGGCTGCTGCCTGTTCCTGAAGTGCCATGAAATTTTCATCTTATGCTGACATGAGATTCTGGATCTGAGCCCCTTCACAATCCCATCCGAAGATGAATGGATTCTTAAGCTTGAGAGCCGTGGCCGGTCCTCTGATGAAAAAATGGAGAAAATTCCAAATGTCATGTGGGCTTCGATACTGCGACATGGGTGGGCAGAACTTACATTGCGCCTGGTCCTTGAAGCTGTACTCAGCGATGACTCGGCCGGCTGTGGGCCAGACAGCTAGGTATATTGCCAACGTAGATGGTCACAAGGCAGTAGTTGGGGTAATTGATGCTCATGAACGTGACCTTTCGCAAACTTGAGCATCATATCTGACGACACAGATAGAGCATCTCTCGATATCTATCCTAAACTAAAATTTACCTAGTTGTATCTGAAATGCGATTTCCATAACCCAAAGTGATATCCAATTTTCTAGACATCTCATAGCTTTGCTCTCATTTACCAGTGGGAGTAGGAATAGTCATTTGCCGATTCAGGCTATTCGACTTGGTAGATTTGGAACTGCCTGAGGTCACGGTTGCTTTACTCTTGGGCAGCGAACTTGATGAACCTTTCGCATTGGATTTTACGCCAGGCAAAACTGCTGGGCTTGGTAGCGCGGTAGCAAATGGTGTGGTTGACGTATAGGTGGGCCTGTAATTGGGTATGGAAACGCAATAATCGTAACCAAGATATAATCCAGTACCTAAAGAAGACGTAGAATGATGAGACTTTGAGACATTTATGTTGAGGATATTTTAACGGTTAATACTTACAGTTGTCTTGGACAGCAGGATTCCATGCGATGAAGCGAGCGTGACTTATGCCAAATTCCGTCTCAATTATCTGACATGGAAGCTCAACCCCTGTCACATATTAGTACGGCAGCTTGGAAATTAGAGAACATAATCAGCGGCGCTACATTACTTACAGTTGGTGTTATTAGCCGCAACAAACTTATTGCAGTTCGAAGTAATGCCTGGCTGTCGGTAGTGCAGCACATCAATGCAATATTGGGTACCAATCTTAAACTGCCCGCAGTCACTCCCCACTTCTGGGTTCCAAAGTGCGAATTGGTCTTGGTCTATGCCGTGCCTTGATGTGAAGCCGATACAATCGTAGCCTGGAGGAGCGGTCGCCTTTTGTACACAGGAACTGGTAATGTTTTTAGATGTTTGTCGGTACGTTTGGACGCAATATTGTGTGTTATTTGCCATTGTACACGGACTCGAAGCATTCAGGGATGGATTCCAGGTCAAGAAATCAGCCATGTCAATGTCAAACTGAGAAACAGCATCTTGGCAGCTGAAGCTTGTGGTCCCATTTCCAGTATAATTGGTAAGAATTGGCGCAGTGAAGTAGTTTGTGCAGTCCATGCGGGTTCCATTTGCATACGGAGCGTCCGCAGTGGATGCTACATATGTGGCATTGGGGTATGAAGTCATGGCTGGTAAAGAATAAGTCCATAACGAAGTGCTAGAGTCGTATGTTAGTATCCTTGTGGTCTGTGATGAAATGGTGGATTTCACTTACGCTGTCGAAGAGGGAATTATGGTAGTTGGACTGGGGTTAACATAGTTTCCTCCCGGATTTGATACGCAAATTGCATAGCCGACGTATTGCTGGATATTTGAGCATTTCGACCCCAGAGATGGATTCCACGCAATAAGTTGCGCATATGAAATCTTGAATTGACTCTGGAGAGAAGAACATGTGTCGCTTTTCAGCACTGTGTATGGCTTGCAGACACGAGAGTCGGGAATGCAGAGAGACGTGCCAGCTTTTGGAAAGTATTTGCACAAAGACGATAGATAATTGTATGAGAGCAAATCATCGGTACTTATTCCCTTATTCATGGAAATACCCACGCATGTGTCTGTTGAGGAGATTGTGTATTTAGTACCAGAGCACACAGCTGCTGGAGGCTGGGTTGGTCTATAAGTATTGCCATGTTAGTGTCCCCCCTCAAGTTCGAGTCAACAAAGAGTCATAAAACTGAGGATACATACGGAACTGTAAATGTTGTTGCAGTTGGGGGCGCGGATAACGTCCATCCTGTCTTTTTGCACGAGGATGTCAAAGTTACAAACATGCTCTTCAGATCAGCAGTAGAGGCCAATGGCATTGCCAACTGGGTAGACAACAAAGAGAGATAGCAATCATCACAATATGCGGTAGAGACTAACAAATGTTAATATAATTTCTTCGCACTCGAAACATTTGTGACTTACCGGGCGTCGCCGTGGCCCTCTGGTTAGCCGGATCAATGCGCATGAGATCTCCAATCACACGATTACAATAAGCCCCTGCTCTGATATTTACCATAAGTTTTATTTCCATTCTCCTCAGACTGATGACAAAATTTTACTTACTTATTCGTCAAACAGACTGAGCCGTAAGCTTCGACGTATTGTTCAGCAAACAATGCCAAAGCATATTGGCCACCGTCTGCTGCATCATAAAGTGTCGCTCCACAAGCGCCAGCTATTCGCCTTTCCCATGTTGTCAGTGATGCTGAGCATGCAGTGTTGCACAGTCCACTGAGCTGAGAACTTGTCAAAAACAGTGGTGTACCAAAGACAGGAGAGCCATCGAGAACATTTCCGATAGACGCAATTGTAGTTGTGCAGTTCACTGCCTGGTTCAGAACAGCAATACATGTAGCAGAGAGGCCAGGTGCATCTGTGATGTTGAGTAGTTGAACTTGTGCTTTAGCAAAGGGAGTATTGCAGAAAAAAACTAGGACTTGCAAAAGCAAGGCAAGCCCTGCAGAGAAGCCCATCATCTAGATTGATGAAGATGCTCTGTCTGGTGTTTCGTTCAATAGTATTGCTCTGCTTTGCAGAAATGGTATTTTCCAGACACAGAAAACAGGCAACGTCCAAATGCCTTATCCAAATGCCTTGCAATCGACCTCATCTGGTGCAGCAAGATCTCAATTGCCTAAAATCGACAAACGTCCGTGTTGTCAGCGACGGTCCGCCTTGCACCACCGATATTCCTTCCGGCTTGGCGATGAGGATTCGCTCGTCTTACCAACAAAGGCAATCTATGGGCTCATCATTGTGTGCTCCGACCCCACAAGCGGGAATGGTGTTGGGGGAGGATTGCATGCATGGCATGCACAACCCCTGCATCACAGTGAAGGATTCAACATCGCCTTACTGTGCCATACACATGCATTCAACCGGAGGATGGAACGTTGACAATCATCTCGTCATGGAAATATTCAGCTTCAGGATCGTGATCCTGTTAATTCCGCGGGGTTTTCTTATGACATACGATGTCTGCAGGGGATTCGGTGCGGAATTTGGTAAGACATTGGTCACGATGCAATTTTTGCAGCTGGAAGTTTCGATAACGATGGAGATGACAATATAAATAAACGAGATATATCGAGTGATGCAGCTGTCGCCTTTTTGATGGCAAGGCATTCTCTCAACTAGCCTCTTCGTCGAAGCCAAGGCAGCAAGGTAAACATGAGACAGTCACTTGCTGTTGTGCTATGGGCAGCTGGTCTTCTTGCCGCAGCCTACACCGTTGATCCTCCTACAACAGCTCCAAGTGATACCATACAGGACTGTACATCTTGGGATGTTGTTTCAAGTTCAGATACTTGCCAAAGTATAGCTGATTTTGGGTTCATCACACTTGATCAACTCTATGCATACGTATGTCAAAGCCTTCAAGCAATTGCCGACTCCGCTCGTTCAGTGTTTATCCATAACACAAAGCTAATCCATCTTACAGAATCCATCTCTAGCTAAAAGCGGATGTCCCATTATAGCGGGAGACTCTTATTGCGTTGAGCAGAATTTTGGAGTGCCGCCACCACCTTCTTCCACCTCAAAGGCTGCTTCGACTACTACAACAGGCAATGGAGTTACCACGCCAACACCTACACAGACTGGCATGGTCAGCAACTGTAACAAGTTCCACAAAGTAGTCTCAGGAGATTCTTGTGCTGTTTTGGCGTCGGCCAACGGTATCAGCCTGGATACCTTTTACTCTTGGAACCCTGCAGTGGGAACCTCATGCGCATCTCTGATCCTTGACTACTATGTCTGCGTTGGTGTCATCTCGCAGGGTGGTTCAACTACCTCTAAGCCAGGCAATGGGGTTTCGACTCCTGGCCCAGTCCAGACGGGGATTGTTAGCAACTGCAACTCATTCCATCTTGTGGTGTCCGGCGATACCTGCCCTGACATTGCTTCAAAGGCCGGTATCAGCTTGGACAACTTTTATTCGTGGAATCCCGCAGTCAAGAGCGATTGTACGCAGCTTCTTGCCGGCGATTACGTCTGTATTGGAATCATCGGCGGTACAACAGTCAAGCCCACGTCAACTTCTTCAAAACCTGGGAATGGAATTTCCACCCCAGGTCCGATTCAAACTGGCATGATTGGCAGCTGTAACAAGTTCCATCTAGTTGTTTCCGGCGATTCCTGTCCGGATCTTGCCGCTAGCAATGCTATAACTCTTGCCAACTTTTACGCATGGAATCCTGCAGTGAAAAACGATTGTACGTCGCTCATCGTGGGAGACTATGTCTGCGTCGGCATTGTAGGCGGAACAACAGTCAAACCTACCTCGACGTCGACTAAGCCCGGTAACGGAATCTCTACACCAGGCCCAATTCAAACTGGAATGATTGGCAGTTGCAATAAATTCCATTTGGTTGTTTCTGGTGATAGCTGCCCTGCTCTGGCCTCGAGCAATGCCATAACGCTTGCTAATTTTTACGCATGGAATCCTGCTGTGAAGTCTGACTGCACTGCGCTCATCGTGGGAGACTATGTCTGTGTAGGTATTGTGGGAGGGACGACAGTCAAGCCCACTTCAACAACAACCAAACCTGGAAATGGAATCACGACACCAACTCCTACACAGACCGGCATGGTCAGCAATTGCAACAGTTTCTACCTGGTGAAATCAGGAGACTCATGTGCAACAGTTGCTGCAGCAAAGGGTATCTCTCTTGATAACTTTTATAAGTGGAATCCTGCCGTCGGAACTGGTTGCTCGTCTCTGTTGGTTAGTTACTATGTGTGCGTCAATATTGTTGGTGGCCCTACTCCCACAACGATGAAGACATCAAAGACTACCCCGGGCAATGGTGTAGCCACACCAACACCCACGCAAGCTGGTATGGTGACCAACTGTAAGACGTTCCATTTAGGTAAGTTATGACAATAACCCTGCACGCATGATAGTGTCGTGCTGTGACTCTATTAAACCCTCGAAGATACTTACCAGCAAATAGTGGCCTCTGGTGATTCGTGTCAGCAAATCGCCACCAACGCCAAGATTACTCTGGCAAACTTTGAGAAGTGGAATCCAGGTGTTGGCAGTACCTGCAGTTCGCTTTGGTTGGGTTATTATGTTTGCATCGGCCTCATATGAGGTCCGGCTGAAGCCATTTTTTTCTCGAAGCCCCTAGAACTCTAGTCAGCTCCTCAAAATATAGAAGTAATTCATTAACATCTTTGGTATCTCTAGTATCACTCGTATTTTAGATAGATTACACCTATTATCTATGAACCTCTTCCATCTCCCAAAAAATGTCGCTTTAAACATATACCCGTAAAGCACCGCCACACCGAGAAATACTGAAAGTATCAAGCCAGCCATTCCCACAGGAGTAAACTTACTTCTATGGACGGACCGATGCCTTCAGGTATATAAATATAGAAGAGATGCACCCACAATAGGATGAGATAATGTTCCATTCGACCAGAAGTAGTCGCTTGATCATCAATACCATCTGCAAAATTCGGGGCCATGATCGCCAGCAAGCCTCGATGCACGCATTTTTGCCCCTGCCCTTGCCCCTTACTCCCTGAGTACTCGCGGCGACCTCGACGGGGGGATGAGTGGTCTCCAGAATGGGGCCTATGCCCCGTCAACGACGAAGACCCAAACAAGGCCCTAGCTGAGAAAAGAAAGAGGCGGCGTTGGATATACATGCTGAGCCGTGTGACAGTCCCCCTCGAAAACCTATTTGTCGACATTAGGCGTCATCCCGAGAGAATACCTGAGGTACGATTATTTAGATGGTTGGTATCATCTTACCACGTTCCCGAAGGGTATCAGGATGGGCAAGCACCATGGCGTATGCTTGTGCGCACATACTTCAAAGACCTTCCTAGACAGCTGAGGCAGGAAAACTATGAACGGTCCATAAAATCATGGAGAACAATTCCTCTGAGAATGGGGCCAGTCATCGACCGTACAGAGCATGACAAGGCGCACTCCAAAATGACGTGCTGCCGACGAGATTTCATCTCGCTATATTGGAACGATAAATATCGAACATTGGGCGGAGACTGGCTGATAGTCGTCTATCTTTGGGCTAATGACCGTAAATGGGCGAAAAACACGTCTGTAAAAGATTTGATCTCGTTCAGTAGTGTAACCGGGTAAGTCGTCGCCGCTTGTATACCACCCTTTTTTCTTCAATCATCGCTCACAGTTCAAATATTGGGGTTTTAGCATCCGCGCATGGGAATGGGTCAAGCCCGTGGACTCCCGTTCCAAGGCCCCCTACTTGTTTTACGAACTTGAACGAGATAAGGACGGTACGCTGAAGGATACGGTATTCGGTGGGAACGCATATAAGGACTATGATCCAGTTCCAATTCAACCTGGAGACCCTGTGCCGACCAGACTCTCTGGCCTGCGTCAATTGATGAACGAGCAAGCTAGGCAGTTGCTCTATGCAGATTATGAGTTCTAGAATGCATATCCACTACAATTGGGCATTATCCATTAAACCTGGGACTACATATAATGCTTTCAACGTTCCATCTACTATAATACTAGAGAGACGCTTGTGGATTAATTTACTCTAGAAACAGACAAGCCGTAAATTTAAACTCTGTCGTACAATGCCAAGTGGCTGCAACAGCCGCTGAAGATCATACGATCAAGCAATCCATCTCGCTCTGAGGGGCTGTAATTTAGATGTTAGTAGAAGTGTAACACTTTCGATAGCGGGGTTGTTGATATGAATGTTACTGAAAGATCATGCCACTATTTGAACATAGAAAGTCAATTGCTACACTCTGCTAACGACTGAATCAAGTAGAGATAATTTCATGTTATGAAAACAGGTGTTGGGGTATTGCTACGCCGATTACATAGTTGATTACACTTATCCAAATCACTTAATAAATTCTGCCAGCTTATTCTACTCTACTAACTCGGACAGCCAGAAACGCTTAAGCTTTATGCTAATATTTAAATGCTTGCTTTGCCTCGTGCAGTCCAGTTCAAGTTCAGACAGATCGCATAAGTCGGCTAATGTTTTACATGTAATACTTAACTTTAGCTCTCAACCAGGTTTACTGCAACCAATATGGCCCTCTTCACAGTGGGAGATTATCTTGCCGAAAGGCTCGCCCAAATTGGGATTCGCCATCATTTCATCGTCCCGGGCGACTACAACCTCATTCTCCTCGACAAGCTTGAGGCGCACCCAGCACTAACTGAAGTCGGTTGTACAAACGAACTCAATTGTTCTCTGGCCGCCGAAGGTTATGCACGCGCTTGCGGCGTAGGAGTCTGTGTTGTCACTTACAGCGTAGGCGCCTTCTCAGCCTTCAACGGCATCGGCAGCGCCTATGCAGAGAATCTCCCCGTTATCCTAGTCAGTGGAGCACCTAACACGAATGATGTTGATCAACATCTACTGCACCATACGCTCGGGGAGCATGACTTTATCTACCAGCTTGAGATGGCCAAGAGGATCACTTGCTGTGCCGTAGCCATCCGGCGAGCGGCTCATGCCCCGGAATTGATCGACCGCGCTATTCGAATGGCGCTTCTAAAGCGGAAGCCGGTTTACATAGAAGTGCCAACGAATTTATCTGGCGAAGCATGTGCGCAGCCCGGACCGATCAGCGCTGTAGTCAAGCAGATGCCGAGTGATGCGCCAGCCCTTGACGCTGCTGTTACCGGTGCCTCTGAATTCCTTCGTGCCAAACAGAAGCCTGTGATTCTTGTCGGGCCGAAAGTGCGAAGAGTCGGCGCGGAAAAGGTTCTGCTCCAGCTGGTAGAAGCCATCGGATGTGCCGTTGTCCTTCAACCAGCGGCAAAGGGCTCCTTTCCTGAGGACCACGCCCAGTTCGCAGGAATCTTTTGGGGCCAGGTCAGCACCCTCGCAGCTGACACTATAGTGAATTGGGCGGATGTCCTCATCTGCATCGGCACCGTATTTACAGACTACAGTACGGTCGGCTGGACGGCTTTGCCAAGTGTTCCACAACTAGTTGCGGATATAGACAGCGTCGCCCTGGCTAATCCAAATATGTACTTTAGCCATGTCCAGTTGCAAGACTTTCTGGTCAGACTTGCCGAAGCAGTCAGTTGGAACAGCTGCACGATGACTGAGTATAATCGACTTCGTCCCGATCCTGCTCTCGGGCAGGCATCTCGCGGGCAGGAGAGGTTAACTAGAAAGGAGGTTGCTCGACAGACGCAACTGCTCTTGACTCCAGAGACGACAGTGTTCACCGAAACGGGGGATTCGTGGTTCAATGGAATTCAACTATGCCTTCCAGCAGGAGCAGAGTTCGAGATTGAGATGCAATGGGGCCATATTGGATGGACGATACCTGCTTCCTTTGGTTACGCTCTGGCAAAACCAGAGAGGAGGACCATCCTCATGACAGGAGACGGCGCGTTCCAGATGACTGCCCAGGAAGTTTCGCAAATGGTGAGATGCCGCATTCCCATCATCATTCTTTTGATCAACAACAGGGGCTATACAATTGAGGTAGAGATTCACGATGGACTGTACAATCGTATTCAGAATTGGAATTATGCGCTTCTAGTCGAAGCATTCAATTCTGAAGAGGGAGGGGGGCGAGCGCTTGGTCTTAAAGCTCATACTGCAGAGCAAGTTTCCGAAGCACTCAAGAGAGCAATAGCGCATAAAGATGGGCCAACACTCATTGAGTGTAATATCCATCAAGACGATTGTAGTAGAGAGCTGATTACCTGGGGGCATTTTGTTGCGGCGGCAAACTCCCGTGTCCCTGCAAAAGATAAGTAACATATTTCACAATGGACAAAAGATCAAATACAATAGCATAGTTGTAGTCACCCTCACATACTACCTTACATCTGTATGACTGAGATAAAATTGTTTAGTTATCACTTAAATATGTTAACAACATGAAAAACAAATTTTTAAAGCCTGGTTCCCCCCTCAACTACTGTTTTCAGTCCGCCATCAAGGTTTACTACGCTGAATCCTCTCTGACTGAGGATGCGGTAGGCCAAGTATCCCCGATAGCCCACATAACAGTACACAAGAACCGGCATGGATTGATCAAGCTCCAATTTCTGACTGCGCAGTGTTGCAATTGGCAAGTTGATTGCCCCCGGGAGGTGGCCAGTCGCAAACTCCTCGGGAGAGCGAACATCCACGACTTGCCAGGCATGAAGATTCTTGATGTTGATGTCTTCAGCGTGTGCAATCTGATAGTCCCCGCGAAGCAAGTTTGAGCCAACAAATCCAACCATGTTCACAGGATCTTTGGCCGAGCCATAAGGCGGTGCGTAGCTCAGTTCGAGATGTTCCAGGTCAAAGACTGTCATCTTAGCTTGCATCGCCGTCGCCAGCACGTCTATGCGCTTGTCCACGCCAGCCATTCCCACTGCCTGCACCCCCAGAATACGGCCTGTGCCCTTTTCGAACGCGGTCTTGATCGTGATTGGATGGGCGTTGGGATAATACCTTGCATGGTGTGGAGGATGCACTGTAACCCAGAGCGGCTCCTGTCCCAGCTCACGCAGCGCCGAGACGGACAGGCCAGCCAAACCGACCGTTAAATCGAAGACTTGGCAGATGACTGTGCCAATGTTGCCGCGATAGTGCACTGGCCTGCCGGCTATATCGTCTGCGGCGAGTCGACCCTGGCGATTTGCTGGTCCCCCTAAAGCAACTACCCTTGGCTGTTGTTGAATGATATGCTTCGTCTCAACCATATCACCTACAGCGTAGATGTCTTCGTCGGATGTCTCCATGTGTGATTCAACCTTGACTCCTTGTGTTCCCACTTCCAGACCCGCCATCTTTGCCAGTGATGTTCTTGCCTTAACTCCCACAGCTATTATGACCAATTCGGCAGGGATCTCTCTTCCATTACTAGCCAAAACGACATGAGAGTCTTCGATTCTTCTTGCAGTATCATTCAGGTATAACTTCACGCCATTGCGCTTCAGCTCTGTGTGAAGGAACTGCGCGATATCGGCATCTATTGAGGGCAAGACATGGGTCCATTGCTCGACAATTGAGACTCCAAACTTCATCTTCCGCAAGTTTTCGGCCGCTTCAAGGCTAATAAATCCGCCTCCAATGATGCAAACGTCTCTCACGCATCGTTCGACCATGATAGATCGAGTAGCATCTAGATCGGAGATAGTTCGTAGAGTGACTACATGACTCTGATCCGCTCCAACGATCTGTGGCTGCACAGCTTCTGCGCCTTGGGAAAGAATGAGCTTGTCATAGCCGACTCGCCGAATATCAGCCTCTCCAACGGTTCGTGTGCACACTTGCTCGTTCGTGCGGTCAATCTCAACAACTTCGGTGTTGAGGTGAACATCGATATTGAAATATTCCTTGAAATATTTTGGCGTGTGCAAAATCAGAGATTCATCATCTTTGATCACCTTACCCAGAGCATAAGGTATACCGCAGTTTGCGTAGCCAGCGTAAGGTCCTTTCTCAAACACGGTAATCGTTGCTGATTCGTCCAGACGACGCAAGCGGGTGGCAGCGGACATGCCTCCGCCAACACCGCCGACTATGACAACATTTTTGGACATTATGAAAGCTTCAAAAGTTAATACCTCGAGAAGAAATGTCCAAGAGCAAGTGAAAGTTGATACATCAATAATTGTGCTACTCCAATGGTCTTCGGATTCATTATTCCCTTTTATTCCTTTACCAAATACCGAAGCGAATATTTTCTACGCTTATATCTGTGCATGTGGTTAAGATTACATGGACGGTGGTCTGATTGCCGTGTGGCGGAGACTGAACGAGATGCTAGTCTCAACGCCATAACCAGTGATGGGGTCATTCTTTGACGGCGGCTATTATCGCGATGCTGTTCAAATACCCATCGTGAACTCAATGGGTTGCCATATGATTTCCTCTGCATTTGACTCGCGGGTAAATGTGGCCTCACATCATGCGATGGCGCAAGCCGCCACACAAGATTTCCGGGTGTGTCACAGTACTGAAGTCTAAATTTAAGTCCCAGACGCAATAGTAAAGCAATATATAGTTTAATCTAACTGCTTGGAAGGCTACAGTGCAGAGGTGAAAAGCGTTACCCTTTTCTCGTACGAGTGGCTCTGCGCCTCTACGCAATTATTACCAATTGTCATACTATTAAGCTCATAGCTTAAGCTGCTCATCACAAGGATAGCGGTTATCACAGGAGTTAACAATTACTAGGTATAGTTATAGGGTATCAGTCCTCTTTGCTGTTATTCCCCTGTTTATTTCCTTATCGAATGATGCCGACTTAGTTATTAATTTTGTCGTCATCTCTGTGTTGAGCTTACTCTTCTAAGTGAAACATTATCGATACATTTGTTTGTTGAAGAATTTTTGGATAATATTTACTACTCAAGTAATGACAATAGTGACCTGAGCGAAAAGCTAAGACCCATTGGCTACTTCTGCTGTTTTTTTTTATAGTTTTTAACTGAACAATGCGATTAATAATTCGAAATTGCTTTTTCTCCGTTTCCCAGGTAAACATCAATTAGTTGACGGTAATGCGGCGTGACTCATGTTTAGCAGCCTTGGGCACAGTAATATTGAGGATGCCGTCTTTAAAACTCGCTGTCACGTTTTCTTGGTTGACACGGGTAGGGAAACTGAAGTTGCGTGAGAATTCGCCAATACTACGCTCAGTGAGCCAGTACTTGGCTGTATCTTCAGTCGCATCCTCGGTGGTTGCTTCGCGGGAAGATGGCTTGGCCTGTCCTTCGCCGCCCTCGGCGATCTTGCCTCTCGTTGCAATTCCCTCCAAGGCTCCAGCAGGTGGCGTGCCAGAAGTGTATGTCCTCTCAATTTTACCGCTGATGAGCATATTTTGAGGATCGATGAATTCAACATTCACATTCTCTTTGCTCATACCAGGCAGCTCGCCATGGAGCTCATACGCAGAGTTCGTCTCGCGCATGTCAAATTTCGGTTGCCAGTGCATCAGGCCAGAGCTGCGGCCCTCCTGCCGAGCATTGATCGGACGAGAATAGTTGTCGAAGTCATCAAGAAGGCGGAAGAGAGGAGTGAAGGATGTCTCGGGGGTGTAAAAGTGACGCTTGGGGAAAGCCATTTTGCGACTGGGCGTTGCAGTGCGAGGTCTTGAAGAAGTGAGAATTAAAGTATGTTTATGACAACGTAATATGTTGCGAACAGGTTCCCTGTAAATTTGCATATGATCCTCTTTTCAACGCCTTGGGTGTTGTTTGTTAATGATGAAGGAGTGATAGCGTATGCATTGGCGTTCGTAAACCGTTATTTTATACATGGCGAGGCGCAATTGGAGACCCCTTCCCTAAGCGATGGGGAAAGTGCCCAGACCAGAGGTTTAGACATTTAATATGATATTGAACTCAAAATCACACGATTGTGACGTCTTGGTGACAATGTTGACTATCCGGATAGTACGAATGACTTTCTAACGAACAGTGAATTATGCACATGTTACGATCTGTCATATCGTGGCGCCAACAAGACAAATGTTGATCAAATCCATCAGTGGGCCAAGAGGAAAAGAATTGGTTATTAAACTAAAGCGTCTTCGCTCATCAAAGATAGTGTTACATGCTAATAATAGAAATGGTTTTGATAAATCCGAGTGATGTGGGTAATACAGAAGATCACAGAGGGAGCCGTTACTGGCGCCAACCACAACTTTCCCCTCGTAAGCAATCATGCCCAGTCGTACAGTCGTACCGGCGGCAAGCCTGATCACTACAGGTAGGACAAGAAACCCGGCGTAAGCGCTCAACCAGTAGACGACTCTCGGTGTCGCGAGACAGAAACAACCGACCTCGTATCCTCAGGCTGTCGGGAGAATGCATCTACTCTCACCTTTAACTCCCATTCATTCTTGCTAAGATATATTTATGTTATAACTATCTTCAGCATTTAAAGACGCTTTGATTTCAGCTACGAGACAAGTTTCCTTGATTAACTATCTACTAAGCACAACTTCTTTTAGATCATATCATTATTCAAGATCTTCTCAAAGGGAGCTCAGGTCATCATACCGTCACGAGTCAAGATATCACTACATTCTCCAACCCTTGTTCAAAAGAAATTTAGCATGGCTGATGGCTACGATGATGCAGCAAGTCAACGAGCATACCTGTACCCCATGCGACAGACGGAGCGATCACGGCCTTCTAGTGCCACTTTGACCGGGTCTACTTTGGGAGACTACAGCAATATACATCAAGGAGATCAAAATATGAACATAGAACAATTTCACCATGTCATTAACAACTATGCCTGTCCACTACCTCACATTGGGAGCCACCCAACATTTGACCCTCACCAAGGTCGACCGAGGACGCCTTGTTGGACCGTTCCGCTTGGCCGAAACAAGGACTTTGTCGGCCGTGACTCGATTCTGAACCAACTTGTCGACATGATCTCTCCCACTGCAGATAAAGAAGACTGCCAACGGACTGTCATCAGTGGACTTGGCGGCGTCGGAAAGACTCAAATCGCCCTTGAAGCTGCCTTTCGCGTCCGCGCCAGGTGCCCAGGTTGTCATGTCTTCTGGGTTCCAGCTATTAATACCACCACTTTCGTGAATGCCTACCACGAAATCGGTCGGGAGCTGAACATCCAAATTGATGAAGATGATAAAACAGACATCAAGCTACTTATTAAAGCAGCATTAAGCCAAAGCTCTGGTCACTGGCTCCTGATTATCGACAACGCTGACGACGCGACCCTATTCGGAGAAACTAGCGAAGTCACATCGTTGAGGGGTTACCTCCCCTTTAACCTCAAAGGGTCCATCCTCTTCACAACCCGAAATGCCGAAGTCAGCCAAAAGCTAGACATCCGGATAGACAATATCGCCCATCTTACGGGGATGAGTCAATCGGAAGCGACCAATATGCTGCAGAAGGGTTTAGCTCCACATCAAATGAGTGATGCGCAGAGCTTAGAGAGCTTGCTTGAGTTTTTGGCCAATTTGCCGCTTGCTATTAAACAAGCATCCGCATACATGATAAAGACTGGGATAGCGATTTCTCAATATCTTGAGTATTGTCGTTCCAGCGACGAGGCCTTGATTAAACTGTTAAGCAAAAACTTTGACGATCGAACACGCTACGAGACCACTCAAAATCCAATTGCCACAACTTGGATGATATCATTCGAGGCCATTTCTAGAGTTAATCCACTTGCAGCGAGCTACCTGCGATTTATGTCCTTTCTTGCTGAGAAGGATATTCCGAAAGATCTCCACCCACCAGCCAGTGATGAATCAGATGCATTTGAAGCGATTGGTGCACTGAAAGCATACGGATTCATTAGCGAACGAGAGTGTGGAGATGCATATGATATGCACAGGCTTGTCCGTCTGGTGATGCAAAACTGGATAAGAGAGAACAAAGGGGAATTGCAGACAAATATCACAACAGTCATGCAGTGCTTCGATGAAGCAGTCCCTTTGCCTTTATTTACGAATAAAGATAAATGGGCAAGATATTTACCACACATGACAATGGCGTTGAAGTTTCAAGACCACGTGGTAGACAAAGTCCTTTTGTCGTCCATTTTACAAAAGGCGACGAACGGCCTCTATATTCTCGGAAAAGATAGAGATGCCAAGGAAATGTACCAACGGGCGCTTGGTCTACATGTTGAAGTACTAGGCGAAGAACATCCCAGGACGCTTGAGGTCGTGGAAACGGGTATGCAGATTGCCGATTCTGAAGACCAGCATGCGGAAGTTGAGCAGACATGTAGGAGACTGCTTGAGCTACGGAGAAAAGTACTGGGCACTGAACATCCTCGCACACTCTGGACCATGCATAGACTCTCCATGGCTTTCAATAGACGAGAACACTATGAAGAAGCTGTCCAGATGTGCCGACAGGCACTTGATTTATATATAAAAGCGCTAGGTGCTGAGCATTATGGGACACTTACGACTATGTGTACTCTCTCTCGCGCTCTTAACGGACAGGGCTACTATAAGGAGGCTGAGCAGATAAGCCGGCAGGCCCTTGAATCACTGATAAAAACACAAGGGCTTGGGCATTCTGACACACTGAAGTGTATGGATTCCCTCTATTCAGCTCTTGATGCCCAAGGTCATTATAAGGAAGCTGAGCAGATAAGCCGCCAGGCATTCGAGATACGGGTAGAAGTATTAGGGGCCGAGCATTTGTCCACACTTGAGAATATGTTCCGCCTCTCTTTTATTCTCTTGCAACAAGACCAGTTTAAGGAGTCTGAGCAGATGAACCGGCGGCTACTTGGTCGAATTCTAAAAGTGCTAGGTGTTGAGCACCCTAATACACTTCTGACCATGTATAGACTCTCTACGGCCCTTTACCACCAAGGTCATTACAAGGAAGCTGAGCAGATAATCCGTCGAACATTCGAGCTACGGGTAAAAGTATCAGGGGCTGAGCATTTGGAGACACTAAAGATCATGTATTGTCTCTGCTTGATTCTTTATGAGCAAGGTCGGTATAAAGAAGCTGAGCTGATAAACCGGCAGGCACTTGATGTACATATAAGGGTGCTGGGAGCTGAGCATCCTGGCACACATGCCTTCAAGATTTGCCTGTATCACTTTCTTCGTGAACAAGACTGACACAAGGAGGATGATGACAAGCGGATATCAAAAAAACCGAGAGTTCGCAAACATTCAGCACGCAAACTCAGATAGCACGTACAGAAAGTGGCAATATTTCTACCTTTTACCGGTGAACTTATTGCTCCAGTGGACGCATGTATTTATTTTACAGTTTTTTTTCCTAGCACCCGCTTGGATGATCGCATAGACAGTTAAGATAAAGTAACGAAAGTGTAGGGGCAAATGGTAGTGGTGGCGGCGCATCCATCTCTCATATACATGTATCTAGATACCCAGTAGTGATAGACGAATTCCAAAGCCGACACTACTACTTGACTGAAAAGCTCCACTTCCATCTACATCATCTTGAATAACATGCGCTGTTATTTGCAAGATTCAGGTCGCTGACAAAGTTGACCCGTATAGTGATTTCACTACTTCTATGCTCTAGCTACTGATGTCACTAGGCTGGAGAATATCTACTGCGAGATCATCTGGCAGTTGAAGGGGGATCTGCTTGTTGAGCGAGCCCTGAGGGTCACCGTGATATCGTGATATTACTTCCCATAGGTAGTTACACATCCAGCATGTAGAAGAAATATGTGGAGCTGAAAGATCTCAGTATATTTCGAGTTCACGCGACTTTTGCTATGGTGGAAAAGAGGAGCTTGACAGCTTCCCTTCACCTAAATTCGGCATCAACACTCTTCCCTGTTTCGCATA
Source organism: Trichoderma endophyticum (assembly GCA_035079535.1). Classification (NCBI taxonomy): domain Eukaryota; kingdom Fungi; phylum Ascomycota; class Sordariomycetes; order Hypocreales; family Hypocreaceae; genus Trichoderma; species Trichoderma endophyticum. The sequence continues at coordinate 577,668 of JAPMIQ010000001.1, forward strand.
TACTCTTCATCCAGGTGTCGATAGCTAACCGTCTTTATGCGGCTACCACATCAGAACGACCTCACGCACTTCCACGGTGTATTGTTCGATCTCGGTGAATGTCGGGTCACGTAATTGTGCGGTTGCCGCTCAGTTACCTTCGTTCCATCTATTCCTCTGTCAATACCTACTAGTAGTGAGAATGGATACACATAAATCATCCAACATACCTCTCTGAGCATTCTGGACAGTAGTAGAACAAGGTAGTTCCTTCATCCGCACTTCTCAATTGAAGGGCCGTATATCGCACTTCCTTGGCACCACACTTTCGGCAAGTTTCCTCGGCCGTGGCCCAAGTATCTTCAGGTGCTAGACTCTGTAAATGCTGTGTTGGCTGTCGTTTCCGGCGAAGCTCAGAAGGGAAATTATTAGTCGAAGAAACAGTAACAATGCCGGCGAATAAGTTATCTGGGGCGGGCTGGTTAATACTCCGTCGAGATGTAGTGCGAAGACGATCTGTCAACCTACTCTTGTTCATAGGTCCACAACAATCGCACCGAACAATTGAAGCCGAAGAGATGTCGAGAGTATTGCCACATGGCCCACAGAATTGTATACCCATTTTCGAGGATGGGAAAGTCGGTAAGGAGTAAACCGACAAAATCATGGCGAGGCAAACAACATAGAAAATGCATCTGTGCAAACATTATCACATGATTGTGATATCCTTCCAACATCTCTTGATACATACTTCCCAACTATATAACATCTTATAACATGCTCACATGTTGAGAGTGAAGTCACCGTTTCAAAGACAACAGAAATTTATCACTTGGAGGCCCGGGCGACCACCGCATCCAAATCCGCAGCGGAGCCCAGCTCCAGACCGAGAAGCTCATTGTCCACCTTCTCGTAGCGGGCACTGAACAAGCCTCCAAATATCGTAGACAGAACCAAAGCAAAGAAATTTTGCGGGTTGGGATCCTCCTCGGCAACCTTGCTCAGTCGATCGAATCCGGTCTTTGAGTCTTCAATGTTGTTCACCTTCCATTCGGCGTCGGGCGGTCCATGCTTCTTGAACAGGTCCAGAATCTGGGCTTGAGTGACGACGTGCTCATGGATGAAGAGGTTGCGATTCTTGGTGGCATCGGGTTTCTTCAGGGCTCCGGCGACGGCCTTGCCGATGCCGGCCAAGCTGGTGCTGCTGAATGGGTGCTTTCCGCCCTCCCAGAGAGTAATGCTTCTGTCCTCCAGGTTCAGAACAAAGCCCGTGATGGCGAGGAACTCGGTGAAAGCGCCAGTGCTAAAAATGGTGTACTCGATCTGGCCCGCCTCGGCTTTGGATTTGACGTATTGCTGGATTTCGACCAAGCCCGGGTATGAAGCAATTTTGCTAACCCGTGGGTCGGTGGTGATGCTGCCAAAGTCGCATGGGATGTAACGCTTGACGCCAACTTTGATGGCAGCGTCAATCAAGGGCTTCTGGTCGACTTGGGCAGTCATGCCAACCGTGCAAATGACAACATCCTGACCACGGAATGCAGTTTCGAGGTCAGCTGGAGAAGTGTAGTCTACGGCAAGAGATTTGACGCCAGCAGGCAAGTCTTCGGGTTTCTTGACGGTACGGCCAATGACCGTAAGCACGAATCCAGCATTTACCAGTGCGGTCAAGATTGCCGAGCCAAGGTTGCCTTTCTGTTGATTGTCACTCACTGCCATCGTACAAAAGGGCAGGACTGGAGACTTACGCCAACAATGGCAACAGTGTCGAAAGCTGTCATACTGTATGGAAATTGGACAAGTGCCCAGGTTGGATAGAGATGGTGAGTCGAGTGTCTAAACTATTTCTTGGGAGATTGCAATGATGGGTCATAATTGAATCAGCCTGGGCGGCCAGAGGGTATCTCTTATACATGTCATTGGATGGACGGGATATGTTCAATCTTGCTATCCAGCCATCTATAACACAGGCATTCTCACCATACCGGCCCACTCGGCAACAATTGCCAATATTCCACAATGTTTTGATTATGATATCGGCTTGCTCACGCAATGCCAAACAGCGGAAGGCAGCTAAAGTGACTACATAGGTAGTTAGATGTGTCCAAGGACTTAACCTTATGTCCAGAAGAAACAGACCGGCCACCTAATCGTGGGCCCCGGCCAAATTTGCCGATGCCGCCGGTGGGTACAAAGGCCGGTGCAAACTGGCCGGCCGGCGCTATGGGTTTGCCGGAAGAGATCTCACATTATGCCAAAAGGTCCAACATTATGAACAGCCTCCTATTAGTTTCTTAATCGATGAGAGATTGCTTTATACCAGCAAAATTACCTAGACCTGTGCTGTATTAATAAGGGTTTGACTCTTGGTGCATTGTTTCACGGGAGCAATAAGATCTGCCAAGAGCAAAGATGGTCGGGAATTGGTCAGGAAACACTCTCCGGCTCAATACTCACCTTGCTATCAACAAGAGGTGAACAGCTTTCCACGTCTTTTTGCTCACCAACAAACCTCCACCCACGACTATCGACTCCCTCATGGGATACGAAGTACGAGACATCTTATCGATACGAATGCCAAACGCGTCATTGACCTTGGCTGTCCGGGATCTTGAGAAGAGTCAGACTTCCCTCTACAGGTAGCTATATTGAGGAGAGTCAGGCGTGTTGCACGCCAGGTAACTTTATAATAAACTAGAACTCTAGCGTTAATCAACAAAGCGTTTTCTCATGCTAAAGCTATAGCAGACCTACTACTACAAGTCCATGCATCAATACTACATACACAATGTGGTCGCTCGGGTCGAGCCAAGCCAGATCATGTAAGCGCAAAGACAGCTTACGCAGCGGCCTACCAGCAATTGTATACCATGGATGGAGGGCATTTGTAATCATGGGTGGACCTTCACTAATAACAGCCGTTTATTTAACTTGTGACTTTTCCCAAATACAATTCCCTTTGCTTTGGATATGTGAGACGTTAGCCGATAGCGTTCGAAACAGAAATTCGTTGCGTTGCGTTGCGTTTCATTTTTGGTACAAAATATGGATTTTAGACCAGGTGAATCCGATATATCCGCCCCCACCAGCAGCGATTCTCTTGACACGCTGCTCTTTTGTCCCATATGCAACAAGCCATTTGACCAAGGTAAAATCACCGAGGGCAGTCAAGAATTACTAGAAAGCACCAGGCTCTGATCAGAACTGGTGCAGAGACAACACAAGCCCGTCATGTGCAATATTGCCGCCGCCGTGCTGCTCGAAGAGCGCCGCCTCGACCAAAAGCCTGCCAGGCTTGCAGAAAGACAAAGACCAAGTGCGACTTTGCATCTCCATGCTCAACATGTACTACGAGGCAGGTTGACTGTACATACGAGAAGGGCCGAAATGCTTCATTGGGCCATAGGATCACACCCACCATATCGATGACGAATGAGTTCGATGTCAACTGGGCTGATATGCAAGTCGGTTCGCCGCTCCAAGTCACTTCTCCTCCAGCTGCATACATGGGAGGAAACTCTACGCGTGGACAAAATGTGCTGCATCGTTCAACTAGTTTCTGCCTACGACAGCAGGATCATGTCCGTGCCATCATATTCCCAAACACCCTTCTAGATGACGGCCGACGTATATCGTTGGACGAAGGGCTGTCTCCGACGGGAGTATTAGTCGACGACCCAACCGCCCCTACAACCTCCGTTTCAGGGCTTGATGCGGTGGATGTCGGTCTTGACCTTAACTATATGGACGGTATGGACACGTATGACACTACCGGCAACGGAATGTCTCAGCTACGCCCAGGGATCAACGCCGAAATATCGTCCATTGCAGCTCCGCGCTCAACTTCAGTGTTATCACCAAGTCACAATCCAATCAGCTGGCCAGTCTCCGGCTACTCAAGCCAGGTTGTTAAACGATTTTCCGTCAAAACCATATCTCAAAGCTGCCGCAAGTTCATTGCATCCACCATCTGCACCTACCCGCGTATGATGCTACGGCCAGACTCGCTGCCGCCCTTCATGCACCAGCACAGTTGTGGGCTTGGTCGAGTCGACAGTAAAATGTCGCCACAGTTAGCCGGCATACCCTCCCAATCCGCGGTACCGGAGTCACTGGCAATATGCATCAGTATATGCCATATCTTTGCTACGAAAACAGCCAATTCAGAGAGATTTTTCTGCCGCACAGTTGATGCCGAGCTGCGCCGACTCAATGAAGAGGTGAGTCAAATGACATGTACCGAACAAGGCTGGTATTTGAGCTACTTCCTATATTCTCCTAGTATAATAATTCACCGATGCTTGGTCTCATCCTCTGCAGGTACCAGGATTCTCCAAAGGCGAGACATTAGCAGCTATTCAAGCCATGGTGATATACATCATTATGCGGTTCTTTGATGCCGGTCCAAGCTATTTTTTGGCAAATGGAGGAATGTTCATGACGTTACGGGTGAGTGTATACCTTCATGTTATCAGCCATCTCCACAAATTCGCCTTGTCAAGGCTCACCAAGCTGGCAGAAACTATCCGAGCATTTCGCAGAGCTTTGCCCCGGCCCGTTCAGTACCGTCGATTCGGGGCACTCAGAATGCGAATGGACAGAATGGATCTTCGACGAGACACGGAGGCGGTACGACAACACTCCCACAGCCCATTTCTCTGCCAATCCCTATCAATCTGCAATTTGAACTGTGCTTACAATTGGAAGAGTTGCCGGCGTTTGCTTTCTCCTTGGCGTAATTACCGGACCCGAATCCTGCAACGGCATCGCAGATCCCCATATGGTTCCTCTACCAAGCAGCAAAGCACTATGGGACTCAGACAGCAGAGTCTTATGGAAGAAGAATCGTGACAATGCATTGGCAGAACCGCAAGCCACCCAGACCCGACTTTGCAATCTTGGCGATCTTGTCGCTGTGCAACAACGTACTATGCAGTATGGACCCGCGGATAGCGCTCAGGAAAATCTGGGAACCTGGCTTGCGACGACGGATGGATTAGGCTTGATGCTCGCGGCCGTCACGGCGGGATTATGATCTATATCTATATTCCACGGCGTTAACACGAGCTAGCCAGTCACATACTAGGCCATCTGAGCATGCATACACATACACCCAATTCCAGTAATGGATATTGCCTTTTCCTCAGGCGTTCACCTGCTTGTTATGTACTTACTGATTCTGTGATTCAGTAGCTCATACGAGCCGCGCCGCCTCGATTGAAACCATCAACGGGTGATCGTCAAGACTCACGAATGGTGCGGCTAAGGTGTTCACGGGGTGGCCCACTGAGAGATGGAGAAATTAAGGATATGCCCGAGCACGTCTCACCCTGATTTTTCTCAACAGGAGCAACTCAATGATTGCTGGACTCTGACTTTGCGAAGAGTGACTGTTCTTGAACTGTCCTAACAAACGGGTGTGCCGCCGCGCTGGTGGCAATGGCCACGATAAATAAGATTTAAATAAGCTCGATTCGTCCCTGGTCAGCTTAAGATAGTGACTATACACTACATACCTAGGTAGTGTAATGTTAAATACCGAAGCCATCGTCAAGCACCCTCTGCTCTCAGGGGCTTCAGCTAATGGATATCTACATACCTGTAGGTATATCTGACAAAACATGCCTGAGCCAAACCCGGAAATTTACTATGATGCACAAAATTTGCCGGGCTCTTTACTCTGGACTCCACTCCGGCGAAAGTGGCCAGCCCTAACCTTCCGGCCCGGAGGACCCCAGCCGCTTTCGCGATGCGGAGTCGTCGGCGATTTTGGCCGTCCTTGATTGTGCTTGGACTGGCATACAGCTGATATCGGAATTACCCATTACCGACTACCTGTTTACCGTGTATTGGCGAAGCAGCATCAATCTAAGTCAGCAATGACGCTGATTGCCATTGTTTCTGAAACCGGGCTTTTGGTAGCTCCACGAGCAGCCAAAACAGGCGGGTGTGGGATATTGCATGCTTCACCGGTATGGGGGCAAAATCGGCCGGCCACCGGACAGGCTACTGGACACTCCGAGTTTGGCTCACAACTCCTCATTTGCGAGACATGTTCACTTGCTGGCGAGAACAATAGTAGTGGTGGGCTATACGGGTACAAAAGTCCAGCTTTATCCGCCTCGTTAACGAATTGTGTTCCTCACGACCCTATTTCCCTAGTCCCGTCATCAGACCCGATCATCTAGATCCCATACAAACATGGCGTCCAGAGCTAGTTCCCTCGCAACGATAGTCCTCATCTCTGGGGCTAATAGTGGCATCGGCCTTGCCACGGCCAAGCTTCTCGCCAGCCGCGACAGCTCCTACCATGTCTTAATTGGCTCCCGTGAAGACGCCAACGGCGCTGCTGCCGCCGCAGAGCTTGCAAAAGAAGGACTCACCAACGCTTCCCACATCCAATTAGACGTCACTTCTGAATCCTCGATTGCCGCTGCAGCAGAGGCGATTGCCCAGACCTACGGGCGACTGGACGTTCTGATCAACAATGCCGGTATTATGTTTGGTGAGCCGGGCATAATAGAGGCGGGAAGAGGAGGGGGCACACTACGCCAGCAATTCCGGGAGACGTTCGAGGTGAACGTCTTTGGGGCTGCCTGTTTGTCCAATGGGATGCTGCCACTCTTGAAGAAGTCCACATTACCACGGGTGGTGTTCGTATCTTCAGAGCTCGGCTCCATGACTGCCGCTGCTGACAAGGCAAACCCCACGCATCAGTTACCGCTGTTGTCCTATCGAACTAGCAAAGCAGCTTTGAATATGCTGGCAGTGACTTATTCGATGCTGCTGGAGGAGAACCAAGGAAAGAGTAACGCCGTCTGCCCCGGCCTGGTCAAGTCGAAACTCAATCAATTCAATTCCATCGGCTCTACGCCAGAGGCTGGTGCAGAAATTGTCGTCAACATGGCTACCCTGGGCAAAGATGGCCCAACAGCCACGTTTTCAAACCTGGCCGGAAGCTTGGCATGGTAGAAGCTTGGCCGAAGGATGTCGCGAAGCATGAACCGAGGGTAGTTTAGAGAGATGTGCTTTAAATATCTTACCAGAATCACGCACTTGTTATAATGAGCTTATTGTCACGACCCAACACTTATATTCGCGACAACGGGCCTATGGAACAGGCACAGCCAGAGTTTAAGCCTTCAACCAGTCAAAGGTGGATCGAGAATCAACTACTCAATCCAACACACAGGATTGATAAGCCAATTATCAATCAAACCTAGGTCAATTGAATATATAAGTTCTCTTCTACACACTCATTCAAAATAATTAAATAACAAGTTGTAAATACATACTATTTGCAACGCTCAAAGGTTTGGGAGCTCTGGAGCTGGATCGCCGCCAGTGTGAACTTTTTTTTGTTAACAAGATCATTATTTTCAATGTCCTAAAGTGATTTTGGAGACCTTTGTCGAGGAGACAAGACTTTGTTCCATACTTTCTTTACACATGCTTTTTAACTATAACATCTTATAATGTGCTCCTTTGTTGAGGGTGCAGTCACCGTTTCAAAGACAACAGACAATCGTTCTTTTTGAAGTCTCACTCTATCCGGATGATTAGCTTCCGTGGTTAGATTATTCGTCTAAATTTTCAAGCAACCAGTCTGCGGGAGATTTATGTACCAAGAATAGCCAAGATAGCTAAGACAGATCTTAGGTTAATCTTTCTCATGGCCCAACAGTCACTCAATGGCTACTTTGTAAATAGATACAACTATCCAGCTATGAGACTAAAAAAATCATATTTTCCAAGTCACCCTGAATAGTAAGCCCTAGCATTCGTGATTCCAAAGACTTTCGAACTTCTAATGCCTCATTGCACGGTATACAGTCCACACTCCTTTGTAGAAACAGTCGTAACTACAGCATCCACATGTCCCCACTCAACAGCATGACCATCAGTAAGCTCGTTCAAGGCCTTCAACCCGATGTTCAAGCCGCCATTATAGGCGGCGTCAATAGCCAAGATATGGATACTGTGACCTCCATACTCCAGTCTATAACAGGTTCCGCATTGCGGAGAGTTCCAAGTAATGCCTTGGGCGCCACCAATGTAGGGGAAATTGGAGACTCGACCCTGAGTTTGCCAATGATATTTGGTGATGAGGCCATTAGGGCCGTCAGAGCAAGACACGTCGTTCAAGGAACGAGAAGGGTCATCATAGCCAGTGTCGAAGGAAACTACATATCTAGTTAGATCAATGCTCTTATGGATCAAATTTGGAAGATTGCTTTACGTACCATAAGTGGCAGTGGAGGCCACGGTGAGGATAGCAGCAGTAAAGAGGCTGGTAAGTTGCATTTTGACAAATTTTGTGTATCTTTTTTGAGGGGCTATATATCAAAAGTATGTTTGAGATCTATAATATCAACAGTAATAGATACGAAGACGGAGATTGAAGATGAACATGAGTTAGACCATGGAACGGCGAGGGGATAATGAGCCTTTTATAAGCCGTGATTTCTCAAGGGATTCTGTTGTAACCACATGTCTCACTCAATCCTCTACTCTTTCGGCACTGCCAGTCTTCATCATCATTAGAAGCACTACTGCAAAAAGAAAAGAGAGACCGCTATTTTAGTCTAAGGGCCTTCCTTCGTTGACTTGTACTACGTGCGGCTGGTGACTGATTGATAGATGCGCCGGTCTTCCGGGTCATTCCCAATCCAGAAACAGAAACTTGTAGGTTTGGGAGCTCTAGAGCAGTATCGCCGCCAGTTTGAACACTTTTTTGTTAGCAAAACCATTATTGTGAATGTTTTAAGATGATTTTCGAGACTTGTATAGAGGAGACAAGACTTTATTCCACACTTTTGCGTACATCGGCGCATATTGTAATTCTAGATATGGAAGCTAATGACGTAGACCTAAATGCGGTGAGGCTGTGGTAACACGACACTTTTAAGTAGGAAGGATGAGACACTTCCGCCCTGCAGTCGACTGAATACGAGGTACATATTCAGTTGTTTTCAGGTGGCCTTTGGAACCACGTGAGATCTGACGGAGATTGAGGGGTTAGGCGTAGCTGCGGCCGCAGGAGATGGATCAATTGATGCCTAATTGTTCATGGCCTCACAAGTCTCAGAATTGTATGGCTGCAATAATCCCGATAAATGCTTACCGTATGTAAGCTTTAGAGATGGGCATTTCTGAGCAGATACTAACACAGTTGCAATGCATACTGCATGTAGGTACAGGTATATACATGTATGTCAGGTAGCTAAGTGTAGCTGACCGACATCCAAAAGATATCCAAAGATTAGAACTCCGTCACTTACCACCAAATGGTAAGAGGTCTAGCTTTCTATTGGTACCTATATTGACTGTCGCTTCTTCTATGTGAAGAATATGACGCCACGCCAGGAGTTTGGTTTCGCCCTTCTTATACAACGTTTGAGTGCTTCGATCTGGGAATCAGGAAAACCAAGGGTGCCTGTATCTACGTTTACCCTATTGGTAAGAGGATTTCGGAGACGATAGACCAGTCGACTTATAAGATATCCTGGCAGTGGTAACCGCTATTATGAGGACTGCGTACTGGTTCAGCGAGAAGGTTTGATGTTCCTCATCTATAAATTGGTATTCTTGGTGGACTATTGAAGCAGTTACAATGCTTTGGCAAGGTCTGGATCAATCCCAACAAGAAGCAGAAAGTGCATCTACTTGTATCTGCTACTATAACTGCATCATCTAGTATCCTACTACATCGCTCGCCGTGGTCTAAGCCCATAGGTTACCACAGCGTAGAAATGGTGCATGTATCCCGCTCTATATACATGTACACTTTATGTAAGAGCTTCCTGCCGCAATGTTCTTGTTGTTAGAACATTCAACATCTAAATGCGAAACTTGAGTCAGTAGTTAGAGCCATGTAATACTACTGAGAGGCCATATTATACATGGATCCCCTATACATCTGAATCTAATTACACTATCCTTTACGGAGTAGACTTTATCCATAGACTATTATATGTTGACAAGACCCTAGACAGAAAACCCGACTAGGCATAGCCCTTATGTCCGAAACGCCCCTTTACATAGCAGCTTACGCCGATTATTAAACATGGGGTCATGTTCATTGGCTAGCCACCAGTTTTATTCCCATGGATTACCACAATAGGGTTGTGGGCAGGGAGTTGCGGGTTAAGTACTCCATAATACCTGACAACCCGTTGTCAACCTGACTTAACCGAAAGACTCGACATTGATCTCTGTGCTGTAGGATTTCCGCTGTTACGCTATAGCGCACTACAGTCCTTATATGGCTGCAGCTAGGTTTCGTACGTTTCTAGCTTAAGATACTACTAGGTAGGTATCTTATCCATTGATAGCATGTGGGGGAACGAAATCCATAGTGATTATGGGCTTATTGCTGCACCATATAGTTGTGGTCCAAAGAGCAAGAGTCATGCAAACAACACTGTGGGACCGAGATGCAGCTGAACAAGCTCACCCGCCGATACGAATATTGATTCCTATATTGGCTTTGTCCTAGCGCATCCTAGTCCAATCACGGCACTTTGCAAGCTTCAAAGGTTCTTACAGCGCAGTCAGCCCTAAACGAACCGCCTCACAACGAATGCTATATAACACGACGTATTTCCACTCAGCTTGACATGAATTCCCATTTTCTTTTCAGTTCATGTAATCTTATCCCAATTGTCACACGTTGATAATTATCCCACTGTCTAGAGACCGTTTTGAACCAAAGTTTTTCTTCTTACGTCTCCCACGATGGCTGCACCCTGGGCTGATGAGCCTTTCACCCTTATTTCTATACCTGGCCGCGGTGTGGACCTCTCCAAAGCCCATGGATCCGTATATGTCGCTCGAGAGATGGCATTTGCGCACAATGGCATGATTCGAGCTCTCAACAGCATCTATCAGCAATGCATTCACGTCTCTGCCTCCATCGACATCACCGACTTGCTGAAATACGCACAATTCTGGTGCCAATGGATTCGTGAGCATCACCAGGGTGAAGAAGATTTGTTTTTTCCTCAAATAGAAAAGATTACCGGCGAAAAGGGCCTGATGGAGCGTAACGTCGCTCAGCATCACGCTTTCGAGTCCGGGCTGGCAGAGTTTGAGACATGGTTGAACGATTGCAAACCTGAAAGCTACGACGGCAAGGAACTGAGAGCTTCAATCGACGGTTTCGGCAAGATTTTGAGTCAGCATCTCACAGAAGAGATCCAGACGCTTTTGGATCTAACGGCATACGACGGGAAAGCTTTGAGAGACGCCTGGAACGTGTTCGATCTGGAGATGCGGAAAGGCGACAAGGTGAGCAGGTTTTTTCCCTTGTGGCTTCCTATGAGAAGTAAGCTGACTTGTTAGTCCATCATTTTTCCCATCGTCTTTGGAAGTTCTGATGGAGAGTTTGAAGGGGCGGGAGACTGGCCCGAAGTTCCCGGGCCGGTGAGGCTTCTTGTGCACTATTGGTTTGAAAGGAAGCATCAGGGTGCTTGGAGGTTCTCGCCATCGACGACTTGGGGGGCCAAGCGTCCACTGGCATTTACTGGAGAATCTAAGAGCTAAGTGGTTAGGCATTCCATAACTATCAGGTCCCACTGTGATATGAGAAAGAGATTGGCTATTGGAACCTCGGAGCGCCATGATCAGTGAAAACATTGGCATTGTATACCTCTCTTCGATATATCTAATTCTATTGTTATATTAGTTTATAATACTTAATTTGGAATGCAGCTACAATGAGTAAAGTCTTCAGATGGCTAGTAAGACAAGAGGACATCTTGAGTCTTTTAATAGTCGAATATTGGGTCGCTGTAACTCATAACTACACATTCAGCTGTATACAAGCTAATCGAGATGCTGTTTTCGTCTTTACTCCTCTGTTGCATAGTTATCGGCCACTAGCATAGACATTTGTGAAGCTGCAGGGTACATGTACTCACAGTCCACATATGCCTGACCCCGTATCCGATACACATCTCCATGATACGAACTGAATGTAAGCCAGTAGCAATAATGGCTTACTCTTACATCCAGCATCGTGGCCACCCCAATGGTAATAGCCTTGTTCGACAATTCAATGCCCTTTTCTCGAAAATGTGGCGACTTGCTAAGTGCAGAGTCAAAAGTTAGAATCTGCACTCGACCCCTTAACATTCGAGCCATCCGGGCGCTTTGAGTGTCAGATACTCGTCCATTCCGACCTCCATTGAACAGCTCAAGCTACTTATGGATGTATTTTGCGTTTAATCTCGGTACACTCGAATTCCAAGTCGGCAGCTTTTAAGTCAGGAGCCAGGAATCCAGTACAGCCCTGGTTCTTGTCGGCATATGGAGCTATCTACTCGGCAGAGTGAGGAAATTGTTCCGTTCCGAACTTTTTCATTCCGAAGGGTACATGTAAGTCAGCATGGCCTGTCTTGGCTGCTCATACACGTATCTTATTGGGAGTTGGTTACGAGTCAGACAACCTCATTAAGCAAGTCCATTGTTCAGCAGACTATGTAAGCGGGGAATCGCGGACTTTGTCAGCGCCCTTTACTTGGGGTGGCCCGCTCGCTGTGCTCCAATTTCTAGGCTATGTTCTCTTTGACGGGAGAGGCGTTCAGATGAAATGTTACAGCCGGGGAATAGCGGGTGAGATGGAGCCTTTGATACTATTGACTGTTGATAGTACTAATTTCTTACTCGTGTTCCACTATCTGGTTCATGAAAACTAGTAATTGTTGGGCTATCGCCCGTTGCCAAGAATGCAAAGACGGCTAAGGCAGTGCCTCTTTATTAGAGCGTGTGTTAGTAGCTTGTCATAGCTGGAGGGTCTAAGGCGTGCATTCAGCCGCCAATTAAGCTGCTTCCCCTCCTCACCAAGACGACCGCAGTGAAACCTTTGACGACTAGTACGCTACCTGATATTTCTTTCCAAGTTCCAAGGACGGCTTTGGGATATTCAATAACGCCTTGCCATAGAAGTGGCTGTGCTATTGGGAGTGGCTGATATACTTCACTTACTCACCTCTGCTTCGAAATAATCGAGGCCAACAAAGACCGCAGCAAGCTGCAAGATGGGATCCGAAAGCACGTCGCTAGAGTCATTCTTAGACCAATTTCCTATCGAGCCGCCCAATTCTTCGGAACCTTGGTCGCTAGCTAGAGATTTGTGGCTTACGTATCGGAGCCTGGCAATGACTTCATCAGATCAGTTCATTCCAACGCCGCTCTTGAAGCAGAATATGTCGGAAGGGCATCAGAGAGGGAAGTGCCTAGCCGTCGACATTGGGGGGACAAACCTTCGAGTAGGTATCATCGAATTTCTCGACACAAGCAAAGAGGGAGATCAGGGTGGCTTGGCTGAGAGTGCCAAAGACGCTCCAAATAGGAGTCGGCTTCATAAGTCCTTCGAAAAGTATTGGTATATTGATGAAGATCTGAAAAAGGAACATCCACTAAAGATCTTCAACTGGATCGGAAGTTGCATTATTGATGTGATGAGCAATAAAAAGAGTTTCCCGGATGGCTATAACGAAGAATTTCTGCCTGTCGGCATAACATTTTCCTTCCCTATGATGTAAGAAAAGTCAACGCTGTTGCAGATACAGAACGTTTATGGTGCTAATACCAATTCGAAACACAGTCAAGAGTCATTAAAAGAAGCTAAAATAATGGCACTGTCCAAAGGGTTCACTCTTGCTACTGATATGGATCTGGGGCATCTTCTAATCCAAGGCTATGAGACTCACAGAGTTAAACTTGGTGATCAGCTGGGAACTAAGTTGCCAGATTTGAAGATTGCCGCCATTGTCAACGACGCAGTCGCTACATTCATCACCGCAAACTACAACGCCCAAAGCTCGTGCGGTAGGCCAGTGCCTATGGTGAGTCACCCACCTTGACACTTGCTCATAGCTGACACCAAAGTACACGTAATAGAGTTTCATCTGCGCAACAGGCACTAATGCTACTGTAACCATGCCTTTGAGCAGTTTTGGGAGCTTTAAACTTCCTCGCCATATGGATCTGGGGGAGCTTTCTTCAAATTCTACCGAGTTCATTATCAACACTGAATGGGAGATGAAGGGAGCATCAGGACCACTACAATCTTATATAACAAAGTGGGATTTGCTACTTGACAAAGACCTTCCTATACCCGGCCAACAGCCATATGATTACATGAGTACATATTCCCAACTATCGGGAAGTAAATACAGCTAATGGATTTCACTAGCTGCCGGCAGATATCTTGGCGAGCTTGCTCGCCTAATGGCGGTCGACTTCTTCACAAGCCAATGGCATGTCTCTGAAGTCGACCTACCATTGCGGCTTCGGCAGCGAAACTCTTTGGCGACAGCATTCATTGGAACCCTTGGCGAGACCACCACGTCTGGCAGTCGTAATGAAAAAGATCCGATTGTTGTGATGTGCGAGATAGAATTACCCTCTACATCAAACAGCAAGTGGAAATGGGACTATGAAAGTGCAAATGTCATGCGCGAAATCGCAATCAGGGTTAGGAAGCGTGCGACAATGCTAACAGGCAGTGCCATCATTTCCATGCTGCTTTGCATCAGAGCTCTAAAGTCCGATAAGCTGCTCGATCCTGAGTTACTTTCGAGCCATAGCACAGCTCCGTCGGAACAAGTCCAATCGTCGGACCCTGAGGCCCCAGCTGAAGAGGAGCCATTGCTTGTCGGTTATACAGGCGGATGTAAGTTACATTCCTTCTGCCAGAGACACATCGCTAATGCTGTGATGCTGCAGGTATCACGCATTTCCCAAAGTACTTGGACGAAGTCCAGAATTGGGTTGATCGATTGACACGAGACATCAATTCATCTTCACAGACTATCGAGTTTATACCCGTTGTCGATGGAGGCATTCGTAAGCACTCAAAACGGTGAAATCCTTGTAGTACCTGAACTAAATCTTTGTCTAGTTGGTGCTGGTATACTAGCATGTACGGGATTGACTACATAGAAGCAGTATAAATGGAAATCTAGCAATTATACGTCAATTTTCTTGTAGGTGTATGATGAACAGGATACGAGGAAAAGTTGTCATAGTGAGACTTTTCATTCAATTGTGAGATCACCGCTTGATCTCACTTTCCGTACACATAGCTACTAATAGCCATTCGAAAATGCCATCTAATCTTCCTCATCACTCCATTCCTCGCCTTCATCATTACTCCGTTCCTCGCCATCTTTCTCCAGGTCTCTTATCCAAATTTCCTCGCTCGGCCTTTCATGTCGCTCAGGGGGCTGCCTAGACCATTCCTTGCTTGGCTTTCATGTCGCTCAGAAGGCCGCTTAGACCAGGGGCCCAAGTAGCAGGCATTCTCGGCTGCATAATGCAACCATGTCCAAAGTCGATTGACGCTCATGTCTTCTAGTAGCTCCTCAGCCGTACGATTCGATACCGAGCCTGGTTTGAACGGCTTAGTATTCACGATCTGCTCAATCTCATCCTTCGACCTCTGCCTTGCGCACATGCGCGCATCTTTCAGCAGGTCCAAGACGCCCTCCATCTCCCACCATGCGGCGTACGAATTTTGGATTGCGAAAGCCATTTCTTCCCAGGACCCACGTGAATATGCCTCAGGCCTTCTGCAGAGTGCCTCATCGGGATCAAAGAGATTGAACATGAATTGGCGATCACTCGTGGCCAGGGTAACACCCAGCTGGCGGATATGGTTTATCAGAGTTGACTCGGTTTGGAGAAGAGATCCGGGCGCTTCTTTCTGGAGCTTTGTGGAGAGGGGACTTCGAACAACGGCCAGCTCTATCTTATCCCGTAGCTTAGTAGGGAGGCGGGTACGGGAAAGGATCTTGCGAGTGATCTTTAGGTTATGAATATCGACGAGCAGCTTCAGATTCAACAGAAGAAGGGCGACAAGTGAGTTTAAATCCGGATTATATTTGACGAGCAGAAACTTTGGCTCCTCAAAGACGTCGGCACCGTGAATATTGAGGTGCGGCAAGTCCATATCGCCCCAGTCGTATCGGCCGTCTGGATCACAGGTGGCCCACCACTTGACAAAATCATAGCACTCCTGGTCGAGATCCAATCGCAGCATCAGAGCCGGGACCATGTCTCGTATCCCCATGTTGTCGCTGCGGTTCAATCGCAGCATGTCGCGCATGTGCTCGTAGGCCTCACTGACGCTGCCCAGCGTCCCCTGGCGAAGAAGCTTCAGGGCCAGCGCCATCCGCGCCCGCATGTAGTCTCGTGTGTTTATCATGCCCCAGAAGTGGCCAGCATGCGATTCAAAGGCGTTGGCAGGAGTCATAAAGTCCTCTGTGGCGTTGCGGACGGCATGATCTTCTTGGGCAAGCTTGGCGCGAGCTTTCTTGATCTTGGAACAGGCAGACTTGTGCTTCGGCCAGTGAGCAGCCTGGTGCTCGCAGCTGCAGTAGCGGACGGCGAGACATCCATTGCATCGGAGGAGATTTGGGCCAGCAGCTTGGCAATGAGAGCAGCGATGGCGGAGGGGTCCTACAATTCCCTTGTAATCGCTGACAGAAGGCGTGGTGTTGGCCATGTTGCACTCTCTGGAGCATGGATTGTTTGTGGTGATGAGAGACGGATATCGTCCAGTTGAGCTATTGAGTTATGAAGGAAGTAGAAGAAAAGAAAGGCAAAGACGACGATATCAACGACAAAGGGAGATGAGGTCCATTGGTACACGTAGGTGGTTCGCCTTGATGCATGGCATCACGTGTGGACACACATGGTTCACAAGGTGAGACAGGGCATTCACTCGAATCAAAGAAGGCGGCATGTACGGAGTAGATAGACAGTTTATAGACTGATAACGTAAGTCGAATAGAAGAGCGGGAAATGAAGCATCGCTGCCCATCCAGCCAATGATACAAGTGGTTATAGTTACTCTACATAGAAACGCGTAGTTACTGCTCTACGAACCCCTCACCATCATCACTACCATTGCCATCACCATCTACAGGGAGTATAAATACTGCACTTTTGTACTCATTCATCCTCGCAGAATTGTATCTTGGACCGAATATGCTGAACAAATTGTTCAACCTCCTTCATCAACACACCTTGATCCATCGAATTACTTACACGCTGTTTAGAGGTTCTGTGTGAGTTTCCAATAGTCTATAAAGTGTAATAAATGATCCCGTTTCAACAAGCCGTCTAGGGCTCAATCGGTGATTCGTGATTGGCCAATGGCACTCGGGTGATATCCGGGTGTCATTGTCTCTGCACTTGCCCGGTTAGCTCAATCGGTAGAGCGTGAGACTCTTATGAGCACACGTTCTGAATGCAATCTCAAGGTTGCGGGTTCGACCCCCGCATCGGGCTCTTCCTATACAAAGTCATTCGATTGAGATTTAGGCGGTTCTTTTTTGTTCTTTTGTTCTAAAACTCTCTTCTCAACTATGATTATCGCTGCTGTGGTAATCTTTGTTTTTGTTTTTTGTGTCTCTCACAGACAAAAGTCAAAGTCAAGTAATAGGGGCACAAAGAACTTTAAAGCTTCAATAAAGCAAATCGTGCGACTACCATTCATCATACCTACCTACCTAAGTTATCATCAACATTAACTGCACAATCTTCCAAACCTCAATCTGGAGTGCGTAGAAACGCCGTACTGTTTAGGTCTTGCATCTAAAGACGAGCGCAGCAACCAATTTTTGAAAAGCAGCCTCGTCTCCTTCCGGTACTCCTATGAAGTCGTCAAAGAGATCCCAAACTTGAACATACTTCGTGTTTCCAGCAACATTCGTCATGATCTTTTTAATCTTATCATGTCTCTTGTCCTTTATCCACCCTTCTCTCTCAGCGGTGGTCCCAGACAAGATTTTAAGCAATAAGCCCGCCAGGCCAGTTGCGCACGCCGTCGCAGTAGAGCTTCCGTCCACGGCGGACATGTCAGCCGGCATGCGATCTGCGCATGCTTCTCTGATTTCGAGACCAGGGAAGAGCAAATCAATTGACTCCATGCTAACCCAGGTTGAGATTGCTCCGGAAGGGCCTGCCGCGCCCACGATGGTGATGTTGCTCGTAGTACTTGCCGCCGGATAAGGCTTATTTGTTGGGTTCTCAAGCCCTTCATCTCGAGCGGCACAAAACAGGAGAATGTTCTTTTGAGCTGCCTCCATCAGAGCTTGGTTGAGCTTTCCGAGGTCTTCTTTGTTTGCGGAAGATTCTTCGATGGTCCAGCTCATGGATATGATGTCTACCTCCTTACTCACAGCCCATTTGACTGCCTACATCGCGTCAGCCGCACCCAAAGAAGAAAAAAATCCTTCAGAAACATTCATTGTGTCAACCTACATCTGCTGCGGACTTTGCCGTGAAGTTAAAATCTCCGCCAGAATTCTGGTCATCGAGTTTCGCGACATAAAGATCGATACCGGGACATATATCGCAGATCAACGTAGCCATCAGAGTGCCATGCCCAGTAGCTGAAGAGTAGAAGCTGCTCGGTATATGGCTATTGTTCGAGGTTGATGTGCAGTACGTGATTCCTTCTTTTATATTATCTCTGAGGATCCAGTGCGATGCATCCACGCCATCGTCTATCAGCGCTACCTTGATATTTTTAGACCCGACAAGGTCGGAGTTTTGTACCCGTACAGATGCCTGATTGATGCAGTGAAACCATTTGTTCCTAATCAGTTTCGTCAATATTGTTCTGAAACTCGGAAAGGAGAGATAGACTTACGCTTTGAGTTGATCCCTAGTTTGCCCTTTCAATGCCTGCGGAACCCCGCGTCGATCTCTCTCCTTTTCATACACCACTTCAATAGTGGGTTGACGTTTCTCTGAATTACCTTTCTTGACGTCCTCCGCGATGTCTTGGAGGGCTTCGAGCGTAACCCCATCGGTGCACTTCTCAACCAGCTCCTCCAGTTTTGACTTTGGTAGCCATTTGTAGTGATTGTCGCGGCTAATGAGATGTTTCATTCGACTTTTGAACTCCTCAACATAGTTACTAACAGGGGGAGCCTCGCATCCCTGGATTTTTTTGGGCATGTTAGCAATTAATATTTAGAATGTTTGATATATGTCTGCTCTACTTACCTTTACGTGCAGGACGATTTTTTTAAGCTATCGAATGACATTAGTTAGTAAGGAGCTTGCAAGAATCTGGGGCAATGGCTTACCTGTTGCAGAGTGCGTAGGCCAGTTTCATCAGACCAGCCCCTCAGAACTGCATTATTCCCAGAGGTGTAGAGATATACAGTGCTTACATTGGGAGCAGCCTGGGAGATTGTATCGATGGAAATGTCGTACTTTCTCCAATTCCATATCTCTACACCGAAGGTCTTCAAAGTCTCAATGATTGTCTCATCTTCATGGGGCGTTGACAAGTCGTCTTCTATGATGACTTCAAAGACCCGCTTAACATTTTTCTTCTTCAACCAATCGAAAATTTCTTTGTAATGTATTGGCCCTCTCATGTTATTGCTTTCTGTTGAGGCTCTGTGAATATCTGCATCAAGATGCAATGGGTCAGACGAAGGCAATAAATTTGGTAGTGCAACATGTTGAAGAATGTCCTCAAATACAAGAAAAGGATAGCTCTTCTTAATTTCTGTTGGCGAAATTTTTCTGTTTACGTTTAGGAGGTTGAGTGCAATGCTCTGGTTGCCTAATAAAGTCTGAGTCAGTCATTGTTAGCCATTTATACTACATACAACATTATACCTGGGATTGGACCATAGAGAAGTTCCAAAGCTTCTTTATGGTTGAAAGCCCGAAGGATGTATTCCTTGAGCCAAGATACAAGAGTTTGAAACATTGTCTGGATATTATCGTGTTCTTTGGCTTTGCTCTTGTTGGAAACCCGCTTCGATCTGCCTATCCCAATTTCTGCGCTTCTGCTCCTGTTTTGTGCCGGAATCTGACCTTCAGCATTGTGTTCCTTTTTGTTATGTTTCAGATACAAGAAAGGCGTAAGCTCTGGTCTTGTTTTCACTTTATCGTCTTGGCCTGCTTCCTGAATAACTGTGACTTCCTCATTGTTTTTCAGCAGCAAAGCTTTAGGGTTTTTCTCAACAAGAGTCTTGACAAGATCCAACTGAGCCGTTGTATCGATGAAGTATTCGTATTTCAAGGCCAAGTGCAGTGGGGTATTATTCTGATGATCACGGACCTCTAACAATGAACTGTCACTGCTCTCGATAAGTAGTTTCAAAACGGGCCAGTCGATTAGTTTGTTGCGAGGGTATACTGAAATAGCAAGGTGCAGGCAGTTGCCTTCAGTCATTTTGTTTCCAATTAAAGCGCTAGGTTCCTTTGCGGACTCGCATATAAGCTTGAGGAAAGAAGATCAGTACAAATGCTGGTTCATTATCGGTAATTGGAGAACGTTAACTATGCTAATAGTAACAGTCGAATATCAAGAACGCATGATAATGATTGTGGGAGAAATCAGATAAAAGTTAGCCCTGGCTAAGGCGCTCAAGACCAAGAATAAATAAGAGTGGTAAAAACTTTCAATTGCTTACCTGAACCATTTCGGAATGCCCCTTGTGAACTGCAAGTTGTAGAGGTGATCTTCTGTTATAGTCCTTTGTTGTAAGTATCTCGGGGTATAGTTGAAAAAGATATCGTAAAAAAGGGTCAACTTTTTCCAAGTCTTTTGTCGTTGAGTTAAGGCGTGCGTGGGCTATAGTGCTTCCCTCTTTCCCCACAAGATACGAGATCTTTTTATACTCCCACAAAATATTGTTTCGGTCTTTCACCTCTTGATCTTTCGCCGCTTGATCTTTCACCTCTTGATCGTTCAACTCTTGATTGTTCAGAATTTGTAAGGTGGCATTACCATTTGTTTCGCCGTCCTGAATAGACCAGTCAACATTTTTTTCTCGCACTCTCTCAAAAATATCCTCAAAAATCTCATCTACGTCTTCCGGTTCGATATTTGGGGGACTTAGGGGCGAATAATCTTCATTTCCTGTTCCATCAAGACCAGAACACAGCGCAATGTCCTCCCCTTCAGAATTCTCAGGCTGGGTCGACATGACAACAGTCCGTACATATGAGACAATTCGTTGATGCGGTGAAGTTCAAGTAGTGTTAAGCTCCATGGACGAAAATTATCTAACGCATCTTATAATACGACTTGAGTAACGGCAATTTCCTTTTAGTCGTTACTTTTCTCCTCTCTGATGTAGGACTGTCCTCCCCCAACCTCGTTGGGATACGTTGCCCTATTGGCTACATTGCTGTGACTGTAAGGCGGAGTACGGTCAAAAAATCCCTCAAAGTATTATAACGAGACCAATGTAGTATGCTCAACTTCTAAATAACAGCTCTCTAATCGATGTAAGTCACGCATGGCCGTAAAGTTGCTGGTTTTGCACTAATACAGGCACTCGACGTTAGCGCTTCAAGCCATGGCTCTCATCTCCACCGAATTCGAACTTCCAAAGGAGACTGAAACTGGGGGGACCCTAAGGGTCACTAACCGGAATGGGAACGAGATACAACGGCTACACATCGTGGATCGATCCCATATATACACAGTGCAAGCGGATCTGGCCGAGGTAGTCCATGGAAAATATGACGACTGTGATTACGGAACATTACTTGCTATGGATTTCAACGGTTAGTTCAAGCTTCCATAATTGTTTGGCCTCTCAAGTCGTCGAATCACGAACTAACTTGTCCAATGTCTCATTATAGTAAGCTTCCAAACTACATTACACAATACACTCCGCTTGAGGGCCACCTTGACTGATGACAACGTTATTGCTAACTCGGAGTTTTCCCCTCTTCAGTTTCTCCCCCAGAGCAGCACCACACGATTCAAAAACATAGTAATCAATGTCGTCTTTGGAAGCCACGATGGCAATATAAATGAAGGTCCAGGGGTCATGAACATCTCTCCCAAGGGCCACATTTCAATGCGCCCCACCACTAGACAAGTAGAGGTCAAACGTTCAGCTACTTCGTCAGTAGAAGGTGGTGGAGGGCCCGTAACCATATCAGCCGGGTTGGGCTGGGAGAAGACTTATACAGAGGACCAAGAGGCCCACACGACTCTGCAAGGTATCATTCGATATGAAGGGCGGAGAAGCGGAATGAAAAATGCTGTTCGCTGGGTGCTGTCGGAAAATCCGCAAAGGAAATCAGGTGCTCCGAGCTTCTTGAGAGGCTTGATACTCTTGAAACGAACGGATATGGAGAAATTTATAGCAGTCGTTTCGATTGATGTCAGCGTCAGCTTTGGCTTGTCAACAATTTTTAGGGCTCTATTCTGTAAGAAGGAAGATGATGATCCGGAAATATTTGATCCGGAACCCTCGCAACAACCTAGGAAGTCTTCTTGGACTGACATCCCCGAAATAGCCGTCGAAACTCTCCACAGTGTGGAAATTGGGAAGCTAGATGTCATTCTAACTACAACCGCAAGAGAGAATGCAGTCACTTTTTCCTAGATGGGGTAAGCATCCATTATAACTGGACTCTGAGGATGTGTCATGAATTTCGCCCAGGGTGGCTACAGGCAAATGGCTTCCAGAATCTGATATGACTTCTATATTGGAACTATATCACTGACAGTTAGAAAATGAGATAGCATTGCGAGTACTAAATGCAGAAAGGGATGCGCCTAGTAAAACATGCAGAATAATTGAGTGCGTTGTTTTTCTGCCATTGTAT
Organism: Trichoderma endophyticum; assembly: GCA_035079535.1. Taxonomy (NCBI): domain Eukaryota; kingdom Fungi; phylum Ascomycota; class Sordariomycetes; order Hypocreales; family Hypocreaceae; genus Trichoderma; species Trichoderma endophyticum. The sequence goes on from JAPMIQ010000001.1 coordinate 600,261, forward strand.
CATTGTGTGATGTTGCATGAAGTAGCATGTAGCGCAGAATAGGTACGTAGGTGCATATATTGTATCAAAGGTTCATGTATATATGTAATAATGCTCAAACGCCCAGTCACAAGAGAATCAACTAGATGGTGGCTGAATAGTAACGACACAGTGTGGACAACGCCGATATGCTCATTCTTCATCATCGGCTTGTAGTCCTTGCGCCGCATTCTGCACTGGGAGCAGGTGGCATCTCCCCTTCATTACAGTGTTGTTCTAATAGTACGAACGTCTGCCCAGGATGTGTTTCTTGTTGTGCCCAAGAACACTTGAAACAGAAACGAAGGCCTTGGTGGTCCTCGCACTTCGATATCGGTCCATATAATCTCTAGAAAGGAAATTTGTTAGATCGGGGCCGGCTTTTCAGCAGGTAGATACTGTACATACCGTCCCACACCCGCTGCATGTCCACCTTGTTCGAGTAGCTGCACCTGTGGGTTTACCGTTTACTATTACATGTACTTTATTAGCCCTCTTAGAAGGCCGTAAGTACCTCTTCGAGTCATCATCGGCATCAGAATCCGAAGATGACCGGCTATCATCGTCATCTGCCGGCATGCCCTGAGTGTGCCCTTGCAGCTCGATCATCTTCTGCTTCGCCTTTGCCTTCCTTATTCGCGATTCTACACTCTCTTGAGCATGATATGTTGCGACATCATCAGCTGTCCAACCATTTCGAGAAACATGGTTGACATCCGCTCCATAGTCGACAAGAAAAGCGACAACTTTGTGTCTACTCTGTTTGCCTGACCACATTAGTGGAGTCCACCCATGTTTATCACTTTGTGAGATGGCGGTCGTGATTCGTGAATGCTCGTGTATCTGGGATGATTCTCCGTATGCACAATTCTTGGAGCAATCGAGCCGTGCAATGTATCTTAGAACTTGTAAGTTCCCTCCAGAAGCCGCGTGATGCCAAACAGTTCTGCCCTGTTTATCTTGTCGTACCAAGCCATCTGGATCCCGGCCAAGTATTTTTATGAAGCTGTCCAGACTACCCCTAGTAGAGGCGGCAATATGAACGGCACTTCTGCCCTGTTCATCTTCGTCAGTTACGGAAGCCCCTAACGAGAGTAAACAATGCACGACATCTAAGGATTGAGCATCGCTGTATTTATGGCGCATTGCTATAGCAGCATGTAATGGAGAGCCCCATTGTCCACCGAGAGCTTTGACATTCACACCCTTCGCCTCAAGTAGTTTAATTCTCTCCAGGGTGTCCTCGCTTCCCAGGATGCTGGTGCCCTCGTCTCCCTTACACACCGCATATATGCAAGTAGTGTTGTCAACTTTTGAGCGAAATTCAACGTCTTCTGTTGCGTCAAGAAGTATGCTGAAAGATGCAAGGGTGCCGCAACTTGCTGCAAGATGCAGAGGAGGGTCAACCCAGTTGTTCGAGATGTTCATATCGGCTCCAGCTACAACGAGCAGTTTAGTGCACTCGTCAAGCTGATTTTTGATAGCCAAATGAAGAGCACTTAACCCCCGGTTGTTCATGTGATTAACACCCGCACCTAATCCAAGCAGAAATCGAGCCATATCAGCTGATTTTGCATGCATAGCATTACAAAGAGAAGAGTCACCATCGCGGTCTTTGCTTTTAATTTCAGCCCCTACAACGAGAAGTCGTTTAACAATGGGCAGCCAATTCCACCGAATGGCTGTTTGCAGTGCTTTGTTCAAGTCGGCTTGCTCCCATTCCAAATCGTCATCAGATGCAACAGCATTAAGAAGAATGTCGATTATTTGTCGGTAACCCCACCGGGCAGCAACACTCAATGCCGTGTGGCCATTAGAATCTTTCTGGTCTGGCATCGCTCCGTGGCTTACGAGACACCTCACGGTTTCCAAATTGCCAGCTGCAGAAGCAAAGATGAGTGGAGTCTGATCAATACCAGTTTTGCTCTCGACGTCTGCATTGTGCTCAAGAAGCACCTTGACAAGAGCTACATGGCCTGCTTCGGCTGCCAGATGCAATGGCTGAGCGTTCACATCACTCAAGCAATCGATTTCCGCCCCGTTGTGGATTAGGAACTTGGCGAGGGCCACATGCCCCTTCTCTGCCGCCAGATGCAGAGGTGTTAGTCCCTTGCCTCCACAAACGTTGATTTTAGCCCCTCGGTCTATAAGAAGCTTTAATATGCCCAAGTGACCACTTTGAGCGGCCAAGTGAAGAGGTGTAAAGGAATCCTCATCCTCAACCTCTAAATCCGCGTTTTCCCTGGAAGCTATTAACTGAACAATGGTTTCGTCCCCATTACGGACGGCGATGTGAAGAGCCGTATCCTCGAGCTTATTGTGTTTCTTGGCGGATGCTTTTTTCTCCAATAGCTCTTTTACGACCTCCCCCTGGCGCATTTTGGTGGCCAACGATAAGGGAGTATCCCTCGCCAGATCCCTTTTATTAATCTTAGTGCCTTCTTGCAAAAGTAGCTCCTTGACGATTTCGAGGTGGCCCATAAGAGCTGCGTAATGCAAAGCCGTACGACCGACAACATCTTTTGCATTGACATCTATTCCCTTCGAGATCAAGTGACGGACCATAGATTGGTAACTCAACATAGAAGCAAGATGCAGCGCAGTCCTTTTTTTCTCATCTCTCCCATTGATTGGTAAGTTTTCCGAGGCGAGGAGCGATAGTAAGGCAACGTTCCCGTTTGCAGCGACCAAGTGTAATAAACTGTTTGAGGGGCTATATGTCTGGCTTCCTTCATCCGTGGCTGTTTTGATGGCCTCGGTTCCGGACGACTTCAGGTCAAGTATGATTGCTGCCACAGCTTTGTTGCCGACTTGGATCGCGGCGTGCAAAGCCGGCTGTAGGTGGATCGCCCAATCACTCTGCTGCTGTTTAAGCTGGTCGGCGGCATTCTGTATCAACGTTGGGGATCCGTTCAAAAATGCAGCTTTTTCTAGCAGGGAGGTAATGACAGGTAACCCTTTCTCCGACTGGAATTTCTGCAAGAGTTCCAATATCGCAGCTTGGTTTCCACTTATGAGCGGGCCTGCGATGGCTTTGGAAATAGAATCTTGTTGATACTCAAATTTTGCGAGCAAATACTTGACAGTCTCCAGGTTGCCTGATGTTGTTCCTGCCATCAAGATTATATCTCTGCTCTTATCATCGATCATCTCCGCCTCTTTTTCCAAAGCCACTTCAAGAGCAGTTCTCAAGCCCAGACCAGCGCAATAGAGAGAGACAGGTGCCTGAAAATCTGTGATTTCGGGGATTATATTGTCAAGGCACCCTAAATAATGATTCAGTTTTCTCCATGCTGCGAGCCACGTACGGGATTTAAACCGCTCTATTATTGTGGTAACAACCTCAGTGGTAGGACCTTGGATGGATAAATAATGAGCCGGCCAGTATTGTGCAGCATACATGCAGAAATTGTCTTGGCAAGGACCTGAATGTGGCTGTATGGTGGATTCAAGCTGCACATCCAAGCTGAGTAAAGATTCATATACTCTTTCCATACGTTCTATTGAGAGGTAGCTGAGACATATCTGAACAATCGTAAGGTGATTAATGGTTTTGGGCGGTTCCGATGCTTTCGAGCTTTCTTCTTCTGCTCCGATTGATGAATCTGATATGTTGTTGTTTGCTTTCTCTGTTCTAGATCGTATATTCGCTCTTCTTCCTACTTCATCAGCAATCTCTTGCCTAAGCTGTAGATTCGCGATTCTTATTTCCGTATCGTGAATTTCCACAATGTCTCCCAGAATGAGCTTCATGTCTCCTAATATATCACGAGAATACCAGTCATCTATCGGATCGCAGTCCAGAGACACTGGTGTTTGGACCGAAGAAACCGGGTCCACGAAACCAAGGGCCATTGCCGTGGCCAATTCAGGAATCTGAAGTGGTCGGAAACCGTAGACAATCCATGCAAGCGCTCTTATACTCCAGTCCTGGTCATGATCCGTGAGCCTGTGGAGAAGACGGCTTATAATCGACTGGGCCGGTTCGGCGCCCAGCGATATTATCGTATCTCTGACGAACTTTGGCGTAGTCCGCGTCATACTCATGTCCAGGTACTTTATGTATAAGTTGGCCTGCCAAAAGTTTGGGCCTATCATTCTGTATATTGCCTTCACAATGTCGGCTTCGAACTCTTGTAGACCGTGTTTGGTGCGAATTAATTTAAAGACGGAATCTGTGACGATTTTATCCACCTGCAGCTCCATGACCTTCTCCTGATGCAGGGCGATGCTAAGAGGGATCTTAAGTTTGGTCCCATCATAGACACTTGTAATGATAATCTTGAAGTTTGCCTCCGATATACTGGAGAATTCCAAGAGGTCTTCCAAAAATGTCGTATAGTCTGACTTGCAGTCTTGGACTGCGTTTATAGCGCAAACAATGGCACATCTTCCACGGAATGAGAGTAAGGTCTTCATCAAGCGCCAGAGTCGAGACACCGCTGGTTTATTCAGATCATCTGATAGCATACCAGAAATAGAGCGTGCTTCGACATGGTCAAGGAAAGTGAACAAGGTTGGTTCTGCCAGTAAAAGCTGTAACACAAGCGATGTAAACAGTGCTTCAAGAGTATTATAACGATCGTCAAAGAAGGCAAAGGTAAACGAAGCGGATATAGTATTTATACCACTCTTCTTATAATGTTTCTCTGCCTCTCTCGTGAGGTACTGAGATACCAAACGCTTTCCTGAGCCCTCACTACCGCTCACAAGAAGGATTCTGGAAGCCGGTTCGGTTAACCAGGTTTTGAACTGTTGGTTCTCTTCTTCGATCCAATTAAAGGATTGATGTTGCGCCAGGGATTCATTTTGATATATTTGCAGAAATTTCTTCTTGTTCAAAGATCGCAAACAGGCAACATAGCCGCCATAATAATCGTCAAAATAGCTTGGCTCCAGAAGACTTATAACTTCCTCTGTCAATAGCTTGAGATTTTCGTCTTCCAAGGAAAATCGGCCCAGATCAAAGTATGGGGTCTTTCGAGCCAAGCACTTTTCCCTTGGAAGACTCAGTGCGAAATGTTTTTTCTTCAAAGGAAACCACTTTTTCGTGTTAGTGATACTTGTGGATTATGAAAGGACTCAGAAAGACGAATGGAGTATTTTTTGACTTGAGATAGCACTTACTTTCGCATCATATCCCAGATCAGTTTCTGGGTCTTGATAGATGGATACAATACGATAGCGCGATGCAAAAGACATAAATCTCTCCATCGTGTTTCTCACAACCAAAGCATCTGGGTTTGAGAAAAGCCCTGTAAGTCCCTTCGTTGATCTCTCAATGAGAGTATCTATGAAACGATATGACGAGTCATGTGGCGTGCCAACAAATATCTGTCTAATATCAGCCATTGCATTCGATATATTTTATGTCTGCATTTGTGTCATACCAGTAGTTCGGTTCGAATCTCGATCTGGCGATATTTCAAGCTCCTTCTGGCCTTAGACAACGCTTCTTGGACAATGAAGCCACCAACATCATAAGCAACCATTACTATGGGAGCAAGACGAACATTTCGGCTTTCACAGGCTCCCTTTTCGTTGTATTCGTTGTCTCTTTTCCAGATAGTCTCAAGAAGCTTCACAGCTGCTCCATCGACTCCAGAAGTTTTATCAGCCCCGAATGTTGCCTTCACATCGTACTCAAAGATTATTTTCGCTCGAATTTCATCGATTTCACCAGGAAGTAAGTCGTGTAGGAATTTCGACCTTTCAGGATTTGGCGAAGGCTGATCTCTGCCTTCAATGCCATGAATTACCACGATTCTGAGTCCATTAGCTTTTTCCTTATTTCAGGGGATATCTTTAGTATAGGTACTTACTCAATTTCCTTTTGCCAATCCTGATCTTGGAGCTCAGTCTCTGATATGCTCCAACTATCATCCGACAGGCTGGAGGTGTCCGCTGACGAGTGCGAGCAACAAGACATGGTTTATCGTTCAGGTGGTAGTTTGTAACAGAAGCTGGTTAATGCCGATATTGGACCGCAAATAATCGCACCATCAACATCAAACATGGATGTCCCTTGGGGTCGAAGAAAGTGGCAGCAGCCAATCTATACCCACGTATTCATATTTACGCTTTGCCACCCATTGTGCACTTTTGACCGTATGTTTCACCGTCTTTTCCTTTTGTTCTTGCTTTCTCTGCCTGGGCATGTACCGGTACTTCGAGCCTACAACCGCAACAATAACGTTCTACTCTTTGTTGCATGTTGCTGTCGAGTTCACAAGACATCTCGGCGGTATGAAAGCCGGATCTCCATTGTTACACTTCTATCATGCAGGCGCCAAGGAATGCACCAAGGTACGAATGCAATACGGGACTCTACATATGCAGTACATGTGATCTACATGGTAGCCAACAAAGCGGCCAAACAAAGGCAACCAACCAAGCCAACGACACGATGTCACACAGCATACAGCACGCCATCGATGTTCAATGAAATCTCCTTCCGCGATAATGCCTGTCCCCCCCTCTGTATCCTCCTCCATACGGTCCTCCTCGCCTGTGATCACCCCTATCTCGGGGTCCATGACTGTGCCCACCACGATATCCCCCACGCCCGCCTCCCTCTGGGTGCTCGTTTCTTGGCACCGGTATCGGCTCTTCCACTTCGACCTCGTATTCTTCGTACTCTTCATTATAGTATTGGGCCACCGTATCTTGCTCTTCCCGAGCCGCCTCAGGATCGAAAACGAATCGCATGGTTCCGTCCTGGCCGCGCGCTGTTCGTCGCATGGACAAGTCGCCGGGCAACGAAGATGACGTTGCTGTCGGTGAAGTTATCGAGCCAGGGGTGAGTGGGCTGGGTTCTTCATTCTCGCAACGGCTGCAGTAGTACATGTGTCGAGAGATGAATTCTTTTTCGAGCTCCGTGTTAAGGGCGATTTTGATATCCATGAATCGGTTTAGGTCAAACTGCGTGCCGACTTTGGTCGACTTGTGGTACTGGACGTATAGGTCCAGGATGTCTAGCATGGTCTCGAGCACTGCCGGGCGATGGTACTGCCGCCGTTGCGCAGCAAAGTCCTTAACTTTGTCCAAGTGATTGCCCGTCATACGAGCTGTGAGTTCCACGAGAGCCATGACCATGGAGAAGGTGGTGCGTTTGATGGGAACAAACGTCTTGTACATGTCGATGCTCATAGCATAAGCGATGTTGAAGAATTCTTTGCCTTGGTCAGGGCCGAGGATGCTGCGCACGACCTTGACCAGGAGCTTCTGGGGATAACGAGTGCGAAAGTCGAAGCCGATCGTTTCGAGAATCAGTCGCTCAAGTCCAATGATGATTTTACCGGGTGACTCAAAAATCTGCGTAGTCAAGTTAATTAAGCCTGGGTCAAGCGAGTAGGAACACCGTATAGAACATGAGGCTCACGCACCTTGTCGTCTGAAGCGGCGGGCTTCTCAGGATTCTTGACGTTGTAGGCTGCCGCGAGTATGTCCTTGGACTTCTTAATCGTATCCTCAACTTTGCACGCGACAAACAACGATGCCAGAGCCGCGTCTTGGTAGTTGTATTCGGCATCGCGGAAGTTGAGCCGAAACTTGTGGAAATAGGTGCACGCTGTGTCAAACGTCCGCACCGGCCTAGCTTTTTGCAGCAGAGGTTAGTTCTGTTCATGGCCAGCAATGGTCAGGCAATGAAACGCACAAATTCAGATGCTGCCGGACGGTGTCTATGAGCTGGACGCCCTGCAAGCGGTAGTTATCCTCTCGCGCGGGGTCGCAGCCATTCTCCTTGAGCATGCGCCGTATCTTGAGCTCCGAGGCGTATTGATTCGAGCTGGAGATGTAGCCCGGATGGGGCCCGATTCGGGGAGCTGCGTCGCCATTCGAAGCCGTTGGCGGCGCTTCGAGGTCTGTGGGAGACATCTTTTATAATTGAGAGGTTTGGAGATGGAGTGAATGAGAGTAAGAGCGAGAGACAGCCACAGTCTTGGGGGGGTTCGAGTGGGATCGACTGGCGAAGGTGTAGCTTTCGCGAAGAGGTTAAATGCTGAGGTGCCCTTTTGCGCCCAATTTTCCTGCCCAGGAGCCTGATCAGGCACTATTGACGGCTCTCCGCGATTGCCGTCTGCAGCATTACTAACACGCCGCCATTGCAGGATCGAATTGTCGCATATGAGAGTCGTTGAGGTCGAGATGGAGGAGTTAAAGATGCAATTATGCCTTCGAGTGCTGGCAGTCATGGAGAGACCCACTCAACTTTTTACGGCGCGCAGCCATGCCGCTGGGGTGCGGATTGCGTCCGCGTGATGACGCAGTGCGCGAGGCCTGGTTTTTAAGGAAAAGGAAGGGGGGAAAATAAAAATGTTAATAAACTGTACAATTAAACAATTAATATAGATATACAGAAGAAGCAGTTTTTCGAGTATCTGATCTGCCAGTATTCGTAATTTATCCGATGCCCTCATTCACATTCTTCTGGCATCGGCTACTAGGTATCCCTTCAGCATCTGGTATAACAGCAGGGAGCCATGGAATCGGATTCACTCTCTAACTAAAAGATGTCAATAGGTGATACCATGCATTATACAGTAACTAGATTAATTACTACCAGTCACTCTAAGAGAAAAAGGTATGGATGGCGGTAAAACAATGGCTACTTGTGGCTTTGAAGCTCCTAATCACCCACAGCCAATCGATTTTCTGTAAGCGGCTGGTGACCTGCTAAATTACATGTACAAAGAAGCGCTTTGTTGTGTTACAACACTCAAGACCAGCGCCCTTGGGATGCAACAGAGCATCCATTAATTCCAATGTTTCTACAAAGCGCTTGAATGCATTGGATCCCGTTTTCCACTTGAACTAGCGACTTTCCCACAACGATTAAGCGCGCCGCTAAACAAACGTGCCTCGTCTTGCCTTTGACCCCCCTTGCGTACGGCTGAAACCCATGGCGTAGCAAGTCGCCGGTTGCAAGTCTCATGTGCTGGCCTAACGGCTCAGCTTGGAGACGGACTGCATGAAACTCGGCTCCCATCTAGAGTAAAGTAATAGGTGACTAGCAAATGTTTCAAGGACAAGTTTCTTGATCTGCCCCCTGAACCGCTGCCGGAACAGCTTAAAGGAGCGCCCCATCCACCTCGATGTTTGTAAAGTTGTTCCATCTTGTTCAACAACCGTTCATTAACACTGCTCCGTTTCATTCACTTCTAGTGAGCTAGCCCTCACGATACATCAACTCGAATCCTTCTTTTCATCGTTGTTGTATTTACATATAAATCACCTTGCGCTGGATCGCACCGATACCCTTCCTTTATCAACAGATCTTCAAGCTCAGTCTCTCGTATAACCAACACAACACAACTCAAGCAAATATGCAGCCTTCTACCCTGTTTTTCGCCGCTCTTGCCTCTGCCTCTGTGGCCATGGGTCTTCCATTCAATCTTTTCCGACCAACCTTTTCGGGCGGCTCTGCCCCTGCGAGCGATGCTCCAGCAGCACCTCAACTCACCCCGCCCAACTAAGACTGCGGCATGCATTGTTGAGCGCGTCCTCCTTCAAGAGTACAGCTATGTGATGTTGTTTCCATAGCGGCCATAAGCTACTCAACCATGGCATAGTACCTAGGGCTGGTTATTATACCCGTGCATATGCTACCTCGGACTATTGGTAACGATGGTTGGATATAGGTACATAAAAGATGTTCGAATTTGGTGGTTTGCTTGGTTATCGAGAGCTGTATGTGGTACAGAAATATTATGAAAATAAATGTCATAAAAACACTCATCCCTCAGCTCCTCCTTCTATCAGTGATTTCTTCTTGTCTCTCAATACGTTGAATTCACTTGTATCGATTGGTTCATATTTCTGAATTTCAACTTGCCCGGCTGTAGGGTAAATCATCTCGTTTCTAAGGCGCTCAAACTGATGCCGCTGATTGGAGTTTGTGAGCCCAAACTTTAGTGGACATACATACGCAGCCTTGAACGCTATTCCGCCACCGCCCACAGGCTATTGCCGCCCCCGGATTAGTTTTCTGCCCGGCGATAACGATAACGCGCGCGCTGACAGCTTAATCCCTGCCTGGCCTGCCGCATCATCACCAGCTTCTTCCAACCTCGTCTGTTTCAGCCTCCCGTCTTCATCTTCGTCCTTCCATCCTCCCTGATTCACCTACAGAGCACTCATCTAGAGGACATCTAGACGTTTTGAGATAACCATAAGAATATTTGATTTATACATCCTCCGGTCTTTCTTTCACTAAGTATGCGCGCCGCTACTTCCCTCTTCGCGACGGCTCTGCTGGCCAGCCGCACCCTCGGCTGGAAATTCTCCCTCCACACCACAGACGATGCAGACGATGACACACCGTTGCCGCTCGTCATCTGGCACGGTCTAGGCGACACCTTCAGCTCCGAGGGCATTACAGAAGTTGGAGAATTGGCCGACCAGATTCACCCAGGCACTTTCACATACGCCATCGGACTCAGCACCGACCCAAATTCCGACCGCTCCGCCACCTTCTTTGGAAACGTCACCGAGCAGCTACAGACCGTGTGCGATGTCCTCGCCGAGCATCCAATTCTATCCACCGCCCCGGCCATCGATGCCATCGGCTTCTCCCAGGGAGGACAGTTCCTTCGCGGATACGTCGAGCGATGCAACAAGCCCCCGGTTCGCAACTTGATCACCTTTGGCAGCCAGCACAACGGCATCTCCGAGTTCAAGACGTGCGGCAACGTAGACTACCTGTGTAAAGGAGCCATGGCTCTATTGAGGTTCAACACGTGGAGCAATTTCGTCCAGAGCCGCCTGGTGCCTGCGCAGTACTACCGCGACTCGAACGATTACGATACCTATCTTGAACACTCGAATTTCTTGGCCGACATCAACAACGAGCGACCGCAAAAGAACGAACAGTACAAGAAGAATATCGCCAGCCTCTCAAATTTTGTCATGTACATGTTTGAGGACGATACCACTGTCATTCCCAAGCAGACTTCCTGGTTCACCGAGGTCAACGGCACCGAGACTATTCCCCTGCGAAAGCAGACTCAGTACAAGGAGGACTGGCTTGGCCTTCGCCAGCTAGACAGCAAGGGCGGTCTTCGATTCCGATCCATCACGGGCGACCACATGCAAATCACCCTTGATGTCTTGAAGGAGGTCATGTCGGATTTCTTAGGGCCCGTGAATAAGGCGTTCCCCCCTGAGAAAACCGCCGAAGATGTGTCTCAGGGAGAGCTCTAGTCCATTCTCTTCCTGGGCATGTTTGCCGTCTTCGTCGAATTTATTATGCGCCACTGGACGATTGTCATCTATGTTGTCGTCCTTCTCTTCTTCGGCTATACGTTGTTTGTCTTCTCTCTGCTGGCCCTTCTCTTCCTTTTCTATCTCCTCGTGCGATTTATCTATCTCTACCTTGTCCGGGTCTGGCCGTATTTATGAGCGACGGGACATGTCAACGGCGCTTTTGCTACGGGCATGAAATGTATTTGGGCGTAATTTGAATTTGAACGTATGGGAAATGTTTCTTCATGTAAAGCACTTGAGCAGATACAACTAGGCGCGACTTTAATAGGTAGCGGGAATATGACGCCCTGTCCAATATGAACAATGCCATTCTCTATTCATATTTTTCTCTCTCTCTCTCGTTTCCATCGAATGATACGCCGCAACGCCGGTGCCAGATATCTAATCATCCTATTATGCGCATACACACAGATAATGATGTAAAAGGAACTTTGTATGTCGAAATTTTTGAACAACCCTCCCCCCTTTCCTTGCTCTCTCTCATCTTGTTGACTTTTCTTCTTCTTTTTACTCTTCCACTGCCTTCTTAGCTGCGGCCTTTGCGCTTCTCAGCCTCAACTTACGATCTGAGATTTGCTTGTCTAGCTTGTCGTCGTTGCTCTCCGCCTTGGGCTTGCTCTCCTTGGCGGCCTTCTTGGCCTTTTTAGCCGCGGGAGCATCAGCCTGCTGCTCGGCGCTGTCGTCGGTAGTCTTGCGCTTCTTGCCAATGTTGGCCTTTTCAGCAGCCTTGAGTTTCTTAGCTTCGCCCTCGGCATCGGCAATGACGTCCTTGTCGTCCAGCCAGAGCTCGTCGGTCAGCCAGATGGGCAGGGCGGCGGTCTCGGGGCCCTTGATATAGATGCTCTTGACGTTGCGCCACTGCTGGGGCACCCACTTGTCGACCATGGCGGCGGCGACGGTCTCGATGTTGGCGGCCAGCTGCTCGGGGGTCCAGTCGGAGAAGCCCACGCGGACGGCGGTGTTTGTGGTGGGGGAGAGGCTGACGAGGGCCGAAGACAGGGCCTTTTCAATCTCCTTGGAGATATCGGCGGCTGAGCCGGCATTGACCTCGCCCTCCTTCTTCTGGGGCTTGGTCTTCTTGCCGTCGACCTTGCGGGCCTTGGGCTTGAGGACGACGGGGACGGGGCGCTTGAGGGTGGACTTGTAAAAGGTCTTGCCGAGGATCTTGGGCAGGCGGTTGATGATGCGGTCGTCACCCAGAAAAACGTCGTGCTCAGCGAAGAGCTTGCGCTGGGCCTCGTACTGGCTGAACTTTGCCTTGAGCTTGGTGACGTCGATGACGCGGGTCACCTTCTTGCGCAGCTCGGCGGGGAAATCGTCCGAGGCGACAATGTTCTTGTAGGCGCGCTGCGGGTCGGCGGTGATGAGGCAGACGGTCGTCTCAGCCGAGGCGTTGAGGCTGTGCGGCAGCGGGATCTTGCCGGGCTGCAGGCGAGCCTTGTCGGAGATGTGTCGCTTGGTGGTGAGCGTCAGCCAGACGGTCTTTTCCGCGTCGACGTCGTCTTCGAGGATGTTGCGCTTGGACGAGGCCTCGGCCTGTTCCTTGGAGGCCTTTTTGATGTGTGCGAGGAGAGCTTTTGAAGCTTTGAGGGTCTGTTTGGGGTTGATTGTGTGGTTAGTTTTTATCATTTTGAAGATTTTGATATTCGTTTGTCAAGGCGAGAGATGGTTACGAACCTGGGCGGAATCAATTGAAACCACGGCCTTTGCGCCAGCAGCGGCGATTTCTTTTGAAGGGGCCATCTTGATTGGTCTTTTCGAGTCTATAAACAACAAAAAAGACTTGAATTGGCGATGTGGTGGAGGGGTGGCTGCAACAATGAATGAAAAAAAAAGGCTACAAATTCTCACCACTCGAAACGCTTGACGACTTCGAAGCAAAAAAAAAAAAAAAATCAGAAAATTGCTATAAGCGAGATTTTGCCGGCGAGGCTAGTGCGGCGTTCGGAATATGCAAGTCCCGGTTGCCGGTCTTGGCACGGAAGACGGACGGCGGCCGGAGCGGAAGATCCCAAAGGGCTCCACTTTGACTTTGGGGAAGGACGAGAAGTTGCTTGATTTGCTGCCCTTTTTGTGTGAGAGTTGGAGAGTTGGATTGCAAAAGGGCAGCGGGCTGGAGCTCTGCAATTGGCCAGAACTTGATGCCCGGGATTTGCTTGATTGGTAGACAGTACTTGGTTTTGTAGTATAATTTGCATTAGTCTATGGAGTACTGTGTACTAGCACGAGCTATGTTACTGTACGCATTGCACCGCATCGCGTCTGCAAGTCTGCATCCTCGCGACCAAGCAGCTAACCTGTAACTGCAATTGCATGAGCCGGTGCATGTACTTACCCATGCGAGGCCATCATGTGCTGGCGACGATGCATTTCTGCCTGATTTCTCGGGATTCCAAGACCAATTTCAGACCGGGGGATTAAATAGGTCACTCGTTGTAGCAACGAGTACGAGTAAGACTGCGCCATGATATCAAATGTGACATGCCGGTAGCCTTTATGTGTGTTTCGGCACAGCATTGCGGCGGGGGTGTGAGCGTGAGCGTGAATTGCGCAAAAGCATGGGAGAAAGGTCCATGTCGGTCACATGTAGGGAGCATGTAGGAGTGCACAGAGGCAGCTTGACGTGGACAATTGCTGCAAGGAAGCCGGACGAGATGGTCGCGTGGGATAGGATAGGTACATGTAGTCTAGTTGAGGCTGCAACGCGAAAGAGCTTCGGGAGCTATACGGAGTTTACAATTACTACCAGCATACTCGTAAGCTCCATGTATTTAATACAAGGTAGTAGTGCTACTTTAATGTATGAGGGCACAAAAAACATTAAAAAGAGATTAGAATGCAGGCTATTTTATTTGTAGCACACATCAGCAGGTTCCCACGTCAAGTCGTACTCGGACAGCCTGCAGATGGACGGAGCTGCTACTTCTGACTTTTGCCTACAACGGGAATCAAGCCTGACAGGGATCCCGCCTGCATGCTCTCTCTCTCTCTGTCTCCTCACGAAATTCCCATTCTTTTCCCGCTTGGGCGGCTAAAAAGAAGAGAATAGAACAGTGAAAGAGAAAGAGAAGGCCAGAGAAAGTCACAGATAGAGTGTTCAGCTCAGTTTCAATGAAAAATTTCAACAGCTTTGCTTGCATGAGGAACGCGGTCCAGGTGCAAAAGGTGGAGACGTGACTAGGAACGGGACTGGAGGAGGTTGGAAAAGCGCAGAGTCTTTTTTGCATTTGGTGAAATTACCGCCGGGCAGTTTTCCATTGGCTGCTTGGACGGGCGGTTTGTGCTAATGTAATTTAATGTCAATTTTGGATGAGCAAGCGTCAATGTGTGCGTAATGATGAGATATCGGACATACAAGGATGTGGGCACATAATGCAAATGTACGGAGCACTCTTAACGTGTCCAGCCGATAGGTGGTAGTTTGTAATAGCACGTAACGTGCAACCAACTGCCCAATGGGGAGCGGCTGATTCAATGCCATGCATATACTGTAGCTAGTAGTACTCACTATGTCCGAGTACTAATGTATGTAAGAATGAAACAGTGAAAGGCATAGATAGGATTGGCGTGTTTGATCAAAGGGAGCGTCGTTGGATGGATATCAAAAGGCCCCGATATGCAGCAGCAGAGAGCAGAGCAGAGCAGAACTGCATACGATATGTATGTATGTGATTGATTGATAGACTCGGTGTAATCTAATCTAATGGCAATACACAATACAATACGTGTACAGCGCCGGGCCTGCTAATGCCAGACACGACACAAAAATCCATGCAAAGCCGAGCATATGCATGTACGAGCACAAACATGGAGCATGGAGCCCTTCGTAGCGAGAGACTTGCAGCAGCCGATTCCACAAAATCCGCCCCAAAAAGCTCGCCAAAAGGACACACCCATGCAAAACTGCCTTGTCAATGCTTGTCAATGGATTCTGTTCCATGAAAGGACAAGCACAAAAGCACAGGCTCAAACAAACCCATCCATCCATGCGTGCCATATGGATCAATTCTTAGTTGATGTACGAAGTGAGATGTACGAGTGAGCACAGGTACTCGCCGCGGCGGTACAGCCCATGTCCATGCCGCCCCAAACGTCGCCATGGCAGCACCCGAAGCTCCCTGTCGCCCAGCGCCCCGGAGCCCCCTCAGCCCGCGCCCGTTGCCACAGCGTCCAGTCCGCAGCGCCCACAGCAAACTCACAGCGCCCTTCAGCGCCCATAGCCCACTGGAAGCTGCCCTGAAGCAATGTACCTCGGGGGCACCTGCGCAGCATCTCCCAGCGCCAAATTCCCAGCTACCAACGCCAACGCCAACGCGATGCGTCCATGTCCCCAGTCGCGCGCGTTCGTGTTTCTCGTTTCTGGGCCTTTTTTTCAATCGTCTCCGCTCGTTTAAATACCGCCTCGTCCCAGCCCTGGTCTCTTCTCTACCCCTTCCCAACATTGGAACCCACGTCTGTGCAAAGTACCAGTCACTCTTTTTCTTTTTTTTCTCCGACTTTCTTCCAATCCTTTCCTTTTCGACACTCCCCTTTTCGGTCGACCAAGGATTATAAAAAAAAAACAAAAAAACAAAAACAGAAAAAAGAAACCCAACTTTGTTATTCGCCCATTGTGTACTGCTAGCAATCTCCAACCTAGGCTTGTAAGTGGGGAGGGCACGAGAGGTGCAGTGCCAGCGTGTAGAGAAGAAAAACAACGAACCGTCGACGCGATCTGGCCGAGGATCTAGCCGGTGGAGGAGCACACCAACACAAGGGAATCGCTGCTTTTGGTGCTGGGGAATGATCGCGTGAAGCTTCATTCACCTTCGCCTGGAACTGGACCGTACCGTTACCGTACCATGGACTCGACGCGAAAGCCGGCAGCCGAACCTGCGCTCCCCGCTCCAGCATCAACATCAACAACATCAACAACAACAGCTTCGGCCTCGACAACCTCCGTCTCCTCGCTGGGTTCGCCCCTCAAACGCCCAGCTCCCTCTCTGCTGCCGCCATTCGAGCCGTCGTCTTCGCCCGGACTGCCTCGGCCCTCCAAACGCCAAAATGTCGGCGGAACGGGCGCCCATCTGCGGTATCCCACGCCGGTGCCAACTTCTAGCACCGGCATCCTGTCCAGCTCGCCTCTGCGGGAGAAATTGAGTGTTGGGCTCGTCGAACGCACGCCTCTTTCGGCCGTGCCGTCAATTGAGCTCAGCGAGAATGGCGAAATGGTGTTGATGGGTCGTTCGTCTAATTCTTCCCACTTCCAGCTCTCAGCCAACCGTCTGATATCGCGTGTGCACGTCAAGGCACGGTATGTGCAGGGCGCCACTCCCCTCGAGGCCAACAAGATTGAGATTACCTGCAATGGCTGGAATGGTCTGAAGCTGCACTGCCAGGGTCGCTCGTGGGAGCTGCTCAAGGGCGACAGCTTCACTAGCGAGACCGAGGGCACCGAAATCATGGTGGATGTCCACGACGCCCGTGTTTTGATCCAATGGCCCAAGCGGAGCTCCTCGGGTGCCGACTCCAACGGCCTCTTGTCCGATGCCAGCTGGGAAGATTCGCCGCCGCGGTCTGCGACGAGAAACGCGAACCTGATGCTGCAAGTGTCCCCTCTGCGGAGAGCCACGCGTATCCAGTCTCCCGATAGTCCCACCCCGGCCCCTCGCCGACGCTCTGTGGTAGCAGCAGACGAAGACAGCGGCATCCAGATCTATGAGGACGACGACGAGGACTATCAGCCGGATTCGGATGAGCGAGACGAGGACCCGGATGTCACCATTAGCATGCGGACAGAGGCCACGGCGAGCTTCACCAGCGAGGCGGATTCCGACGAGGAAGACGAGAGCAACCCGGACGAGGAGAACGACCCCATAATCCACTCGTTTGGTCCCTATGGCGCCAACATCTCGGGCCGCCTCGCGTCCATCACGACGAAATCCCCTCGCGTGCAGACTGCCAAGCGACCCTTGAAGAAGGGCTCTGCGGAGACGATTGTGCCAGGCAAGTTGAGCCACGACTCTGACGATGTCGAGGCCAGCCCGCGAAAGTCGAAATCCAAGAAGGCGTCTCGTGATGAGCGAAGCCCCTCCGAGGAGAGACTGCCCCAGCCAAAGGTCGAGGTTAAGGACGAGGTCAAAGTTGAGGTCAAGGACGAGGAGGAGGAAGATGGCGAAGAGGAGGAGCCGACCAGGATTCCCACCGAGGCTGATGCGGCCATCTCCAACCACGTCGTCAACCAGCTCGCCTACTCCCGGCTGTCTTCAACGCCGCTTTCGACCATTATGCACAACTTGCCCGCCGAGCAGATCAAGGGCATTTCCAGGGATGACCTGAGGCTCCTCATCGAGACCACCCCCTGCATCGGCATCATCAAGCGCCAAGGCAAGGACGCGGCTGGCAAGGCACTGGAGAGCGAATATTATTACATCCCCGAGGACGACACCGATATGCAGCGGAGGGCGGCGGTGGTGGATGGACTTCGGAAGCCCAGCTTGCGGGCGTGTCGAAAGCAGCACAAGGTTGGTATTTGTGATTTTTGGCGCGTTATTTTAGCTCCCTTTTTAGACGTGATGATTAACATGCTTTTGTGTAGCAATACTACTGGAAGCGCCCCAAGACGCCTTGAAGCCGGCAATCAAGCCATTACATTACGACGTGGAACGGAAATCGGATAGCGGGTTGAAAAGAAACAGAAAGGAATAAAAAGAGAGAAAAAAATATCAAAGAAACACGGAGGAACGATTGATTGACTGATTGATTGATTGTTATGGGTTCGCATATAAAAAGGTCAATACCCCCTTTCTCGAGGCACCCCCGGTGTAATTCATCACCTGGCTGGGCCCTCCTGTTTATTGTGTTGGACGAGGACATGTAAGATGGATTTATCTTTTGAGTCTTGGATTTTTTTGGTCCCCTGACAATATTGGTCACGACGGATGAAGAGGAAAATGAAGTGTCTATTTTTTTGCCCTGGTTTTTCTTTTTTCTTTTTACTTGGTTCCCTTTTACTTTTTTTTTTTTTTTTAAACGCCCTTTGGGTCGCTCCTCGACCTTGCAGAGGAGTCAATTCGGTGGGATATTCGGGATCTGGGTGAAGAGGAAGGGGCCTATGAGGAGTTTGAGTTTGGTTTCATTCTGCTCATACGCCAATGCATCGTCATCCACGTCTGGAGGAGTTTATCTGGTGAACCCCCCTTGGAATTTTGTGTTTTTGTTGTTTACCCCAATATTAGTGCAATGAGAGATGAGAGAGATGGAGTAGGGACAAAGGACGGACACACGACACCGACACCGAAACAGATACACAGAGAGATAAGGGGAAAGACAGAGGCAAAGACAGAGAGAGAGAGACTGGAGACTACGGAGGCGATTGATCAACACCTGCACCTGCACCTTGAAATTGTTGCCCTGTACATATAACTATAGCCGAGCCATCACATCATTGCACAAGGGCGGAAGAGGCCCCGAACAAACCATAAAAAAGATGACCCTGATCCGAAGCCCCGTGTCCCGTGTTCCCGTGTTCTGTGTTCCCTGTAACAAGCGAGGGGCGCATTCCGTGATGTGTAACCCGAATTATATCGATACTTTACTCAGCATGGCCTCTTCCATCACGGACGCGAGTAATCGACTAACTCATTTCAAGCAAATTATCGGAATAAGAAGTATATCGACTAACTTGTTTCAAGATTATCTATCGGAATGCAAGGTATGTAACACCACTGCTAATCACCGCATCATACGATAACGAGGTCCAAGGTTTTGATAGGCTGACCCCGCCTTTTTTTTCCGGGTAAGTGGCGATATTACTTATAGTAGTCTGACGGCATTCGGCTGGATCTTGGGAAAGCTCGATTTTGAGGGGTTGCATTGGGGGTTATATATTCCGGGTGATCCAATCTTGTTTATTTCTGTTTTTAAAATCATATCTCAACAAAAACCTTGATTTAACCTACATCATCTAGTATGTCATATCCCTTGGTGTGATGCGATGTGATGTGATTGATGCTGATCGATCTTGATGATTGTTTTACTTATAGCAAAGCACGAACTACAACTCATACCTATTTATACTGAACGACATCTCTTCAAACAAACACAAACACAAAACAAACAACAACCGAGTCAAATCAAATAACAAACCACACCAAAAATGGATTCTTCACCACCAACAACCCCAACCAAAAGTACGCATCATCCTCCCATCCCCATCCCTCTCAAAAATAACACCCAGCTAACTTCACTTTCTCTCTTCTCAGCTCAAAACCCTCAGCAATCTTCTCCTCACCCCCAGGATTCATCCCCCGCCTGCCAATCCGCCATCAAACATTCTTCCTCATGGAAGCCCAGCTCGCTCGACCGCCGCCTCAGCTGGAGCTCCCAGGACCAGAAGCACGCGCTGCAGATGAGCGGCATTGACGGCGTGCGGTCGGGACACCAGGGCTTTACGGAGCGATAGATGCTTTCTATCCAATCGGGGTTCTTTTTATTTTATTTTGTTTTACGGAGAGTATAGATTGGGAATGAAGGAGGGGGGAAAAGAAGAGCAATTCATGAACTCTACATGGGCGTTTCTTCTTCTTCTTTCTTACTCCTTCAATGATGTGATGAAACAAAAAAAGGGTATCGGAAACATTTCGGGAAATTGGGAGACCATTGAGTCTGGAATTGCATTGCATGGCACGGAGCGAAAAAGAAAAAACAAAAAGCACAATGCACGCGACTTTGTGTCAAGATTGAGCTGGTGGATTTTGAGAATTGGAGGTGTGCGACGCCAAGTCAAGCATCATTGGGAAATTGGCAGATACCTATAATAGCTCCGTACTGAATGGTTACCTATTAATTGGTATTTTTATATCTTACATCAATTCCACACTACGATGACGGATTGGTCGTATACCTATTTCATGCATGATCAGATACGGGAAGAATGCAGTGGTGGTGGTAGCGGCAAAAAAGAAATCAGCTCTTATTCCATCACCAGTAGCAACAAACAGTAAATTACGGCTCCAACGCTAACTGCAATGACTGCTTCTCTTCCTAAGGTCTTGATGGTAAATAAATATTCTCGTATCTATAAGCTTAATTCACAGTCTCCACTCTGCAAAGTTCCAAACACACCAATCGACTGTTGCCATGCTGGATTTGCACTCACTATTGCCACAACACCAAGCAGCAATATTCAAGTCTTCACACAAGGCATTCCATGATTTGACGTTCAGCTGGGAGATTTCAATTCAAGCCGATCTGATCCGGAAACTGCTACCTAATGTACACAGCTCATCAGAAAAAAAGAGAGGAAAATAACTAAAATAAAAAAAGACCTTCTCAATGCAATCATTCGCGACATGTCGCTCCCAGCCGCATTCGCGATCGATGGGGGTATTTCAGACTTGATCCCATGGTAAAGAAGACAAAAGGAAATAAAGAGGATAAGGAGAAGATAAAAAAGAAAAAAGGAGACAAAAGGAAGCAAAACTCCTACTCCCGGGCCCATGCACATATCGTCGTGGGAGCGTCATATCCTTATGCTACCAATGCCGGAAAAGAAAAAAAAGAAAAGAAAAAGTAAAGCAAAAACTACCAAATCAACAGCATTCATTTGCCAGCAGCAGAGAGGTGCTCTGCCAGAGCTCCAACCGCATACGCCGCTCCGCCTACCCAGACGGTGCCCATCACCACCTTCTTGCCAAAGCTTCTCTTCTTCTTCGGAGCAACTGATCCGTCGCGCTCAGCCTCGTCTCTCTGCGTTTGCTTGCTGCTGCGAAGGGGCGGCGCCGGCTTCCTGTGGCCATCCTCGATGCTGTCGTAGTTAACGAATCCAGTGGGGCTGGCAAAGTTGCCCGTCACAGACTGTCCCATCATGTCGACGGGGTTGATGCGAGCCGGGTTGCTGGGAAGCTCCAAAGGGAGGTCGCTGGCATTGGGCAAGGCAGGGCGGTTCTTGCGGAAAATGAGCACGTCGCCTCCGCCCGACACAATGTCGTAGCCGTGTTCCTGCAGGGGCTTAAAGTAAGGGAGAAACTTGGACGCGTGTGACAGCCGGAGCAGCACATCCGTCAGTTTGGGAGGAGAAGAAACGTCATGGTCGTCGGATGTGGTCTCGGCAACGCTAACAGATTTGGTGGTCGTGTCGTAGGCGAGAATCTTGTACGTGACTGGTTCATCTGTTACCGTTGTCGCGGCGGGCTCGTAGTGCTTCACTACAGCCTCCACCGTCTCTGCACCACATTCCTCAGAGTAGCTTGTTTCTAGTCCCTTTGGATCGTTAGAGTACGGGTCCTTCTCGGCGCGCATTTGGGCCAGCTCGCTGGTGGTGCGTTCGATCGGTTCGGGTTCGGGCTTCGACAACTCACTGGGAAAACTTTCATCCATAGAACTCAATTCCATCTCTGCCTCCTCCTTTTCAGCAGCCATCTCTTCACCCATATTGGCCCTCCTCAACACCTGGCTTCGGATAATATCCGCTGTTAGTGACTCGAGGGAGTTTTCAGCTCCCTCAATGCTGTTCCCGCCACGTCTACCAGCCGAGGCTGCCATGTCCGCCTGAAGCCTCTCCTTTGCATCGTACGACTCAAGGCTGGCAGCGACAACATCGTGAAACTTCACCTCGCTCTCTACATCTCGAGGGGCCGCATTGTAACCATGGAGATCCTTGTATGCCTTGGACGCCTCCTCGGGGTGAATAGGATAAGGCATGTCGGGAGAGTCAAAGGTCTGCGGGTCATATTTGCCCAAGTCGGTGTAGTTTTTGGTCAGCTCCTCGGGGTGGATGTGGCGTGTCTTTTCTGGCTCTTCGTAACCATCGATGGCATAGGCGGGAAGATCCTTGTATTGCTTGGAGGCTTCTTCCGGGTGAATTCGTTCTACCGCTGGCCCGCCATTGGGGAATGCAGAGTACTGGGGCAAGTCCTGGTACGCTTTGGATGCCTCCTCGGGATGGATTCGAGGAGACTTGGGGCCACCGTTGGGATATTGCGCATACAGATGGAGGTCTTCGTAATCCTTGGAGAGCTCTTCGGGAGTCAATGGGCGAAGGCCATCTGGCTCATGCCACCGGACAGGTCCATACTTGTCCAGGTCGTCGTACTGAGGCGTAGTGTTGCCTCTCACTTCGACTTTGGCGGGGATGGGCTCTGCCTTGGGCGTGGGGTCGTTTTGCAGAGCCTCATAGTCCTTGAGGACGGATTCCCTGCAAGTAAAAGGGCCGCCGTAGGCATGTAGGTCTGTATAATCCTTGGACTTTTCCTCCGGAGTCAGGCGGCGAAGACCATCAGGCTCGTCATAGGTGGCGGGACCATATTTGTGCAAGTCCTTGTAATCCTTGGACTTTTCCTCCTGAGACCTCTCCTGCAGGCCATCCGGCTCGTGCCACCTGACGGGACCGTATTTGTCTAGATCGTCGTAGATTTTGGATTGCTCTTCGGGAGTGAGCTGAGGAAGCCCGTCGGGCTCGTTCCACGTCACGGGCTTATACTTGTCCAAATCTTCGTAGTTCTTGGACTCTTCCTCGGGCGTCAGTTTTCGGGGCGCGTTCGGGTCATCAATCTTCATTTTTGAATACTCTGGCAAGTCCTTGTAGATTTTGGAACGTTCCTCAGGAGTCAGATGAGGCAGTCCATCTGGCTCATTCCACTTGGCGGGCTTGTAGTCGCCAAGGTCTGTGTATTGCTTCGACTCCTCTTCCGGGGTCAGCTTTCGAGGTGCGTTGGGATCGTCAAACTGTGTTGCCGAGTATTTGGTGTGTTCCACGCGAGACACCTTGCGATTGGTGATGGGATCAATAAAGTTGAGGGCGTCGCCCGCAGTGGCTCGTAGAACGCTCTCAGCAGTGACTTTGTTGGATCGGTGGGTCGAGTGCAGGTAGTTTCGGATGTTTTGCAATGGGTGCCATTCGCCGCCTTCCTTGTGGTGGAAGAGACGGTTGATGGCGTCTCGCTCGACGTCCTCGATGTTGCGGCCAGGGCGAGCCCCAGACAAGTCGTCCGACCATGACTTGATGTCCTTTGGATCGGTGTATTTCCCAGAAGAGGCAGTGGCCTTGAACTTGGGGTTTTCCCACGAGAGTCGTCGATTGAGGGAGACGATGTATTTCAAGGCAGAGATACGGTTGCGTCGACGTCCCAGGTCGAAACCGCAGAATTGCCGGCACTGCTGACTGGCTTGAGACTGCGCAGAGGCCAGCGGGCTCGAGTTGAGGGCAGTGCGTGCCAGGAGAAGCCTTGCACGAGGCGAGGCAAGTTGCGAGGTCGGAAGCATTTTGGTGGGAAATGTCGAGCCAATGGCTGAGCGAGATGCACTACCGAGTCTAGCAACAAATCAACAGTCAGCACCCATTTTCAATTGACAACGCCACAATGATGATATATGAAGGAATAGAGATCATACCAGACAAACGTCAAGCTGAATCACCCCAGGAGCAGCAATTGCATGTGACATGGAACTCGGGCAGAACCGGGTCGTGCGGGGAAGGACAGCTGGATCAACTGGCGTTTTCACGATGATCCGAGTTGACGACACAGAAGCCGACCGACTGAGAGGCTGCGTGTGATGGCGACGAGAAGAGCAATTCCGTGGGAGGCGGAGGGTAGAAAAGTGAAAAGGAGTAAAATGGGGGAGAATGGGAGAATGTGGTGAGAGGTGGGAAAACAGAGAGGAGTGGAAAAGAGAGAGAAACGAGACCGAGGAGGACAAGTAAGTAGGAGGAATGAGTAGCATCAGCGGCTTATCTGAAGGTGAGCCAACTCGGTTCACCGCGCTGGGGAAGACGCTTGCGGGGTAGCCCACAGGAACCCACCAAGCCCACTAGGGGAGTCCACTAAGGAGCCCGCTAGAGAGCCCGCTAAGGCCACTGTGAGGTGCCACTCGTCCACTGAAGCTCGCAATGTTGCGCTGGCACGGGCGGTTGGTTGAGGGAATTGGGAGAAATGTCCGTAGATTGGATTGATATCCAGATGTATCGAGACGGGACTCCACAGGAGAGTCTGGAGATATGTGGCCAGATGCCGGAACTTCCTCTTTTGGGGATGGGGAACTTGGGGAAGTGTTGATACTGGTTGATGCTTATTATTTACATTTTCATGTTGTGAAATCCATGGGCACCTCAGTCTGTTTTTAATAGCATCGGATTGAACAGAGATACCGGCAGTATGTCAAGTACCTACACATGCAGTGATCACGAGATGCCTTCTTATTACCAAACGTAACTAAACAAAGCCTCGACTTCACAACACCGACTTTCAAAGAGAGACAGAATCAAATCATGTATTGACAACATGGTCCCTACTTGCAGCATCACCGGCTCAATCAAGTGGCTGTAGCCTGACGCTCTATGCAGGGGCCCCAGACTTCGCTCTTCACTGGCTGTTAGAGGTTCCAGTTACCGCCTGGGGTAGAGCCATGCCGACGTCACTGTGGAACCAGTTCCCGAATTGACCGAGCCAAGCCGCCGCTCTGGGCCAATCAGAGGCCGTCTGTCGATTGCAAGCATCTGGGGTCTCATGCAGGTTTCTTTGTACTGGTACCTGGTACTTGGTTTGGGGACAGACCAGACGTCGATCTTGGGGAGGGCCTCTCACAAGTTTGGGGTAATTCAACTTCCGATGCGGAGATACAGTATCAGATATTATTCATCGTCGTCTTCTCTTTCACATAATGAAGCCTAACCATGACACGTATAGGAGAGCTATGGCCACGGATCAGCGTCGCAGAGAGGCGGAGGTACGGTGTACGAATACAGTGTGACTACTCGCGATGATCTCTTGCCCGTCTCGAGATTGTTGTTGGTGTGGCAGCGCAACAGGCAAACGCGGCTTGGGCGGGCCAGTGGCGAGTTGGCGGATGCACGGAGCAACACACTCGCATAGTGCCATCACAGAACGGTCAGAGTTTGGGAGAAATTCCCTCATTGCTACCTCCGTGCTGTACTCTGCCACTCTGCGTCTGTACAAGTACAAGCGATGTGAATCACGCCGTTGCCTCTGGATCACAGAACTGCCTGGATTAGTGCGTATATTCGGGTCAATGCAATATACGGAGTAGAGCGTCGGAAGATGAGTGGCGCTCTGGTCAAGCGTTATGCAAGGGGCCGCGGGTCGAGCATGCAGCTTGGTCATCGGGGCTTTTTTCTCCTCACTCGAATTCTAGATGGCACTTTTCTAGCTGGCGAGATGAAGCTGATGGGGGCGCATCTGCCGGCGTGTCGTGATATAACTGGAAAAGAGGTCGACGAGTACATGCATGCGAGTCATTCGTGTAAGACGAAATGGCGGTGCTTCTGCACCTGTATTATGCGCTGACGACTCTGACGAGACAGTAGCATAGACCGCCTTATGATACATGTAGATATATGCAGTTGTATAGGCATGTCTGGTAAGATGATCGGATCTCGAGCATTCGGAACTGGTGAAAACGGCGTATGAGTGATGCTTCAATGTTGATACTTTACTCCTTCGCCGCAATCATGTGCTGCAAGCTCGTGTTGCCTAAATGGGTAAACAAGGTCGTGCAAGCATCCAATCGACTCCGGACATCCTGGCGGCGTGTTAGTCATCCGTGCTTGATTTGGGGTTAGGTAATCGCTGGCAAGTTGAAATTCACCACATACAGAGCAAATGGAAATAGCTTCTTGGTCACCTCTCAAGCTTTGCTAAGGCTTTTTTACGCCTCTGAGCTCTATACGCATATATATAGTAGATGGCTTCTGCACTACTGCAGTTTGTCACCGATCGAGAGAGGAAATAAGATTCCAGCCAAACCTGGCGAGGAATGCTTTCTCTTGCTTGATTCTTGATTTCAAATGCTAACAAACTCAAGGTGCGGGCGGGTATTCTCCAGCTTACATAACGAGGCAGAAAACCCCGCTGTAGCCGGCGTGACTCTTTAGCTCTTTAGCTAACCGCGCGCTGAAAGCCCCAGCTGCAGGCGCTCCCGCAGGCGAAGCTGACATCACAGGCGCCTTTTTCCAGCGGCCACAGCCCCAGGGCCATTACTAAGTAATTTTTCGGTCCCTCTTCCGACTCCTTCAGATCTTCATCACCACCTTCGCCAGAGCTTTGCGCAACGCAGCTCGTCCGCCGCCTCTCCTCTCCTCCTCTCTCCTCTCGCCCTCAGCTCACCAGACCGACCATGAAGCGCGCCGCCGCCGCCAGCCGCGCTCCGGGCGCAAAGTTCGGCGGCTTCGGTGCTCCGGGCGGGACGGGCACCCTGTCGTACCTCGCCGAACCCCCGTCCTTTAGCGCCGTCTCGGACCCGAATGTCGTTGTGTCTCTCAAGAACCTGCTGAAGAAGGACAGCACCACCAAGACAAAGGCCCTGGAGGATCTGCTGGCGCATGTCCAGGCGCGGCCCTTTGAGAAGGATGGCGGCGTCGAGGATGCCATCCTGGATGTCTGGACCGGCATGTATCCGCGCATCAGCATCGACAACGCCCGCCGCGTTCGCGAGCTGGCGCATAACCTCCAGTTCGAGCTCATCAAGTCGGCGCGGAGGCGGGCTGAACGACATATTCCCAAGATTGTGGGCGCGTGGCTGGCTGGGCTCTACGATAGGGACCGGGCAGTTGCGCGCGCCGCCAGCGACGGGCTCTCGTCCTTTATCAACACTCCGGAAAAGGTGACGGCGTTCTGGAAAAAGTGCCAGACGCAGATCCTCGACTACGCTATCGATGCGATCCGAGAAACGCAGGATACACTCAGCGACGAGAGATCTACAACCAAGGACGATGCCGAGGCCAAGTACATCAGAGTTGTGGGTAGCAGCCTGTCGCTCGTGCTCAGTCTTCTTCAGAGGCTCAGCGACGAAGAAGTTGCCAACCAGAGCGACAAGCTCGACGAGTTCTTCTCCGAGGAAACTGTATGGCGTACCATCACCTTCAACGATAGCGCCGTGAGGAAGACTGTATGCCATCTTGTCATCACTTGCCTTAATCGCAAGCTCCCCTATGCCGAGTCTACCCAGGCCAAACAAGCCATGGTCACGGGCGGCCTCAAGACCAGCCAGAGTGGTTCTGCGCTCGACTATGTCCGGGCCTTGACAAGGCTGTCGCAAGCTGTCCCCGACCTCTGGACACCCTCTCCCAAAGAAAAGAAGCCCGCGCTCTCACGATTACGACAGTTCATCGAAAAGGGTTCGCAAGGCTGTCCCGCAAAGTACTGGGAACATCTTGACGAGCTCATATCCGTTCTCCCAGAAGAACAGATGAAGAAACTCGAGACTGCTTCTGACTTTCTGGGGGCCGTCAAAGCTGGCGTTACAAATCGCGAAGAGCCCCGAACAAACACATCCATGGCCTGGAAGTGCTACATTGATACTCTCAAGCGCCTCATCAGAAACCTTTCCGACGACGAGAAGCTCGTCTTCGCCCGCGAGCAGATCTTCCCCCTCTTTGAACACTCGCTCCTCACTGTGTCGGACAAGCCAGTGGCCATTCCCCTGGGCCCCAATGCCATGTTTATTCTGGTCGAAGCGCATCTTACTATTCTCCGGAGCCCCTCAGCCGTCATCGCGGCGTCGGCAGAGGAGTGGGGACGATTGGCTGATCTGTTGTGTACTAGAATCGCCGGTTCTCTGCCAGAGGTGTCTAAAGAGTACCAGTCATCTCAGGAGAAGATTGCCGAGGAAGGTCGCCGGTGGTTTGGCCTTGTTGGAGAAATTCACAGGAAGCTGGCTGTCATCGGTGAATCTCTACCAGATCAAACCGCTGCTCCATCTAGGACCGTCATCGACCAATGCCTCACCATCTTACAAAACCGCAACATGAAACCTTTTGGGGCCGCGGGCGCCCTCGAATACGCGCTTAGCACCGCACAGCATCTTTTCGATGGCGAGACTGGAGACAAGGTATCGGAATTCTTGGCTGCGGCGGCGCGAGACTCGGCGGAAAAGGTTATCCAATCTGCTTCAAGCAGGCCGCTGCTGTCCTGCCTTAACCTTCTGGGAGCAATCCCGTCTAGGTACCAAGCTTACGGCACAATTTGGGGATCCTGGGTCGAGGCGGTCTTGGAATTTCCCGACCGTGCTGCTCGCAATTCAGCTCTCATATCCCTTATTTCCGAAGAAAAGGCTTCTGAGCTCACTCGAGGGAATGCCAACCTGCAGACTTACATTATAACGGAAGCAATCGACTCTGTCAAGAACCAGGCGCCTGGATGGGAGCTGCTTGAAGCCAGCATGAGCGAGAGAGGTCTCTCCGATGAAAGCTGTAAAGCGTTATCCGAAAAGCTTTTGGAAATTCTTGACAAGGAGCAAGAATTTGCAGAGCCGGCATTAAGAGCATTGGAAGTCCTTGCCAAGGGCAGGCCACAGCTCTTTACCGAAAATGATTCGCTTCATACAACCTTGGTTGCTCACTTATTGAGCTTGTCTGAGATTAGCAGCAATGTCGTTTCATCAAAGGCCATTGCAATTCGCGCCCTTTTGCAGGGAGGTGGAGCCGGTACTCAGCCGGTGATCGAAATCATACAAGACAACCTCGAACGAGCAGGCCCTCAGTCGTTGGATATTGAAACACTCTCCAAGCAGGCTCAACAAGCACACGCTGCCGGCATTGCCGTTGAAGAAATCTTTCCAAGCACGAATGTCTGGATGCAGAAGCTGGCACCTTTCTTGGAACAACCCATCAACCCTTCTCTGTCAATCACCAACAGTCTGGGCGGCGCCGTCACGCTGGCCAACTTGACTGCTCAGCTGACCGAGGTTCGCGTGCACAGAGACAGAAAAGGTCGTTCAGTACCATTAAGAATGTCTCTTTACTCTGCACTCCTCTTGAAGGAAGGGATTGATATTACCAAGCTGCCGCGTCAGTTTCAGATAGAGTTGCTGTGTATCCAGTGCCTCACCATACAGCTTGCTACGGATCAGATTACCTCGAGGGACGACAACTCTCTTTGGCGAACCTTGGATACTGCTGACGCCCTGTCAGAAGCAGAGTCTCTGGTGACGACGCTGAGGAACTATATTATCAACAAGAGCTCCTTGGCGTCCCAGTGGTGGGATAATTCGGTGGACGAAGAGCAGGCTCATGTTTTCCGAGGACTTGTCGAGCTCCTCAAAGAGGAGTCGAGAGAATTGACGCCAAGAGGCGTTTACAGTGCTAGGGCTCTTAGTGAGATCATCCAGGTCTTGTCAGAAGCACATGGACTGCCGCCCAGTCTGGAGGAAGCCCTTCTCAAGCCAGTGCTGACAAAGGCTACCCCCGAGACTGCACTCCTTGCTGCTGCTTCAATATCGGGGCTGGGCGAGGCGATAAAGTCGTCCAAGCTGGTGAGCAACTTCTGCAACCGGCTTGTCAGTGATGTCGCGGGTGCTTCTGCAGGTGATAGCAAAACCATGATGATTCTCGTCTTGCTTGCTCTGTCCGCACAGGTGTACGCCGGCGGAGAGCTGCCAGTGGCCAATAACCGTATCGTCTTTGCTGTTAGGCAGATCACTTCGTGGCTTGAAGAGGAAGAGACATTGAGCGCTCCTCTTTCTGCCGAAATCTGCCGCGTGCTGAATTTACTACTACCTTGCATGAGCGATGTGTTTGGCTCGTATTGGGAAAAGGCCATTGAGTTTAGTCTTGACCTGTGGGAGAAGGCGGCTAGCCACCCCCTTCCAGACGCTCTACCCTTTATTCATTCCTCTCTCAAGCTCATGAAGACGTTGGAGAACCTTGAGGATGCAAATGATGACCTACAAGACGCCCTCCGAGAATCAGCAAGCAAGAAATCCAAGTCGCTGATTGAGCTGCTGAAGCTGCCCCGCGGCGCCAGCAGCCAGCCTCTGGAGATTGTGGACGCTCTGCTATGCCGAGAGGTGGAAAAGGTGTCTATCAAGAACATAAGAGACATTCCGGAAATTTATGAGCTTGTTGCTTCGGAATCTCAGAACATTCAGACTGCAGCTTTCGATTTGCTACACAGGGCGCTACCGGCCATTCAGGCGCAAAAGTCTATTGACATTCTTTTGGATAAGACTGGTAAGACTTTCTCCTTCTTTATCTTCTCTTCATATAATCTATCATTTTAAACCTGGATCCAATGGCTGACTGTGTACAATAGATGCTCGTTTGCCCGATGAGCTGCTATCGTTGCTTCTCGACGCTCCAACTCTGGAGCGCTACTCGGACGAAATGCTCGCGCAATTCCCGTCACCGATTCGAAGCTACTTGCTATCATGGAAGCTTGTTTTTGATGGCTATTCAGCGTCCTCATTCAAGATGAGAAGCGATTTTACGGAAAACCTCAAGACGGGTGACTACATATCTCCCTTTTTGGACTTTATGTTTGATGTCCTAGGCCACTCGGCCGCACACCCGTTGAACCTCGAAAAAGAACAGCTCACGGCGGAAAACATCCAAAACTACGACGTCAAGGTTGCTCAGTCAGAGCCTGAAGAAAGGAACATGCAGTGGCTGCTGGTGCACCTGTTCTATCTCACGCTCAAGTACATCCCAGGCCTCTTCAAGGCGTGGTATCTCGCCTGTCGCTCCAAGCAGACGCGCATCGCTGTGGAAGCATGGACGACAAAATACTTTTCGCCCCTCATCATCTCCGAGACGCTCGATGATGTGCAAGAGTGGGTGGACCAGCAGGATGCTCCAGGGGTAGATGAGCAGGAAGTGCTTGTCAAGATCTCGAAGAATGCTCGGGAGGTGATTGTAGGCTACGAAGTCGACGATACACAGGCCTCGATCGTGATCAAGGTTTCACCAAACTACCCGATCGAAGCCGTGACGGTCACGGGCCAGGAATCCGTGGCCGTCAAAGAGCGCACATGGAACAGCTGGATCATGACGACTCAAGGTGTTATCACATTTTCCGGAGGTAGCGTCATTGACGGCGTCCAAATCTTGAAGCGCAACATTGTCGGCGCGCTTAAGGGCCAGACGGAGTGTGCCATTTGCTACAGCGTCATTGCGGCAGACAAGCGCATGCCGGACAAGAGATGTACGACGTGCAAAAACTTGTTCCACCGGACGTGCTTGTACAAGTGGTTCCAGAGCAGCAGCCAGAATACTTGTCCTTTGTGCAGAAACCCGATTGATTACCTGGGTGCCGATACACAGAAGAGGAGACGCGGCTAGAGAGAAGGAGAGGAAGATGATTTTTGATTTGAATAAGACGATTATAAAGAGTTATCTTAATGTGTACATGTATGATGATATTATGTGAAGAAGGCGTGTGAATATTGGGGGAGGCTATCCTGGATTTCGTGTTACTCATCATTTGCAAAGCACTTGTATGTTAGAACCTGGTGAAGATGGAGATGCACGTTAGCTATTATGCAATGCACATATATCCGCATGAAAATTTCGGATCGAAAAGCCTGACTCACCTCGTCGGCCGTAGCCCTGCTCCCATCGTAGCGAACCAATCTCGCTACGGCATCTCTAAACCCTGCATCGACACCCGGTAATATCACATCCCATTCCCTCTGCGGAAACACCGTCCACAGTTCAAACGGCGTGACCCGAAAGGCCTTTGCCTCGGGCCACGTCTCGGGGGTCGGCGTGCCCAGGGTCTTGAATATGCTGAGGATGAGGCCGAGCTGGTTCCCGTCTTCGTGGACGGGCCGGGACTCGAACGGCGGCGACGGTGGAGAGCGGATTGCCTCGGCCAACATGACGCCGAAAGCCCACATGTCGACGGGAGATCCGTAGGACTTGTCGCCGAAGAGGACTTCGGGAGCGCGGTACGGGCCGGTGCCGATGTCGAGGATCTTGGACGCCGGGGGCTCGGAGGAGGAAGAGAAGGCGGGATGCCAAGCGGTGCCGAAGTCAGATAGATAAGCCGGGCCGGAGGGCGATGCGAGGAGGATAGCTGACGGCTTGATGTCGCGATGGACGATGCCCTGGCTGTGGATATCAACAAGAGCCCGGAGGACATCGCCAAAGATGGAGCGAATCAGGGCATTGTCTAGCGCTGAGGAAGACTTGTCGAGGACATCGGCGAGGGTCAACGGCATGTACGGAAAGGCAAGCACAAGGCGCTGCTCCTGGTCACGGAAGGACTCGATGAGGGGGATGCATGGCGGACGGAGGGTCTGCAGGACCTTGATCTCGCGGAGGGGATTGTGCGGCTCGACGGTGTGGACGATGACTTTGAGGGCGGTGGTGCCGGAGCGGAAGACTTCGGAGGTGATGCCGTCTGAGATGGGGGAGCAGTTGGTGTATGAGCCGATGGTGATGCCGGATTGGGGGGCTGGTTGTTGTGAGAGTGAGGGTGAGGGTGAGGGTGAGGATAGGGGTGAAGATGATGATGGGGGATTTTGGTGTTTGCTTGGGTGGCAGGCGGAGGTGTATTCGTCCTGGGTGTGTGTTTGTTAGTGA
Source organism: Trichoderma endophyticum (assembly GCA_035079535.1). NCBI lineage: Eukaryota > Fungi > Ascomycota > Sordariomycetes > Hypocreales > Hypocreaceae > Trichoderma > Trichoderma endophyticum. The sequence continues at coordinate 632,839 of JAPMIQ010000001.1, forward strand.
ATTGAGGTGAATTGAGGGTATTGAAGTGAAGGGATATACCAGTGAGGATGAGTTGTCGTATGCTGCTTGTTCGATGGCGACGGCTTCACTCATGTCCTGCGAGGGGAGGGCCTCGAGACTTGTACGATGATGCGGTCAGCAGATTGTAAGTATTGGTGAGATGGTATTTATGAAGTATACATTTTGGATATCGTCTCATATCGGTCTACTGATGAGACGGATGATTTCCATGCTGAAGAGGAGGCCATTGTAAGTGAATGGATTGGATGGTATATTGAATGGAGGCTCAAGTCATCCGAAGCTTCAAAATCAGCTATAAATAGCAGCTTGAAGCTTGAAATGCACAACCCGGCGATTGATTAATTAATTATGCAGCAAATCGTTTATTCTGCCCCCTCTCGATCATGCCAGCCAAGCATCCCCGTTGCCAATGCGACACGTCATTTGACCGATTGGGCTCCATTTGATTGAAACCGACCAGGATCTCCCGCTGCATATTATTGATGTTTTGAAGCACCAGACCAGAATTGCCTTCGTCCGAGGCTTCTCCGACGACATCAATGGTACGTAACCGGTCCATTCGTTCGCGCCCCAGCGCAGTTGGCTGCTGACGAGGCTGGGGGCCACAGCGCATCCACAGCGCATAATTGGCCCGCCAGAACCCCCGTAATTGGGTTCCCGGCTAATGTCACAGCGAGGCTGACCCACTGCGAGCACCTGCAAGGGAACCTGAGCCTGAACCCGAGAAAAAATTACAGCGGGCTCGAGCTTAGCACCCGAGCCGGATTCTGGCACCACTCCAATGCTGCTGTGAGGTTCCAATTCTTCTTCCGTCACCATCTCCACCAAACTCGACGGGACTCTTTCTCCCTCCACCAAACCCTCGACCAAAACACCACCACAGCGGCATCGCCATGCGCGCATCCGACTAGGAACGGAGCCCCGTATCCAGTCCGTCATTCGCCGTTCCCTGATTCCGCCCTTTTCAGCTTCAGTCAGCTTCTTCTTCTTGCCGCTCCGCACGCAACCCCCGGTCCCCCGTTAGACGCCACACATCATGGACGAAACGCCGAGGACAGAGTATCCGGCCATGCTGGTAAGCCGAGAGCCTGCTCCCTGTGTTTTTGAGCATCCGCGATGCCTGAAGGGCTCTGCGGGTGCTTCTGCGAGGCGCAATGGACTGACGAACCGCCCTGGTGGCGCCATTGGTGACAGGCTCATCTGCAGCCCGGCCAGGCCGTGCAGACGCTCAACGACCGCATGAAGCGCATCAACAAGATCAATCTCGAGATTGCCGACTGGCTTCAGGTACGCACCGCCCGCGCGGAACCGTCGGCCGTGGTGCCGTTGGGCTCTGGTCCCGCCGGGAAGCAAAGCTGACCCTGGTTGTAGGAGCGCCGTCGCGTCGAGGAGCAGTATGTCTTGGGAATGCGCAAGCTGGCCCAGTTCAAATCTCCCAATGCGCAGTCGGAACTGGGGTGAGTCGCCAATCCTCTGCGCCAATGGCCTCTGCTCGAGTCCGGGCTTCGATGTGACTGCTGCTAACGACTGTTGCCGCAGTGTTTTCCAGCTTCCGTGGTCCCGAATCATTGAGTCCGTCGAACGCATCGCCCAGTCGCACCAGCTCTTCGCCGATCGCCTCGGCAATGATGTCGAGCAGCCCCTCCGAGGCTTTCCCCAGCGCCAGGACGTCCAGAACATGACAAACATCTCCAACAACCTGACCGTCATGGCCAGGGAGCTCGACGACGCGCGAGACAAGTCCGACAAGCTCACCAAGAAGGGCGGCAAGGCCAGCACGCAAAAGGTCGACGCCGCGTCATCCAAGCTCGAGTCGGCCACCCAGCAGTGGGAATCGCAGTCGCCCTTCATCTTTGAGACCCTCCAAGTCCTCGACGAGTCGCGCGTCAACCTGCTGCGCGATCTGCTGACGCAATTCCAAACCCACGAGTCCGACCGGGCCCAGCGAGACTCCGACATATCCGTTGAAACGCTGGCAATGATGCTCGAGATTAGCACTGAGAGGGAGGTGCAGAGCTTTGTGCAAAAAGTGACAGCCGGCAAGGCCCAGCTACCGCCGTCTAGGACGGCCACAAGACGCTCAACAACCCACATGTCGCAGAATTCCGCTGCCAGCCAGCCGAGCGTTCCATCGACCCCGAATACCTCTCAGCCGCCACAAGAGGACGACGCTAGCGAGCACAATTCGGTGCCCAACAGTGAGGCCAAGCCAGGTAAGTCTGCGGGCCATTCATGGCATGATATAAATGTGTTGTTTGCTGACCAATGACTTGCAATTCGCCAGAGTCCAAGCTGCGAAGGTTGGGCACCATGTTTGGTGGCCGGCGACGCCAGAGCGTCCACGCGGGATTCGGCTCTCTCTCTCCCCAGAAGACGCCCGGGCCTACCTTTGGGCGACTCGGTAGCAGCCATGGCCGCGGCGTCTCTCCAATGACATCCTCGAGCAACCTCCACGAAAATAACCGGCTATCTATCCTGCCCGAGATGCCAGACCAGGCTCGCAGGCCACAGTCTTCCTCAGACGCCATGCACAGGGATAGGGGAGAGGAGGGCGGACCGTCGACGAACGGGAACACGAATGGTTTTGGAGCTGGAGAAAGTCTTTTGGATACCCAGGCGCCAGATATGCCATCTTCAAGCGCCACCAATGGTAATGTTAATGTAGAGCAGCAGCAGCAGCAGCAGCAACAATTCCAACAACAACAACAACAACAGCAACCAGAAGCAGCAGCTGTCAACCCGCCACCGTCCCAGCAGAGCCAGCAAGAGCCTGTGTCTCCAACCTCCAAGGACGAAGAGGGCTTCACAATTCGAGCACCCATGAACGACCCCATCTCAGAAGCCCAGAGGGAGGCCGCAAACGATGAGAATGACCAGCTCTTCAAGCTCAATATCCAGAACAAGCCGATTGAAGAGGAAGACCCCGAGGCCGCACAAGCGGCTCTCTCCAGCGTGGCCAACACGCTCAAGATGGGCTCCATTAACCGACGCTCCATGACAGTACGAGGACGCCGCGACGTGCGCAACACCATTTATGCGCCGGTGTTGCACTTCCCGGAAAGCTACTCGGAAAGCGCCATTCCCGCTATGCCGGCTATCCCTTCATCTCCCCCTCGACCCCCGTCTTCTAGGCCGGCCGCCGTTGCTGCGCTTGCTACCGAGGCCAGCGCTGCCTCTGACACGCAGTCTGTGCGATCTGGAAACTCGCTCGGCAGCGCGCATACAAAGCATCCTGAGCTGACGGCGCCGGGACTGAACGCATCCATTATCGAGACCGTCTCGGTTCTCTTTGAGGGCGGCGTGTTGAAGAGTACATCGGTTGCGGGCGAGATTGCCTTTGCTAATAATCCTACAGCGGATGCCGACTCTGCCAAGAGTAAGTTATCTCTTTCTTCTTCCCTTGTAACAGGTCAGTGATGATAACCTCGAACAGCACATGAAACCATTCGCATCAACAACTTTGCCAACCTGGAACGTATCGGCCCCAACCGCATCTTTGTTCACAACGCATCTCCCGACCAGCCTGACCAGTTCGCCCTCGACCTTTCTCACATCTCCAAGACGGCAACTGCCTTTTCATACCGCGTCTTCGCGGACGAATCCGAGACCCCCTCTCTCGGCCAACACGCTCCTCTCCTGATCAACCCCGCGTGGAAGCCCCAAGGCGACAAGCTCGGCCTCCTTTTGCAGTATCAGCTCAACCCCGAGTGCAAGTGGACGGCCCCCGTGACACTGCACAACGTCGTCTTTGTGGTGTCGTACGAGGGCCGGGCGACTGGCGCCCAGACGAAGCCCAGCGGCACCCACCTGAAGGATAAGCACCTTGTGTACTGGCGACTGGGAGACGTGACCCTGACCGAGGTGACGCAAAAGATTGTCTGCCGCATTGTCGGCGCAGATGGCGTGGAGCCCCAGCCGGGCCACGTCGAAGCCCGGTGGGAGTATGCCGTGTCGGGCGAGGACGTCGTGGGCAGCGGCATCTCCATCTCCAGGCTGGAGGCGGTGCCGAGCAAGGATGCCGTGGAGAGCGATCCGTTTGCAGATGAGAACCCTGCCAGCTCGAACCCGTCGCTCGTGGAGCCGACATGGGTCGATGTGCCTGTGACGAGGAAGCTTGTGAGCGGCAAATACGAGGGGAAATAATAGCTTTTTGACATTGAGCAGTGTTGCTTCTTTGTCTAGGGGGAGGGGGGGTTGAGATTTATATTATATATTATGCAAAGTTCTATTGCTAATGATGTTTGAACTCAACGGGGGGCTACTACCACCAGCCCCTACCGTTTGGAGCGATGAAAAACACACACAAACTTGAAGCGACTCTTTTTTTTTACTCTTATTGAAACAACTTTTTTTTTTTTTTTTTGTGTGTGTTTGTTGGGGGGGGACAAGAAAAAAGAAAAGTATCGCACGACCGTTACACCGACCTATTATTTTTCTTTGGCAGTTTTATCTATCTATTCACTCGTGATATCAAGGGGTTCTTTTGTTTTTGAGAGAGAGCATTTGCTGGTTGCTGCTGATGTGTACACACGTTCGTTTTTTTTTTTTTTTAACTAATATTTACTTTTTTGTCTGACGCTGTTACTCTCGTTTTTTATCTTTTCTTTGCGTTTTGATTTCTTGTGTCATCACTGTGTTGGGGAGAGAGATTTCCTATGTCGTTGTGTTGGAGAGAGTTGAGGGAGGAGTGGAGGATGGAGGAAGGAGGGTTTAGGTTGTATGAGTTGTAGTAATAGTCTTTTTTTGCAGAAAGAAGGGATGAAATATGTTTTTTTTTGCTGATGCTTCTTTTATTTTACTTGCTTTGTTCGCTCTGTTTATTCTTTTACAAAGGGTGAACTGAACTTTGTGAGTGTGAAATGGCCCTTTCATGGGGAGAAACTAATATTAACGTGTGGTTGCATTGCATTGCATTGGCAGCTTAGAGTTGCAGCTGAAGTGGATTATGCTTTACTATGGAGTATGGAGTAGTAGACGGGCGATTTCATCAGCTTATTTTGTGTCGATCTTCTGTTTAAGACGCGGCTTGATAGATGCTGCTGAGGCGATGAGAGCTTGATATAGAAGGTGGTGGGATGGGAGTGAGTAATCAATAGAGAAAAAGATGTTCCGTCAATCATGTTTTGCGGAATGGGAATATGGGGGAGCTGAAAGGGGAGAAGTGATTGGCGTAGATTGAAATAGGGATGTAAATAACCTTGTGTTGATACCCCTGTTTTGTTTTGGCGGGATGGATTTAGTAGGACCGATCCTTGTTGTTTAGAGAAATAGAAAGGGAGCAACACCGTGTTATGTCTACGGAATATATAGATTCTAGTGTTGTAGAGGTCATAATATAGGGGATTCAGTTATATAGTTGAGACTATTTGAATAGATGAAGAGTATAATATAGTTGATACTACTAGCGTCTGGTAAGTGTCAGATGCTAGGCAGTCTGCCGAGATTCTATGGAGTCGCTGCCTATTTTCCTGAAACAAGCCAAGTACTGTCTATCCTTTACTAGTATTCGTATTGAACGGAACAAAGACGCATAGATCAATGGCAAATAGTGCTCACTCGCACCGTCTCTTAGGCCTCTAGTCGGGCTCGGCATCTTGGATTGTCCGTCTCGATGCATTCAATGCAACGCTATGAGAGCAACTACTTACACAAGATGTCAAGTATGTACTATTCCTCGCCTGTTTCCATTGCATCTACATCTACATATATATCCGTCGCTTATATACATCTACCAGATCTCCTCGCAATCCCTCCATTGACTGACTATTCTTTTCAGCCGCCTGCTTCATCATGATTATAGCTTCTTTTCTTGTCCCACTTATTCTGTCTAAACCGCCGAGAGTTGCGGCGTCGCCAAGATGATCATTTCCCACTTGGATCAGCCCTCGGATTCGCAGATTCTTAGCACGCAGATGATCACTTCCAGATGAAGCAGCCCGCAAAAACCAATTCATCTACCCAAGGAGGACGTGACGTGAGAAAAAAGGATGAAAATGAAACGGAAGTGCAAACGAAACAAAACATTGTCAGGGGGCGGAGAGACGGGGATTTTAGAGGATATAGGGGAGATGTCGTTGGGTTGAGCTGAGCTGAGTTGCCGAGCCTTTGCTGGATATAAATAAGATGAATGGCCGCTCACTCATTATGATGTCTATCATTGGGCTTTGTATCCATCTGCACCTCTTGAGTTGAGACTTGTAAAATAGCCTTCAATCTCAAATCATCATGCATATCCAGAGCTTGATCAAGCTTTATGCCACGGCGGTACTCGCTGCTTCGTCGTCTGCCCTCTCCGTGCCTCGATCTAGCTCCAGCTCTCTTGAATCCCGCCAGAATGGAGGACCACTCGTCTTTTGCCACTTCATGGTGCGTTTATACAATACAAATACAAGAAAGACAAGAGTCAACTAACACTGAATCACCAGATTGGCATCGTCGGCAACAGAGGCAGCGCCGCCGACTTCGACGCCGACATGAAAAACGCAAAAGCCGCCGGCATCGACGCCTTTGCGCTCAACATCGGCGTCGACTCGTACACCGACCAGCAGCTCGAGTACGCATACGAGTCGGCGGCCAACAACGGCATGAAGGTCTTCATCAGCTTCGACTTCAACTGGTACCACACCGACCAGGGCACGCAAGTCGGCCAGATGATTCAAAAGTACGGCTCCAAGCCCGCCCAGCTGCTCGTCGACGGCAAGATCTTCGCTTCGAGTTTTGCTGGTGATGGCGTGGATTCGAATGCTGTTCGTTCTGCGGCTGGGGGAAACATCTTTTGGGCTCCTAATTTCCATCCACAGCAGGGAACGAACCTGGGCGACGTTGACAGCGCCTTCAACTGGATGGCCTGGCCCAGTGATGGCAACAACAAAGCCCCCAAGCCCGGATCTAATGTTACTGTCCAGGATGGCGATAACACTTACACCAACGCCCTCGCCGGAAAGCCATATCTCGCCCCTGTATCCCCCTGGTTCTCGACTCACTTTGGAGCCGAAGTCCCTTACTCCAAGAACTGGGTGTTCCCCGGAGACTTCCTCTGGTTCGACCGCTGGACGCAGATCCTGCAGCTCAAGCCGCGCTTCGTCGAAATCATCACCTGGAACGACTACGGCGAGAGCCACTACGTCGGCCGCCTCGACAGCCCGCACGGCGACGACGGCAACTCCAAGTGGACGTACGGAATGCCGCACAACGGCTGGCTGGACATGGCCGAGCCCTTTATCGCAGCGTATAAACAGGGCTCGAGTGATCCGGCACCGCATATCACTGAAGACAAGATTGTTTACTGGTTCCGTCCTACGTTGTCGAGCATCAACTGCGATGCCACAGACACCACCATGGGCGACGCCGACAACTCCACCGGCAACTACTTCAAGGGCCGGCCCGACGGATACCAGACCTTACAAGATAAAGTCTTCATCGTCACGCTGCTCAAGGAAGCTGGTACTCTCGAGGTCACCGTCGGGGGTAACACGCAGACTTTCCAGGCCGCTGCGGGTGCAAACAAGTTCTCCGTCGACATGGCACCTGGTCCAATCTCGTTCAAGGTCAACGGCTTGTCTGGCGATGCGGGGATGCAGATCTTGGATCACTGTCCCTGTGGGATCTACAACTTTAACGCGTATGTGGGCACGATTCCTGCTGGTGTGCCGGATCAGCTGCAGCCTGCGGGTTATTCGAATATCATGAATGGCCTCAAGGTGTCGACGTGTGGTCCGACTGGGAATTAATTAAGAAGATAGTGATTAATGAGTTGATTTGTGTATATGTTGATATATCATGTATATACTACCTATTACTGTGTCCATATATAAGGGGGTTGAATACATATACAGGTGTAATACACAAGTGGCTGTATTAAACGAACAAGTCACCAGTGTGAGAAATCAAATGCTACCAATGGAGTGATTATTCTTCTTCACTCAACTATAGAGCATAATCATGGCCATCATATTCCTTAAAAGGCTGCACAAATGCTACTAAATAAGACGTTTTCCTAATATGATCAATAACTTACATGCCATCCCAATCCCGCGTATGCCTGCTTCGTGATATCAAAAAACTGAGCAACAAGCAAAAAAGACTCGCAATACCGGGCAGCACTTGCGCAAAATCGATATTCGCCGTCTTTCTCTTCTTCATCAGCTCTTCTTTTACATCATCCATCACATCATTCCCCTGAAGCGGCCCTCGCATGCTCTTCGTAAAACTCCAGAGTCAGTGCCGCCAAAAATCCCGGGATGCATCCCTTCTCCCTCACCCAAAACCCAATGTGATCCCCAATCTTGCGTGCAAACGCGCTCTTGGGCCCGCCGCCCACCTTCATCGTGCCCCTTTCACCGTCAAACACAATCGAGCTTTCGTGCTCGTCTGTTTGCGACGGGTAAAACGTGCTCTCTACTCGCATCTTGCCGTTGGGGATAAACGTCACCGTCCACCCCAGCGTCGAGAAGATGGCCTCCTTGAACTCTTGTGACTTGGAGCCCCAGACCTCCTTGAGCCGCCGCGCCGACTTTTGCGCACTCGCCGTCTCTGCCTTGGCCGCCGCGATTTCGCGCTCCATGGCCTTCAGCACCGACGTCGGGACTAGGGGGATCGCAGGGTCTGTCTGCTTCGATCGCAGCGTCGCCAGCAGCTCCTTGTTCTCCTTTTGCAGCGCCTCCAGCGTCGCCCGCTTGATTGCCTCATAGTCCGAGGTCGGGTTGGACCTCAGCGACAGCACGCGCGTCTTGGTCTGCTCCTTGGCCGCGGCGAGCTGCTCGCGACTGGTCGACAGGTCCTTTTCGAGCATGGCAACCTGCGTCTGCAGACTCGTCAGATCCTCCTGAAGCTTGCGATTCTTACGCGTAAGCTGGCCCATTTGCTCCTGGGCGACGTCGTCTTCCTCGCGGCTTCGTTTGCTCCCTGCTAATAACAGTTGTGGCGACGACGCTTGCTGTGACGAGACGTCCATGGATGAGAGCTCGCTATGCAGCTTCTGCACCTCCATCTTGTAATTGTCCACCATGTCCTCCAGCTCCTGGATCCGCGCCGCTCGCTTCTCGTCATAGTCGTCGGGCTGCATCGCGAGCTCCTCAGTGTCAAACGCCTTGAGCTGTGCGCGCAAGTATTCGACTTCTTTCAAGGCCAAGGCACGCTGGCGATCCAGACGCATGCGCACCTTGTCGGTATTGGCGGCCTGCGCAGACGTCGTAGCATTCTCGACTTGGCTCCGTAGCTGAGCCTTTTCTTCCTCCAAGGCTTGAATCTGCCCCTGCTGCGCTGCAACTTCGGCACGGACAGCTCCAAGCTGCTCGACGTAAGAGGCACTCGTCAGCCGCTCTTGGACGAGCGCCCGCGCAATCTCTTCGGGAGAGTCGAACTCGGCCTGGCCTGTTTCCGACACATTCTCGAGATAGGCCGACCACGATAGACGCTCGTCTTCCAGTCGCTGCCGCTGTATCCTGGCCTCTGCCAGCTCCGCCTCTAGCCTCTCCGCAGCCTCGACCTTGCGCAACAGCGTCCTCTTTTCCTCCTCGACAATCTCCACAGCCTTGTTGACGGCTCGGAGTCGTTTCAGCTCGGCAAGCTGGTCGCGATTTGTAGCCTCGAGGGCACGAATGTGCGAAACCTGTTCTGACAGCTCCCTCTTGATGACTTCCATGGTCTCTGCATCGCCGCTTTGCGCCTTGAGCCGCAACACGTCTGCCTCTAGCCTGCCAATCACGCTGTCCTTTTCCAGAATCTGCTCTTGGTACTGCTGCAGCGCCGACTCCCGTGCCTCGGCCTCTTGCCTCATCTCCTGTATTGAGCTGTTTGCCGCAGCGATTTGCATCTGCAAGTCGTTGGCTTTCTTGTCTGCTCTTCTTGCGGCTTCGTCTTTGGCGTTGGTGAGGTCCTCCACTTGCTCCTGCGCAAGACGGGCTTCGTCCTCGGCGGCTCGAACTTTGGACTCGAGCAGTCGCTTGTCGTTTTCCGCCGCCTCCTTTAGCTCCTCCATTTCCCGCCTGATCGCCTCCACCTTGGTGTCCGCCTTGGCCTTTTCTGCTTCGGCCGATTGGCGTTGCTGGGCCTCTTCCTGTTCTCGCCGTCGGGCTTGCTCCATCTTGTTGCTTTGCTGAGACAGCGCAATGTCCTTTTCTTGCTCGGCAGTCTGTAGGCGGTATTGCAAGGTTCCAATCTCGGCCTTGAGGGCCTCGATCTCTCTGTGAAGCTTTTCATGTCCGTCTGTGCTGGGCGGCACTAGATTTTCTTTTGATCCCGAGCTCTTGAGCGAGCCTCGAACTGATGCAGCCGCATTGCTTTGCCTTGATGCCGGTCTGGACGTGCTTGATTCTGCGGTTTGGATGGTGGGAATGGGCTGAGTTGCTCGAAAAGACGCTATCTAAGCACAAGTAACGAATCATTAGCATATCAAGCATCAAACATCGAGCATCAAACATCAAAGACCCTCGCCGCTGTTGTCGACATACCCTTGAATCACGGAGTGACAGATTTGGCCGTGGCAGGCTGGAGCTGCTTGCGGTTCTTAATCTGCTGGTCGATCGAGAATTTGGCCGACCGGCAGGGCCTCCCGCTTCCTGCGTAGCGCGGCCGCGCATCTCGACTGGCTTTGGCCTTGAAAATGCTGATAACGGCTGTTGTTGACCTTTTTTTGTCTTTTGCGAAACGCGCAGAAGCGCGTCTGAGTGTATGCAGTATGGGTGGTCACGTGATGTTGCAAGCTTCCGGGTAGGCGATTGTAGCAGAGGGGAGAGGTTCGAGAAGAAGTGGTGGATGGGAGAGCGGATATGACGCTGCAATTGAAAAGAAAACTTCTGAAAAATATTTTCTCTCTAGTAAGAAGAGGTTCGACGTGCCGATTGGCATTTTAGCTGATGAGTGTCACAAATATGAACAAACTCGAGTTTGATGCAAATGTGTAAGCTTTAATATTGTATATCATGGTGGTACAATAGGTACATCGAAGAGTCGTTTCCTGTTGGAAGAGGATACGATCCAGCAATCAATCAGAAAAATAAAACAGACTATTCTCAGTATTTTAATTGATATAGTAAAAGCCTATAGAGCCTACAGATATTTGATTGACTTGCTCAAAGCACCGAGTTCCTGTAGATGTACCTACTATACAGCGAGGTACAGAGAACAGGTACAACAGCTTGGCTCAGTCATCAGATAAGATCTGCGTCAGCCAATCGGCACTCGGTCCATCGTCTGGGTCGGTGCTCCGGACCAGCAGCTCGAATCATGGAACGTCCAAATATTCCCGCTCTTCTTGTAGAAAGGTGGCAATTATTATGAGGCATATATATATATATATAAAAGGCACAATTGCAGCCATTGGCATTGGATGAAATGGAATTTAAAGAAGAGATTCAAGTGCAAGTACAAGTACAAGTCCCCCCAGCACCTAAAACCTGCTACATCTTGTACCTGGTTCTCCCCCTTGCCAATGACGCAGCTCCAGGCCTGCCCGTGACCCACCCGCAGAACAAGATCCAACCTTAGTGGGAAGCTCTGCCAGCTCCCTTCGATCTTCTCATCCCACCATTCCATCCTCAGCCAAAACACCACAAAACCAGCTGGATATGCGGCTGTCGAATTGCTTCAACCAATTCCGCATTAATACCAATTAGGCCTCGAATATCCAGTACATGGATTGCACCGCTTGAGCGTCTTCTCGTGGCCTTTGCCGCTGCTCCCGTATCCGCGAATAGCCCTCCCTAGCTCAAACTCGAATCAGATCAGCTCAGCTCCAAAGATTGAATCGGCTCGCCTTTTTCCTTTCGCAATGGTCGCCCTTGGACGAAGCATCGGGGTACATAGAAGACATCCACAGTGCTGACCTATGACGAGAGTATCTTTACTGACATGAGATATCTCGCAGGCAAGGAGCTCTCTGGCAACGACTACGGCGCCTCGGCTATCGTCGCTATTCCTCTCACCCAGTTCCAACGCTCGATCCGGCTACAAACGACTGTCATCTCACTCCTCCTCTTTGAATCTACAGCCGTCAACATCGTCTCTCTCGTCTCAGCAGCGATGGTCTTCCAACTCGACATCTTCCTCGCAGAACCGGCAGGCAGATAGCCCCAGTGGCGATCAGGCATCGTCGGCATCCACGACCCAATCATCTGCACCGACATCTACATCTTCAGCGTCATCGTCATCGGCATCATCGGCGTCAAGCCGTCGCAAAGAATCCGCTGGAGGCAAGTTCAACCTATATGGCGATGAGTGGGAGGATACGGTGGACTTTGCCATTCAACGCTTCGATGAGCTCCCCCATCGTCTCTTTGGTGTTAATCAACACATGATCATCAATTATGAGCTCAAAGAGGCCCTGCGTATGATGCTGCGTCAGTTCAACGCGCCAATTGTCTACTGTTTTGCCTATGGTTCGGGCGTCTTTCCCCAGGAAAAGGCCGGTCGCAGCGTCAGCGAAGCCGAGTTTCGAGCCGTCCACCCCAAGCCCCCCGAGGCCCTGGTCAAGGCCCAAAAGGGCTCCCCCAAGATGATTGATTTCATTTTCGGAGTCACGCATACAGAGCACTGGCACTCCATCAACATGAAGCAACATCGAGATCACTACTCAGGAGTCGCATCGCTTGGCTCGGGATTTGTCTCAAGAGTCCAGGGCTGGGGTGCGGGCGTTTACTTCAACCCCTACATCGAGATGAACGGCATGCTGATCAAGTACGGTGTTACGAGCATCGACAACCTGGTGAGGGACCTGTCCACCTGGGATAACTTGTATTTGGCGGGGCGCCTCCAGAAGCCTGTCAAGATTCTGCGAGACCATCCCCAAGTCCGTCTGGCCAACCAGATTAACCTCATCGCCGCTGTTCGAACTGCTCTTCTCCTTCTGCCGCCCAACTTCACAGAGGCCGATTTGTACAGCACAATTGCTGGCCTCAGCTACCTCGGTGATCCAAGAATGGCTCTTCCCACCGAGAATAAGAGCAAGGTGGCCAACATAGTCTCCCACAACATGGTTCATTTCCGCCGACTCTATGCTCCGCTAATCAGGACACTTCCCAATGTGGCGTTTGTCGACCCGGTCCGGCTGGACGACGAGAACTGGATCTTGGACCCCGAAGCCAACACGAGGCTGCAGCAGGACATGGATTTGGTTAAGCGAGGAAACATGGTTAGGCGCTTGCCAGGAAGCTTCAGGTCTCGGCTCTACTTCCAGTATCGCAAGAAGTTTGGCATTCCCCAAGACGAGTTCAAGGCCATGATGCAGGCAACATCTGACTCTGATGGAACTGTAAAGCGGCGCCAAGCGGGCGAATTTGAGAAACGGATTGCCGCAGACGACCCCGAACAGCTACAGCGCATCACTCGCCAGGTCATTAAGCAGACGGTCAACTGGCCGAGCACTTCGCAGAGCATCAAGGGCTTGCTGATGGGCGGCTTTAAGAGATCATGGCGGTACTTGGGCGAAAAGATTTCCAAGTGGAAAAAGGGCAAATCCGAAAAGGCCCCTGGAGTAAAACCAGAAAAATCAAATGCAAGTCAAGAGACCGAAAAGTCACGCAAGAAGGAAGAGTGAGGTCGGGGCGAGGGCCATCTCCACCGTGATGGTACTCTGAATCTCGTCTAAACTTGTCATTGAGTGGTGAACGAGAGTTCTCTGTCAAACTTTGAAACACTTTCCTTAATTTTCTTGTTATGATGTATGTATCTTCGCATTGAGCACATAGAACTAGAGCTGAGGGGAGCGATGGGGAACGGCGAGCGAGAAGCGCACGATTTTGTACGGATTATGAGCGAAATGGCTAGGATCACAGAACGACACGCTGTGTAAAAAAAGAGAAAGGAGGCGGAAATGGGAGAAGAAAAGAAAACGAAAAAAGCATGTGGGCATTATGGCCTAGGGATGATGACACGAGAACTTGTAGCAATAGGAACACGGACAGGATAGATGGGCAACACGAAGCGGGCGGGTTTGAAGGATTGGTACGCGGCGTTGATGATGGATGAAGCGAGAGCTATTGAGAGAAAAGCGGCCATGCGGAGTTACTGTAGTATATAATTGATTTGACTTGTCAATAACTGTTTCAGTTATTACGTGTTATAATAAGTTGAAGACGGAACAGTGGACAAGCTCATGAGGGAAAAGATTAAACAGCATCTATCATTCTATACCGGCCTCCTCTATAGTCTATCATACAGGGTCAACATTGGATGCCATATCCAAACTCCGTCCTCACTCCAGCTTTTGGAATCCCAGAGTCTCCCAGTCCTTCAACACCTTGTCCTTAACCTCCTGCGGATAAGAATTCTTAAAATCGGCAGCCTCCCAATCCTTACCAGTCGTATACTCCACCGGAAGCAACGCATCACTCACAACTTTACCCCCCTTGTTCGCATCCGCATTACCATGTCCCATATACGGAATAAGCAAGAACCCGCGAACATCCTCGAAAAACACCTCGTCAGTTCCGGGGCGGCAGCGCGTCACAAAGGCCCACATGACGTCCTTGTCGTCGTACACGTCGATGTCGTCGCCCACGAGGATGAGGCGGTGGATGGTGAAGCCGGGCTTGGAGCCGAAGACGAGGTTGCCGACTTGTTGGGAGAAGGCCTTTGAGGTGGTCTTTAGGGCGCGGAGGCGGGATGTGTCGACGCGGAGGGCGACCCAGGTTGCTTGGCCGACGAAAGGGGCGAATGCGTCGGTGATGGGGAGGCCGGCGTTTTGGCAGAGCTGACGGATTTCGGCGGCGGCGAGGACTCCGATCATGGTTTGCTTTTTGGATGAAGATGGTTAGCTTCTGTGGCAAGTTGCTGTGTGAAAAGGGGGGAGAGTAAAGGGGGTGAAGAGAGCAAGAGAGAGAGAGAGAGAGAGAGAGAGAGAGAGAGAGAGAGAGAGAGAGAGAGAGAGACACTTACAGTCTCGTCTGTTAGACGACCGCACGCAGACATGGGCAGGATCGCATTGTTGCGGTACGTAATCTTGTTGACCGTGTACCTAGGACCCGGATGGCTCTCTCCGGGATACGTGTAGCCGTGCATCTCGCCAAAAGGGCCTTCGGGCTGCCTCTCCGTAGTGGACATTGTGCCCTCAAGAACGATCTCCGCATTGGCCGGAACCATGAGGTCGTTGGTGTCACACTTGACTAGCTTGATGGGCTCTCCCGCAATGGCTCCCACATATCCAGCCTCACTCACTCCGTCGGGGATGGGCATCGAAGAAGCCATGATGGCGGTGGGAGGGACGCCGAATGCAAGGGCCCAGGGGATCTCCGTCACGCCCTCCTTCTCCCACAAGTCGTGGATCTGCCTGATGTGCTGAGGACTGATGACGAGGCCGGCGAGAGTTCGTTTGCCGGAGACCATGGCTCGGGCAATGGACCAGTTAGTCCAGCTGCCGTCGGGAGAGCGCAGAATGTGCATGCCAAAGGTTTGGATGTATTTCCCACCGTCGGACTGGTGAACCATTGGCACGGGAAGTTTGGTCAGATCAATGTCGTCTCCCTCGATGGAGTTTTCCTTGATAGGACCGGTGGGAACGACGACTGGTTCAATGGGCTTGAGGCTGCTCGCGGAAAGCATCTTGTCGATGATTTCACGCATGCTGGCGGTTGGGGGGAGGGCCATGTGGCGAGCTAGACGGCCGTATTTCTCGCTGGGGGATTTGCGGAGGGAGGCTGGAGCTCCGAGGATGCGCCAGAGACCATCTTTGGCTCCGATGACGTTGTTGAAGAGAGGTGCCTTGTCGTCGGTTTCGCAGACGAGGCGGGTGATTGCTGCGGCCTCGAGGTTTGGGTCGATGGGGGTGTCGATGTCGATGAGGTCGTTGTCTTGGCGGAGGGCATTGACGAAGGAGCGGAAGCTTAGATGAGGGGGGTCGGGATCCGAGGCTTCACGTAGGGCGGTTTGAGACATGATGAGTGTGTAAAAGGGGTTGATTGTTACTGTAGATGTGATCAATGATCAAACGTTGATTGATTGGTTGGCTGGTTGATTGATTAGTTGTTATTGGTTGATTAATTGGTTGACTGACTGACTGACTGACTGATTGACCAAAATTGATTGATTGGTAAATTGATTGACTGATTGAATGAAGATGCTATTTGATGTTGTGCTATTTGTTGGTGGTGTCGTCTCTGGTGGTTGCTGCCATGGCCATATATACTCGAACATCTTGATGAACTTGTGGAAATTCCGGAAACCTTCGGAATACAGTTCTTTCAATCAGGAGATTAATGACGTCTAGTTTTTGCTAAAATTCTGCTCTCGATTCCGCCGCGTATTTCGCTTCGCCCAAATATACATCATTCTGTGATGCCGTGATGCTCTGCCGTGGTGTCTTGCCGACTAACATGGAGCTGAAATACTCCGAGCCTCCGAGATTTCCGCCACGCGCTTTTACATAAGGCAACATGAACTAGCAGCTTACTTCGGATCCTCGGACCATTGCCATCATCCTCAACCTCTCAACTTCATCGCAGTTAATCAAAGCCGCAAATGGATCTCCAGCAAAAAGAAATCGACCGAGTTCTGTATCTCCGTCGTATCTCGCAGGCTCGGTCCTGCTATCCGTGTCGCCAGCGCAAGGTCAAGTGCGATCATAGCCAGCCTTGCCAGACATGCCGGAAACGAGGCCATCCCGAGATCTGCTCGTACAATGTGGGCACTCCCGAGAAGAAGCGCGGGCGGCGTGCCAAAGCAGCGGTTGTAAGCTCAGCGTCTCAGAGAGCTGCTCAAAGAAGGGAATCTGAGCCCGAGCCCGAGCCCGAGCTAGAGCCTGGGCTTGAGCCACCACGACGGAATGATGATGCCGGTGCTGATGGTCATGAGTCTGAGCCTTCTCTCACTCATACGCCGTCTTCTCTTGCTACATCACAGACGTCAAACTCGATATTATTTACGAGATCTGCAGACCCTGCGGCTGCTAGTTGTCATCCGCCCCGTAAAGAGCTCTATCAAGGAGGTAGCTCCGTGCTCACCATGTTGCACGGCTCAACCGACTCTCCCGCTGTAGAGATGAGGCGCAAGGCTGGACCAGTCCTTGGCTTACACAATACCCTCGAGTTCTATCCTTTTATGAAACTCAAGACATGGCAGGAGAGATGGGTGGCGTTGCTGAAGGTGATTCCACAGAAACAAGAAGTGTTACGGTACGGCCATCATGCATTGCTTCAAGTCCATCGATACCATGTCGTATTTACAAACATGGTGCTGTCTTGCTGACCATTATCCTCTCGCTGTTAGATATTTCCCCTCACATGGAGCCACGATATATCCCCTGAACCCTGTCATGCTGGATCCTGACGATCTAGAGTCTGCTTTCTGCGAGTATCTCTCCGCCCTGGAAGCAGGTGAACTTCGTAGTCCCGACGTGCCATCTTCGAAATGGGTCTGCAAAGCCTACATATCTAGAATTGCTTTGCTTCTGGCCGCACTTGCTACTAGCGCCCATTACTCGGTGATGCAATCTCCGAAGAAGCGGTCGGAGCATTGCCTTGACTTTGGTAAGAAACATGGCTCGGTCTTATCACTTCCCATCGGCGTTTGGAGTATACCTGGCTAATCTGGTGTGCCTCTGATAGTACAACGCGCATTTGACGCTCTGCGTCTGGCCAATTATGTCCTGCATCCATCAATCGATGGGGTCCATACCTTGCTCATAATCGGAACTGTTCTCCAAGATGTCGGACAGTCGGATGGTGCGTGGGTCATGATGGGCACTACAGTCCGGGCAGCGCAGGCTTTGGGCCTGCATACGCAGAGTGCGCCCCAACAGTCTGATGACGGTGCAAAGAAGAAACAGGCTCTTTGGTATGTCTATACTTTTGCTTGCTAACTCGATTATAAAACACAAATTGACACTTTGAAGGGACGCCATTTGCAGACAGGACTGCTTGCTTAGCCTGTGCCATGGCCGGCCAAACATTACATCCAAGCAATCCTTTGCGACAGAAAACATTCTTGAAGACCCTAATCAACCACTAGAATTTTCGGAGATGATGTGTAGCATTGTCTCAGTAACCTCCAGCCTTTTGGAACTAAACCAGCCAAGTTGTGAGGCATCAATGAAGCTGCTGGCCGAGTTGGACGGATACCGATCACGAGCTGCACCCTATCTACAGTGCCGAGACAAATGCACAAACATCCAGCAGCGCTACGAGAGCCTCACCATAGAGATTCAGCTGTTCTTTGTAGTCTCAGTTTTGTGCCGTCCCGCACTAACAAAATCTGCTCTTACCGAGAATGAGCCTGACGTTGTTCGAGCTCTCAGGGCTCAGGCCAAAGAGAGCTTGATGAGTACGGCAAAGGCATTCATTGATTTTCAGGCAGTAAGTATTATTCCCATTCGGACTTGGTCTTTGATCCATTCAGTCCTGGGTGCCACCATTCTACTCTGTCTGTGGGAAGAAACGCGGTGTGACCAGGAGAGTCGAGACGTGCTGCAGCGAGTCATGGAAATCTTCTCCCGCGCAGCCCAGGCAGACGACGAGACTGGCATGATGGTTGATGCGTCGGGAAACAACAATTGGCTGTCTATGAATCATACCAGGGCACTGGTGGCTCTACAAAACGCCATACAGAAAGCTCCATGTGGCTCGTCATCTCCTGAACGACAAGAGGCAGACAACGTAGTGCAGCAGAATCAGTCATTGCCGAGAGGGCAGGACGCAGCTCCGATAGATCCGATGATGGAGACTGTGATGGGTTACAACTTTACTGCCATGCTGGGCGAGAGGTACGCTTATTGATATTGAAGCGGTATTGAGGGAGAGAGAGTTTTCTTTACTAATTCCTCCGTGTTAGTGGGTCAATGAACGAATACATGTATCCCTGGGACACGTCGGGCCTGTCGCCTCTGATGTATCTCGACTCGATTATGAAAGGTGAGCATCTTCCGGCCAGGGTAGTTAATGCATGAGGCTGACTGAGATGATATAGCGCCATATGAGTTCGTGGATGAATTCTGAAAAGGCCATCGTCTTGTAAAACTAGTTGTTATTGGGTATAAACTCTCGTATAATCGTAATGCCATGGAAACTGTTTGCGCGGCGGACAGAATTTCTCTCAACGCCCTGGGATACTCCTATTCAAATATGTAACTCCGACGACTTGGTAACATAATGTCGTAAAATCGGAGATAAACTGGTGAAAACTTAATGCTTCATAGTTCCAAAGTCTGTAAAAGTGGTGATATAATGACGCTGATTTCACAAGTTGGTCCCCCTGAATTCGGCGCCTCGGCAGCTCGGAGTGTGATGTTTTACTTCGCGCAGCTTTGCTCGGTCGTATGAGGTCACTCAACTACCGGATCTGCATTAAGCTGCAGATTCTTCGGAAATTTATTGGATGACAGAATGTTCCGATTCCGAATTGAGGATGGATATGTATAAAGATGATTGATTGTAGCCCTTGGTCTGGATTGTGTATCACAGCAGCAATTTTCAATACAACTCGACTCAACTCACAAACACTTCTACTCAACTCAACTCAAACCAATTCACAAACAATCAACTTGAATCAAATCAATTTACAAGCACTTTAACTCAGTTCGACTCAACCCACAAGGACTTCCTCCTCTTCGTACACAAAGTTACAAACCCAATCTCATATACACTATCTGACCTTTAAATCACAAAGGCTTCAAATACACAAACATAACTTCTTCATCATGTCTCCTTCTCTTACAGTACCCGATAATGCCAACTCTGACATTTCCCACAACATCTCCCGCTCTCAAACTCGCCGCAAGCGCATCATCGTCGCCATGACAGGCGCCACAGGCACAATCCTAGGCATCAAGCTCCTCATCGCCCTCCGCCGACTAAACGTCGAAACACACCTTGTCATGAGCAAATGGGCCGAAGCAACACTCAAATACGAAACCGACTACCACGCGTCCAACGTGCGTGCCCTCGCAGACCACACCTACAACATCAACGACATGGCAGCCCCCATCGCCAGCGGCTCGTTCCGCGTCGACGGCATGATTGTCGTGCCCTGCAGCATGAAGACGCTGGCATCTATCTCTACAGGCCTGTGCGACGACCTGATTTCGCGGGCGGCGGACGTGATTCTCAAGGAGCGCAGGAGGTTGGTTCTGGTGGCGAGGGAGACGCCGCTGAGCGAGATTCACCTGCGCAACATGCTAGACGTGACGAGGACGGGGGCCATCATTTTCCCTCCTGTGCCGGCGTATTATATCAAGCCTTCGTCGGTGGAGGATTTGGTGGACCAGAGTGTGGGGAGGATGTTGGATTTATTCGATTTGGATACGGAGGACTTTGAGAGGTGGAATGGATGGAACAAGGATAAGCAGTAATTACTTATGGTATTTTGGTGTTTTTAGACTTGGTGGTTTCTGTATAATTTGTTGATAGAGGGATAGGTATAAAGGGATATTACATATGGAGTAGACAGCGATGATTTATTGATAGAGATACAATTTTGAGACATTGAGATCAACAGTATTCGAATAGAGGAGCGTTGAGCATTGACCTCCAGTGAGCTAGCAATTCCGTTAGATTCTTTCACATTCTGGTTCATAAGATGAGCAATGGATGGCCCCTTTATTACTCAAGCAACGTTATGACTCAGCCAAAGACAAGGTATGTGCACACCTTGGCGTATAAATGAAGCGAGTGAGATACTTGTCTTTTTTCTCTTAATCCGCCTTCATCCTCTCTTCATGTTAACCAAGTATCCCAATCCACTCGTGTGCCATTTTAATAGCCATTGCCAGCCATGCATATACCTCTCAGGCTTTCCGTCGACATCTTCATGTTGGCTCTCGGCGCCGCCCTCAGCTACATGATCGGAGCGAAAAACGGCCAGGTAATCCACCAAGCCTTTGCCATAGGAGCCGTCGTGTTCGTTAGGCTGTGGGAGCGACGAAAACAGCAATCAGCAGCGCAGAAGGCAGAGCGACGCGAGAAGCGGCGACAACGGCGGCTGCGGCGGGATGAGCGAGAGAAAGTGGGAGCTGAGCGGCGCGCCAATGAGGAGAAACGACGACGCGCTGGAGAGGAGAGGGAACCCGTCGAGGAGGATCACGAACATCACGAGGGGTCTGGAACAGTGCATGCATGATCTGTGAGAGAATATTAGAAGCATCCCTCTTTGTCGCGGTCCTGCAGCTAACAGCCTTTGCTAGTGGCTTGGATTTTGTGAACTCGTTAGATGAGAATCCCTGGCGTTTCAGTCAAGAAAGAACCGTGCGATATTGAGGTCTTTTTGCGTCTTCTAGCCGCAGATTTCGGTGAGAAATTTTGCTGCAAATCTCTCCGCTAGCTCAAGGCAGCCTGATGATCTTCAACGCCTGATGGACGATTGGTGAGGCTTTTGCATGTTCTTTTCCTCGTGACGCGAGGCCAATGGGATGCGATTCGTTCAAGCTTTGGTTGGTAGGGCGGGCAGTGGATGGCAGGCTCCCACGTATTACAGCAGCTTGCATGTACCAAGTTCGACACTCTGCTGGAGGTGATTAATGCTCGCCTATGCACGTATTGATACATCCAAGCTGGATTCAACGAAGCCGCAGGTAAAGGCCGTTTGCGCATTTAAACACCCGACATCTTCACCCATTTCTGAAGCTGACCAGCTTATCATCTTCATCCCAAAAGCCAGTCGTCACCCCAGGTTTCTTGCTCACAGGCTGTGGTTCCACTCGTGGCTCAAATAGTGATACTAGTTCCAGTCGAGGACCCTTGCGGTCTCCCAGAACTTGGTTCGACATAGCAAACTTGTACGACTTTGTTGGTACATAGACCCCATGGCCGGCCCCGCCATTCCAATCTTATTCGCTGTTGAAAGTGTCATCTCTTCCATACGTGACGCAAAGAGACAGGAGGAGCGAGAGCGCGAGCTTCGACAGCAAGCTGAGCAAGCTGAGCAGCGCGCTGAGGAGGAAAGGCAAAGCGCTGAGGAGGAAAAGCAGCGAGTCGAGGAGGAGAGACGGCGTGCTGAGGAAGAAAGGCAACGTGCCGAAAGGGAAAGGCAAAGCGCTGAGGAGGAAAGGCAACGTGCTGAGGAGGAAAGGCAAAGCGCTGAGGAGGAAAGGCAACGTGCTGAGGAGAAAAGGCAACGTGCTGAGGAGAAAAGGCAACGTGCTGAGGAGAAAAGGCAACGTGCTGAGGAGGAAAGGCAACGTGCCGAAAAGGAGCGTCAGGATCGCAAGGCCCTGGAACAGCACATGCGTGACCTGTAAGAGATGCAACCCCCTCGGATGATCAGTTGTGCCTAAACAGCTAACACTTGAACTTGTGCTTTGTCAGTGGCATAGATCCAGCCGATCCTAACATCTCACCCGAGGACATTGAAGAGGCCAAACGCGACATCAACTATGACCCTGACCCGAATACCGTCAACATCGCCGTCGCGGGCAATGCCAACGCGGGCAAATCATCACTTCTCAACGCAATTCGAAATCTGAGCAACGACAGCCCTGACTGGGCTCCCACCGGTGGCTCAGAGGTGACGAGGCAACGACAACGTTACCCTGATCCGGCACACAACTGCGTGTGGTATGATCTTTCAAGAGTTAGAACACAGAGCGTGACTGCGTTTGATTACTACTACAGGCAGAAGCTATTTGCCTATGACAAGATCGTTCTGGTGCACGAAACTACGCTTACCGAGGTGAGTCTTACCGTGCCGATGCTGGCGTCGAATAGACAAAAGAGAAGAGTGTTTGTGATTAATGTTTTTTGCCCAGTCCGACATTCGTCTTCTGCAGGTCTGCGAGCACTTCAAGCAGCACTGCATCGTAGTGAGGACAAAGTCCGACATGCACATCTTCAACTACATGAAAGAGAGACGCACTCCACGGCGCACTCCGCAGCAGGCCAGAGAAGACTTCCTCAGTGATGTGCGCCAGGATGTTGCTCGCTTTAGGGAACAGGCCGAGGCGTCACGGGCCAGGTTTGTGCCCAAGTTTGACGATCTTGTCGTCTCGACGGCGGGAGTTGAGGCTTTTGTTCAGGGGGAGAGCTCGGGTGACATGGTGGATGAGGCTCGTTTCTTTAGGGAATTGGAGCGACGAGATGCTCCTCTAGGTAGTTAGAGTCGAGAAACTCGTCAAGTAAACGATGGTAGCTAGTGTTTCAATAATGAAGGGCATATGGCATTAATGTCTTCGACCTGATAAACGGCCAATTACATGAAGATGAGCAGGAAAAAAAAAAAGACATGTTGGATCACTAACAACATGCAAGTGATGATACGTAGAAACAGCAAAAAAAGAAGAGCGACAAGAACAGGATTCGAACCTGTGCGGCCGAAGCCATATGATTTCGAGTCATACCCATTAACCACTCTGGCACCTTGCCTTGTTTGTTGAAAGCGTATGTGTTAGTTTACTCTATATTACCAACTAGCACAACATGCTCGCTGCGTCATTACGTAATCATATTAGCTCCTTAGACTCTCTTGAGCCATGATCAGTTCCGCGTTTTCACTTCCATCATCTCGAAAACACAATCACCATATCTATGCGTACCTTGTTCAAGTCCAATTTGGGCTGTATACCTAAATAGGCAACTAAACCATTTACTAGGTAGTTACTAATACATATTTTTGCGCTTTTGACATCATACATATGCATCATGGCCGAATCGGAACAGATGCAATTTAACGCCTCATTTTCGTGGATCAAGTATAGACTGCCCATGTGCCTAATCAGAGCCTGATGAAGCAGGGAGCTAATAGTCTGTGCCCGATCAATGCATGCATTCTGTACGACTCTAAATGGATCAATATTGTTCCCTGTTCGCTTCCTTCAAGGCTGTAATAATATTGAGTTATGCTCTAGGCATCCACTTGTGCCATGATAATACAGGCGGTTAACCGTTTCACTCATGGCACCCCGTATAAGCTTTGCAGGCCTCGGCCTCAACATGATACGAAGCACACAAGATGCACAAACTACGGCAAACGACTTTCGCGACCAGTGGACAAACCCCAGCGACATCTTCTCGCTGCTACTCCTCGTCGGTGGCGACGTGATTCAAAAGGCACTCGCACAGTTCACCTTGAATCGCTTCCGGCCCATGGCCTTTTCTTTTGGCTGGGTTGCATACGCCTTTAGCCATCTGCTATTTGCTGTGGGGAACCTCAAATCTCTCCCGGACCCAGATTGTCCTTGCACAATCACCAGAGCTAGTTCAATGCCCACTACCAGCGCCAATCAATCATGGCTTCTGGGGAGGCTGGTTCGAAACCACGAGTACTGGAGCGTTCCCTTAATCAGATATGCCCTAAAATTAGGCAGAATTTCAGACCAAGACGCCTCAAGATATGTCATCATGGAACCTCATGCTGAGCCTCGTATAAAGGGCCTTCAGGTCTTCATATACAAATTTGTTCAAAGCTCTCCAACCAATCGATCTCTGAGCAAGGACTGGCCATGGTTCTCTGGCCTCATCACTACTATCATCCAACTAGGTATTGCTGCAATTCCGGCAGGCCTTTACGGCGAATGGGAAATACTGCTTATCACTGCTGGAGGTACCGCATTGGCCTATGCGACGGCGCATTTTTCGGGATATAGCCCGTTCCTTAGGCCTCGTGCGTTAAGCCGCCGCGCTGTATTTACCTTGACCGAAGGCAACGGATCTAGAACTGCAATTGTTTTCATCAAAGATACGGGTATCGGTGTTGACCTAGAACGCCTTACTAGGGTTGAGCTTACAGAAGGCAGTCAGATTCTGAGGATAGCGGCGGCTTCTGTGCAACTAGTCTTCTGGGTCGCTCTTCTCATCACGGTATCTGGCCTCAAGACTCATACCTGGTTCATGGTTGCCGTCGGCGCGCTAGGAATGATGCAGAATCTCGTCTTAGCAGGAGCACCTCGCACGCCTGAAGCTTTAGGCATACCTGTCCAACTTGAACAAATTGTGGCATCACCCAATGCTATGGATACTCTGCTTGAACTTGAGGCCAAGGTTCCTTATGCAGGCAAAGCCTTGCTGCCCATATATTTCCCTGGTAGACTACGGGAACATGGGATAGAGAAATGGGAAGCATTAGAGAGGGAGCATGAAAGAGCCGCTTTCATATCATGACCGCGATTAGATGGGCCTTAGAATCCGTACCATGGGATAAGCGCAGATTAATATAGTAATAAGAAGAAAAAGGCGATCATGAAACTATTGGGGAGCACTTACACGCTCACTGAATTAGCCCTAGCGATCACAAATTATTTGCAAGCATTGCCCGAACTTTCATTACTATAGAAGCGAATCAACTATGGCAATTTACTTCTTTGCGCTCGCTAGGTCAGTTAGATGACCGATGGTTAATACACCACAGTGTTTGCAATACATCTAGATAAAATCCAAATATCTCTCTATTGCCTTGCTATGGTTTAGTAGAGCAATGCCGATTTACCGATTTAAACTCTTGTCTTTGTATTCGCTAGCTAGAACTAGTTACGGCGATGGATGGCTACAGTGTACGGAGTGCCCGGACTGTATATGGTTGTTCCCGATGCTTCCGCTCAACTACACATGTAAGATCTTTTATTCCCGCTGCTATTTCTCTTCCAACAACAAATATAAAAGGAAAATAAGAACCATCTTTTATTCTAGTTTGTATTATTATCCTTTTAATTAATTTTAAACCATGAAGAACCCGAAATCACCACAAGGCAAAGTACATCAATTTCTGCCCGTTGATCAATGGGACGATGATGGACAATTCCTTCCCATACCACGCTCAGTTCGATCTCGTCCAGCGGTTGTTCTTATGAAATCTAAGAAATATGACGACTGCGTATACGTCGCAAGTGTAAGACCGCAAATACCTATACCAATGGAGCACCATTCAAGGCATCTAACACCATAGTAATAGGTAACAGAGGATATACACCCCAGTGTTTCCCAGGGGTGGTATGTTCCAATTGCGCCAGTGCCCAAAGACTACTTTACAGATATGCAGCTGCACATGTGCAATCATCTACAGATGGAATCCACTCTACTATCTCAGTCGTACTTACGTACGGATACGGTCTACGAAGTCCCGCTACGGGCTTTGGAAAGAAAATACGACGATTATGGCATGCCTTTGGAGCTTGAGCAGGAGTCTTATGATCAGCTGCGCACATTTTTGGTTGAACCAGACCGGGGCTTGAATGTGAGAACCATTGTACCCCCGGATGTAATGAAAGAGAGACCCGAGAGCATTGCAAAGAGGCAATCAATAAGTTGAACGACTATCGCACAAAGTTACGTTAATGATTAGATGAAATGAAAAATTGTTAAAGCACCGTCAAGTTCAAAAAGACGTTGAAAGCCAGTCAGAAGCCTCGTCGTCGTCAAGACCTACAAGCAGTCGCACAGAGTGATGAGCGATATTGAGAAACTAGATATATAATTCTGTCCTTATGAGTTGATGAAACAACGGAGGATACCTATCATGTTTAACAAGTATTGAACCAAGCTATGCCAATGAGTACACGACATGAGCATGACACGACACTCCATCAACACCCATCTCAGCTCCAATTATCCAACGTCTACCCAGACTCAGAAGAACTCAACAGCAAGGAGTCCAAAGCGTCTGACCTCCGTTCCATCAAAGAGCATGTCGGATGAAAAAGTATTTCTACTATCATCAGATGCACGATCGCCATTCTGATCATCACGATGCTCGCCATTGCTATTTCCGTTTTCGCTGTGGTTGCCGTCCTTAGGGCTCCCATTGTTTGAATAGTCATTCGTAGGGCTCCCACTGTTTGAATAGTTAATCGGAGGGCTTCCATTGTTGGAATGGCTATACGTAGGGCTCTCATCTTTGGAATAGCTATTCGTGGGGTTTCGGTTGTTGGAATCACTACTCGTAGAGCTTCTCTCGTTGGAATTGCTATTCGTAGTGCTTCCATCGTTAGAACCGCCCTTCTCAGATTTGCCATTAATTCTATCAGTTAAAGCCTTGGCTTCAGCTTCCCTCCGGTCCATTTCCCTTTGAGCTTTGACCCTGGCTTGGATGATATAGTATTGGAGTGTATGAATAAACCACTCGCCGCTCCAGTGTAGCCCATCCCCGTTAGGATCAAGGAGGTCTTCTTTCCATGTCCACAGGTAACCGCCAGGCCCAAAGGGATCGCATATGGGAGGATCCGTCATGGGGAACATCTTTTGAGGGAGCAGCTCCCACTGGTCGTGATCTAGCGGGAATCTGTTGCCCATGACCTCCACGTACTGGCGGTCGCTGGCGTGAAAGACGCGGCGTCTGAGCTCCCTGACTACTTGTTCTTGCGTGGGCGCAATGGTCTTTCGCTTGAATCTTTCGTCAACAAACCACAGGGTAGTGTTTATTGAAGTCTGTGCTGCCAATTCGGCAATGTACTTGACAATAAATTGACTTGAGTTGGCCTCATGATCTGTTGGTGATAAGCCGTGGCCCCAGGCCGGATTCAACTCCAGCGCAATATTGGGCAGATCGCAGAGCGACCATAGATGATGCCCCCAGGGGAACCAGGGGAACTGCCAGTCCCAAATGGCATTCTATATCTTTGTCGACTGCAAAAAGATCAAGTCCTTGTTTGGGAAGAGGCCAAAGTAACGGTCTTTTCCCAAGTCTTTGAAATAGAGACACGCTGGTAGATCCATCAAACTCTGTCGCTTCGGCTCGTAATAGAGTAAGTCAGGATGTGATGCAACAATGCGGTTCCAACTGTCAAAATCATATGCATCGCGCATGATGCTGCGTGACTGTTGACATGCAGTCCATAAGCCGCTGTCTATGAGGTACGTGGAAGGGTTGTGAGCGTCAAACGAAGGGGCCGTTGCGTTTGCGTTTCTGAAGTACCAGCCATAGCCACCATCTCTTGGTCCCAACCTTGGAGGCCCCAATGGCATCCATCTGCATGAAAAAGACATCTCAACACGACCATGCGGCTCTTCAAGGGTGAAAATGTGCACCCCAGGAACACGGGAGTACGCAGTGCAGACACGTTTCCAGACCTCTGCCATAAGGGTTGAAGAGCGGTGGTAAAGAGATTGGATCGGGACGTGTGCATCTACCTCCATGTTGATGTTTGCGTTTGTGGCTGCTTCCTCTCCTGTGTCCATGGTAATATCTTCATCTGCGTCTATATGGCCATTTCCGTTTGTTGTTGGCGTCTCCCCATGCGCTGGAGTCGTCATCTTGTAGGCTGTGTGGTCTTCCAAATGGAATAATGCGACGCCTGTGGAAATATTCAATAGTATGAACAGGCCTAAATGATATGAAACAAGGAGATGTTGAGGCAGAACTTGAAGAGTCTTGATTCAGCTAATGTTTAGATGTAGATGTAGATGTAGATGTAGAGATGGAGATACCCTGGATCTAAGCTGGGGAAACAACATCAAAGGCGGACAAGGTTTACCAAGGCAACGCCATTTCTCTCTTGCCCGTCGCTCTTGCTGCAACATCAAGTTCTATCCTCTTGGTACAACATATTTTTATTTGATAGCACTTTTCTCATCATACTGTTAATAGCTGATGTCTTTCTAAGAGTCATCACCAGTGACTGGAGCTTCAAGTGCCTGTAGCTGCCTCCATACTACACTTGGAGACGGCTGAAAGTAAACAAAGCATGTGATACTACTACGTAGCAATAGAACTTGTAATACTAGTAAGCATGCAAGGCGTCAGACTAGTAATACTAAGAATCCGTGCCTTGCATAAGGTAATAGAGGCTGATCTGATCTGTGCCAGGGAACCGCGGGAGATGGACGCGTCCAGCCAATAAACAGCAACCGATCGCCACCGCAATCTCGCAACTTATCTTGGATCCACGGAATAAATGATTCATACCCGTCATTCAGAGGCAAGGGAGCACGTCGCGTCCCGTCTTTTATGCAGGAGTGCAGTCGAATTAGAGGTGTGAGACAGGGGTTTGCATGTGCGGCTGAGGCCTGGACTCTTGTCCCGTCAGAGCTGAGAATGGTGGATGAGTGTAGCAGCAATTGTTGGAAGACAGGGAGAAAGCAGGACGAAAACATGGACAAAGAAAGAGTTATGCTTGCATTGCGGTGAGGCTCTACATACTCGTACAGGCCACCATTCTCCTGGATTCGCACATTACATCTTTGTACGTATCACATAGTCTCGTTCAGAAGCAATCGCAGTTTTATTATACGTACCGCATATCATGATTATATCTGCCATCTTACATGGTCTATTACTCTTCTCACACTGCTGATAGCCACATAGCCTGTGTCACTTCATCACAGGGTAACCAAAATGCTGTGACACCAGCTGAAAATCCCTCCCTCCATGTAATACACATGTATTTACTTATACACATTTTACGCAGAAGTTATACAAACTATCACTCTGTAGGTATCCCTTGTCTGGACCAATCCAACAGCCCGGATGGCTCTGCACCCGATGAACCACCAGCCTTAATAAAAGCATAAACCAGGATATCCCGACCCTCACCCACTCACTCACTCCATCAAATAACATTCAGCCGCCGTCAAATTAAACCCTGCATCAGTAAATCACCCGACTTTCCCTCATCCTGAAAACGGCTCCGCAAAAAGTGCGACATGCATGTTTGTGGCACATGTCAATTACGGCAAACCATCCCCAGCCGTGCTCCATCTCCCACACTACCCCAAAACTTCACTCAAAGCAATACAAGGGAGAGAACACGAGAAACAACCTCTCAAGTCGATCCCAATAGCCAACAAAAGTATCATGAATCAAAATTTTCTCATCATCGCAAGTAAGACTAAATGAGTGAAAAAAATTGTTGCCAACACGAACCGGTGAGCAGGGCCAATTTCACCACTCCTGCAAGGGCAGCACCGAAATGTCTCGCTCCGCCATCCATCCATTCATTGTCTCCCCAAAAACCTGGAATAGCAGTCCTCTGAAATGACTCCAAGACAAAGGGCCTCTCATATCCTCCTTTTCTTTTCATTTTCGCCTCACACAATGCTGTCAGAAAACAAGCCTTGACCCCGAACGCAGGGAGCGGCTTGCACGAAACTATTACTTCTTGGTTCCCGTTCCCGCCCCTTTCATGCAGGGAGAAGAAAAAAAAAACAAGAAAGAAGAGACTCCATCCACACGCAGCTCACGATACACAAGAGATGCAATAGCAATATCATTTTTACCTTTCCAAAAAAGAGATAAATAGCAAGTCCCTTTCTCTCTCAACTTCAATTCTCTTTCTCCTTTCCCCATCAGTATAAAGCCAGCTTCCATTTCCCAACCCGCTCATTCAATTCACTCGCTAAGTTCAGCTTTGCTTCATTCTTCACTTCAAATTCACTCCTTTTTATTACTCTTCTCGTTGTATACAACAAACATCAGTCAAGATGCAGTTCCTCGCCGTTGCCGCTCTTCTCTTCACCGCAGCTTTCGCTGCTCCCTCCACTGAGACCCCCGCGGGACTCGCCCGTCGTAACGAAGCCTGGTGCCCCACGGGACTATACGCTGTCCCTCAGTGCTGTGATACCGATGTTCTTGGTGTCGCTGATCTCGATTGCGTTGTTCGTAAGTGCTCTCATAATACAATCCACGATGTTTCTCTGCGACTAACAAGGTAAAACAGCCCCTTCGGCGCCCAGCAAATGCAAGTCGTTCCACGGCGCCTGTGCTTCCATCGGCCGTCAGCCCAAATGCTGCGCCATCCCCGTCGTGAGTGTCCCTTACGAGTCCATTCTTTCATCGGAATACGAATTGACTAAACTCTTCCATCTAGGCTGGCCTGGCTGTTCTCTGCACCGATGCTCTCCCTCCCGCTTTCTAAACACGCATTCACCAACTCCTCCGGCCTGAGAGTCGGGGTCAATATTGGGACAGGCTTTGTACATTGAGCTCTCTGTTCGTGCCGTGTTAATAATTATGTGTCGGCTCTGGATCAATAACGGACATGGGAATGGAGGGTCGGGATTAATGGGATAAACGGCTTCACTTCGATATACACCTTTTCGACATTACATTAATGGATATAATGTTTTGTGCTCTGCACACTCTTACATCCTCAGCTATTTTATCCTTTGTGATCTACTTACTATGAATACACGAGTTCGCTTTGGCTTTGAGTTTATGATATCCCTGTATTGTGATAAGCATCCCGTCCCCCTTGCATCAGACGGCCAACCCCCTGCTTCCTAGGTGATCTCACCTTCACTACGCCCCCCTTTCCTCTTGTACTTTCTTTTTGCTTTTATGAGCCTGAAGCTGTGTTGGATAGCAACGCCAATCGGATTCTAGCTAACGCGTACGCGGAGGGCCATGTTGGGCGCGTAAACCCGCCAACCGTTTGCAACGGGGACCTTTTTGGCTTGTGCTTTTCCTATTTTTCGGGAGTGGCCCCCAACACCCCAATAATATTTCAGTATGCCTGTACATTAGACGGACAGAGACTGGAAATAGAGCATAGATATGGCTATTTTTGCTGCCCTGTTCTTGAATCTGATATACATGTATCAGTCTTTCGTCTTGGTGTAAGCTGGAAGCGCTGGATGTTGAAGCTTCCAACAGCCGTACTATCAATACATCTTGTCTACATCGATATACAGTAAAAATACTTCAAAATCGACTAACCAGAGAATAACAAATAACTACACCACACAATATACGCCACTACAATTCATCCGTCACCTGCTCTTCTTCAGTCTCCTCAAGGACAAACCACTCCCTAACCTGAGCAGTACCAGCCACAACCTTCTCCCACAGCTCAGACACACAGCTCTGAGGTGCCAGGATGTAGCACTTGGGCGTAGGCCTCTCGGGCGGTTCATGCTTGACATGCCAGGTATCACTGGGCCCATCCGTTGACAAATCGTCCTTGACTGGCAGCAGTCCGGTCGCGATATCGCGGTTAAACGTAGCGCGCATAAAAATGTCGTAAGCAGCTTCTGGCTGATACGATGGCACCATGTGGCCCGCTTGAAACACTCTGGAAAAGCTGTAATTACCATATTGTCGAGTCAGGCCAGACACGCCCTTCTCCGACAAGAGTGGTGCATAACCTGCGTTCGCAAAGTCTTTGGAGTGAGAGTAGGGGACCGCCAGAGACGCCTTTTCGCCACCAATCCAATTGCATGCGTAGTCACGGTCACCGTACATCATGTGAACCTTGACGCCGTGGTCAAGCAGATACCCGACAGCGTTGATGAATCCTCCATGCTGGTCGTCGTGAGAGCTAGCAAAGTTGCTGCTCACGGCAGCCGAAGTGGCGGTAAAATTGACTGGGGATCCAATGGCGCCCAAGACGGCCTCCTCGGTCAAATAACCATAAACATGGCTCGGCGGGAAAGGGTCCCGGAGAGGATGGCTAATATCGAACCAACCACTGTCGAGGCCAAAGTACGTGCCAACAGCCGCACCGTCGCACCAACTGTCCATCTCGCAGAGGTCGACAAAGTTGACTCGCTGGGCGTTGACGGTCGCAACGTCAAAGAGACTGAGGCTCTGCTGGCATCTCTTTAGTTGGTCTCTGCAGCCCTTTGGCTTTGTAAAGTTGTGCTTTAATTCGTCGTAGATGGACTGGTTAAAGACTTGGATGCCATAAGTCTGGTGGCGAGAAATGAAATAACCATTAGTAGTGCGTTTCAAAGTGACAAAAGAATGGCCTCATTTTCTTTGCTTATTCTGCATGTTGGAACTCACATTGTTGTACGGAAAGTCAATGTACGCCTCCTCTTGAATCAGAGAGTCGAGCCAACCGTTGACAATGCCGAGCGTATCCAGGTGAAGGAAGTGGGCGTGCTCATCCTCAATCGTGCCATCGGCAATCTTTTCGTTTTGCTGTTGAAAGAAGCGCATGAACCCCGGGCCGTAGTGGCCGCCATAACTCTCGGCCCAGATGCTGATGCGATCGTCACTGGGCTTGTAGTGAGGAAACTCGGAGAACCAGGCCTGGGCAAAGTGCCACAAGGCATGGGCGGCCTGAGCAGTACTGTTGGTTGTGTGAGTGGCCTTCTGGCTACTGAAAGTGCCAACCATGGAGGTGAAGTTGAGATCGGGGATCTGGGTGGAGAAGTCGGCGGGCTCGAGCTTGAAGCCCCCGTCTGAGAGATTGGCCGTGCAGTTGGTGGGGGTATCATAGGAAAAGCCAACTTGGTTGGGCTCGTCGATGTATAGCATATTGACCTCGTTGTTCCAACTCCACGGGTTGAGCACCGTCGACTTGGAATCTTCATTCACAAAGCAAGGGCCGTTTTCCATGAGCAGACCGAGCATGGACGAGGACCCGGGCCCTCCATTGAGCCAGATGGCGAGGGGAGCAGTATCAGGGTTCTTGCGGGCCTCAAAGAACCAAAAGAAGCTGAAGATGGCGTGAGTAATGGACTGATTCTAGACTTTCTTGTAAGTTTGCACTTACGTGTTGACGGGATAGTTTTGAGGCTCGCCGTCTGCATCTTCAAGGAGCCGCGGAGGAAGATGGACGTGGCCGGCATACGACTTGACGCCTGGAGTGGTCTCGCAAATGCCCGGCTGATTCATTCACTTCAGTCAGTAACAAGACAAGCAGCCGGTGGAGCTGGAAACCATGAATGGGCCACAAACCTCCTTGAAGGAAATGGTGACATTCTCGTGGAACTTGGACCTAAGCACGGTGACGCCCTCTGGCTTTGGTGGGAACTGCGCAACCGCCAGGCTGGCCAGGCCACCTAGCAGCACTCCTGCCGACAACATGCTGCTATGAATTAGTTGGTTACTCACTTGAGGCCGACTATCAGCACTCAAACGAAGCAAAGTTGAGTCTGGACGCCAGTCGCGGGGGTTCGGCTTGAAGCGCGATGGGGCTAAATTGCGTGTGCCAGTCTAAGCCGAAAAAGACAGGCCCCTTTTATTGGCCACTGACGGAGCAGCGATGGTTGTCCGGGGTAATAATTGGGGGCCGTCAGAAGCAGCAGATGGATGCTGTACCCAGGACCTTCAGAGTATGAGCACGATGGTGTTGTCTTATCGCGGAGTGGAATTGAATCGAAGCAAAGTATCATTATTGATTCGCATTGCCCACCCTGTCTCTTCGCCTCGTCCATGCCGTGTAAGCAAGGGAGAAGAGCGGACACACACACTCTCTCAGCTGATGGCACCGCTGTCTTGAACGGCCAAGCGGGATTCGTCCTCGAGGCGCCATGAATTAATAGCTCGACAACACATCACAACCCGAGACCCGATGGTCTGGTCAATGGAACACATCACAAACCTGGAGTAGCACATGATTCAGCTCCAGGAACCAGCCGGCAGATGGGCCAGAGCCTGGCCGCCAAGCTCACCGTACGAGTCGAGGAGGCAGCTCGATCAACGAATTGCAGGCGGCGTAGGTCTCAGTGCGAGAGATTCGCTCTGTTAATTATTCCGTACGAATGAGAAAACTGAGGCCTGGGCTATCCAATCAGGGTCAAAACCATCCCACCACCTTTGGATCGCGGTAAATGAAATGTGATGGGATACGGAGCGCACAGAGACTATTACAGCCTCACATTCTCATCGTGGTCTGCCACCTTGGGCTATGTAAGCCCGAGTAGCACAGCATTGCGCTCCTTCCAGCCGAAACCACACATCATGGTCTGAATGACAAATATTGTCGCAGAAGAGCGGAATCTGTCGCAGCGGCAGGGAGGCAACGTTTAATTGCAATGGACCACCACGCGCCAGACAAGACGTCTTGACCCCCGACGAATATCACCTCTTGGAGGTTCGCGCGAACTCGCTGCAGCGCCTGCGTCTCCAACTCCACCAAACCAGGTAAAGCTCGTAGGGCGATATCTCTGCGGCCAGCAACGCAAGAGACGATCTTTTCCACATGTCTTGGTACTAAGCGTACATCACAACGGTGAAGTGGGCATTCGCTTATTGCCTTGGGCAAACTGTAAATTGAATCAATATAGCACTTCAGGTTGTACAATGTACGTATGGATACTGATTTTGCTGCGTTGAAGGGAAACCCCTGGCAAGCCCTAGCTAGCTTGACTCTTGGGGGTAAAGGCGTTCATCGGCTTGGCATCTCATTTCGTGAGCATCCAGCTAGAAGCTCTTGGAGAACGTCCAAGAAGCATCCACGTCCAATTGCTGCCCTGTAGCAATCCAGCGGACTTACTAGATATAGGTAGACCTAGTAAATATCCTGGGAGATGAAAAAAAATTCCGTACCGGGTAATTTGCAGTCCCTTGCTGGCGTACCTCTGGCAAATTTCGAATTTTGTAGTAGGGCTGTTCCGGGGGCACAATGTTATTAGCCAAATGACGCATCTAGCCTCAGATTGCAAGATCGGCCCACAGTTGGCTTTGCTGTTCAGGCTCGATCTCAACGCCAGTCCGGAGGGAATGGCGATCGCGACGAGGATCTTGGTGCAGGTAGCCCAATGACATGCTTGTCCTGGGCGACGAAAGTTGGCGCCTAATTTTTAGCGAAAGTGATAGCTCTTTTCTTCGCAGGGGCGATGGAATTGGATTCATTAGCTAGCCCAAAGAACTCCATGTGATCGTCCTGGAGGCAGGTAGGCATTCGTTAGAAACGTTGATGTGAGCAGCTGAGCTGTCCGTATTCGTGCATCCCACCAGCGTTTGCCGTGTCTTTGCGCACGTTGAATGGTGGTGCTGTCGGGATCATACCCCAGAGTACCTCACGCGGTGGGATCCATTCCATCTCCAGACAAAGCCTCTTGTTTCGGAGCGGGTTGCCACGCTTTGGCCAGGGGCAGAGCGGATAGCAGCAGTGCTCTGCAAACCTCTCTGCTTGGCAATGCCTCAATGCTTTCCACTGGGCTTCGTTTGTCACCGGGAGCAATTGAGATGATGCTCTGTGGGGCCTCTTCAATCGACAATCCCGACAATTCATATGTGCTAGTAGTCAAGTTGACTCGCCGTAAGACTTGTTGACTTACAGTACTCGTAGTACAGTATCCAGTCTGTGCCCTGCCGCAGTGGAGTGAAGTTGTCTGTCCCTCCCGATGCCCTACCGGTGGGCTTGGAGGTGCACGGTCGAAGTAGCAGAGACGGCTGGAGATGGGCTGATGAAGGCGTCGACTGTCGACTCAAGAAAGCGGCTGTCCGAATCGGCCACACCACCTCTACTAGTATTCACCGTCCATGGCGGGCAAACAGAGGCAGAGCTAAAAGGACATAGTAGCACCACCTGTAATGATGATGGAGTTGTCGTTTGTCATGTCAGACAAAGTGCGGAGCTGTGACTGTGTCCGTGTGATCACGGCACACTGGACCTGTCTGTCTCTGTCTATTGTTCAATCTCACCAGCGACTTAGACTTGATGCTGTTTTACCCACGGTATCGGGTTTATGGCTTGGACGGTGCGGCCGACAGAACGATTTAATTGATGGCTGTTACCTGGGCTGAACACTGCGTTAGATGACTACCGCACTCTCCCCACAGGAATGTCGTTTTCCCGCATATGTCCATACCCACATGATGCGGAACATATTAGTAGAGATAAGCGCAGAGTGAGTGGTGGATGTTGATCATAAGCTGCCACCGTCTTCAACATCGTGGATCGGGAATGTGTCGGTATTGCCATCGATCCGTTGAAAGCCTTCATGCCGGCTTGTCAAACTTTGTCGTTTGTCTAAAGACGCCGCAGAAAATGGCACTTGAAAGGAAGAGCGCAGAACAAAGGCAATGACGATGATTACCTCGCTGTGGTGGAAGAATGGATCAAGTTTGTGACTGTGACTGTGACTGGACACCTGCATTGGATGGAGCTCCAGTGTTTTTCGTTTTAGCCGGGCGGGCTCAGGCAGGTGCAGTGAGGTGAGATCGCCGGGTCCCCACTGACGCTCAGCACCGCTCAAGTGCTAAAATGCCCCAGATTCTGGCTCGTCGGCGGCGCTTTTAGGGCTTTGGGCGCTGGGAGTTGACAGCTGAGACACATGTGGATTGGCGCAAATTGTAATCCACCAACACCTGCCAAAAACCTACATTAGGTAAACTCACAGGTAATCAAGATGTATCCTCTTTTCCATTTAATTCTGTTGCGATTAAATTGAACATCTTTCTCATGTGACTGAGTTGCTGACGATCTGGACATGGTTGTCAAATAGAGCAGATACGAGTGAAGGGGCATGTTGTGGTAGTGTGGGCCAGAATTTGTACCTGCATGTCAAGTGTTGAGCCCTTGCAGATGGCTCGGGCTACCAAGAAGTACCTGACCTACTGTAAGTGCTGTGTAGAAGAAGCCATCAATGGAAGATAACCAGGTCATTACCCTCAACTACTAGGTATCAGGTAATTTCATTGAATGCCATAGATGTATTGTCATTACTCTGTAATAGACGCTTAAACCTCTTCCAAAGGATCGGTCATAAAAAAGCAATCGCCATCTCAATCTCGTACTCAAGATTGCGTAAACAGGGATGTAATGTTGCTTTTTCCAGATAGAACCTTAGCACTGTTTTCGCTACTACCTGGTACCTGATCGGCCAGCTGAGGATACGGGGCTGCAGGGCACCACCGCCCACCAGATCCTTGTACCTCTCGGTGACCACCGCCGTACTTTGCGCCCATCTCCTCCACTCCCCAACCCTGGTCCTCGACCCAAGATTTTCTCCTCTTCAACCAACCTGGTCGTTGCTTTGCTTAGGCGGCTCCATCTCACCAAACGCCTCTTACCATATCGGAGCCATCCCTGTCCGCATCGTATCGTCCATCCATCCATCGCCGTCCATGGAATCTTTCAGCTCTTCTCGCTCTCTCGGCCCGGCTCTGTTTGTCTAATCCCTACCGATCTCGGCTACCACTTGCGTCTTTCGCCCATCACGCCCTGGGCCTGCATCTGGACCTGGGCTTAGACTCGAGCTCCAAAGCTTTGTTTTCAGCGCCAGTTTGTCGTCTAAGCGGGGCCCTCAATCTGCAAGAACGGAGCATGGAGTTGCACCTAGCGGTAGTGCGGGCTGCTGGTGCTCGATGGTCGTCATTGTGGCGGCGACGGCGTCTTCACTTCTTTTCTCGACGGGTCAGGGGTATTCTGGTCTGGTCAGGGCAGGGCGATACTGGGCTCTACAGCGGCTTCGCGCGTCAACGAGTGTAATCGCAGCGTACTGTAGTGGTATGTGCCGTCTCCCGCATCTTCATGTTTCACTGCCTCCCACCATGACGCAGCAGTGCAGAAACTTACTTGCTAGTGATAGTAGCAGCACTCGTACAGAAGCGAGCCAGCATTCAGCTCTCACAGAGTTTCCCCCGAACAAGGAATGCTTGTCCATCTCACTCGGGCCATGATCAATCACCGGCCTTCTTCATCACGTCGCTGGCCAGATTGCTTGGCGGGTGCTCCAAGGGGCCAAGGCGCCCATCCACCATCCACACTATCAAGCTGTCCTCGTAGCTGCTGGGATCGCTGCTCTGCTCCGTGCAACTCTGTGCAGCCAGCTTGCACACACCCCTGCCCGCACACGCCAGTGGGGTGCCTGAGTGCCTGGGTAAGGTAGGTAAATCTTTTATACCTGTGCTGGGCCCTGGTGCTTGTCTGTTAGTCTCCCCCAGATATCTTTAGACGGACTTGACTCTTTTCTCCTTCTCCCAGTTCCATCTTTTCCTCCTCTTCATTTATATCCTCCGCATTTTCTTTTCTCTAGGCTTTGTCTTGTACACCTATTAATATCCTTATTGCTCCCAATTCCTTTCTCCAGTCACCGTCACTCGCTCTGCATACTTTCAACTAAGCAACTAATTTTTTACCTCTCTCCAGAGCCGTGAAAAAGAGAGAGCGGCCGCAGCGAGTTGAGTTTGCTTTACGACTACAACGGCGAAAGCGGGAAAAGAGGGAAACTTCCCTTCTGAAAAGCTGTTCTTTGCTTTTGCCGTATGGCCTAGCCAGCCAATTCTAGGGCAGCCATCATGGGTCTTCTCGATTTCTTGAGCAAACGGCCGTCTGTGGACGCAACGTCTCCTCAGAAGAGTCAGGCTCCCTCTCCACATGCTCGAGGTTTGTCTTTATCCACAAACGTTTCAGTCAATAGTCTTATGTGTAGCCTTCTAACAGCTGTTATAGGCATCATCGCCAGTCGTGAAAACGGAACGAGAACACCAGACCCATCTCAGCGACTGCTCAAGCCTCGGCTTGTAGGGGTGACTGAGGGGCGACCGAGAACAAATCCCAAAGATTCCGAGGTTCCACAACCTCAGTTTCCGCTCAAGGCCACCGGTCGAAGTCCCAAAGAATCCATAGCCCCATTAGCATTGAGCAGTATCCCAAAATATGACGACCGCGAACGACCTCAAAGTCGTAGCACGATAGAACGACTTACACCCTTGACACCGAATTTCTCACTCCCACGTCGACGCTCTTCGGCTTTTGTCGATATCCTAGATGCTCAAGGGGAGTTTAAACCTTACGACTTTAGGTCAAGGCTTCAAGCATCTGGTTCCCGTGAATATGGTGAGGACGTTGCCGATAGAAATATTCAACCTGCCGTGACTAGCACGACGCTTCCATATCGTCCACGAGGTAGTGCTTCTACAGCTAGCTCCTCTAGAAACGCGTATGCGGTTCCGCCGATTCCTGATCGCTATAGAGACTTGCCTTCTCCTAGGATTGAACCCAGCATTCGTTCATCCTCTCGGCAAACTGTCAATAGCCGTCCAATGTCAAGGGGGAAACTCAGCCCTGTAACGGCAGATTTCGATGTCCATGACCACCGACTCCAGTCAAAAAGTTCATATGGTCAGATTTCCATCAGTGGCAGCCGTTCGTCCACGCCGCAGCAGGCCCCAAGGACAGCGGACGGTCGGTATATGCGAGATGAGGGCGGCGCATTCTCCCCAGAACTTCGCTCTGCCTCTCCACCCGGTGTTCCTCGCTACAAACCTAGGCAGTATAGTATGCCTACCGGCAAGGTGCTTTCCGGGACCTTGCCAGGGTCGGTTCGCTCAGCCCGGGAACATCTAAACTCACTTGTGCCGCCTCCTATCGACCGATCGAAGCAGCTGTATCAACAGCGCGCCAAGACGCCGACTTCACCCAACCAGCTGCACAGCTTTCGCCATAGAGTCGAAAATGACTGGAGTCGGTTCAACAGACACGCGGGCGATCATCATCCACCGGCCACTTCCACTTGGGACGACGCAATTGAGT
This sequence comes from Trichoderma endophyticum, assembly GCA_035079535.1. NCBI lineage: Eukaryota > Fungi > Ascomycota > Sordariomycetes > Hypocreales > Hypocreaceae > Trichoderma > Trichoderma endophyticum. The sequence continues at coordinate 672,854 of JAPMIQ010000001.1, forward strand.
CGAACTCAGAATATGCACCTTCATTTACATTTGGTAGCTCTGGCAATCTTCAGTTGGAGAACACTGAGAGACCACCCCCTTCTATACGCACCTTTGGCAAGCGGGGATCAGTCTCATCATTTGTTCAATCTGACTTCTCCAGCAACCAGCTCACTGGCAGTCGCAGTATTCGCACAGCAGATACATCGATTGACATACCCCACAACTCGCTCTTCAATGATATGACATTTTTTGGAGGCTCTTCCCACAAACTTCAATCTCGAGCCGGCGACAGCCCTGTGGCCCCCGATTTCACCGGCAAAGAGGACGACTCTGGTGCCGAATCCATCTTTATATCACCTGCCACACCGTCGGAGGAGCAGCCCAGTTTCAATCCACTGTCCCCGACTCATCGCCATGGAGGTCTCAGCGTTAGCAGCTATGATGCTACCAGCATATCAGATTCGGATGTCGATTCATTTCGCGGCAAGCAAAGACACCCGGGCCGGGACGGTGAAGCTCTTTTATTCAGTGACCAGGGATTTGGTGACGATGGCAAGAGCCTTCCAGGACTTTTCAACGAAACGGAAAGTCTCGCTACACCCAAATGGCCAGATATGCCGATGACTCCAACCGACGTATCTGAAATGGGCGATGACGAAGCATCCGTCGTGGGAGTGCCTCCAGCTGTTCAGAAATCGCGGCAAAACACCTCAAGGCCGTTCACTCAGCGTGAGCGGCTGCTGGCCCTTGGCTACGACTACGATTCCGACTCGGACACCGAATCTTCCCTGCGGTCCGATGAGTTCCCTGAAGAGCGCGCTCTAAAGCTGCTCTCAACTCTCATAAAAAACAGTACAGCCAAGGGCCCCGACGGCAGAGCAAGCCCACAGCTCGATATGAAGACAATTGCGAAGCTCCGCAAGGAGATTAAGAGAAGAAAACTGCTTGATTCATCGTCATCTCGACGAGGAAGATCAAGCCAGGAGAACAGCGAGGTTGATGCCGCTACAACGAAATAATGATGATTACAACAATAATACAAAATTTGGGATTTGGAGCATTTTTTATCGGAGGAGGATGGATTGGAAAACTGTGTGTGCGTTTATCGACAGCAGCACCATTGACATGGGAAATATTTCATTTGTTCTTTTTGTATTGCATTACTTGAAACATTTTTGAGCAAGGCGTTGTTGATCTGCGATGGGATGGGTTTTTTTTGGGAGGGCATATTTTGCGCTTGCTGGTGGACAAGACAGCAGCTGAGTTGCATTTGATGAGAGCGAGGATATTTTAGCCAGTAATTTCTATCTAACTTTTACCCAACAACATTGTCTGTTCATTTGTATCCTACGAATTATCTACGTAACATCTCACATCGTGAGCGTTTCAACTGCCCATCTACGCACGTGGTGCCAGGCCTACAATCAAGACAGGGGCTTTAAAAGAGACAGAGACTAAATATTTCATAGCTTGGTAGCTGACTCGAAGATATATGAGCAAAAATATTGCGTTATCTAGAGACCCGCCATAATTCTTCATCGCAAGCAAGGGAAACCCCTGAAAAAGCGGCGACTTCGAAACTGGCCAGCCTAGTAGCCCCGTTCCACTACGTAAGAGCTTGGCAACAAAAAGGCCAAAGGAAGACTCCAGCTTCTATGCCTCAAAAAACACGGGAAACCCAGACTCAGCTCAGCCCGTCACACCCCTCATAACCGTACCTGGGCTAGTCCGTCAAACCCCGTTCAATAGATCTCGTCAGCCGTGTCCCTGACCCCGTAACCACGCACCCAGCAATCTCCTCCGAACCAATCACGCCTGCGGTTCCTCCTCTAGACGATCAGAGTGGGTTTTCCATCGACACGAAGAGTGTTCCAATGCAGCTTCCATTGCAAGGTGCTGCGACAGGCCGAGGTCCAGCCATGCACGAGAAAACGTTAAATCTCTCGCGTGCTATGTGACAGCTCAGCTGTAGTGGTCATACGCACCGTCTGTATGTATCCCCCCTGAGAATGTAGTTCGCCGCCGCACACGCCCCCGACTTGACTTGCAACTGCGGGCCATGATTCTAAGAGGATTGACGCGGCCGTCGTCTAGCTCGAGACGGTTGCTAGGCCGCCGCTACAGTCACACTCCATCTCTCTTCTAAAATGGGCTGCGTCTTGGATAAGTGCGAGCTTCTCCAGCGCTAGCTTGGCAACCGTCATCTTGGCCTCCATGCCGCTCTTTGACGAGGTAGCGTGCGCAATCACCTTGCTGTGGACCATGAGGGCACAGAGAAGGTCGCTCTCAGACGCCACAGCGATGCCGGTATCTATGGACGTCGGCACATTGGCCACATGAAGCTTCCACTGGTTGCAGCAAAACTCGACCTGTAGCTTGTGTGACAGGGCCGTGACTGGGTGGTTCGATGCAAACGACGAGTATAGCGCCATGTCCTCAAAGAAGGGCTGGATGAATTTGGTGAAAAAGCTCAGTACGACAGAGAAGGAGAATCCCGAGTCAACAAACATGGCTCCCACCAAAGCTTCAACAACGTCAGCCAAAGCTTTCGGAGGCTGTGGAACCTCGATCCAGAAATCCTGGGGGATTGATTGAGCTTCAGCTTGGGAGGAGCTTCCATCAGAAGAAGATTCCTGATCACCGCCCTGTGATTCCTGCCTAGCCATCTCCTCTGCTTGCTCAAGCTGACCTGCGTACCGTCCAATGTCGCCGAGGAGGGCGGATGTGGCTAGCAGAATATGTTTGTGAAGACCAAGCTTGACGCAAAGACAACCGAGGAATTGGTTCGATACCATGGCCATCTTGTGTTCCGTGAGCCACTTCGGATCTGCTTCAGGGAACCGCTTAAATAGAAAGTCCACCACTGCCATGTCTAGCAGTGCATCTCCCAAGAACTCGAGCCGTTGGTAATCAGAGATGTTCCTCTCATAGACATACGATGGATGTCGGAAGGCACTGCGTACGAGGGAGGCACACTTGAAGCGGTAGCCTGTGATGTCGGCAACTTTGTCCACGGTGAGGCGCTGTGCAGCGGATGTCTGCTGGCTGTACCACTTCGGGGCAGCGAACGTTGCAAAATAATCCTTGTACTCGAGCATTGTGTGGTTGTCTGAGCAGACCATGGCTGTAACGGCCTTGACCGCCATGTCCATATTCTCGGCGGTGCTTGTCATGTAAGCTGCTCCAATGAACGCCTCACAAACATCTGCAATCGACTTGTGCGATAGACAATGCTTTGCCTCCGTTTTAGCTGCTTTACCTCTTTTCAGCGTCATGTTACTCGGATACCATGTCCGACGGTCAAATGCTTTAGTGCGAATGTAGGCAGGCATGTCCTTCTCCACGGCATGCTTGAAGAGATTCTGGTTGCACAGCATCAGCATTCGCGTGACGTGAGACTGGAATTCATCTGCAAAGGGTTGAAGAGTGAAGACGGAAATGGTTGTGGCCATCTTCAAGAATGTATCTCCAAGAAACTCCAGGCGCTCGTAATTCTTGCCCATTCCAGGCTGAAAATCAATCTGGTGTTCGCCGTGTTCTTCCGTGTTGAAGCTGTCTTTTGTCACAGCCTCGAGGGCAAGATCGGAGCGGATAGACAGACCGACAAGAGAACAGGCTTCAAGAGCTATCAAGACTGAGTCGATTCGATACATTACTACGGGCAAAATCAGGGCCATAGAGACGACATCTATCGGGATCTAAAGACAGGTTAGAATGCCCGTGCAACGTAATGCTACGGGGGAAGAGACTTACTGGTGACACGCACAACGGCTCGAGGATGACATAGCAAGCGCCACCTCCCTCTTCTTCTACAAAAAACTCGTCTAGGAAGTTTCGGCGGATCGGGAGTAGCTCTGCATTGACGACTGGCTGGTCATCTCTCCAGTTCATTCTCTTCCTCGACTTGATAGAAAGGCTGTTGCTGTATTCCTTGATGATCGGCTCAACCTTTCTGTACCCCAGACTCTTGGGTTGCGGAACACCCTTTGGCGTTGGATCAGACGGCTTTAGCTCTTTATTGATACCATGCAAGATGAACTTTCGAGATCCGTCCCACGGATCTGTAGCGAGCTTGTCTTTGAAGAACTCACTTGGAGCATCTTCCCAGCGAAGTGCCTCATTCTTGTGAGCATACTGCACTGCTTCCCAGTCAATTTCCACTCCGTTGTCACCACCTGATGAGAGCTTGCTAGGAGCAAGGAAGTAAGGAATTTCGTGCGACTTGGCATCATACTCCTTGCTAAAAACGTCGGTAAAGAGCCTCAACGTAAAACTTGCCAGCGCCTCTATCTCGTGAGGTAGCACTTCGAATGACGTTTGCGCATTCGAAAGGCGTACAACTGACGTTCGACCGCCACCGAAAAATAACGGGGTGCTCGGTATGTCGGGCAACGGCTTCCTAGTCAGGAGAATGAGAGGGCGAGATGCTCTCCCGAGAGCTTCCGGTTGGTCAAGGGCTATGGTTGTCTGATACAATCTAGTCGGGGGCTCTGGAGCGAGACATGAAGACCAAAAATCCGGTTTAATTCGCATGGCATATTCGGATTTCTGATCTGATGAAATCGCCAGCCTTGCATTCCTCATGTTGGGCAATTTCCTGGTAAACGCCGGCTGTAGATTCCCAGTGATGTACTTTTTGTTGATCAGATATACGCAGGCTTTAAAGGCAGCAGAGCATCTTGCCAACTGCTTGCTCCTCTGCACTTCTCCAGAAAACATCTTGACCGGAGATCCGTCTGGTAGGATGACTTGAGCAGTAAACTTTTGCCCCACGGAAGTGACAATGTACTCCAAGTGCAGCATTCCTTCTTCAGCATGGTTTGGGAACGACGAGGCAAATTTTGACAGCACTTCCAAGCTTGTGATGAACGTAAGCTGAGCGCCTGTCTCGGCGACAGTAAAAGTTTTCTGAGTCACTTGTTCTTGGGCAGCCAGAATATCAGGACCAACGATAAAATCAGGAACCTTGCGATCTTCAGGCAGAGCAGAGCAAAACTGTCGCAGCGCATGAGCATCCCTGGCTGCTCGTCGTAACTTGCGTATATGGTCCAGATTGCCTACCTCGACCATGCTGACATAGAGTGACGACTTTTGTCGAGCCCGGCCTTTGGACTGGATATATTGAATCGCAGATTTGTACAAATCAAATCGGATAATCACGTCGCACTCTGGTATATCGATTCCTTCTTCTGCAACGGACGTGGCAAACAGACAGTTTGTTTCACCACGTCGAAACTTTTGTAGGGACACGATCTGGTCCCTGTAAGACATGTATGCTGCGCTGGCGGTTGAAGAGTGAGCGCCAATCTAATCGAATCATAAGTCAGTTCCTGTATGAGAGCAGCCATGGGGTCGGTCTTACCATGTAGGCAGCCTTCACTCCAGGAATCTGCATCCCCGGCTGCTCAAATAGATCTGCCAGAAGAAAGGCAGTCGATCTTGCTTCCACAAAAACAATGCATCTCTTTGCCAGCCGCTTACAGAAAGCATCTTCAAGAACTTCATAAAGCGTTTTGGCTTTGGACGAAAGTTCTGGAGAACCGGCTTGGATGGCCCCGAAGATGTGATCCCTGATGATCCCTCTCACTTGAGCGACAGCCGCTATCGCCTTATCGCCAGCGGCGACGTCGAGCTCCAAGTTGTCACGTCCAGTTCTGGCTTCAATTCTGAGCATCTCATTGTCTGTCGTTAGGAGTTGCCAGTAGCGGTCAGCACACCATGTCCCCAAGACTGAGGATGCGTTGGACGCAAATTCCAGATGTCTTCTGAATTGAGGATTGCTGCGGACACAGCGTGAAATGGAATCCCAAAGCCTCGTTTTCGAGAATTCGGGATCTTCCAGTCTATCATAGTATTCCTTGACCTCAACTTGCTGACGGTGTGCCTGACTTTGCATCAAAGCCTCGTCGGAGATGGTGGCAATTTTGCTGCACAGCATGCTCTCCAATTCAGAAGCGGCCTGCCGAACATCCCTCGTCAAGGCATCGACGGGAGATGCTGTCATGCCAAGAATACGAGGACGTCCATCCTGCAAGCGCATATAGTGGTTTCTGATGATGCGAGCGTAAGGATGATTTCCCTTTGCATGGTGCGCCTCATCAAAAACAAGCAAGTTGATCTGGCTCATAGAAATGAATCCACAGGTCAGGAGGTCAAGCAAGATCTGTGCAGTGCACACAATGGCCATGTTTTCTGCAAATTGCCTGTCCCAGTATTCCTGAGAACGAATCACGCCCGTCATTTCGCCGAAAAACTTGCCAACCGGGAACTCGAGGTTGGTGGTCAGAACGGCGTGTTGCTGGAAACATAGGGCAACTTTTTCCACAAGAAAAAAAGCCGTCTTGTGCCGGTAGCCCTCGGCGCGACTCTGCAGCTCTACTTGGAGAACGTGTCGCATTAGGAGAGCCGCAATCAATGTTTTGCCGGAACCTATACGTCACTAGGTAAGTGACAAGAAGAAACTAGATGGGGGCGAGAGCCTATACCTGTATCAAGAACAACGATTGTATTCTCGTCTCTTGCTCTCTCGAATAGGTCAATCTGATACTCGCGAGGACTTGTAATGATCTTCTGGAAAGCATTATCTTCGTAGAGTCGCGAGATTGAGAGTTTATCCAGGTGGCTTTCCAGGTCTGCCTTGGAGTTCTCAGTGAGCTCCATCTGGTTCTTGACCAACCAGTCTTGGAACACCAAATCTTGCTGTCGTTTCTTCGCTATTGGTGCCTTTTGTGCATCAGATGTTTCTTCAGATTGGTCGACATCTTCGATTTCATCGTCGTCTTCTAGAGCAATCGTGATCTGTGAGTGTTCCTCGAGAGCCTCTGAGGTTGAATCTTTAGGTCGCTCTGGTAGAACAATATCCAGAGGCTTGGCTGTAAGATCAACTGCGGTAGTAGCATGAGCAACGAGAGGTTGATCCGCAGGCGTCAACATGACCGGCGACGACGCTGCCTCTAGCAACAGGCCGCCACTACCCGACATCTTGGGCCGATGGAGTTGCTCTTGGCTAGAAGAACGATGATCAAATCAGATGTCAGAATCCAGGGAGAAGAGTGAATCAAAGAAAGCTGCTGCCCAAGCTGCTATTGCTATTCGGTCGAGAGACAAAGATGCGAATATCCGGTCCGTAATCTCACTTAAGAGGAGCAGATGAAAGAGGGGATGAAAGAAAACTTCACGAGAGGGTGGATAAAAGAGATAAGGAGAAAATCCGCGGGCGGTGAATGCGTTTGCAGTTGACGAGGCTGCGAGCACCAAATGGCAGGAGAGCAAAAGGGGGGCGAGGCACGTGCAGTTGCTACAGCCTGCAAATGCAGAGGACAGGCGGGCAGATGCAGCTGATATGCACTCTTCCTCAATGACACGCCGTTTGTCACTCTTGAGCACATATTTCTGCCATTATATATAGGTACTGCCTCTACAATGCTTTGTCTTGGTATCTCTTGAGTCCTACTCGTTTGTTTGCTACCGTGAGAAGGAATCAGCCTCACAGCATTGCAAGTCACAGAGTACAACGGTCACCACCACACTTTGAGCGCTTCAAGTATCACAATATGCAATTCCCATTTTGATCACAAATTCCTTAGAATATCGATACAAAACAACTCAGACATGAATTCTGGACGTCTGTGTCCCTCCCCTCACACTGAACAGTTACCAACGAAGAACGATCCTCGTCCACGCAGCAACTGTCGACCGATAGACCAAACATACTAAAGCCAGTAGTTCCAAATGTAATGACACATCTCAAACCAATCATGTCAGGCTATATCGTTCCTCAGTCTCGTTCGTCAGACCTAAGTATTCAACAAGGAAAATGCAATGTCTCCGACCACCTATACAACATTTCTCATACATATAGCCCCTTTCCGAAAGACAAGTCGACAACATTGACAACACATTGCTGAAAACCAAAGGAAAATAAGAAGTAAATAGAGAAAAAAACAACTCTTCGTTCAAATGGGCCCAGTCGTACAAACAAATCGAGCAAGAGAAAAAGACCATTACAGTGCTGGAGTTGGTTTTGGCGATTGCTGCTCCTCAGATTCATCGTCCGTCTCGTCAGTAGCCCAGCCCTCCGCAAAAGCAAAAGAAGCTTCAACAGCATGCATTGCAAAAGTCGCCGTGTCAGCAACACCCGCAAACTCAGCTCTCTCAGCAACCGGTCCATTCTCCGATCGATGTGCGTGTTCGAGCCTTGTATACTCGACACCCGCCGAGACGATCATCGCCTGAGCTGTATCTCGATCCATTTGGTGTTGTCGTGGGACCAACAGCTCCGTATTGATCCAATCCGCACTGAGAGCATAGCAAGCCTTGACAGCTTCGACAGCAAATCCAGCATCGTCTGCAACCCAAGCCCATTCAGCTGCAGGAACAGGTGGTGGGCGCGCGTTGATATGCTCTCCCCTCGGCATTCCAAAATAATTCTCCAACTTTCGAATCTTGCAGTTCAGTCTTTTACATGGTCTCTGCCCGATATCTCGGGTAGTCGAAGTCTCTGATCCAGATTGGCCTGGCTTTTGCACAACGCAGTGACCCTCATCCTCTTCTTCTTCTAGTCTCGGTATTTCAATCACGGCGGGGAGCGACGGTCTCTGTCACAAAGTTAAGCGGGTCAGAACAAGTCAGTGACTTTTAGGGAAATAAGGTCCTTACCTGTGCAGCGGAATACGAATGATCTAAGCTGCCTCGCCTTTGAACCCGAGGCGCCGTTACAGCTGATTCTGCTGTGGTTGCTCTTGATGTTGCTCTTGAGGTTGCTCTTGTGGCTGCTCTCGTGGTTGCTCTTGTTGTTGATCTCGTTGCTCTTGTTGATCTTGTTGCTCCTGTTGTTGCTCTTGCTGCAGCTTCTTGGGTGTCGGCTTCTTGCGTTGGCTCGAGCCCGCCTTGGGAGTCTTGGGCACCTTCGGGGCCTTCGGGGTCTTGGGAGCCTTTGGCGTCTTGGGAGCCTTTGGCTTCGCCGGCTTGCCTTCTTTTTGGCTTGGACGGCCGCGCTTTTTTCCCTTGGAGCTTCTCGGAACTAGTTTCAGCACACTGTCCCATCTCCAAATCATATTGCAAAGATTCGCGAGCACGGGCACTAGGCCGACGCTTTCGCATGCTTCTCTCCAACACAACATTGGTAGCATCTGGCTCAAGGTCTTCTGCGGACGTCACATCTGGAAGGCTTTGTTCGGGTTCTTCTTCCACTGCTCTCGGCAGCACCTCAGGTTGGCTACAACATGCTAGTTCAGCAAACGGTCTGGTAGAGCCAGGGTTCTGGGGGACTTGTTGTCCAGTCACTGAAGGGATGTCTGCCGCGAAGCCAACCATGAGTTGCCCCTTGTTATTGCTTGTCATGAAGCGCTCTTGAGCAGTTCCGATACGAGACCTTGGCACGTTATGGTGAAGCGGTGCAGCACTTGATTGGATAGGGGAGGATTGTTCGTACCTTTGAGCCTGTTCAGGCGATTGCTTGCCTGGGGAATTGACAGGCGTCTGAGTAGATAGGCCAGCAGCTCTGGCGGCTTGTCGCTTGGCCATCTCCTGTCGTATGGCGGCAAGACGAGAAGGGTTTTGCACACTCAATCCTTCGGGGAGGGGATCGGACTCCATGTCGGCTGCATCTTCTGCGTGATGAAGAGGGGTGTACTCCCAGTTCTATAGAGGCACCAGCGTCAGTCGACCAAGTATTGGCTCACTCACCCAGATTACCCAAGGAAACTCACATATCCAGAAGGATACCCATTGTCAATCTCCCACTGAGTCTTGGCCAGTCCTCCTGGGGCATACTGAGGCTGCAGCTCTGGAACCATCCGTTTCAAAGCCTTGTAGGCTTCATCTGCCTTCTGTTCTCGCTGGTAGCGTGGGATCGGCATGGGCATGGGCTCACCAATGCGCGGTCCTCTCGATATCGTGTCCAGAACGGCTTGGGCTTCAGGGGATAGCTCACCGTCATCATCATCAGGCTCACCTTCCTAAGGCACGACCTGTTGCAACACTCCAAGGAAAGCATCGTTTAGCATAACACCTCTTCCGCGAACATTACAGTCATTGCGGCGTTTGTCCATCCTTTGCTGTACGATGGCATCCAAAATCACATCAGGGTCCACCAGCCTGGCGACTGCAACTCGCCGGAGAAGTCGGTAATCCATGCAATCCTTCAAGGTGGGAAGGTCAATCTGAATGCGAGCAAAGTCCTTGGGCTCTTTCTCATCCACCCATGCCTGGAGATCGACATTATGGTTGACAATTCCGCGCTCGGAAAGGAAGAGCAGGCCCATTTCAACATCGTCCTGCGTGATGCGGTCGTGCGGCATCAATGGGCGGTGGTCATGAATCCAGTCGGCGCACAGCATATCTTGCTGCTCGGAATGTCCTCCAAAGGCCTTAACCCTATCCGCAACGCTGTGCTCGAATGCGTTCCACTGATCACAGAAGTTGACGTAACTGGTGACGAAATCATGAACCTGTTGCTTGGAAAGATCAAGTTGCCAGATTATGACAGCGGAAAATGGGCGCTGCTCACTAAGGCGTAGAATGATGAGCCATCGAACGCCCAAGCTGAGGTCTTCCCATCTGAGGGTCCGTTTGTCGGCTGCAGAACTCGGCGCAATTTGATGCTGTCTCGCGCCAGAGGGATAAATCATCGGGATATCGGGAAGCAGCCCCCTTTCCGCCATGGCGTCACGAGCTTTCCACCAGTAGAACGACTCAGGGGTCAGAAGTTCCTCTGCTATCTCTCCTTCAGACCAGCCCTGGTATAGAAACGGGATATCCGAGGCTGATTCCTCGACTGTCGCCGCTGCTGCTGTAGGGGGAGGCGTGGGTTGAGGCAAATGGGCAACGCGGGCTTTTCGGTTTACGGGTTGGGTTCCTGCATCAGAGCCCAAGGTTCCTACAACGCCGTTAGCTGAGTCGTTGCTATGAAAAGAAGGGAGATCTTTGGTGAGTTTACCGTCAGACTTCAAGGGGAGATCCGCCTCGCTTGGGCTGCCAGATGGCGGGTTGTAGACACCTAGGTCTTGGAAGATCCCAGATGCCTCAGGCAAACCATCGCCTTGTGAATTAAACACCACATCAGGGGTGTCATCGTATGACATGATGGATGCTCCTTCACGAAAGATGGTCGGTGATGCTATTCCGAGTCGCTGGAGATTGAACGGTAACGAAGGGGCTTGTCTAATCTTTCAAGTTGATTAGCAATTGTAGGAGAAGCAGACGCATACCAAATACCGCGATACTCTGACCTGGCCACCCAAGAAGAGTGAGATGAGTGAAAATGAACGCAAAGTGAATAACGGTTGGAGTCAGGCAATGCTTCTCAACCTCCGCACGGCTCCTGGTAACCCAGAGCAATGCTGGATTCCGAAGAAGAAGAAAGACTACAAAGGCTTAAAAATAGCCAGCTGAAAAGAGAATGCTTGATAGAGATGATTCGCAATGGCCAATGATTGTGTGAGGTCAAGTCATGCAGAAACTCTGGTAACCATGTGCATCGGGGAGAACAAGGAAATCCGTCAAGGTTCCCAACGCGTGCGATAAACAGATAGGTAAACAAACAGATCACACGGGGTGAGAGACCATAGATCAGACGAAACGAGAGGAGCCGCGGCTTGGCCAAACGGCGACAAGTCATGGCTGGCAGTGTCTGCCAGGTGGCTTCTCTTCGAACCACCTACCACAGCTTAGGGCTCAACCATGGGTACGATACGAAACGAAAAAGAAGAAGTGTAACTCTTATACTCAGAACTGAATAAAAGCAATCAAAGAACTACCTATTAGTTTTGTAGAAAAGACTCAACTCCCAGACGCCGTCACCCCCATCCCCTCTTGCCTAAACTCAAACTCTTGCAGCCCAAGAGCTCGATATCCGCGCCAAACGCCTGTCGTAGCTACCATGCTTCATCCATCAAATTATACTATCCGAGTTCCATCTGGATTCTACCGTCTAGCCAACTGTGCAGCAAATTGGTATCTGTACTAAGAAACGCCTCCTCCTGTAACGCCGGGGTCACTATGCCAACAAACTCATAATCGTGCCAAATTTGATTCCGCGGCTCCCCTCGTATTCTCATCATTGATCGACATCAAGAAACGGTGCGTAACCCCCTCGGTCGTGGTCCCCATTGCTCCCTAGGTCTCCTTCAACCCCATCCATCATGTCATCGAGGCCACGCTTGGTGTTTGGCGTACCCTCAGCCGAGGCGAGTGCGGGTGCATGGCCATTTTCTTCATTCTCTCGTTCAAGGCGACGTCGCCTGGCCACGGCGACGCTGGCCTTGTTGAGCTCCTGCCAAGTCAACAACGCTCCCTTGGCTTCGTCATCAAAGTTGGCGCAAAAGCGCTGAACACTGACAAAGTTGATTGCTTCCAGCATCTCCTGCCCAAACATGAACATGACATAAGCAGCGACGAGAGTAGGGGAGAGCATGTTGCCCGTTGTGCATGTCACCAGGACCTTGCCATGGGTGGCCCCCCCTGTGTTGTTATGCTCAGTCAGAAGATGGCTGTTGATGACGTTAACAATTTGGTTGAATGCCGGGACCAAGTGGTTGGTATCGACGTCTACATAGCAGTAGGCAATGTTAAACGTCTCGGATGCGGTGTTGACGCTGGCGAGATTCATGGGAGCTCTCGAGTCACGGACCACGACAAGCATGGTGATGGCCTCTCGCTTCAGGAAGTCATGATCCCGAATGGTGCTTGTAGGCCCCAGAAAGAGGTAGTCGAGAATGAGCTGGGATTCTCTGCGCATCTCATATCTCCAGCGTACGGAGCGATCTGTCGATTTTTGCATCCTGTTGCCGGTGATGATGTTGAATTCCTCAAGGGTGAGTTTGGAAGAGTCGACAAGGTTGTATGAGGGCCACATGAAGATATCCTCTGCTTTTCGGACGGGGATGTGGATTCTGGGCGGGCTTGGGGGGCGATAGCTGTATGGTCCAGAGCGGACCATGGTCCTGTTCGTCCCGCCCACGTCGCTCATGGTGGAAGATTTGGGGGGAGCAGCGTTGCTTGAAGGGGACTTTGAGGTGGTTTCTTTGTTCATGTCAAGAAATCCGTTGCAAGATGGCGATGGAGGTTGGATGGAGTGGCTGAGGTGGTGAGCTCTGGGGTGACGATGGAGGAAGAATAGAGAAGAGGATGGAGAAGAATAGAATAGACGTATAGAATGGTGGAACGAGGCGGCGCGAGATGGAAATAATCCGAAAAGCGCAGTATTTGGAAATGTTGATAAAGTTGAGATTGATGAAGAGAAACAGAAGAAGTTTGTGATGGAACGTGAACGAGGAGGAACAAGAAGAGGATGGGCAAGAATGAGTTGGAAAGAGAAAGAGCAAGAGGGAGGTTCAAACTGTATTTCAGTGGCTGCGCTGTACTTGGTGCATGTACCGCCCAGTACCTTTACGGCATTGGAACCTGCAGATAGACAGGTACAGGTACTAGTACCATTACAAAAAGTGGTGTGCTGTCAAAGGAAAAAGAACAAAAAAAGGAACAAAATAAGGAACATAGGAGCATTAGGCATCATCACCCCGCTAAAAGGCACTCAAGGTCCAGCTCCCGTGATTGGCAAAGACGTGCATGCTGAGGCTCTGCTATAAAATGACCTCCAGGGCTCGTGTTTCTCCCAGAATGTGCTTTCAATGCTTTGTCACACAAGGCTCCCACCTACGGTAAGAAGGCACCTGTACTAATAGGGAATCTCCCGGGGCGTAAATCGGCCAATCGGGTGCAGCCGACGGGCTTGATTAAATGTGGCCGGACTGAACACCGACGAAACATTCAATTGGTGAGGGTTGAGTAATTCAAATTTAAACAGGCATGCGAGTCGGTAATTATTCTGTCTTTTGTTTTGCTTTAATCTTGAATTCATTTTCAGGTCAATTTATCCTTTAAAGGTGCATTCTTTTCATCTTGTTCCTCCCTGTCTCTGCCTGCGTGCTGTGCCTGGGAAATCGGACATCACGGGCTCCATGTCTGAATGAGGTAAATACCGACATATTTCTAGGGTAGCTGATGTGCATCAGGCTGTCTCAGTAAGAGACACCAGACGAGAAGTATGCAAATAAACTCACATCGTTACTGTTTTCCATGATTAGTTATATAGAGACCGGTTTATTGGAATAAATAATAAACCATGGCTAATATTAATACTGATTTGACATCACCAGAGACCCCGCATCGGCATCTATACACCCATATCCACAACATGCTATGACAAGGGGAAATACGAAAAGAGCTACGTCAATACCAAAGCCAAGAAAGACGCATGCCGTTTTTCGATTAACCTATCATACTGATTGGTTCAATGAATCGCCTGCAAAACAAGTAGCTCCGTTGGGCGATGTTAGCGAGCTTGCACCATGCTTCTAATCCAACTACGACTAATCTTTTGCGTTGGCAGCTTCGTGTGCGTATAGTAATCTTTTATATCAAGGAGCTCCTCAATTGACCTAATTGGCCCCCTTTGAGTTTTTCATTCGGTGGTATCGGAACAGGTTATCCGTCATTACGACATGTGAGGGGATACGGAAAAGCATCGTAATGTCGAACTACCTACCCGCCTATCCATCTATGTAGACCATACTTCACTTTCATCGCTCACAAGAAGTTTACCATTCACTACCTACAAACATGAACAATCTTCAGTAAAAGACACATCCCAGATGGGGCCATCTTTATCGGCCAATCGCAATATTCAGCAGACTTTTCACTCTCATAATATTAAAGTTGTGTGGTGTTATAGTATGGTTTCGCCATACTCACAAACGCCGCGTAATTCCATGCTCCTCGGATCAACTCCGTTGATGATACATATCTTCTCTTTATACTAATCATACAGTCTTTTGTCGATTCCATCTATATCCATAATCGTACAGTTCATCAAGTCTCGCACGCAACCCATGCTTTTCCCTTTCCCCAGTTTTACCAAACCATAATTCATAAAACCCAAAGCAAGGAGAGATGCCTAGAGATAACCACAAGGCTATGGAGCCAAGATAGGCCAAATTCATCACGCAGCCCGCACTTGTTGCTTTCCCCTCTCAGCCACCTCATCAAGAACATAGTCGTCATCCGAAAACTGCTCCACTTCGTCTGCATCCCCCTCGCCAATCGCCGTCCTGTTGGCATCGCGAGACTTTGCCAGCAAACGCTTCGTCTTTCGTTTGCGCTCTAGATGCTCGTCGCTAAAGTCAAGGCGGTCCAGAGTCTTCATCAGCTTCTCCTCTACCAGTGATCGCACGTGAAAGGCTAGGGCTTGGCTCCGG
This sequence comes from Trichoderma endophyticum, assembly GCA_035079535.1. Taxonomy (NCBI): domain Eukaryota; kingdom Fungi; phylum Ascomycota; class Sordariomycetes; order Hypocreales; family Hypocreaceae; genus Trichoderma; species Trichoderma endophyticum. The sequence goes on from JAPMIQ010000001.1 coordinate 688,093, forward strand.
AACACTCCTGAGTACCGGTACGAGAGCCATACGTACTGGTTCACTGCAACGTGCAGTGACTCTAGCTTTGCGAGATACTTTTCCTTTACCTGAAAGTCCTCCATCTTCAGGTCCAAGTACTCCAATGGTATCTCTTCAATGTCGAGGAGATCTCCCTTTGAGTTTGTGGCAACGACTTGCGCGAGAGCACGAAGCACGTCAATAGCTCTGTCTGCTCGAAGTGCAACAGGCAGGTAGCAAAACGTGAGCCTGTCGTGGATCGTGAGCGGGATATCCTGAATAATGTCTGCAATTTCCAAAATATCTGATCCCAGCCCAATCCTGTACAAGGAGCTGACCGTTGCCGTCTCCTGGATTCTCTTGAGGATAAAAGATAGCGGGGTGTCTGGTGGGAAGTAGGAAGCAAATCGCTCCACGATACCGGCGGGAGGTTGGATACAGGCTGCCTCGATATCATCTACACTCTTCTGAAAGGCTCGTTGCACGCTTTTCAAATCGGCCCGGTCCATGGTGGTGACAAGACCGACTTTTTCTGTCTCGTCTACTGAGCCGTCAGGATTCTGTGCTGATCTGTATCGCCCTGCTCTACCACCAATCTGCTTGATTTCGGGGAATGTCAAAAGTCGGTTTTGGCTGCCATCGTACTTTGTAACAGACTCCATAATCACACGTCGAATCTCCAGATTCAAGCCCATACCAATCGCATCACTGGCAACGACAAAGTCATAGTCGTTGTCTGGGTCGTTGAAGAGGGCAGCCTGCTGGGCGCGGACCTCTGGTGGTAAGGATCCGTAGATGATTGCGCAGCGTCGTCCGGTTTTCTGCTCGATGCCCTGCTTCAGGGAGTGAAGATTGAGGCGGCTGAATGCAACAATGGCGTCACCTTTTTGTAGGCTGTTGTAATCCCCATTGAGCGCCTTGTCCATGGTTCTGAGAGGGCTCAGGCGTTCGTAACGGTGAACGACACACTTGTCTCCAATACTAGCACACATGGCCTGTATGACCTTGACGGCTCGCTCCTCGCCACATACGTGAACTTCTTTGGCCTGCACTCCAAGCACGGCAGACGTCCAAGCGTTTCCACGATCGGCATCAGCAATCATCTGAATCTCGTCAATGACGGCGACGTCGAACCGGGTGTTGAGGGGAATCATCTCCACTGTGCAACTTGAAAAGTACTGATCCGAGTCTTCGGGAATCCGCACTTCCTCGCCCGTGATGAGAGCACAAGGGATGTTCTTTGCTTTAAAGCGCTGGTACACTTCGGTAGCGAGTAATCGAAGAGGGCCTGCGTAGACTCCACATTTGGAGTTCTCAAGGGCCTTGAGTGCACGATAGGTTTTGCCGGAATTCGTAGGGCCAACGTGAACGTGGATCGTACGCTGCATTGCTCGAGTCGCGGGAAACCACTCGTGCGGGAATCGAAAGTCCAGCAAGCGTCGGTGACTGTCCTGAATGTCCTTGGAAAACCGCTGGCCAACGATGAACGACTGGAATGAGTACTGGACTTCCTTGCTCAGGCCCTTGAGATCCTTGCTAATAAAGGCATCACGCAGATTCCAAAACATGGGATTCTTGTCACGACGGGTGATGTTCTTTTCTGCCAACATAAAGGCATGATCAATGGCGTCCATGAAGAGCGCCGCATGTCGACTTAGCTCATCCTCAGTGACGCCAAGCTGTGCCGCCCCCAAGGAGTTGAGTACAACCTGGAAACGATGGAGGACAGTAGAGCGGAAGACTTTGTGGCGGCCAGTATATTTGCCAAAGTCGAGCCTCAGTCTGGTGTTGGGATCATGGCCCTGGCTGACCTGTTTGTAGTGTAAATGTGAGACAGGTTCCTTCATGAAAACTCATGACGTCTAGTAGTTAGACTTACCGAATCAACTCGAGAATGAGGCACAGGCTTTACCTCACGTTTTGAACCGGTGCTCAAAGCTTCTTTCAGGGATATCAGCCTGGGCTTGAATGTCTTTGGCTTACTGGCCTTTGGTGGCTGAAGCCTTGATAAGTGGGATGTGGTTGAGAGTTGGCGCAGACATGCCGCTCTAAGCTGGCCTCTGAAAGAGCCGTTCTGGGCCAGAGCTCTCATGACAGCAGTGGATAGGACGCAGGTATCATGATATTGCCACTGCAATGGAAGTAATAAAAATCACCCGACAATGGACAAATTTTTGTTGCAGATTCACACCGGCCTACCCTACATGCCGGGCCGTTCATGAGAATTTCATTCACAAACTTTTCGATCCAATGGCAACTCTCGGAGATTTGCCGGAGTCGGATTAGCGTTTGGCCGGCGGACCTGCAGCCAATGCGGCAAACTGTGGACGCAGTTTCGTCATAGTTTCAGCGAGCTGCCTGCATCTTACAATCACCGAGTTCTGCCTTGCTTTGTTCGATTACGTCCTTTTACTCGCCCCAGCATTGTCCGACAAACACCAGACTCGAAATCTCAACATCTTTACACAAGGCGACCCATAGATTACCGCCAAAATGGCGTCTTCCTCTTCTGCAACTCCGCTGCTTTAGTACGTTGAAGCTCCCTAAGCTATAGGGGTTTCCCTCTGTAGTAGCGCTCTTGTTCGAGATGTCCATGCTAACAAAGGCATCACCAGCTCCTGCATCGCCCACAAGACCACAATCCTGTCCGAATGCACAACCTCCGCCTCGTCACAAACCTCGTCGCTCGCCTCCATCATCCTCCCAAAGATTGAGCACACCACCCCTCAGAAGTTGACGTACACCCACGGCCAGAACCAGATTCACTATGTCGCCGAGGCGCCGTCTGACTATCCCGAACACCCGGCCGCCGGCGGCCTGACGTTCCTCGTCATCGCAGACGGATCGCTGGGCCGTCGCGTTCCGTTCGGCTACCTGCTAGAGATCCGCAAGCGGTTCTTTGAAAAGTTCCCCGAGCACAGCGACTTTGCCGAGATGCCAAACTACGGCGCCGGGTCGTTCAACGCCGAGATGAAGAGCCTGATGGTGGAGTTTGGCACGACGAGCGGCGGCATGAACGACGCGATTGGTAATGCGAAGCGCGAGATTGACGATGTTAGAGGCATCATGACGAAGAACATTGAGAGCTTGCTCGAGCGAGGCGAGAGGATCGACCTGCTTGTGGACAAGACGGACAGGCTGGGGAGCAGCGCTCGCGACTTCCGGGTCCGGAGCCGCGGGCTGAAACGGCAGATGTGGTGGAAGAATGTCAAGCTCATGGCGCTCTTGATCTTGGTTGCGGCTCTCATCATTATGATTATTGTCATCTCCGTCAAAGGCTAGCTAGACATGAGGATGACGCTATCATGATTTCAATTTCCTCTCTTCTGTCTTTTTTAGTGTCTGATCAGAGCAGCGAAGCCTAGATGCTGCACACATGTATTCATAGTAGGGATCTGATGTTTTTTGGGAGTCAAAGGGAGAATGCACGCCTCACGAGGAATTCTTTGTTTTATTTGCGGTCAATGGGAACCTAACGCTGAAAGTACTTTGAGTTATAATTATAACGCGACGCTATTTCTTTTCAATGTGCAAGCAGATCAATATTACTTGGTAGTAGTAGTATACTAGTATAGACTTTTGTAAGCCAGCAAAATGCACACACTTGTTACTCGATATGTCATCTCAACTGCTACACCGACCCAGCCGACGTTCTACATAGAGAAACAATACAATCAAATGCTAATACCTAGACATTCCCATGAAACAGGTCAGCATAACACCTCGCCCTGAATATTTACATCACCGCAACTTACTCGTATACAAAGATGCCTTCACAATTTGGGCGCATTTGCGCCACTCCGCGCCTCCTGATAGACATAGCCATGCGCCACGGGACTGAATCCCGCAACTGGAGATGGAATCGCTGAGCCGACGGACGGCTTCCGCAGTCTCTCGGTGAAGAAGACCGGGTGCGTTGTCGATGCGTTGTGGGCTGGCGCGGCGTGCGTGTGCTTGTTCCAAATTGCCTGCAGCTGGGCGGTTGTTGGGATGGACTGGAGGGAGGGCGTCATGGTGATGGTTATGTGTGTTGGCTTTGTGTGGAATTGATAGAATGGAACGGATTATGGGTGCTTTGGTGGCTTTTGAAGAGGTTCAATGTGATCAATTGAGTGTTGTGTTATAGGGGATAGTGAGGATGAGGATGAGAATGAGAATGAAGATGAAGATGCTGTGATTAGCTGCATGAAGTCGCTATGATGGAATTGCTGGGCGCCGGCCTTACTAAGCCGAGGTTCATTCGGAGTCGGTAGTAGACACAGCTTTGGCATGAGGATCAGCGCCAGAAATCTATCTCTATTGATGGGATTGACGAAGCAATTGAACTCATGCTGCATCGTTGTCTATGAGTAAACCGAATAGAAAAAGAAAGAAAAAATACATGAATCAATCATTTGCCCTTTTTACCGCTCTTTGCGCCTTGCTTCTGTTGCTTTTCCTTTTCCTTTTGCTTTTCCTTCTCCTTTCCCTTCTTGATCGCGGCCACCAAGCTCTCCACCTCTTCTGCCTTTTCCTTTTCCTTCCTCTCCTCGGCCAGCTTATCCTCCTTGGCCTTTTGCTGCCCTCTCTTCTTTGCGGCGCTCTTCTCCGTCTTCTCAATGAGGGCGTCGCTCTCCTCCCAGAGCTTCTTTGCTACCTCGTCGTCCTTGATTTCCCTCCGGGCAAAGTCCACCTCCATGCACTCCTTGATGAGCTTACCGCCGGTGCCACGTCCGAGGCCTCCATCCATGGCGGCGTACAGAATCGACTGGGCGCCTTTGTGAGGCGACTTGAGCAAGAACCAGGGGATGGCGTAGAAACACATGTAAAGCGCGAGGCCGATGAGCGAGCCTCGGGTCAGCCATCTGCGTGTGCCGGGTGTTCGACTGAGGCCGGGGTCTACAAAGATGACTCGGGTGTTCATGGGAAGCTGATCAGGGCGCTTGTATGCGTCTAGGTGCTTCTGGAAGTATGAGCCGAAAACGTTGAGGGCGAGCTTGCTTCGTGCGTATGCAGAGCCGGGAGACCAGCCCTTTTCCGCATTCCCGAGGCCTTCTTTCAAGGAAGGAGATCCAATGTACGATGAACATGTCGCTATGACGACGCGGACATCTCTATCAAAGGGCTGTGCCTTGAGGGCCGGGCTGAGGATGCTTAGGAGGTGGAAGTTGGCAAGATAGTTGACCTGCCACATCTCCTCCACGCCTTCTTCCGTCACGGTCCGTTTTCCTCCTCCTGGCGTCATAGTCGATGCGCACAGCACAATCATGTCCAGTCTTCGAGGAGGCGCATTGTCGACCCATTTCGTGGCAAACTTTCTGATGCTGTACAGGCTGGCGAGATCCACCTGCTCTGCGTATATCATGTGGTTGCCTGTCCTGTCCCGAATATCCTGTATAAAGTCGACGAGAAAGGGATCTGAGGCGGGGACTTGGGTCAACAAGATGAGCTGAGCGCCGCGAGCTGCCAGCTCGTATGTCACTTCTGCCCCTATCCCGCTCGTTCCGCCGGTGACAATGACGACTCTGCCATGGAGGTCGCGCTCGGAGGGATTCGACCTGCCTGATGCGTAGAGCTTCAGCAGGACGAGGAATGCGACGGCGGCGACGGCGTAGGCGATATTCCAGACATTGTCGTGGATAATCTGTGGAAAGCCGTTTTCGATGAGATAGAAGATGGTTGGCACGGGCATTGTGAATGCAACGGCCTAGTCGAGGGCTGCAGGAGGTGAGAATGGTTTAGAAGAGATTTGAGTCGGTCAATTCATCGTTTCGAGTCGTTGATCGTAGCATCTGATGCCGGATTTGCTGACACGTTGAACTGAAGAAGGAATTGTTTCGTCGTGGTACTACAAGTTCGTTGTAGGAGACGATTCAGGAGCTCCCACGTGACACAGCTCCAGTTTAAGGTGTGCTGCTTCCATTGTTCCAACAGAGCATCAACTACAACTTGCACTGATTCACGATGGACACATTCTGAAAATCAATTTCCTTATTCTCGACACATATTGAACAACTACGCCCTTGAAAGATATGTCATGTGCAGATTAACGCTGTAATTTCGGTGGTTGATGTGCTAATTATTAGGCTGGTATAGAATACGAACTAACATGACGGAACCATCTCCGTCTGGGGTATGACCATGAACGAACACAAAACATAAAACACAAGACGGCATTTTCCATAGCTCATCCAAAACAATAACAATGGCTTAATTTTGCCTTTCATTCTTTTCATTCTCCTTCTCTTTCTTCTCCTTCTTTGACTTCTTCTTCCTCTTCTTCTTGTTAATCTCCAGCTTCACAGGGTCGCCTTTTCGCACCCAAATCTCTCCAATGGGATCGCCCTCTTCCTGTACACAAACCCATTCACCAATGCCGTACTCTTCGGGTGCATGACGCATTCCTCGGCCTCCACCACCGACAATCAGGTTGCCTGGACGATAACTCTCATCCATCTGCATGCGGCGGATGACGCTGCCGTGGACGCGGACGTTGTTCGGAATGTCTCGCACTTCTCCGCGTGGCAGTGGCCAGTTGATGGGCTTCCAAGTCCCGTCGGCCTGAAGATCCATTCGGCGAAATGGCATCCACTCCATCATGTTCCAAGCAGTGACAGCCATTGTGGAAAGGCCGCCACCATAGACGAGGGAGTCGTGGATTTTCGCGATATGTGCTTTGTGCATCATCTCGAGGAACGTCTTCTTGAAATCTTGGTCGTCGTCATCGCCCATAGTGTCTGGGCTTGAAGGCGCAAATGGCTCTGCTCCCTCTTCGCCATCTCGATTAACAAGAATGTCGGGCCCTCTTTCTTGACCACCTCGACCATTCTTGACGCCGGCGCTGCCATACTCGTTGTACAGATCAAAGCAATCTAGCTCCTGGACCTTTTCTAGATCGAATTTCAAGCCAGCACGGATGGCTTCACGAACCATCCATATCAAAGGCACATGGCTTGCGTTCTTGCTGCCCTCGACATCTGTTTGCCATCCACCCCCCACGTCGCCATGACCACCGGCAAACCATACTTCGTCAATATCTTGGTCGCCGCTGTCCTCATATTCAACGACAGAAAGCTGATCCGAGGCATTGCAGCCAGTTACTGACAGGCGGCGTTCTGGGCGGGCAGCAGATCTTGACCTGGCTCTATATGGCATATACTTGCTGGCTTGTGGATTTGCCGATGACGGCCGCCCGTCCGCTGCTGTCGTCTGTTGGCTGGGCCGTCTGCCTCGGCCTTGGTTATGCATTCTTTCTCCGCCATCTACTTCTCCACCGTATTCATCATCTTGCCCATGGCCAAGCATGTGGCCCAAGTCCTTCTTCCAGTGGCTGTGCGTATTGTGGCGGCGCTTGTTGTTGTGTTGTTGATACATCAAGTCCTGTCGAAATTTGGCTCGTCGCTCATCGATACTGACCGCATGCCGGATGACTCTGGCACTACTACGTGCCGTGTATGGAAATTTGCTTCGCTGCATCCACGCTGTCTCAAACCGAGGCACAGAGTTGACGGTATCGAACAGACCCAGGAACCGAATCCTACCCACTGGTCGCGAAAAAGTCTCACGGAAGCCTTTCATGAAGTGGTACATCTCATGCTTCTTCTTCTCATCTTCTTCGGCAAGCTTCTCATCTTTGTCACCACCGCGGCGACTCTGCCAGTTGGAGAATGCCTTCCAGGCGAAGGAAACCATTTCTTCGTTACCGTGAGACAGGAGACCGATGTAGTCAAGCATCTCCGCCAAAAAGCGGGCAATGTACGAGCCGCGACTGAAGCCAAACATGTAAATGTCATCCCCAGGATTGTAAAAGCGCATGAGGAAACGATAGCCACCAACGACATGTTGGTCAAAGGACGAACCAACTGCCGAGTCTTTGGCTTTTTGATACCATGACCGAATACGCCCTTTCAGACTAGTGTGTGAAAGTGAGGAGGACACGATGTACGTTCCAATACCGGCTGGTGGATATAGAGTCAGTCGTGCTCATGTTTGAACATTCATTCATGGCGGCTCTGGCGCGAGCGCGCACGCGTCGCCAAACACTTACGCTGGTAGTAGTGATACTGATCATCTGCATTGCGATCAAGCATCCGGAATATCTTGAGAATGTTGCTGTCGCTGTCATCGCCGTGGAATTTGTTACCCGTGCCGTCGAAACAAAGAATCAGCTTCCTCGGGGCTCTATTCTGTGGCGTCGGACTGGCTGGACGTTCCATGATGGCTGCCGTGATGTAGTCTAAGCTCGAGCGGCTCTTTGGGTGTTCGGCCGAACTTGGATCTAGCATGCTCCCAGAAGCCATGGCCAGTTATATGTGGGCTCTTTAAAATCAATCTGACCAAATTGGCAATGTGGATGATGAGGCGGAGCCAGGGGATTTGCCAGTGTGCCTGATCAATTAACGAGAAAAGCTAGGCACTGGAAATAACCATAAGCACGAGAGGGGCGCCCGCGGCTTATTATTAGTACTTTTGGGATCATGAGCGTGGCTCATCTTGGACGGCTCATACACATGACTCTGCAGCTCTCTCTCCATCTTGGAATCTCGTCTCGCATTAGCCTTGGACTCTCCCCGAACACAACTTCCTCTGTCCATCACGGCCGTGTGGAGCATCTGCGAGGGAGAGGCTGAACTCCAGCCGGCTGAAGGGCGCTGATCTATTCCCTGTTGAGATGGAGGAGCTGCACGTCTCTCAAATGCCGGGGACTAGCGACCAATGGGGGAGACGGCAGAAGACCCCTTTACTCAGGGATTGGCGGGACACCTTGAGATTCAAGACATTGCGCATGAGAGCGGGGAAAGGTCGCAGAAGAGCACATGCATGTCTCAGTGCTGCTGTGAAGGCGAGCCAGTGAGCGACGATGACCTTTGGTGGTGATAACGCGGGTAACTCGTCCGCCGAGATTATTCGGCCAGTCACATGCGGAGGATTTGGAATAAATGCGGACATCTCTTGCTGCGGCTGAGGTCGGACCGCAGATTCAAGGAAGGGTTGTTATGTACGGTCGTCCAGCCGCACGACGCCATCGAGAGCATGTTTTTCGAGCCCGTTGTCTCGTCCATTGGTGCTATTTGCTGCCTGGTTTCCCGTGTGGAACGGCACACTGTCTCTCTCTATCCTTGCTGCCGGCCGCCTTCCGTGATCATTACGGGAAGATTTTATGACGTGGGCTATTGTGCAACACATGTTCCGGAAGCTGTACCACTGTCGTCTAACGTTTTTCTCCTCACGATAAGAAGGAGACGAAAACGAAGCTCTTGGCAGATGATATGGAGTTGATTCGTCCAAGTACAAGCAAACACATACAATCCACGTTAACAGGGCGATATCGAGCTTCAAGATGCCCTTTTTTGCGGAAATGGCCCAAGTTATGCTCGGGGCTCCGCAACGGGCCGTGCCTAGAACTCTTTGGGCGCAAGAGTAATTTCAATGCAGCCAAGGTTTGTTCTCAATGGGTTAGCTGCAGATTTGACTAATTGACTCTCCACCCCCTGTTGGATCTGTCAGTTTACGCCATTCTGGTTCTGGGCTTTTGATGTGTGGTGTGTTGATCGCGATTCCCTTGGCCAGGCTGTCGATCGGCCTAGCTGAATCCTTTTAGTCGACATACAGCACCATTACGAGAGAAGTTCACCTTTGAGGAGTGCCAAAGGGAATCCGGAAGAGGTGTGTGTATGGTGTGTGTTAGTGTGTGGCGGATAAGACACTCCCAACTTGCCGGATCTCAATCTGAATGGGAGAATCGGCACGGTGACTGGGAACTTTGTATCTGTCCAAACAGCGCTGCGGCTCCGTTACGACTGGACGGCTGAAAAGTAGCTGCATCTCCATCCCTCTCCGGTGCAGAGTTGTAATCCATGTACGAGTACAGTAGCGTGCATGGAGAGAATATTTGCAGGACAAAACAGAGCAGATTTTGCTATACCGACTGCTACGCTGATACTACAACGAGTCATATGTACATCCAAGGCATGCAGGACATGCCGCCGGCCTTGATCGATTGCATCACCAAAACGCCAAATCCAAGACATTCCCGTCCAACACTTTCCTCTCTCGTCTTGGTGTTTGTTTGAGGGATCTTGTTGGTTTGCACCTCTCTTCTAATCTCACAGCTTGCTATCCTTCCAAATGGGCTTTCTCTTCTCGACAAACGCCCGCACACCTTCCGTCATGTTGGCTCCGCCGTCCATCTTGGTGTAGATCTCCGTCAGAATGCGGTCGGTGGCATCCTTGGGGTTCTCCGCCTCCCAGCCGCTAAGTAGGCCTTGACGGGCCACGATGATGGAGTCTGGCGAGTTGTTGGCCAGCTCAATGGCCCATTGAAGGGCCTCGCCGACGACATCACTCCCTCGGGCAATGACGTGGTTGACTAGCCCCCAGCGAAGCATCTCGTCGGCCTTGTAGATCCTGCCGAGCAGAGCCATCTCGGAAGCACGCTGCATACCGACAGAGCGGATGAGGCGAGGCAGCGCCCCCTGGATGGGCACGACGCCTCGGGCCACCTCGGGCAGGGCGAATCGCGCATCGACAGACGCGATGACCATGTCGACGTTGAGAATCATCTCCATGCCGCCGCCCAGGCACAGGCCGTTGACGGCGGCGATGATGGGCTTCTTGCCCTGGCGGTTGCTGAGCCCGCCAAAGCCGGCCTCGGGAGCCTTCTTGGACGGCTCGTCGGGGTTGGCGTTGCGCTCGTTCCACTCCTTGAGGTCGGCGCCCGCGCAAAAGGCCCGGCCCATGCCGGTGATGACGGCGCACCGCAGGGCCGGCTCGGCGTCGTACCACTTCCACAGGCGGTCGAGCTGGTAGTGCATGTCGTGGCGGATGCAGTTGAGCTGCTTGGGGCGGTTGATGGTGATGAGCAGGATGTGAGGCCGAGGCGCGGTGATGATGACGTCCTCGACCGCGGGCGGCGAGCTCATCATGGAGATGGCCATTGTTGCTTGCCTCAGACAATTAGACAAGGGGGCGAGCGAGGCTGACAGGGCAAAAGCAAAGGTGAGTATGGCGACGGCATATGAGTGCCAGAACTTTGATACTGCGGTGACCGGCACCTAGATTATCGCTTGTTGTGTCTCTCTGTGTGTGTCTTTGCCGCCTGGTCTGTCTGTCTCTCACTTTCTTCTCTCTGCCCCTATTTTCGCCTTGTTCCTCTTTCCCTTTATCTCATTCAGCAAATAAAAAGCAATGAGACGGTCCTCAAAACGCGGCCAAGCTGGTCATGGCCGCTGCAACACGGCTCAGATATTCACGTTCGAGTGTATATTCGCCAGCGCGGTGAGTAGTTGGGCTCTCAAGGGGGGGATTTTGGCGGTAATCCGTCCGGCTCTCCCAGCGAGTAAGAAAAGAGAGCACGAGTAATAAGCGGCTGTTTTACGCGCCTTTGGGACAAGCCTGTGTGGGGCGCTGTTGTCCCCAGCCTCGGCTCTCGGAGGCTCTCCTCTTTTTTTTTTTCTGGGGGAGGCTTTTGAGCTGAGCTTACCGTTTGAAGATGTGGTTGGTGAGTGTTACTGACGAATTAGAATCATAATTTTGGTATGGTTGATTTGAGTATGGATTAATCAATGATAATAATGTGGTATCACGAATAGCAAAATGCAAAGCACACAATCCTCATCAATTCCCTGAAAAAATTGACCATTGTTTATTTACATAACAGAGAAATCCTACACGAATTTTCAAAGCCCGGGGTCTGTCTCCCAAAACACCCTAGTTGTACATACAAGATGGATTTTTTTCCCGTTTCCTATAAGTTGTCCTTCTTTCACGTCTCCCATATTTGCATCTTCTACCGAAGGGGAAAAAAACAAAAAGTGATTTCGAAATGGCGCCCTGCATCAAAATCCACAGGACGCCAAAAAGAAAGCAACAGATTAATGCAGAGTAGTAGCTCGTAAAAACAACCCAATTCCATGCCGTTGTAGTGATATCCCTCTTTACGCCGGCAAGCCTCGCTTCTCGCACTCGGTGAAGAAGATGAGCATGCGCCAGAGCTTCTTGACCAGGTCCTCTGCTTCGTCGTCCAGGGCCTATCATAAAAGACATACAATGGTTAGTTCTCCGTAACAATATCTCCAAGTAAAAACAAAAGAAACCGGAACAGGAATGGCTTCATAAGAAACAAAACTTACCCCCTCGAGCTCCTCCACCAAAGCCCCCGCCGTGCCATGCTTCCGCAGATGCTCCTCCACGGCCTCGACCAGCATCTCCTCCTGCACGCCGAGATACTCAACAATCTTCTTCTCCACAAACGGCCGCAGCTTGTCCCGCACCACCGTGTCGTCCATAAAGTCCCACTTGACCTCCCACGCCCAGAGCCCATCCTTCTCCGACGGAATCTCCTGCGCCAGAGCGCGCACCGCCTGCGAGATCTCCTCCTCCGTCATGCCCGCCGCGCCCGAGGAGGCGTCCAGCTGGATGGGGATGAGCTGCCGCTTCGTGGACTCGACTTCCTCGTCGTCCAGGAGGCCCTCCACTTCGGCAATCGTGCGTCGTTGGGGTGCTGCTCGTGAGGCTTGAGCCCGCTGTGCCGCCGCGCCAAGTGACAGTTTGAATGGCTGTGGTGCAGCTGCGGCGGCGGCAGCTTCGCGCTGCTCCATCTCGCGAGCCTGCTGATCCAAGAAAGAATCCGCCATGCCACGCGCCTGTTCCAGCCTGGCCTGCTCGCGGTTCCGCTCCACCTTTTCGGCCTGTCGGTCGGCTTCATCTCGTGCCTCTTCCTCAGCCCGATCAGACTGTCGTTTTCTCGCCCAGCCGCCGTGATCTCGGTAGTAGTTGTGCGTTTTGCGGGTGGCCTCTCGCTCATCGTCCCACGTCTTTTCTCTTTCCAGCTGCTCTTGTTTCCTTCGTTCGAGGGACTCAATGTCGTGCTTTTCTCGCTCCCGTTCTCGCTCCAATGCTGCCTGCCGTGATCGCTCTCGGTTGACCCATTTTCTCTCTGCTTCCGCATACATCTTATCTTCTTCAGCTTTGCGCTCAGCCTCACGTCTCCTCCAGAGCTCGTCATCGCTTGCATCGGTGTCCTCATCTTCGCGTCTCGTAGACCCATCTGCGTTGTTCACTCCTCCGTTGACAAAGGCCACTCGGTTCGGTCCATTTTGGCCCTTGGGTCCGGATGGGGCGTTTGGTACTGAGACTCCACGAGGGCCCAATGGCACATTGTTCGAATTCCTCGGCGGTGAGGCCAGCCTTGACCGGGCTGCACCATTGCGGCGTCGTTCGTTCTCTTCCAGTTCTTCTTCTCGTTGAAGACGCTCCATATCGCGTTGGTTGCTACGCTCACGGAACGCGGCAATCTCTCCTGCAACAACCTCACGCATCTCAGGCGGGATATCCGCCAACTCGTCTTCTTGCGCCAGGGGAATGTTGACCACCTCAACGTTCTCCTCGGCATCCGTATTCCCCATAGCAACATCGCCATTAACATCGGCAGTCTCGACAACAGGGGGGTAGAATAGCTCTCGAAGAACTGACTTGAGGGCTGCGCGAGCTTGCTCTATTCTCTGCTCCAGGGACGCATCGTCTCCCTTGTTCTCCTTGTATGTCTCCAGGTAGCTCAGCGAGGTGGGATCAACAACCACTTGCAGCTTGGTCTTTTCCACATCATCAAAGCTGTCGTCGGCCGGCGGGTCACTCGAGCTGGGCTGTTTCTTGATGGGGATTTGCACCTCTTCTTCGGTCAGGAGCTTGACGGCAGTTGCCACGGAATCAATGTCCTCGAACAGAGCGAAGCCAAACTTGGTTCCCTTTCGATCTTCTGACACGCTGTCAGACGGATCCCACCGCTTCAGCTTGCCGACGGCCCCAAGAAGCTTCTTTGTGCCCTCATCGCCGCCCAGTCCCTCGGGAATCTGGTGTAGAAAGATGGTCCGCAGCTTCTCCTCGCTCGTCGGTGGAAGAAGCGTCTGCATCGTCTCCCTGGCCGCATTTCGCCCTTGCTCCGACCCCCTCTCCATACCAAGCCCAGCTCTTCCTCCCGATTGTGCTGGTCGGTCGTCGGATCTGCCGCCACCGGCTGAGGCTCCTGTGCCCAGTCGAATCACGGGGGCATTGAAGTTGATGTTCGGCATGTTGGTCGGGGCTTGGAAAGCAGGCAGACCACTTGGACGATTAGCTTGAGGCACGTTGGCTTGCTGGATGCCCGGCGGGGGGGCCATTCCCGGAGCGGGAGACATGCCTGGAGGAGGTCCTGAAGAGAGAGAGAAACGGTCAGCATCTATCTTGTCGGTAGCGAGACGAAGGAGAAAAGCAAAAGAAGACAAGACATGCGTACCTAGCCCTGGAGGAGCCGCCATGCCTGGCGCCTGGCCCGGATAGCCATAGCCAGGAGGCGCGCCATAAGGATTGTGCGGTGCTGAAGCTCCGTTAGCGGATCTGTATCGTCCTCGAGACTGTCCTCGGCCTTGAGTACCTCCGTAATGGTTGTAGGCCATGCTGACAAGGCTCTGCAGTAGAGAGCAGTGTCACGCTGGCAAGGTGTAGAGGCGGATTGGGTTGCTTGCGTCAAATCAATGCTAGCACCTAGAAGAAAGAAAAAAGGGTCAAGCAGAAGAAAGCGAGGAAAAAAAGAAAAAGAGTCCCAGCAGTCAGCAGCTCTCGCAGAAGCAAAATCTCCAGATGCAGCCTTAAATTGTAGGGTTCTCGGCTTGCATTGAGACGTGACGGCAGGCGCGATTGTTTCCGCAGAGCAGCAGCATGAAGGTCCTCTTCACGACAGAATTCGTAATTCGTGCTGGTCTGAATATGTCCAGCTTTTCGCAAGTTTTTTTTTCGTCGTGGTTGATATGCAGAGGTGCGAATCGCGGCTTCACGGCTGGGATTCCCGGTTCTGAGAAATGTACCCACTTTGGAAGCCAGACCCGCATCAAAGTTGATCCGCCCGCAGCTTTTTGCAGACCGGACGACTTTCAAGATGTGGGATATCGATATCTGCATGATTCAGGATTTGAATTGAATTGCTGGAGCCATTGCGCCGGCATTGAGGATTGCAACAGCATGTAAGTGATGCATAATCTCGTATTGGAGGATTATTTAATAATAATCTCGTCACAGGGCCGCAACCTCGAAATACGGCAGCATGATGCTGTCCAGAATCGCCGCCCCAGCGCAAGCCCGCGCCTTTTCCACATCACTCGCCGTCCGATTCAATGCATCCAAACCCCTCTATGATGACCGAAGAAACCCTCTAGTCGGCAACTTCGTCCCTCCCGCACCGGCACCCAAACCCATCATCTCCCCAAAGGCTCAATCTAAACCAGCCACAACCGACTTCGTCCCCCCTCCCCCTCCTCCTCCAGCCGAGTCAGAATCGCCATCAGCATCAGCAGAGCAGCCAGCTGCCGAAAAATCAACCTCTTCTTCTTCTTCTGCATTCCCTTACACGGCAGCCGACTCCTCCGCCCCCTTCAACTTCGACATTGCCGAAATCGTCGCCGCCCGATCCGCCGCCTACGGCCAGTCCCTCAACGTCGGCGACCCTCTCCTTCGGCCCAAGATCCGCACCGAGGCCGTGACGGGGCGCACCGTCTTCATCAAGGACCGCCTGTCGCCTACTTCGGCGCCCACCCCCGCCGTGGCCATCCGCGTGCTGGAGAGGATGTGCAGGGACCAAAAGGTGCGGAACAAGTACCACTCGCAAAAGTTTCACGAGAGGAAGGGCTTGAAGAAGAAGAGGTTGAGGAGTCAGCGGTGGAGGGCGAGGTTCAAGACGGGATTCAAGGCTGCTGTTAACAAGGTTTTGGAGTTGAAGAAGCAGGGCTGGTAAATATGCCATGTATGATGAGGGATTGACGTGTGGTGAAAAATGGGCGAAAGGGGGGCTTAAAAAGTATATTTGGAAACATGAGCAAATATTCATGAGATAGATATACATGTACAATACGATAGATGGGATTGGCACGCCCTGACATGCAAATATATGAGGTGCTATTATGACAACAAGGAGACTTGAATCTATATTTGTGGCCAAGTCTATACTGTACTGTGTAATCGTTGCTTTCCATTCCCGAGATCTATTTGTAACTTCTATATACGCCCAAACGCTGAAAAGTGTAAGAAAAAAAGATAAGAAAAGTTCACATCATCAGAGACAACGTCAATCTCACTTCATGCTCACCCCGTTGTACTCTGGAATATCGGCCCATTCCTCTCTCGTTGGGCTTGGCTGTAAGCTCTGTCCAACCTTGGGTCGCGATCGAAAGACGGCCTCGACGTCCTCTTCCTCGGCCAGTTGCTCCAACAGGAGCGTTGTTTCGTTGATTTCCTCCTCGTCCACCCTTGGAAAGTAGCTGCCATCCTTTCGTGGAGGCATCTTGCCCCTCCTCAGAGACCTGCGCCGCTCCATCTGCGCCTTTTGCTGCGCCTTTTCAAAGCCGGCCATGCTTCGACGAGTCCGGCTGGCGAGATCCTCGGAGTAATCTGGCTCCGCAGGTTTGGTGGTAACCGGTGTTATGGGAGTGGGCGGGTCAAGCTCCTCGTCCTCAAAACACAGAGATTTCTTACGGCTCATTGAGAGTCGAGTGCGCTCGGCCAAGGAGAGAGTGTGTCGAGGCTTGGTGCGCTTCACGGGTGACGGAGTCAAGTTGTTTTTCCCGGGAGACGTAGAGCCGTTCGCAAACTCCTTTGTGGGCGAAAGCCGGGGTGGGCTATTCGTTTTATGTTTTGCGACAGGCTTTGGTTCTTCGGGTGACCGACGGCGCGTTGGAGTATCATATCCTGAGGGCTTTCGCTGAGGAAGAATAGATGGAGGAGTAGCAAGCGGCGAATCGTCAATCTGAGTCAAGTCGTAGGTGCTTCGCCCAGGAAAGTTCTTGTGGTTCGACGACCACACGGTATCCACGCCACCAGAGAGCTGTGAAAGGCTTGGTCGAGAGATGACCGGTCTCACGGTACGAGCGGGAGCAGTAAACTTGTCCTGCAGGGATGAAAACGATGTGACAGAGCTGTCTGCGCGAAACGCGCTTTCAGCGTCTTCCAAGTCGCTAATCTCATCATCATCACCGCCCTCAAATGATGAGGTGGAAAGAAGACGGCGGTCACGGCGATCCTGCTTGACAGGGGTTCGCTTCCTGACAAGAGAGGCAATGTCGACCTCCTTGGTTGCGATTTTTCCCAGATCGTATTTCAGATCCGAAACCAGTGCAGCATAGTCATCTGACATCTGAGGCGCATGCTGAAACAGCGCAACTCTGGTTGACTTGCCCCTCCTCCCAGAATGTAGATCCAGGTGAGCGGTGAAGCCGAGATCGATGCCCTTGGCTTTGGCGGCAGTGGCTCTGGGCTTGGCCGGCATGGGCCTGGCCTCGCCAAACGTGTTCCTACGAAAGGCATCCCACTTGCGGAGCCTGTCTCTTTGCATCTTGACCCGGTTGTCCAGCTGCTCCAAGAGGCCAACATCATTCGTGTCCAGTTCGTCAAGCCGGCCCTTCTGGGCTCTTCTCCAGACGCGGTCGAACTTGGTAGCCAGGAGGCCACCATGCTTTGGGTCTCCGGACAAGAGAGTCTCCATCCAAGCCTCGCTGCCTGACCAATTGTGGTGCACTGTCCGCCGCATCTCAGCCCTGGCATTGTCAGAGACGGCTTGGCCACCACCGTCCATCTCCTTCATCTCAAGAACTTCTCGTCTACTGATGATGTCATCTTCCTTCTCATCCATCACCACGGCAAATTCCTTGAAGCGAACTCTGGCCAGCTCTTTGCGTTGCAGGAGCTGTCGGATAGACGCCTTGTGGGCCATGGACAACGCAATCAGATGAGATTTCTCACTCAGGTAGCCCTTGTTCTCAAAGGCAAGCTCAATAGCAGGTGTGATGTAGCCGCGGCTTGCGGCAAGGCTGCCAGAAACCACCTTTTTCAGGACAGCGGTGGAAAAGAAGGCAAGGACTTCTTCCAGCCTCTCGCCCTTGCACTCATCCAGCATCGTCTTGCGGATGATGGTGTCCCGCCCGAGGTCGCCATTTTTCTTGGCTTGCTCGAGGGCCCTGACGAGCGCGGCGCGCAGATTCACAGACTGGAGCTGATCGACAGGTGGGTAAAAAGGCTTCAGCTTCTGTTTGGGAGGGATGGAGTATTAGCCATGTCAAGTTCATCATGTCACATCATCAGAGAGTGAGATCGTTTAGCAGTCAAGTAGAAGGAAGAAGAAGTAGTACGCACATTCGCCGCCTCGTCTGGATCCCAGATGACAAACAGCTGATACAAGGCCCATTCTACGCACTGTACTCGCCTCTTCTGGTCCTGCAGGGTGGTGCCGGATGCCGCGAATGTCTCAGCCGATATTTCGGGCCAGTCAGGGAGGTGGTCAAGATCCAGAAGCTTGATGTTGGTCAGGAACAGCGACAGAGAAGCCGGACCGACAACATTGAGGCCTGAGCCCGCATTGGACTCTGCAGGGGCGGCACTGGGCGGGATCTCAAGTGCTTCAGTCTTTGGCCTCGCAAGGCTTCGCACAGGCCTCGCAAAGGCTGCGGCAGCAACAGCTACGGCGGCGGCGGCTCGAAGGGGTCTGCTGTTGGCAGACGAGGGCACGCGAGAGGTACGCGTCCGAGTATGGAGCTGGGTCTGCTGGACGACAGTCGCCATATCGGCACCCTCTTGCTGCCGCACGTATGACGATGTTGATGCAGATGGACGACGCAAGCGAGAGATGTTTTGCGTTGTCTCTGCTGGTACTTGTGCTTGCGCTTGCGCTTGTGCTTCCGCTCCTTTCGGCTTGCCTTGATCTGGGGAAGACACCACAGGGGAGAGGGAGACGGCTTGAGCAGGCACTCGGGCTATGTTTTGTTTATGGGAGAGGGAGAGAGACTGCTCAGCAGGTCGGGAATCCAGCTTAGATTAGATGTTGGATGAGAGGGCGAGAGAGAGACTGGGGCACCCGAGAAGCGCGCAATTGGCCGTCACAGAAGCAGAAAACGCAGCAGTAGCATCAGCAGCATCGTCGTCGGGCTCGCAGTTGGGATTTCGCAAGTATCGCAAAGTACCAACGGAAGTCGGACGTGAGTGGCTGGCGGGAGAAGGTCGAGGTTGGAGGTTGTGGAGAGCTTTGGGTGTTGAAGCTGCGACAGAGGGGAGACGAACGGGCCATTCAGGTACAGCAGGGGGGCAGTGGGCGTGCCAGCAGACGCCAGCAGGCCACAGCGGGCTGGTCAGTGGGCGCTAGTGGGCTGTCAGTGGGTTGGCAGTGGATGCGGCCCGCCAACCAGCGCATCACAGGTGTCGGTGAGCGCTGCACAGTCCACTAGCTCCGGGGGGTTTGGAGGGGGCAACCGCCCTGCGAGTATAAACTGGGCAGTGAGCTGTCCCGCATTACAGCATGGCTGGCCAGTGTGTTTATGAACACTTCACCTTACATGTCCACGTACATATCGTGTGCGGTGCAGTGCAGATGGCCAATCAATGGCGGGTTGACGTGCTTGCTTTGCCTCCGTGGAGCAGCTCGTATGTACAGTATGGGGGTGAATTGGCAGCGGGCATTGGCTTATGAAGGACACAGGTGATGTGTTTGTGGCGATGGGAGGAGAGCATTTACTGAATGAAGAAGCGTTGATGACCATGATAGTGACATTGAATGATAATGACACAGCCGATGGATGCAGTGCACTGCATGCACATTAATCACATTCAATTGAATTTCTGTCTAGATGTAGCTTTATGTACTTGGATGGGGAATGGGGAATGAATATTGATGCCTATGTAGGTTGGTATCAAAAAGCAGCGATAGGGGTTGATTTCATTGGACCATCGATGGGAATCTTCAATAGAAACGGCTGGGGTCATCCCATAAGCACAAAGGCTGCATGTATTTTGTTGGCTCAATTGTTAGTGTTGGTACTTACGAGCCTTAGTCATTCATCTCATCTTTACATGTAGATTCGATACCTCAGCGCATCTGCTTTACTGCCCTTGACGATCCGCCTCTCCCTCCTCCTTTTACCACTACCACCAGCATCAACACTATCACCAACATCTCCAACATCTCCAATCCCTCCATCATTCCCCCCAAACAAGTTATGCGTCGAGCACATGCCCAGCCCCGCCGCCGCCCTCAGCAGCTCCCCACCGTCGCCGTACCTGGGCCCTGTCTTGAACGTCGCATTCACCGGCCCAAACAGGAACCACGCACTCATCGGCTGCGCCGTCACCTTGAAATCCTCCTGGCCCGGCGTCTCGCTAGAGGCCACCGCTACTCTCTGGACCCCGACGTTGCCCGCCAGCAGATACGCCATCGAGTCCGTCCCCTGACTTGGGTAGTCCAGCATCTTGAGCGGCGCCTTTGCGTAGCCGACGGGCACGTCGTCGAGCTCCGTCGAAAAGTACGGGATACCGTCGAGCACAAGCATGTCGTAGTCGTCCGACGGCTGGAACTCCTCTTCAGTCTGGCGCGAGATGCGCAGGTCGCCCTCGACGGTCCAGTGCAGGAACCCGGTAATCCACCCTGAGATGCTGTAGCCCGTAGGCCCAGCGCCGCACATGAACAGCCTCTGCGACCGAACAATGTTCTTCCAGAACTCCTTGACCTCGTCGCTGTCCGGCTCGTCCCATGTGAGCACGAAGCGAGTCAAGATTGGCCGCAGCCGATCGGCATAGGCTGCCGGCTCCTCTCCCCACTCCTTGAGCCTGTCCAGCTTCCCGAGCAGCTTCACCCAGTCGTCTCTCTCTCCCAGCAGCGTCACCTCGGGAAGGCCACAGGTGATGCCCCCGATGAACTCAAAGTAGTGCTGCATCAGGCCCATCATTAGGACGGTAGCTGTGAGGCCATCATTGTCGTCGCTCGTGGAAAAGTTGGGCATGATCCAGTCGAGCAGCCAATCCGTCTTGACCCTCTGCTGGATCTCGCCTGCAAACGCCGCAATCACGTCACGCCACGAGAAGCGCCACACCTGGATCTCCTCTTTACCCTCGTGATCGACAAACAGATGCCGAACATCTTCGGCATGCGCCGTCATGTAGAAGTTGAGCTGCGCCAGAATCTCGAACCATACCTCGTCAGGCCGGAGGACAAGGCTCTGGTGCTGGCCCCATGCTTCGATGGCGCCTCTCACGAGACTATCTGACGACTGAAAGATTGTGCCATTGGCAAAGGCGCTGTCATCGTCCGAGCCGAAATCGGCAAAGGACGACATGAGCAGCTCCGGCGAGTATGGCGTGCGTGGGGGGAACTCTTCCGGGCAGCTCTGCCGAAGGAGCTCCGACGCAGATGTGACCGTGCCGGCGGTTGACAGCGGGAGTGGGTCGACATCGGGATCGACAGGGACTGTGATGGCAGCCGAGGCGAATGGCCCGTGGCCGCAAAGGCCGGAGAGGAGTAGTATTGGAAGCAGCATGGTGTTTCCAGAGGTAATGTACCTCTACTTCTCCTTGCAAGGGGGGAGTGCGTGCAAAGAGCTTGAGCTCCAGAGCAGACGCGCCAAAATAGCATACAAGCTTGGCCAGAACCAGAGAAAAGTGAGGCTGCTGATGCTGATGCTGATGCTGCTGCTGGCTTCATGCATGCACGTATACAGGGCAATCCCTACGAAACTAACTTACTCTTATGCAACTCATCACCGGTAGCAAAAGGGGGCTTATTCGAGCAGCCCGAGAGCCTCCCAGCTGGCACACCCGCGATCAACATTCCTCAGCCCCCTCAGAATCGAATCACGAGGCCGCGATATTGGGTAAGAGTAGATCTACATGTTGCGCCGTTCCGAAACAAGTCGTCCCCGACTCGATCCACGTCCCTGTAGATCCCATCCGTCACGTTGGCAGAATTGAGAGACAGTCTCAGAGGCATTACCCCATCCCCAGCAATCTTGTGGCATTACGCCCGGTCACGTAGAGCGCACCACATGATGTTCTGTGCCAGCCTCTTTTGCTCCGTACAGCCATTCAGACATGAGCATAGTCATTCACAGACATTCCCCTGCATTTCGAGTGCAGCCCCAATTGGCCAATCTGGCTGGACTTCAGATCCCGTGGCCTGATGATGACCAAATTCTCGAGTTGTCCCTTACATATAAATCCTTCCTGCCAACACTTTACGTCGACTTGCATCCCGTAGAATCCTCTTGATCTCAAGCCCACAGCATGCCACGTAGAGGCCTAGCCCTTTTTTTAACATATCGTAGTAGTCGTAACTTATTACACAATCTGTATCGACTAATATAAAAAGTAATATCCGCACACCGCCTCGAACAAGGCGAGTCAATTAATCTGCAAGACAACCAAAGATAAGACATGCCTCTAGTAACATCCAATTGGGCCCAGAACCCCGTCGGACGAGAATTAACTGCATGACACTATCGTCAATTCCGTAGGATTCTCTTCTTACTAGGCGGCTCTCTGCAAAAAAGGGGGGGGGGGGGTTGAATGAATCATCGGCATGCAAGTATTTTGCCACTTTTACTGTCCCTGTCTCACCTCACCTCATTCTCGGAGCAGTCCGGTCCGGGGTTGGGCACTCTTAAAGCCGGCTCAGGCTCAGCCTTGGTCTCACCATATATGTCTCGCTATCAAAATAAAAGATAGTAAATTCCAAGACAAAAAAAAAAAAAGGACGAGAAAGTAAGGCTTTTGGCCCACTAAAGAAACGAGACCAATCAGCCGGCCACACATCGTGCCCTTCCTATTCCGGCAATCCCAGGGATACAAGGGCATTGAAACTTACTTCCGTATGGTGGTGTGCTGTTATGGCATGCTTTAGCGTCTGTGTGTGTGACACAAGAGGGTTTAGTTGCCGAAGGGGGTAGGGGAATCTGGAAGTTTTGACGGCCTGACGGGGATTGGAGAAAGGAAAAAATTCCCGTTGGAGAATGACAGACCGTTTTAGACGGGGTGGCTGCATTGCGTTTTTTGGGGTTGGGGCTGGGAAAGGTAATGTTGAGATCATGGTGACCTCATTTTGCGTGTGGCCATCTTTCAAGAGAAATCTAGTAGCTTTAGGATGGACGAAACATGTGAATATGGTGGAACGAAGAAGTTGGATCAAGTCTGTTTTTTTCATTGATGTTGGTGTCGTATCTTGATTCGTAATGCTATCAATCAATCTATGGACTGAAGTTTCCCATGCCGAGCAGACAAATATGCTGGCTAATGCCCAATTCCCTAGCAGACAAGACAAAGGAAAAAGAAAATTAGAAAATAAAAAAAAATTAGATGATCATCTAATATACCAAATCCCAGCGCCTTGCAGTTCATTCATTGCATTGATAAAACAAGCTGAAGAAGTGAAGTTATAAAGCAAAAAAAGGCACGCGCGCATAATCAGATCATAAAAGTAAACCCTAAAACACCCACTCATCGCCGTGAATGAATGCCTGTGTGTATCAAGAATGAGAGGAAAAGGAAGAAAGCTCTATAAGCAAGATCGCTTTTACTCCTCGCTGTCAGCCTGGACACGCTTGACAATGTCGACCAGCTGAGGGTAAATCTTCTCCGTGGCCTGGATGCCGCAGACCTTGGCAACGACGTCCTCGGGCGTGTTCTCGGACATGATGGTGGACAGCTCCTTGGACTCGTCGTCGCCCTCGACGTCCTGGAAGCGGAACGTCATCTCGATGGCGTCGAGGAGGTACTTGATGGGCATGTTGTTCTCGGCAGCCTCGGCAGCAGGGCCGACGAAGCGCTCCTTGCGCGACAGCTTGCGCAGGGGAGCGCGGCCGACCCGCTCGACGGCGTCTTCCAGGTGAGGGTTGCCGATGCGCTTGATGATCTTGTTCATGTAGGCCAGCTGGGCCTCCTCGTCGATGTTGTGCTTGGCCACGAGCAGGTTCTTGGTCTCGGTCAGGGCGCCGCGGACCTCGGCCATGATCTGCTTGTCCTGGAGGGCGTCGAAGACGGTGCGCTTGCGGCGGTTGTAGCCGTGGTAGGCGGCAGTGGCGTGGCCGGTGTTGACGGTGTACAGCTTGCGCTCGATGAAGGGTGCCAGGTTGTCGACCCAGTTGATGCCCTCAATAGAAGGAATACCAACATCTTCAAAGGGAGTCTTGTCGACGACCCACTCGAAGAACTTCTCCAGCGTCACGTCGAGGCCGGCGTTGGGGTCCTGGGCGGGCACGATGCGGTCAATGGCGGAGTTTGCATAGCGAGCGCGCAGGTGGTGAGACTCGAGACGCTCCGGGTCGGTGTTTCGGGCGTCCTTGATGAAGCCGGCGAGAGTGTCCGTCGCTCCAATGGCGTTCTCGCAGGCAATGACGTGCAGGGGGTTCTCGTCTGCGCGGCGGTCGATGCCCTTTGCGATGACGGGGGCGATGAACTTGAGGATGTTGGGGCCGACGGAGCAGGTGACGACGTCGGCGGTGCGGATCTCCTCGATCAGGTCCTCCTCGTGGGTGCGGGAGTTGATGGCGCGGTAGTTTGTGATTGTGTTTTCTGAGGTGCCCTCGGAGCCGACTTCAATGACTCTGTAGGAGGGGGTGGCGTTGATCTTGTCAATCAGGTCGCCGTTGACATCGGCGAAGACGACTTCGTAGCCGGAGTTGTGGAGGAAGCAAGCAACAAAGCCTCGGCCTGTTATATATTAGTATTTGGGTTATTGAGGGGAATAGTTGTGGTGATGAACATACCAATGTTGCCGGCACCAAAGTGAACTGCCTTTTTGCCCATGACAGCCATGATTGCGGTTTGTTTATAAGAATGTGGAGAAGAAGAGAAGATAGAGGTAAAAGAGGATAGTAGTATAATAGAGAGGAGAGGAGAATGGGTGTTGTTGGAAACGGTAGACCGTTTTAGATGGGAGAAGGTTGAAATGGATGGTTGCTGAAGCTGATGATGAGGAGAGGGGACTAAGATCTAACAAGAGGCGCGGGAATCGCACGAGCTTTATAATTCTTTGCAGAATCGAGTCGGCAAAACTCTCGAGCCCACGAGAAGGAGGAAAAGCAAGCAAGCATCCAACTAGAGGGAACTACCCAGTAAGGTAGAATAGCAGGTACTGTAGCATGTAGAATGTAGGGGGTGTGGGCGAACCGATGACGATGGCGCCTCAATCGGGGCGGAAGTGAAGCTGATCGACCATCGTCACAGCAAGGGGGGGGGGGGGGGGGGGGGGGGGGGGGGGGGGGGACACTGCGAAGCGAAGATGTTGTGCTATATAATATTATTACACAGTTGAGATTTTCTTTCAGTCCTTTCCAACATTTGACGTAGTTCTCGGATGACCAATGCCTTAGCCGGATTACTCGGAATATACTGCGCCATATTCCAAATGCACTGCTTCTAAGCTCAAGAAAATGCGCCAAAGAAACCTTAGGTAGCTAAGAGAGAAAAGAAAAGAAAACCGGCAATTTAATTTTTATTAATAATCATGCATGATCCGTAAACATGTATTGGCCTCACTTGAGTGCATTCGGATCTGAAGGAAGCCGTTAGGATTGAACTCGACGGAAAGTCAAGCCACAACTTTCTTTTCAAAACAGGTAATACCTGCCATATGGTTTAATGTTCATAATTAATCTGATAGACTATTGAAAAAATGCTAAAGTTTAGTCAACTCAGTCTCGGACTCTTTGGAATACAAACTAAGCAAGTTGACTGCTTGAAACGAATATGGCTTATGCAGTTTATGGAAATGCAGATGCTTCCGCTTTTGGCATTACAGAACATCCGTCGAAAGCTATATAAGCACCCACATCTGTTGATGCCTTGAATGAATAGATCAGATAAAATAAAATCACTTCATTCAGCCAAACCAGAATTCTCCTTTTTTTTCTATCATACCATTTCTCCATAGGACAATTAGCAAAATGACATCTACAAGCGGAATCGCAGTCCTTCTCATTGATCCTTACAACGACTTTGTTCACCCTGAGGGTAAATGGTACGGCAACGTGAAAGAGAGCTTGGAGGCTACGGAAACAGTAAAGCATATGCGGCGACTGATCCAAGCTGCAAGAGCCGCGCAAATCCCCATCTACTATTGCTTGCACCAGCAATACAAACCGGGCAATTATGATGGATGGAACCGTATGACGTCGTATCACATAGGGATGAAAGAGGGCCGTGTGATTGAGGAAGGTAGCTGGGGAGCGCAGATTTATGAAGGAATGGAGCCTGACCTTGCAAACGGCGATGTGGTCGTATCAAAGCACTGGAACGCCAGGTGGGTAGAGCTGTCTTTGCTAACACTCGTGAAAGAGCAATCAGCTGACACAGAGGTCTTCACAGTTCATTTCAGAACACCGACCTGGACTACCTACTGCATCAACGCGACATCACTAAATTAGTCTGCGCAGGTATGACTAGCAACCAGTGTCTGGAATGCACAGCGCGATATGGCAAAGAGCTGGGATACGATGTGACACTGCTGTGAGTAAGCGCCTAATGTATGAAGGTTATCCGCGCTAACTTGACCATAAGTTCCAATGCGACGGCTGGTTTCACAATTGAACAAAAGGATGCAGCTGTCAAGTTGATCTGGCCTTTGCTCGTGGAGCGCGTCATGACCGTCGAAGAATGGGCTGATAGTATTGGCGCGCCAAAGCAATGACGGATGGGTTGAGGAAGTAGGGAACATGGGGTTATATAGGATCAAGGATGTCGTGAGTCTTCTAGTCGTGTAATTAACGATTAATATTAATCCAATAGAACGTTACTTGCGCGGGAAAAGAATACATTCAGCTTCGTATATTGCAGCCCAATTCCGATTCCGGAGCTGTACCTAGACAAATGGGAAGCCACAGCTTCTTCATAGGGCGGATTCTCAAGCTATCGAATTATCACGGGGACATCAGTCAAGCAATTATAGTGGGATGTCCTTCGGCAGTTCATCTATTGGAGACAACCTATATCCTCCCATGCTAAATTGTTACAGTAAGCTGATGAGCATCTACTTTCGGTAAATTACTCCGTGATATAGGAGAATTAAATGGCGGCTGGTAAGGCTGAAAGGTTATTGGAATCTTGAATCAGAGCGAAAAGTACAAATACGAGGAGCAAATGGGATTGGCATGATTCGGCCTAAAAGGCTCGATTCTATCGGCAAAACAAACTATGCTGAACTCGTATATTGAGACAGTAGTCAAATTGCCTGTAGAGGTTTAGCCGCTTTTACATGGCGTGGAATCACCAAGAAGCGGCTGTCGCTACGGCTTAGCAAAGCGCTGAAGCTGGCTATACGTACGCCTTATTTTAATTTGTTTGTCGTTGTCTTCGTGTTGCAGTCATCCTCGGATAGTGATTTCTATCATTTGCATGCTACTTGAATGCTGATTTGCCGTCTGAACCTGGTAGTTTAAGCCGATACCAGATTCAGCTCACAAAACTGCCCTCAACTCAAAGGTCCTCGGCTGTCCCTCCCAGATTGCTCGTTGTATAAGTCGATCTCGATTTAAGCACGGATAACCCAGTTCAGCTTCGGTCAATTAGAAGATGGGTGATGAAAGCTGGCCCACCACTGAGCCAACTACACAGAATGTTCCACAAAGGGAAAACGCTGGGACGGAAACTGGGGACAAGTTCCGTTTTATCACTTTTCAAGATCCTAACACAATTAAGTTGAAATCGATCCAGAGAGTCATTCGAAGTCATGGTGCCAAAAAAGCCTTGGAAGGACGCAAAAAGAAAGTTACTGAGTCGACTGGAAATTTTCGTCATTTTAAAACCGATAGGCTCCAGAACACCCCCGCGAAGAGGCATAGTCACGAGTACAAGGCGCCAGGCGATATTCAACAGCTCGATCCTTTTCGGTCACTTTCCATAAGCAACTCTACGCGACTTCAATCTCTTATAACAAACAGTACAGTTCGTGACTTATGCGGTAAAGTTCAGTACTAACATATTTCAGAAACTGCATCCCAAGCCTTGGAACCAGTGTGCAACTTTGCGGAAACGACAGCACACCAAAAGTTCCATCGGCTATTTCACGACGGCTTCAACGATGCAGCTCTCTCAAATGCTATTATGCTCTCACTCTCATTTGCTGCAAATGAATACCATTTCACTCAGGAATGCGTCACTTTTAAGAACACCACTATTCGACACATCAACCAAAAAATTGGAGCTGCCCTTGACCCCAAAGCAGTTTCTCAAATGATAGGAGCCATATTGTTACTAATAGGAGTGGAGGTTAGTATTGTACACCCTTGACGTTTCATCGCTAAGAAGACTGCATAGTGGCGGCTCGGGAACAAACCACGAGTAGAGATGCACCTGACCGGTATTATGCAACTGTTAAATTTTTGCGACTCGAAGCTAATACACCTTCATGACGGCATTAAGCGGTAAATACCTGAGCTAGAATTCCTCCACCCATTGTTGGACACGTGTTCTAATCTCAACAGTGCAATCTTCTGGCAAGACTTGAATGCGGCCTGGATCATAGGCTCCGAGCGCAGGTTCAACCATAAAACTTTCCCGGAACTTCATTGGGGCCGCAATCCATTTCTCTCCTCAATATATACCCTACCACCTGGATTCGAGCCATTACAGCATGCTTTCGGAGATGACTTGGTCACAGTCATTGAAGACGTTTATGCTTTACAGCATTTCAGAGAGTCGTCAGACATGGATCTAGATGATTCGACTTCCCTTATCCACATGGATAATTATCAAGCATGGGTGGAGTCTCGCCTTTTCTCTCACTTTCTAGCAACAGATGAGGATAACGAAGTAGTTCTATGCTGCATACTCACATTATATTTATGTGCTTATATGCTATTTACGGACATTTGGGCTGGCCACTTCATACCATCTCATATATCAGCAAAGCTCTTACGTGTCTTGCGGCAGGTGAGAAGAGATGTTTTGTGGGAGGGTCATAAGGATGCATTGCTGTGGTGCACCATAGTCGGCGGCACCTTTGCCCAGCTCGGAGTGACTAGGTCTGAGTATATACTGTTACTTCACCAATCTGGATACGATGCTATCTTCCCTGATTGGAAAGAAACAGAAAGCTTCCTATGTAACTTTATTTGGTCGAACAAAGTGTTTCATACGCCTGGGAAAGCGTTCTGGGAAGCATATTCTTTGCATTAATAACTTTATAACATTCGAACTTGGTCTAGTTGGATTACCAAAGAGACTAATATACATAAGAAACCGTGTAGGTAACTTTCAGAAACGATGCTGCATTATCTGTATGTGATAAGTGAGATGTCAATCAGCTCAAAATGATGGGTCTTCAGTGATAGTGTACTTAAAAGGGCAAAAAGACGGATAATGTTCGACTAAGAGATTCACTACTGCTACTATGTATCCCAGTAATTAGATGTGAAGATGTTGAAGGACGGCTACCAAGACTTATTACGACTGCGGCATATTGTCTCAATGTCGGGAATGAAACAAACCCAGAACCACGTCAAGTTGCATAGCAATAATCTCTCTAGGTACAATTGGTGTAGAATGTGGAGTTGACATGCAACTTGTTCCTAGTATCATTAGTGAGATATAGAGTTAGACACAGATGAAAAAGACAGTCCAAAGTTGACGCCTTCTACGGGCGGGCTGTATTACTTGTTCAGGGTATGGATGTAATGCCTATTCTGGACTGGCACTTGACTCCAAGATTCTCAAGATTCTCAGACTCCCATAAACGACGCGACAAAGTTAAGCGACGTACACAAACGAGCTAAGCTGCCGAAGGCGAAAACGTTAAGCTAAGACGAAAGCGGAAGATTGATGCCAACAGAAAGATCCATAGCTAGATAGGCCATTGTATCCCTGTCAACAAAGAGGGAAAAAAGTTCAGAAGCAATATGTTCCTTGATGTAACTTGTGCGGAACAGGAGTCAAGCTATCTTTGTCAGCTCCGTCGCATTATCTAAGTAGCTATCCATCAATAATTCCACATTGATGATGCAAACAACAGCTGATTCACTACAAGCATCCTAACGTTCAAGTGTCGCGGCCACACGGAGAATATACAGCGGGCCCGCTCAGGGCCATGGAGTGAAACATCTAAGCAAATGGAATAGTAATCACATACGCCGCTGAGTTACCAGAAAATTATTAATTTACAATTACGAAGCAACACCAGGAACATGATAGCTATGGAAAGAATTCAATCTCGTGAGTCGTACAAGTGTCGAAAACGAATACACACTGTCAAGAAACCGTTACACTCAACCAGTGCCCCTCATTTTCCCGCTCATCAACGTCTATAGTCTGACAGCCTATCAAGCTATTGTATCCTAGGCGCATAGCGTCAATATTACTTCATAAGACCAACACACAATGCCCGCTGTAAGGTTTCGCTAGTTGTGGTTGTCAACCACTAATACAATTATTTGTCTTTTATTGCATACTTCGATGCTCAGTGACAGTGACAACTATTTACCCACTCAGTCTCTGGCCCATTTTCCCATTATACACTTGCTTAGCCTTAGATCAGCTCCTGCATTGGTATCGGCTTAATCCCAACATCAGGTTAGCCCTTGCGTCGGCCTTCTAAGTCCTAAGCGAGCGCCCTGGATTAAACTTTTCAATTCCAACCTCCCCTCCTGCTAGGCATACTTCAAAGTATCTGGAGTTACGTGAACAATCCTTTACAACAATAGCAGGACAAAATGAATGGTCTCTCTGTACCAGAGCTGAACCGGCAGGTTATTACGCGATATTTCCAAGAGTTCTGGACCAATGGGAATCCAGACATTGTCGACGAACTTTGCGCCGACAATGTAACGGTTTTCTATCCCATGCACGGGCGAATGGTGGGCAAAGATGCTACTAAAGAGTGCTTAGCCAAGTTTAAGCAAGTTCGTCTACACATAACCGCCTGTCTCGGGCAACCTGACATGCTAACAGTACATGGCTCAATTAGGCGTTTCCCGACATTTCATTTAGACTGCTGTCTCCTTTTCCCTTAATTGCCGAAGACAACTACGTGGTTGCCCGCTGGTTTGGTGGTGGTAAGCATACCGGACCGGCATTTTACGACCTTCCTGTTGGAAGTCTGCCCGAGCCTAATACCGGTAAAGAAATGAGGTTTTCCGGCACAACAATCTATAAGCTGGAGAATGGCAAAATTTTGGAAGAGACGGGAGAGGAATCTGGTCTTGTCGCAATGCAACAACTAGGATTCATTAAACTGAATGATGGTTTTGCTCCATGAGCTCAGTGTATACAGCTATTTATCCCCCTTCGCCTATACCTGGAGAATATGTTACATATGCAAGACAGAACATAGTCCACTTCTATCCAATGTGGAAATGTAGCTCGTCGTATAATTAGAGACGATATGATATCATTATATATACAAAAGTCGTTTGCTCCTCATCAAATTAGTCCCGTCAATAGCTCATTCACCCTGTCATGTCCAATGCGTTGCAGTAGTTCTGCAAGTCTAGCAACAAAAAAGGCGTTGTGATCGAGGCGTCGGCTCCTTGAGGCCGCAACGAAGTACACCCATGTCAAAGAGTTCTCTCCCAAGGAATATGGAGGAATCTTGCGCACAGTACTCTGAAGTTTGTCCAACAATCTGTTGAGATCGTCGGATGATGAATCTGACTCTGAGCCGCTGCTATCAAGCGGACTGCTGGTAGTTGGTAGCGAGTATATATGACAGGCCTGTGCCATGGCGCTTTCCATTGAAGAAAAGATTTCAAATAAATCTTTTTGGTTGAGCGACAGCATTTGTTTACCATCCGAAGCTTGGCGGTCTTTGCTTATCAGCTTGTTGAATTGGTAAAGAGGACAAACGACTGCTTTCAATCTATACCGTGAAATACCGTGTTAGTTGAAGCTGCATAGATGAGGTATATGCATGAAAGATGGTTCATTACGTACAGCTGCACTTGGTCGAGCAAGAATCGGCGTGTTGCTTTTTCGGTCGCATCGGTACTAAAGGGGCAGTCTTTGCGAACCCAGAATTCGGCAAGCTTTAGTAAAGCAGGGCACTCTCTGTGACCGCATATCATATCGTCGATCATCAGCCCTAGGATTGTGGCGAGAGGCGCAGAAGAATCTGTTTCTGGTCGTGCCGAGATTTGTCTTAGTTCAGCAAGTGCCGTTGATCTGTAGTTGAGTCTGTCGACCATGGATTTCGAGCCTTGGGTGATCTGTATATGGCTGGCAGATGCTGCCAATATGGAGCTTCGAACCATTTGGTGCTTGAAGGCGAGCGGAAGAATGTGCTTGGAATAGCCTTGGTTAGTCGACTCCGTCACGTCCAGCGTGGGAATGACATTCTCGTAGACTGAGCAGGCGGTTAGCGAACAACTCGGCCTCGGACAGCGTAGCATTGCGACGTACAATTTCTCAGTAGAAACTCTTCTGAAGCATCTTCGATGTTGATGTGTGGTATCATATCCATACTGGGATATAGCATGGACTGTTGGTGATATGTCTGCCACTGGTACTCGTCGCTCATGAAAAAGGCCGGATCATCGATAGTTATTTCAACGCTAGAGCTTGATACCGACCAAAGGAATATGCCAGGACCAAACTGTGATATGTGTTGTAGGTTTAATACAGGTGTGTTACCTGAGTTGATCAAGGCCACGGCACATTTCTTCCAGTTGGTAGCGATTTGATTCAGGCGATCACCCTCTGCTCGGAGACGTAGGACCTCTTGTTCAAGTGCATCCATGTAATCCTTTGTTCTCTGTCTGTGGCTTCTGTGATGGGGTTAGCATTCTGTAAAATAATTCAACAAAATTGAACATGTTAACATGCCTCTGTGCTCGTAAGATCTGTTGCTTCCTCCTTTTCGGCGGCTGGCCCTTTTCGGGCGCCACGGTATTAGCCACAATTCCATCATCAGGTACCAATGGAGGCAAGAATGAAAAAGTGCCCAAGATGTTTCTCTGGCGACTTTTTATAGAATTATATGAGTTTGTATTCTCCATCTTGACCACAGCAGGTTCTGGTCTGAAGCTGTCGCTACTTGGTGTTCCTTCGTAGATGAACATCGGAGAATCGGCTTATTGGCTCTTCTAGGGCGGATCATGTGACTTGGTCGGGCACCAAAGCTTGCTATTGTCAGCTTTACCAAAGCAAAGTTTCGTCTCGGCAGTTGTAGCGTTCGAAGGCTCCAGTTATCGGATACGAAGAGCAGCAAAAGGACGTGATAAATATCGCTAAACAAGATTGTATATTGCAGAGGTTGTTTGAGATGATGGTCAGGGAGTTGTATTCGCGATAGACTATGTGGATGAGCCAACTTCCACTTGCATAACTAACTCAGGGATCCAGACAAGCTTATACCGGGATCTGGGCCACACTGTGTTAATTCACAGCAATTCAGATGACAAATGCGTATTGCCTAAACGAGCGCCCTGCTATGACAGCATTTGACGCAAAACATTCCGGCAGGAGATCCGGGATGGTGGCTGCATTAATCAGCTCTAAAGCATACGGCCTACTCGGTAGCTCGTGTGGGATTTGAAATCGGGACATTTTGCAGTTTACGCCCAGTCCTAGCGCGTAGTAGCATTTCACGAGTACTTCTGCCTAAAAGAGTCGAACGATTCGAAGCGAGAGGAAATTCTGCTTCTCCATGGAGACTCAGCAATGCGTTGACTATTCTTCATTCTTCCTATAGACTATGTCTAGTCGTATCTTGGCCAATCGGCTCAAGTCTACCCTTTCTCTCTTACCACACCGACTCGAGTCCATTCACGCCCGATGGCTTATCCGCCTGGGTTGTTAGTCGGACTCCATGGCGGAGTCCCTCCTGTGGGTTGTGAATGTCGAAGTCAGAAATGGCAGTATGGGCTGTGACGCGGTTATCCCACAGCGCGACTGTGCCCTCCTCCCACTTGACACGAACCTGGAAATCCTGGCCAAGGGCGATGTGCTGTGATTTAAGGGAAGCAGTTAGCGATGTGAATACAATGTGTCGGCAAATTGTGTATCCGATGCTTACGTTGAACAGGAGCTGCAAAAGAGCATCCGACTCCTCATGGTTGAGGCCAATAATGCGCTTGGTGAAGCCCTTGTTAACAAACAGAGCCTTTTCACCCGTCACCTTTGAACTAATTGTTAGCACCACACATTATGTCTCAGCTTATTACACGCGACTTACTGGGTGAACCCTCACAATGGGGTGCTCCGACTTCACCGGCTCTCGGCGGACAAACTTTCCATCACGACGGGCGTTCTCTGCCTGGTTGAAACCGCTGTGTTCAGCACGCAGGCCCTCAAGAAGAGACTTGATTGGCTGCGACAAGCGAGCATATGCCGCCGTTTGCGATGCCCAGGCGGTATCGCCACCGGTTGGAGGAACGGACAGGAGGGTGAGAATGGTAATACCGGGTGGCTGGTGTTCGTACGAAACATCGGAATGGTACCCGGTAGTTGTCAGTCTTTCCCTTCGCTGTCTTGCCCGATATTCGTTGTCTGGGCCAAGGTAGATGTTGTGATACTCGAGGTGGCCCTTGACATGAGCTCCAACGGGCTAAGAAGTCGGTCAGTATTTGCATTGTCACATCCACATGAAGCTACTAACATGAACGTGCAGCGGGCCGAAATATCTCGCAAACTCTGTCTGCTTCTCTGGTCCAATATCCTTAAAGTCTTGCCCACGGAAGATGACTACACCCCTCTCTGCAATCAGCAGCGCAAGTTCATTCTTCTGCGTGTCATTCAATTGAGACAACTGAAGACCTCTAATCTCGGTTCCGATCACTGGAGTGATTTTGGAGACCTTGAGTTCCGGGTTGGCGCTGGACAACAGAGCAGACTTGGCTTTGTCCGCTGCAAGTCCCCGGTCCGTGAACTCGAAAGGCTGGATCGGGTCAAAGTGAGTCTCTTCGTCATAGACGGGGAGATAATCGTGATAACGATACTTTGAACAAAAGAGTTAGAATGTGTGCTGTCATTGAAGTTACGTGGTAATATCTGGAGATATATCTTACCTTCTGGTGGATCGCATCATCATATGCGAGTGTGAGCTTCCCGACAGCAGTGCCTGACTGCGTCACTGTCTTTGTTGCTGACATCTTGAATTTGAGCTGAATTTACCAACGTACAAGGTACGATAGAGATATGCTGTTATATAGCGACGCTTCAAAAACCCGATATCATTGAAAGAGCAATGTCACCCATTATATAGGCCCGACAGAGACATGATATGAGCGTCTTCCGGTCTCCTATGTTCGGAACATCGGCACCTTACGTCAAGATTTCTGCCGATGGCGGCATACCAAGTCTTAATCGTGATCGATATCCAATATGGTGAACTGCGGGGTTGGTCAAGTGTGGCAGGTAAGGGAAAGCTTGCAACACGCGTTTCGTATGCGATAATCACGCCTTACGCCTACCAAAGATGGCAATCGTGGGGGGTTTGAGCTGTCAACCCCGGATCCTGATAACGCTCCAAGTGGGTTTTGTTCGGGCATCTTATTAAAAAAACGGATATTATTGACCTTATCAGGTGCTGAATATTTGCGATTGCATGGACTATCAATGGTGTTGCAGGAAGATGAATATCGGCTAAAGCTGATTCGCGAGTCGTGATTTAGACCAAGATGACGACAGCGGGATGCTTCACAGAGAGCAGTCAAACCAATTGGCCAGGTGCTTACTAATGAACGAAATGATACAATTAAAAAACGATATTGCATGCGAATGGCCGACAATCCGATGCGATATTAATCTCCGTTCGCCATTTCCGACATGAAAAAAGGCTGCTACGGGAGTCTATGGTTTACTCTGTGCCAGCGAGACGAGACATTCGTCTGACTATTCAAACGAGCAAGGAACGAGACCCATATAGAATTTATTTGCACCGGAGTGAAAGTAAAGCTCACGGTCTCATGTTGTCTGAAAATAGTCCTTTATTTCTCAAGGTTGAACTACTGCCCGCAGCTGGAGAACTCATTCATGGTGATGACCATATTTGACAGGGGTCCCCAAACACCATCCGTCCATTCGCATTTATGCTTTCCATCGATTTCATCCAATTAGAATTTCCTCTTACAAAGTCTTAGAATTATCGTTTCTAAATAGAATGCCATTGGAATGAATCTTCTGGTCCATCTCAAGCCTTCTAGTGGGTCTTGAATAGTTAACTCAGGAAGTTCCATTTTCGAAAGATCTCGTGCTTGAAGTTTTTGTGCTCTCGGACAGAAATTGGTCGCTATACAAGAGTATACCATATACTTAAACATGAAAGAGATCTGTCTTTGCTACCGATACAACATACAAGGCTAAAGCGGGTAGCAGTATCCCCAAGCAAGACAGATATCAGCGTAGCTTGATGGGTTCAGCACACTACAACAACATTAAGAAAATGTTTCTCAAACTTAATTCGAGTAGCATGATGAAGCCAATCTTGCCGAAACATTTACTTTGAAATAAAAGGCGACAAGCTGAGCCAAACATGAAGAATAATACGGCCACAATTTATGACACAATACAATAAAAGACGATGTGAAATAAACGTCAGCTTTTCTATCAATAGCTAAAAGAGTTATTTTCTCCTATACGCCTTACACAAAGGGAGAGCTATTGCCTTAATTGTCTATATGATATCACGGATCTGCACCATCGGTATATGAGAAGATACTCATTGACAAACTCACCGTATAAATCTTCCTCGATATCTTAAATCCGAACCTTGACTGAGTGTCATTTCTACAGAGTCCCTTTCCCGAATACAGGGGTTATTGAGTATTACCGTTGTCACTGCCTCAGGAGCCAGAAATATGCAGTTCTGGTATCATTAGTGTTTTACAATATCCTCATTAGTATGTGCGCTTTTCAAGCTTTCTTCTTAACCAGATCATCCTTCGTATCGTTATTATTGAATCGAGGTTGCTTAATGACGGCGCAGTATAAGAGTTGTAGTATAGAAGTTGCAGTAATCCCCTACTGCTATTCTACTAAGGTGTATAGATGTTGCGTCCACTAGTCCCACTTTCCGAGGCGGATATCGGAGAGGATTCCGTATTATTATGCTAACAATTGAAGATCATCTAAGTCAGTAAATCATCGTCTGATAATTCCGCGAGCCTTGTTAGCCTGATTGGCGCTTTACTTAGAGGTAAACAGCGTAGATGTTTACTTCCTAAGTGTGACCTGGCACTCCGTATATGTATTCTGGCTATTCGACCAGTGCTTCCAACGAACTATACTCAACAACAATTTGTTTCTTTAATATAAACACCATGCTCTCTCTCTAACATAACCTATACCTTTCCTCTCTTGATCTCATAAAATGCGTAGATGCGTCTGAGGCACAGCGAAAAGACAGACGATTTGACGCACTATAGCGTCACAGTCAAATTCACTGCTACCACGGTCAACAGCCAGGAGAAAGAACACCAACCGAGACACAAGATCGGGTCATAGGATTATAACCAATTGACTAGCGAACCAGTCCTGCGTCCTAGCCAGTAGGAATGCAGGGAATCGACCTGTTTATTACAAAGCGGTGCCTATCGCTCACGCGCGAGGGCCAGACATTTTACATTGAACATTTCGTTCGGAATATACGCTGACGTTTCCTTTGGCAATGACGAATAACGGCCCTTTCCACGGGTCTTCTGGAAAGCTTACTTGCTGAAATGAGTCGGGCGAATAGTGGTGGCTATTTGCAAATCTTACCCTTTTCGATACAAGTCAAGTGCTGGGCGAGACTAGCAAATGATCGGCAACGGGAACCTCCGAAGAGACATCTTCGCCCAATTTGACGGGATTTGAGAAAAGAATAGACGGTTATGATGCGTAGCGATAACACAAATATATAACAAAGCGCTGATTCACTCGCTCGTAACACTTTCAATGCTGATTCACCTGCTGGTAAGCAGCCCAAGTCTCGGCACACCTTCCAAAGTGAGGGACATTGTTTGGAGCCAAGGCCGAGAAATGTGGGAATACGGATCCGGGAGGTGGGGTAATGGAGAAAACCGCGGACTGAAGAAATGATGACGTTGTTGGTGGTGACATGCATCACGAGTATCTGGGAATAGTAGGCAATTAACTTGCATGACTTGCAGCCTTTGGATTGTCCCAGCAGTTGAGCAATGAGGCCAGAAAAGACGGTGATGGTAAAGCAGATCTATTCATTCCAGTAGACAGAAACTCGGGTTGGTGTGTTGCTTAACCTTATTAACCACGGCTAGAACACACATCAAAGCCTTAAGTAATCTTACTAATGTATCCAGATCAAAGGACGCTGGTATCGAAGAGAGGAAGCTCCCGTTCTCCGCATGAACCATGACATCATGGCCTCTTCATTTCGCAGCCTATCCGGCTATCTCCTGATTGCCTGGTGAAGCCACTCTCGATACTATCCAGTCCTTCTCTGCATCCGGGCATCCTGCGTATCCACACGGGCAACGCCACTCTTGCTTCCACGAATCCTGAAGCGTGCCTTGCTGAGGGACCAAGATGAGGAGAAGGCAGAGGAAACTCAATCAGGGCACATGCAACCGGTTATCTATCCTTTTCGTTTCACATTCCACGTTCCACTTGTATCCCGTCCTCATATAAATAAAGTAAGGGTATCCCGTCAGCAGCCGCTCCCTCCTCATTCCCGTCTCACCACCCACCATTGAGAGATTCTATCGCCCACCAAACCTACAACAAATCACAAGTATAATCGCCCATC
Source organism: Trichoderma endophyticum (assembly GCA_035079535.1). Taxonomy (NCBI): domain Eukaryota; kingdom Fungi; phylum Ascomycota; class Sordariomycetes; order Hypocreales; family Hypocreaceae; genus Trichoderma; species Trichoderma endophyticum. The sequence goes on from JAPMIQ010000001.1 coordinate 726,536, forward strand.
ATGCCTCAGACTATTCCAACAGCCAGTCGTCTCACCGACCTCTTCAGCTTGAAGGGCAAGGTCGTTGTCGTCACCGGAGCTTCCGGCCCCCGAGGCATGGGAATTGAAGCTGCGCGTGGTTGCGCCGAGATGGGCGCCGACCTCGCCATCACATATTCGTCCCGCAAAGAGGGCGCAGAGAAAAACGCTGCAGAGCTGGAAAAAGAGTACGGCGTCAAGGTCAAGGTGTACAAGATCAATGTGAGCGAGTACAAAGACGTTGAAAAGTTCGTCGATCAAGTGGTTTCCGATTTTGGCAAGATTGATGCCTTCATTGCCAAGTATGTTTCCCTTTATTATCCCCAATGGATGCGATCGATCAATTGCTGACATTTCTTCTTCCCCTTTACCAGCGCCGGTGCAACAGCAAACAGCGGAGTTGTCGATGGCAGTTCTGACGACTGGGACCATGTTATCCAGATCGATCTGAGCGGCACTGCGTATTGCGCAAAGGCCGTCGGCGCTCACTTCAAGAAGCAGGGTCGCGGATCCTTTGTCATCACAGCTTCAATGTCTGGCCACGTCGCAAACTTCCCTCAGGAACAGACCTCATACAACGTCGCCAAGGCTGGCTGCATACATCTGGCGCGCTCTCTGGCCAACGAATGGCGCGATTTCGCCCGAGTCAACAGCATCTCGCCCGGCTATATCGACACCGGCCTGTCCGACTTTATCGACCCCAAGACACAAGAACTCTGGAGGAGCATGATCCCAATGGGACGCAATGGCGATGCTAAAGAACTAAAGGGCGCGTATGTCTATCTCGTCAGCGATGCCAGTTCATATACGACCGGAGCCGACATTGTGATTGACGGAGGATACACTACCCGATAGAGAAACGTTCTTCTTTCCTCTGTTGTTCGTTTTAAACTTTCCTGTACTATAATTATAACTTCCTTTTCGCACCAACAGAGATGAGACTTTGATTAAGGGCTTTCCACCTTGCCACCCTCCCTGTCCACAATTTGGCTACCTGCATGTGAGATAAAAGCATTGAGTCCCGCTTATGAGACTATCTCCCTGTATTTCTTAGGGCGTACCCTTTCCCCCTCCAGCCCTGAGATGTCTTGCCCTCGTATCGGTGCGACGTACCATTCGAGGCTCTGTGATGAATCGTGGTAGCTGCATCTTGCTTCTATACTAGACTATGTTGCAAGTATGACCCGATGCCGGGGGTGATGCCGGGGTTTGGCATTTAGCCGTCGCTGAAGTGCCGCGGGCAAATTGTCATGGGCACTCATAGCTTTACAGGGTTCAAAAGCACATGGGATGAGGTCACACATTGTGAATGGCCGAAAATAAGCAAAGACGGGCAGAAGCAGGACGCTGCAGGATCAAAATGGATACCATCATCTCATGTCTTAGCTGCATTAGACAAGTCCAGCTCTAGACTCCGAAAACTCCGGCCTATTTCTCTTTCGCCCTCCTCGCCAAATCCCCCCTTGCTGCCGCGCAATTTCTCGTCACTTCTTCCCCGCGATCTGAGCCGTCGTTCCCCCACCGATGGATCTAATTCCCAACATGGGCCACTGACAGAAGTACCCGACAGTAGTGCGATCGCCTCTTCGGCTTCGTTGTGGCGTCGGTTCATCGGAATTTAGGACAAGTGCCGCTTAGTTCTTTGACGGCTCTTTACCAGATGATTCTGGTACAAATACGATATGCTTCATGAGGGGAACAGTAAATATTTTGTGAGAGAGGGCCAGCATTGTTACATTTACAGGACTTAAAAGGCCCTCAAAGATGGAGAAATATGATCAACGCCGATCAGCTATAGAAAAATGACCATGTCAGTTAGATTTATGCATACTACGCCTCATACTAGGGCAATTGGCTTTCAAGCTTCTTCAATAGCCTATATGGGTATTTGTCGCTCCTTTCCAGTTTCTCCTTCTTCCACGATCCTTTTGTCTTTCCTCGAATAGTCCTCCAAAGTGCTCCTTCTCCCGAACTCCGACGGCTTGAACTGTAAGTATCTCGCAAATGCAGATCTTACCGGCGGCATTAAGAAAGTATTCGCAGGTGCTCTACAAAGGACAGGCAAGTATTTTACCCTGGAAAACCCACTGGCCCCTTGTACTCAGGGCGCTTTCGGAGGAGCTGCCCTCGCCAACACACTGTTCACCTACCTAAATGATCAAAGACATCAATGTCTAGGACGTGATGGCATGACTATCAGGTAGCATTGTATGCGGATAGATGCGGATAGGCTTCCATCTCTCCATCCTACGGGCCACGGAAATCACGACGGGGCCATCGGATAACATGGCCATTGGCCTAGGCAGACTTCCGTTCATTATGAGTACAACTACAGTATGCATATCGTATGAGCATCACGATCCACAAATGAGGGGGAGTTGCTTCCATGTAACCATCATCAAGCTGCGGTGCCAACAATTAGCAAATTTTAGACAGGGGTTCATCTCTGTGGGTCCGGAACATTGGCCACTCATATTAGATGTTGCTGAAGGATGATATCAGAGACCTCAAACTTCCATGTCAGCTAGCTTTACCCTGGCGACGGACATCTCCGCCAGCCTCATCAAGGTTACTATGAATTACCATTTCCCTGGAATAACAACAATTTGACGGAAGGAGTCCCGACGGCTATTTGGAAGCGACTTCAAATTGTCCAATCATGGCGAAGACGGCATCACCAGGAACCAACAACCTTGATCGCCTGGTGTTTGAGGTGACATGGTGTCTTGAACCTGCAGCAGGCGTTTCCAATTCAAGAAATGATCACTGACAGAGTGGTATTACCCGGAGCTTCCCCCGCCATTTCTAAGCTTTTCGAGTCCATGAGGTTGCGGGGAATGGATAGTAATCTGAGCCGGATGCTCCTCTGCGAGATCGCTGTCTTAGAATTGTCCAACCAAGCGAGGATAGCCACGAGATGCCCAACAAAGGAGGAGGTCGGACGGTACTACATAAATACCGGTCCCCGCAACAATGATTCATCAATGCTACTCACAGGGTGAGCCTCTTCACGTGGAATCTTCCGAGGTGGCACGAGGGCTACCTGCTTCCTCCCCAAGACCCTACAGTCGCGGCTTCTTCTTGTGTTAGTGTTCTTCTTCCTCACATAAACAGAAAAACATACTCACCAGATAGTTGTCGCTTTGACATCTCGACAGCAGCATGCATATTCAACAATTGGTGGCCTATTGGCCACTGTTGCTTGGATTGAGCCAAGCAGCAGATCAACACTCGTCATTTGACGTCCTAGACTACATCGACCCGTTAATCGGCACCGCTAATGGAGGTACGAGATTGTTTTTCGAAATATCCAGAGACTGAACTAATTAATTGCATTGTAGGCCATGTCTTCCCTGGCGCAAGTCTTCCATGTTAGTATACATCTATGAACATCCTGCCCCCATGGTGCGTGCCACATACTAATTTCGATGGACAAAATAAAGATGGTATGGCAAAGAGTGTAGCAGATGGCAATAAGGAGATTCAAGGAGGCTATGCATCAAACGATGGCCAGAGTATGCGATCCTATAATTCGATCCTGTTAAGAGAACGCGAGAATTGACCAAGTTCAATAGTCACTGGATTCTCCCACATGCACGACAGTGGAACAGGTGGTGTAAGTTAAACCCGAATCACTTTTAGAGTAGCAAATATTCTAATACCAGTTGTGCTATAGGGCGCATCTTTGGGAAATTTCCCTCTTTTTGCCCAGACAGGTTGTATCGATGACGATGTCAATCGCTGCTACTTCCCTTCGACTCTGCGAGCGTCGGACAAGATAAACAGCTCAGTCGTGGCAAAGCCAGGCTATTTCGCCATACAGCTCAACACTTCAGTCAAGGCTGAAATGACTGTCACCAACCACACTGCGTTGTACCGATTCTCGTTCCCAACTGATGGAACCCCAACCAAGCTTCCTGCCGATGGCAAGACTCCTTACAGCCCTTTGATCTTGGCCGATTTGGCAGATCTCTCTGGTTCTCGAACCGATGCGCTCATCTCAGTTGATGCCAACACTGGTCGCATCTCGGGCAATGGTACCTTTAGACCATCTTTCGGTATCGGCAACTACAAGTCATATTTCTGCGCTGACTTCCACGGTGCCAAACTCCGTGACACCGGAATCTTTATCAACAACCGAGCTAGCAACACCCGCAAGAGCTTCCGTACCTACGATGATGGCCAAAATCCAATTCTCCCAGCCGGTGCTTGGGCTCAGTTCCACCCTCCAGCAAACAACCAGATTCTGGTTCGAGTTGGACTCTCATTCATCAGCACTGATCAGGCCTGCCACAATGCTGAGAAGGAAATACCCAACTTCAACTTTGAGTCTGTTAGATCCGATGCTGAGGATGCATGGCGCAAGAAGCTCAGTGTCATCAAGGTTGACAACACGGGTGTAAGCGACTCTCTCCAGAGAACATTCTGGAGCGGCATCTACCGCACGCTTCTTTCGCCTCAAGACTATACTGGTAAGAGATTGATGTACCAAATAAGTTATAGAGTCATCTCTAATTCGTGATTTTTAGGAGAAAATCCCCTCTGGAAGAGCAACGAACCCTACTTTGACTCATACTACTGCATCTGGGATAGCTTCCGAAGCACACATCCGCTTCTTACCCTGGTTGATCCTCATGCTCAAGCTTTGATGATTCGCAGTCTCATTGATGTATATCGCCATGAGGGCAAGCTACCGGATTGTCGCATGTCGCTCTGTAAGGGCTTTACCCAGGGTGGCAGCAATGCTGATAACTTATTGGCGGATTCGTACCTGAAGGGCTTGAAGGACGGTATTGACTGGGATACCGGCTATAAGGCAGTCGTATCTGACGCCGAAGGTAATATTTCCTACATCATTTCATCTCTAATGGCTATTTACTAACAGTTATTAAAACAGAGGAGGGTACAATTTGGACAGTCGAAGGCCGTGGAGGCCTGCAAAGTTGGAAGACTCTTGGCTACATCCCAACTGATGATTGGGATCCCAATGGCTATGGTCTTTTCACAAGATCCATCTCAAGAACCATTGAGTACTCGTACAATGACTTTTGCATTGCTGAGATGGCCCGTGGCCTTGGAAAGCACGGAGATGCGGAGAAGTACCTGAAGCGCTCCGGGAACTGGAAGAACATGTTTGATCCGAACTCGCGTTCTAAGCTGAACCTGACCGGAACCCAGGACTACAGCCAGTTTACTGACAGTGGTTTCACCGGCTTCTTGCAGCCTCGGTATCTCAATGGCACTTTTGGATTCCAAGAGCCAGCCATTTGTACCGACTTGTACAACTTTGAAGGCTGCTATCTCAACCCTGGCGGCCATGAGACCTACGAAGCGGGCTCTTGGCTCTATACGTTCTACGTGCCTCATGATCAGGCAACCCTAATTACGACACTGGGTGGCCCCGATCAATTCGTCCGCCGCCTTGAGTATATGCACGATACTCCTGGCTTATTCTACATTGGCGATGAGCAAGCTTATCTTCTCCTCTTCATCTTCCATTATGCCGGCCGCCCCGGTCTCTCTGCCAAGTATGCGCACAAGTATATCCCCAGTGCCTTTAACGATACCGCCGCTGGCCTTCCAGGAAACGATGACTCTGGTGCTATGGGCAGCTTCACGGCCCTTACCATGTTGGGTCTCTACCCCATGAGCGGACAAGACGTCTACATTATCATTCCACCCTTCTTCCCCGAGGTCAAGTTCACCGACCCGCGCTCAGGAAAGACAGCTACCATTCGAAACATCAACTTTGATGCTTCGTACAACAACATCTACATCCAGAGCGCCAAGCTAAATGGCAAGCCATATAACAAGGGCTGGGTGACGCATAGCTTCTTCCTCGACGGTGGAGTTTTGGAATTGACTCTTGGGCCGAAGGAGAATACAAAATTTGGAACTGCTAAGGCGGATTTCCCGCCGAGCGCATCGACAAACTTCTGGAGCTAAATAGGAGTGTAGAGACTACCATTATAGTAGTAGTAGTAATGAATATTAAGTATGATTAGTTTATAACAATGGCTGTGTCCTTCTTGGTGGCTTGTGATATATATGTGTAATAAGCAATTAGTTCAGCAAACTTGTTCGCATTCAAATGGCTAGCTGCCGACAATCTTAAACCATCCATGGACCCATGCTTGTAGAGCCATATTTCTTCCAAAATTTCCCTCCTGGTTGTCCCTTACCCATCGCTTCGTCCATCTCTGCTTTTAGTACAGGGTTAATTCCCTTCTGTCTCATCTTCTCTTGCTTTTTCAGTGGAATTTTGTGGACAGGGTGGTCCTGTGGTAGTTCTGAAAGTGGTCGATCCATGTTGGAACAAGAAGAAGGTGTTTCCCCCCATCTTATGCCAGACTGAGCAGCGAGCTCTCGATTTTCGTGCTCGTCTGTCTTTTCAGGCATACTTGGGACAGCTTTGTGATCAGAAGAGGATATTGTAATTGTGGGTGTGCAGAGTGTTCGGATCAGAGTTTCAGCAATCCTAGAATGCTAACTCCCGGCAAGTTATACACAAGTATATAACAACGCAACCTGTGACTGGACATCAATGATCAACAGCCTTTTCATAGTTCTATGACATAATTACATCTCCGCATGAATCCCTCGCTTCAGTCGAATCCAACTTGTGGGGCAATGGACCTTTCAGCTCATCTACTATTTTGGGTGCTGACGGGCGCCAAGCCGCGATGATCGTCACTAAGCCACATCTGATCGATTATATGACGGGTTGCGAGTAAGCTCTAGGGAAGGTCCGCAGTGAAGTAAAGTCTAGAATGCGGGATACGTGTATTGATATGGTGAATAGGCTAGGACTTCACGCTTGAGAGCGAGTCAGGCTTATCTAGCAACGGGGGATGTGCATAAGTGTTCCATACATCGTATTAATGCTTCGCTAATATGCTATGAAGAGTATCTAAAGGAATTTCTAAATGAACATCTGCCGGGTGACTTATGCCTTTGCTTTCAGCAGAGTAAACTGCTCGCTGAAAGGGAAATCGTGGAAACCCTTGTCTAGCTTAGGAGTGAAAAACGTCTCACGCTGGTACGGCACAAGTTCGATGCCCTGCTTGAAGCGGAACGGTAGGTCTGGGTTAGATGTGTAAGGGCGGCCAATGGCAACAACGACATCATAGTCCTTGTACTCCTCGTCAACGGCCTTCTTGCTTGACTCCAGCTGAAAGCCTCCAGCTACCATGACAGGGCCGGCGTTGCCATACGCCTTGATGATTGGCGACAGGTCGTTGCCCTTCTCGCGGGATTCGACAAAGTGGATATATGCCAGGTTGAACGGCTTCAGCTGCTCAACAAGATAGATGTACTGTGGAACAGGGTCGTAGTCAAGATCGCCTATGAAGTCTGCAAATGGACTGAAGCGGATTCCGGTACGGTCTGCTCCAATGGCAGCAACAACAGCCTTGGTCACCTCAAGAGCGAAGCGAGCGCGGTTCTCAATGCTTCCGCCCCATTTATCCGTTCGCTTGTTGGTAATCTGTTGGATGAACTGTTCTAGCAAGTAGCCGTTGGCGCCGTGGATCTCGACACCGTCAAAGCCGGCAGCAATGGCGTTCTTGGAAGCCTGTACATAGTCCTGGATGTACCCGAGGATCTCCTCCTCAGTCATGGGGCGTGGCTTTCCACCATTGGCCTCGGGAATGTCGCTGGCAGACACCAGGTCGTCACCACTCTCCTCCTTCAAAACCTCAGCCTTGGCTGATCTTCCTAGAGCCCAAAGCTGGAGGTAGATGTATGAGCCTTGCTCGTGGACAGCATCAACAATCTCCTTCCAGGCGTCGATCTGTTCTTGTGTGTAGATGCCGGGAACGTTTTTGTAGCCACCAGCCCTCTGAGTAATGAATGTAGCCTCGGTGATGGCTAGAGAGCCAGGGACAGCTGTCCTCTGGGCATAGTATTCCTTGACAGTAGGCAGAGGCACATGGTTATCGTCGGCCCTGAATCGGGTCATAGGTGCCATGGCAATTCGGTGGGCAAGTTCTATGCGGCCCACCTTGAGAGGAGTGAAGAGCTTAGACATGATGACGGTTTGATTGCTTTTTGACTTTTGTTTTTTGATACTCAGTTGATACTGGCAAGACAAAAAAGTTGAACATCTATCTTCTCCTTGTGCCTTATATAGTATTCCATTTTTCCGTGGTCCACGTATGTTCCATGGATTGCGCCATGAAACAGATTAGAAATCCAATGCTCAGCACAACACCCCACCGTCCCGGAGTGCAACGCTAGGACGTTGTTAGTCGACCCTCGGTATATCTTCCGTCCTGAGTCAATCAGCGGGACAGGATATAGTGAGATACTAGCCTGCCACGTGAAGCTAGATGCTCAATTAACTGAACTGGGGAGAGATGGGGTTGCATTCGTACCTACTTGAGTGCAGTTGCATGACTCATTCAAGTGTGACTGTTGTGGCAGATTGTCTCTGATTTTGTCACCCCGTATCAATTACTATGGGATGACAAAAGTATCTGCTCAATCCTTTCCCCTAGTTGTTCTTAGTGGAGACGGAATACTAAGGATCGAATGCACAATCTATTTGTCGCCTCGAACAGGATAGAAACTTTCCAGATTCTCCAGATACTGTGCAAGTCTATGCCGAGAAAGGGATTTGTTCCGGACTCCAGGATCAGCCATATCGAGAATCTTTTTGTCATCGTATATCCAGTACTAAGTGTGACAAAACTATCCGCGCAATCCCACTCTATGTCCCAGTGCCATAATATGAGAAGGATCAGCTAATTGCACCATTTATCCTGTCATGCCACAGTGGGTTTACAAAAGATCTCTACCAACGAAAAAAACTAGATCCTTCCACCAGCGCTAATAATGCGTCAGTGGATAATGTGTTTGACTTATTTTGTCTTTCCATCTCATTCCATGGGAGCGAGAAACACAAGGGTCAAGCACACGACTTATTCTGTCACTCTATCGCTGTGTGTAAGCGTGACCGAGGTCAGCAATCAGAGAGGAATGTATTTTGGTTACGGAGAACATCATGGCAATTCTTCCGATTCGACAAGACACAGGCTTAGATCTCACCCTCTGTAACAGAGGGTGGCTCGAAAATACGTGGATGGAGTGGGATTGAACTCATTTCAGTTGACAACACTGGTCGGTTTAGAGAGTTGGCAGCTATGTGCGAGACGCTTATTAGTAATGGCCGATAACTAAATGCCGCAAGCGCGCGCATCGAGAAATTGTAGAGAAATACTAAAGAGGAGGAGAGAAGGGCGAGAGAGGGAACAGATAACTGAGCGTTTCCCAGCACTCGTTGGAGATGGAACGAGCCGGGGAGCCAGCTGATTACTGATCGCTGTTTGTCCGTCTTACAAACGATTTTTCCAAGAATGCACCGGTCTTATAAATCGAAGACCATCCATTGATCTACGAAACGGGAACGGAGCGGAGCTTCGCATGTGTCAAAGCCTCCTGTGTCAACGCTACAATGCCGAATTCCGCATCCCCACACCACACTGCTTACATACTAGCTCTTAACAATTATCCTTCTCGTGTACGAAGCAGGCAACACGAGTAATGGAATTTGAGCACAGTCGAACAAGCAGTGACAATGCGAGGACCAGCTTAGAGCATATCTACGAGATGTGCCATCGACTATCTACCACAAACAGAAAAATATCAGAGGTAGAGGCATAAGAGCTTGAAGCAGATTGTCTGATTAACAATGTAAGGCCCATCTTTTGTCGAGATTTATTAAATTGTATCCAATGAGATGGCAGACTACTCACACATCATAGATGCAAAGACGGAATATCTGTTTGAGTATACTCGATGAATCTTCCAAACATGTTTTCGCATGATAGAAAATTCAGCCTCAATCATTAATTCTCTTTTTACGATTCAATCGCAACACATCACACCAGAGTAGTATTCTCTTTCGAAAATGGCAGGCGAAACTCCGCCGACCGATCTCCGCGCGCTACGGAGACACTGACTCGGCATTGAAATTGTGCCGAGGCTGCAATGAGTTTGAAGATGTGGATAGGAGGCAAAAGGGGACGGAGTTGAAAAAAAAAATTCAGAAAGGGAAGGAAAAAAAGAAGACCAAATACAATTGTTCTTTATAAAGCAGCTGTGAGGTCTTGGGAATCCTCTGTTTTCAGGATTGATCAAGAGATTGTCAATCACAACCGCAGCTCACCATTTTCAGCCACTATGACTGTTTCAGAACTCAAACTTCAAGAGCCCATCACACTACCATGTGGTCTCACGCTCCCCAATCGGCTGTCCAAGGCCGCCATGGCTGAAAGCTGGGCAGATAACGAATATTTGCCTGGCGAAAGGATCTTTAGGATTTACGAAAACTGGGCCGAGGGTGGATGGGGATCGGTGCTCACAGGCAACGTTCAAGTTGATGTCAGATACCTGGGAAGTCCTGCAGATGTGAGCCCCAACGAGAACGTCGACAGGGAGAAAATCCTTGCGGCATGGAAGAAATGGGCAAAAGCGGCCTCCAAAAACGGCACACCTGTTATCATGCAAATCAACCACCCAGGACGACAAAGCCCTGGTGGCGCCGGCACCAGGGGATACTTCGAGAAGTCAATTGCCCCAAGTGCAATTCCCCTGAACATAGGCAATGGCATCCTGGCCAGACTAGCCAGGTCGTTTGTCTTCGGATCGCCAAGAGAGATGACTCTTGAGGATATCCAACGCGTTGTCTCTCAGTTTGCAGAGACCGCCAAGCTGGCAGCCGAAGCTGGCTTTGCTGGCGTTGAGCTCCACGGAGCGCACGGCTACTTGTTGTCTCAGTTCTTGAATCCGGCATCCAACACACGCCAGGACGAGTATGGTGGATCTGCCAAGAAGCGAGCAAAGATTGTTGTCGACATTCTCAAGGCCGTGAGAGAGGTTGTCCCAAAGGGTTTCTGCGTCGGCATCAAGTTGAACAGCGCCGACTTCAAGAACAAGGAACAGCTTGCCGCGTGCATCGAACAGCTCGAAGAGATTACAGCCGCAGGCGTCGACCTCCTTGAGATCAGTGGTGGTTCTTATGAAGACCCTTCAGTAAGCTTATGCCGCTCTGTGCTCCAAGCTCCCGCGCATTGGTGATGCAGAATAAACAAGGCTAACCATGACTCCCCTTAGATGATGCAAGAATCCAGATCCGCCAGTACTCTGGCCCGTGAGGCCTTTTTCCTCGACTTTGCCAAGGAGATCCGTGATAGATTCAGGCATGTTCCATTGATGGTGACGGGCGGTTTCCGAACACGCGAAGGCATGGAGGCCGCTCTTCGAGAGGACGCTTGTGACATTGTCGGCATTGGCCGCCCTGCCGCCCTTAACCCTTTCTTGCCAAAGAATTTGATCTTCAATAAAGAAGTCAAGAGCGAGGATGCTAGGGCGTATACGAGAAAGGCGCCAGATCTGTTGCTTCCAAAGCTTCTCGGCGTCAAAGTAATGGCCGGAGGAGCAGAGACTGTAAGTGTTCTTCTGAAGTTATTGGCACACTGTGGAGAAGTTGTTTACTGATTAAAATTGTAGTCTTGGTATATGAAGCAAATGAGGTCGATGCCAACAGCAGTTTAGTGTTTTTATTGGCACAGAGTGTGTTATTTGTATATTCGAGCGGTTATTGTATACCCACACTTAATAAAGAGTCGTTTTCTTCTATTTCCTTTTCTGTTTGCATATCCCAAGACAAAACATGGAATATGACCATCACCATGTATAATGGCGTCATTCGATCTGCGACCTTCTCATGCAAAGTAGTCCAAATACAGGTCCCAATGCTACACACCACTGCGCTACCATTGCTAGAAATGTTCCAAATCAGTCAGCACTCTCCTCCCTCTAGATGCTCATCCACTAGATCTGTGTAACCAGCATCTAAACGGTATAACAATGCCGCCATTTTAGCGTTAATGTTGGAGACCAGGATGGCCGCACAGAGCTTGAGCTTCAGGCACGATGGTGGTCATTGCGCCATCGATAGACCTGGAGGCGTAGTGTTACATTGTAATCTCTATTGGGCTCTCACAAGGTTGTGTATATGCTTGTTTGTGTAATAAGCTTAAAGGATGCCTGGGCCAACCAATTTTCGGTCTGTTCTTTTTCCCTTCAGATCTTCACCCATTGCTAGTTCTTGTAACCATGAGAGCCTTTGTATTATCAGTATGGGCACTGTGCCTCATCGGCGCATCTGCAGCACCTCAAGTCCAGCAACGTGATGATGGAGGATTTGCCGACGGACAACCCATCAGCCCAGATGGGAAAGGAGCACCTTTTTCGGGTATGTTCGAACATTCGAGTTTCACGGAGAGGAAATATGCGAAAGTTCTAACAAGAGAGATAAGGCGGCACAAACCATCAATTGGACTTGCAAAATCCCAGTAACCTGGGCCAGCAATCCACTGACAACGGCGTCGTTCCAAATCTGAAATGGAGCTTCTCCGATTCTAGGACGCGTATTCTCAAAGGTGGCTGGGTCCGAGAGCAAGTAGTCACTGATCTGCCCGCAAGTCATGACATTGCCGCCGCTCAGCAGCATCTAACAAAAGGAGCCATTCGAGAGCTACACTGGCACCGAGTAGTAAGTTTTCGCATTCTTTATTTCTCCATCTCAACCTCGTTGTTATTTGGCCATCTAACTTTTATACACTTTAGGCTGAATGGGGCATCGTCTATGCCGGCCGCATCACCTTGTCTGCGGTTAACGAGGATGGCGAATACGAAGTTTCGGAACTCGGCTACGGCGACATTTGGTATTTTCCAAAGGGTGTTGCCCACACGGTACAAGGACTTGAGGATGAAAACGAATTTCTCCTAGTTTTCGACACGGCGGATTTTGACAAGATCGGGTAAGAAATACACCATCTGCTTGTGCAAATAAAGAAGTTCCTCAATAACTGACAATCACAGCACCACTTTCAACGTCGACGATTGGATTGCTCACACTCCCCGCTCCGTTCTCGCAAAGAACTTTGGAGTCGACGAATCTGTCTTTGATTCCATTCCCCCGGCTGACCCTTATATCATCAACGGGACGATTAGCACACACAATGTCACTGGGAATGGCCACAAGTTGTCTGAGAAGAGCACCTTCGTCTACCGCACGCTACAGCATCCACCCGAGAAGATTGGAGGGACTGGTGGCGAGTTCCGCAAGATTGATTCGACCAATTTCCCAATTAGCAAGACGATTGCAGCAACCTTTGTGACACTGAAGCCTGGTGCTTTGAGGGAGCTGCACTGGCACCCAAACGTGAGTGTTTTGATCTTTCCCTCAGTCCATACACAGCCCTTCATTCCCCTCGATGAGAAACAGAAATTGACAAGTATATATAAATAGGCCGAAGAATGGCTCTACTTCCACAAAGGCACCGCCCAAGCCACCGTCTTCATCGGCAACGCCGCCGCCCGAACGTTCAACTTCCGCGCCGGCGACACGGCCGTCTTCCCCGACAACTCGGGGCACTACATCGAAAACACGTCAAAGACGGAAGATCTCATCTGGGTCGAGATATACAAGTCGGATCGCGTGGCCGATATTCCTCTCACGCAGTGGCTTGCGCTCACACCGCCGGATATCGTTGCGCAGACGCTCAAGGTGCCGCTGGAGTTTGTGGAGAAGCTGAAGAAAGAGAAACAAGTCCTGATTCAGTAGATTTCCGGACTGATGGTTTTGTCAATTAATATTAAATAACGTCAGAATGAGCAAACATATATCGTCAAAATCATAAGTATTTTTTTCTCTCTATCTCATATATACAGTGTACACCACTATTAGGTACCGAGATTAATCCCACAACAAATCCATACTATTAAAATTATAGTCATATTTTCCTTTACTCCTTCAGCAGAACAATGGCCTCAGAGTCCTGAACGGTAAACGAAATGTTACCGCTGCGGTCAGCCCTGATGATCTTGTCCGACTCCTGGCTCTTGACGCGCTTCGCCAAACCATTGGAGTCAGCATCGTAAGAGAATCCGTTAAAAGTGACACCAGTCTTGTCAGTAGCGCCAGCAGCAGTAAGGCGCTGAGACTTCCACAAAGATCCAGGAGCAACCTTGACAGTGTAAGTCTGGCTTGAACGGGTACCGTTGCCAGCATTGTACTGTCTAAGGTTAAGAACCGCGACGCGACGCAAATCACCGTAGACGTAAGCGCCATATCCAGAGTCCAGGTCAGCATCCTTGTTCAAAGCAAGAGTCTTGACCTCAATGGTGTTGGAGTGAGCCAAGAAAGTGCTGGCAGCCAGCTTTCCGTAGTACGGAGCGTTGGTGGCGAGAGTTCCTGAGGGAACCCAGGCGGCGTAGGGGGAGCCCACGGACTGGTGGAAGTGGATTCGCTTGATCACGCCGGTGGAAGCAGCGTAGAGAGAGAACTCCATGGCCCAGAGAGCAGCTCCAAAGACATCAGAGAGGCCGGAAGCACCACCGCCGTACAAGCTGTTGTGCTCACCGATAATGTATTCGGCATCAATGGTAGAAGTCTTGGCGTAGTTGACGTGGCTGGTAATCGACTTGACAACGGCATTGTGGCTCATCAGAGTGTTTTGCAGGGTAACGCCGGGAACGGTGGCGCCGTTCATGTAGTTGTGGATGGAGACTTGAGTAATCTTCTCCGTGGCGTTGCCCTCGTCAGGGAAGATGTCGGCAATGTGCAGCTTAGCACCAGGAGAGCTCAAAGACGGAGCAATGTACTTGAGGCTGTGGAAAAGGTCTGGGCAGGCCTTGTGGAGGTAGCTCTCAAAGTGCTGGGTTGAGTTCAACCACTCGTTGGAGTACTGAGAGGCATTGTACGTGCTAGGGCGTCTGCTTCCGCTGAACAGGTCAGGCTCATTTCCCATCTCCCAGAACTCGAGCTGGCCTCGAAGAGCCTTGCAAGCCAGTGGCACCGTAGCCTCGAGGGTAGCCCATCCAGAGGAGTTGTATGCGCCGAGGTTAAACTGGTGAGAGTAGCGGGTGCCAGCAGGGAAGCCGCCGTATGACTCGAAGAAAGTCGTACCAATGCACTGCCACGCACCTGGGTCGGCATTGGGGCATGCGCTGGCTGTGGATGTCGTCAAGGTCGGATCGTAGATGGCACGATCACTGTTGAAACTGTTAGCTATACCGGCCGATGTTGTGAATCACATCCATTTCGAATATGAGACTCACCCAGAGTTTCCACCAACTCGCACAACAATACCGCTGCCCTGGAGCTCGGCCAAGTTGTGCATCAGGTTGTGGGAGAAGGCATTAGGCTGGTGCTTTGTTCCTAAGGACCGAAAACAAGACAAAGTCAGTTTACTTGAACCTCGACCATACAACATAGAAACTCTAGCTGCAGAACTCACCAGCGAAAGTAGGAAAGCCAATGAGCTCAAACGACAAGCTCACATACGAGTCAAACAGACTCGCGGCCGCAATCGACTGCGACAGCAGCACAGATGCCGGAACCAAGTACTTGACCATTGTAGCTTGCCTTTTTGCTTGACCAGAATTTACTCGTATAAAGAATAAAACTGAGTCCAACAATCCTTCACAAAGAGCTCCAGAAAATAAGAAAAAGTTCGTCCCAGCCCCATATATACAATTATATCTGTCATGTCGTCATGCGATGCTACGCTGCCCAGGAACCACTCTCAACCTCCTGAGGGTCCCTGAATCTAATGCAGGCCCGTTCATGATGACATGACAACCAAGGATGCTCTCCGGTCCCCAAGATCAGTTAATCCATCTATAGGAACAATTTCCTCTGGGCCGCCCCAGACGGCTTTGCCTGTTTCAGCAGGAGAGAAACAGCTGTGCGAGCTTCTTTGTATGGGCAGGGATTATCGGTCCTACCCTTGTCCTTCCCCCACAATCTCGAGGCTGTAACCCCCCGTAGTGCTGATGCGACCGTGTTCGGGTCGAATTTCCCGGCAATGCTATAAGAAAGGAGCAAGTATGTACGAGCTCCTATATTGCATACGAATAGTATTACTATATCACCACTATTACGGAGTACTCAGTGCTATTTCTGTAGGATGACCGATGATCACTGGCACTATTTCTGGATCAAAAAGGAGATCCTGCCTTGTTGTTCGAAGATCCGTAAGACGAGGCCCCTAATGGATCGACAACCGGATATTCGGATCAACCACGCACACTTTTTTTTCAAAGACCAGCAACTCCTTGTCGCCCTATCCAAATCTAACCATAACAAACGTTCTATTCCCCCGCATTCAAGGCGGCCGTAATTGAGGAGCTGTCGATGCTAGGCTTGCTAGCACGAAATATGGGGTGTCATTCCGGCCCGACTAGTGTTTGCTCCATGTATTTGGTTCAACAAGCAGAGCAACAGAGGATCCAATAATACCACGTCCGTTGCAGCTTCGGGCATCGATGGAGACTTCTTCGGCACTCAACTAGGCCGTTCGACCGCTGCTTGGTCTTGGAATTTCGTAATTCGCCCCGGATTATGGTGAGGCACCCCTGCTATCATGCCATCAAATGGGTTACCATTTCGGCTGGATAATTCCATCTCATGCTTCCGGCGCCAGACCGCAACCGCATCGGATATGTCACACAGCCAGACTATTGAAATCCGGAGGCCTTCACTCCGGACACCGTTCGACTTTTGATTGATCCAGTTCCGACAAAGATGCTGTTAACCCGATGCTGTAAAACCGAAGAAGGATACTGGGTAAAGCTACCCTCGGCCATCCCGTCTATCATTACGCCATTCACGACACCAATTCCAGTGTCATACCTTCTAAAAAAAAGTTTTTTTTTCACAGAACCTGAAGTATACCTTCAAAGCCAGTGCGCCAGATCAATACCGCCTCCCGCCTCCAACAGTGGAAACAGATTTAGAGCAGAGTTTGGATCGCTGTCGTTGCCGACGATCCCATCCCAGTATGTAGTATCCGGCGTATGCAGCATCGACTCCGACAGTCCCAGGAACACGGAATCCATCTCTCCCAATCGCGGAGATGGCCCACTCGGTAAACTTTGGTGCTGTAGAAGCGATCTGTCCATCGAGCTGCGGCTCCTGGTCATGGTCGTATCCGGTGTGCTGACTCGCAAGTCAATGTCCCTAAGCGGCGCCGGGGATTTATTTAAAGGAGATCGTGCATCAGGTGCCACCAGGCCGAACAACTGACTCGAGTTTTCTGTGCGTCGCATCCGCTCTTGAAGATCCTGCCGTTCTAAATGCTCCAATGCCGTCGTGAGCAACGACTGGGCAATCAAGGAGTATTGCCGGGCATGGGCATCGTTCTGCGCAAAGTGATCCATGGTTTGTATGGACATTCGAGTATACTTTTCCAGTATACGGCCGAATCCGCCCAAGAGACCAACACCAAGAACCAGCGAAGCAGCAAAAAGCCATGATCTATAAACCATTAGTCAAATCATTATGCCACCAACGAATTGGAATACTCACACAAGCAGAGGAGCCTTCCTCTTCAATACACCCCTTTCAATCAAATCCAAGACCGGATCCACCATCAAACTTGCGGCGTCGATGCATGCGTCCGCCAGCTTTGATCTTCCCGATGCCATTGCCGGTCTGCTCGATGCAGCCGAGCCATCGACAAGCCTCTGAAATAACTCATACATCAAGAATGGCCGTGAAACAAGCATCACTGCATAGTAGTACGATGACAGCACCTGGCAGGCTCCTGTGACCTGAGCCTCATTGCGAGCAGCGGGTTGTGCAATAACCTCTTTTAGCAGGCCAAGCCATTTCCCAGACCAGCCTCTCAGCTTTAGGGATATTCCCTCTGTCAGCTGCATAGAAATCTTTTTTCGCCCGTATACTTCCAAAATGATGTTTTCTAGTATCAGTAGGATCTGCACAGAGGCATTGAGCAGGTCAAACACCTCTTTCCCATCAGCTCCTTGAGCGTGATAAGGAACAGTGCAATCCACATCTGAAGTAGCGGGAGGGCGTCCCATGGAGCTGCTGAGAAATAGGTCCAGCACTCGTAGACTCTTCCACAGCTGATCCCTCTGCTGATGAATTTCGTGTCCAAATCGAGCATTCACCTCAGTTCGATGCAGGCCAATCGAATAGGCTGCCCTTGCAGCAATGCCAAAGAAGAGAAAGGCTCCATTGATTTGACAGGAACACAGCATGTAAACTGTAACCAAGATAAACGCTTGCACCGTCTCAACACCAAGACTATCGCTCAGATCTGTATACGCTAGATCGCGAGCATACTCGAAATACTGCTGAGACAACATGTCGTCCTCCGCCTGCAGTCCAATGGCCAGAACAAGAAAGTGAATAATAGTCGTAACATTATCTGGCTTGTGCGTCAAGTTCGCCCATATCGTCAAATCATCCAGCAGCTTCGAGCTGTCAAACAAATCCACCAAACTCGCCGTTGTCGACAGATACGCCGACACCGCAGGGGTAACATCCACAGGCCGGACTTCAGGCATCCTTGGATCTCTTACTGATCTCTTGGATTGCCGCGCCGGCGCATTTTCCAGGACCGAGAATCGACTCGTCTGCGGCGCAAAGGCATTCTGGCCGACTCGGTTCGTCACAAGCCTACGCACCGACTGGAAGAAGGACAATGGCGCGCAATCTCCAATAAAGGTCAACTTCCCATGGGCGTCACACAGCAGTCGAGCATCTCGCGGCACTTCAGTCTCGTCCTCAGCCACAGACGACTCCTGGGCCTGGTTCACCGACGATTGCATCCGATGCCGCCTCTCGCCCCCCATCGACGGAGACGCAACAGAAGCAGAAGCAGACGACACACCCACCCCAGCCACCGAAGACACGCGCCTTGAAGCCGGCGTCCGACTCGGTGATGCCGACCTCACCGACGAAGAAGCGTCCCTGGTATCCCGATCCCGATCCTGATCCCGATCCTGATCCCGCGACTCCCGCACCGACGGCGGCGGCGACCTCGGCAGCCTCTGCGACTGTCTCCGTCTCCTCTGGGGCGAGTAATGGCACACCTGCGCCCTCTGCCGCGCAACGCAAAATCCGCATGGCAGTTTCCCGTCGCACTTGACTTTCCGCGCCTTGCACCCGTCACAAGCATTGGCGATGCGGCTGCGGATGTAGCGAACGGGCTGCGATCCTGATGAGCCATGGTCCATGTCCATTGGAGAACAAGGGAGAGGCGATTTTTATGCTCGAAGTTCGTCTGGATTGGCCAATGCGACGCTGCGGATGTACGGCGGACAAAGAAGTCATTCGTCCAGTAGTTTTGTTCTTCTTCAAGGTGTAAAAGGAGCGGGAAGGCGGATGACGGAAGTGCGGATGTCAGAGTTGATATATCCACAGAGTTTTACGAAGTTGATGGATGGTAGATAAGACCAAAAGCGGAAGCACTGTGCTAAGACAGATGAGTCAGGCAAGGTTATACAGTGTTCTTACATACTACTCTCATACTGTATCACACAAAGAACATCCCTTTCACCATCATTCGTCTCGTAAAGTATAGATAGGGAAAAGAAAGGGAAAGGAGAGAACAGAAGAATGGAATGCAAAGAACAGCAAACCTAGCATGTTTATATAGTAAAGAGGTAGCTAGAATATACATAGAAGTAGATTGCTTACTTGCCTGGGCAAGACAAAACCAATTACAGACACGAGAGAAACCATACACTAATCGTATCATCATCGTCATCATTATGAATGAGAGCAAAAGAAATCGGATTTCTAAGCCATCTCTGTCCCATACGTATGCATACAATCAAGTCATACACAAAAACATCTAGGTTCGTCATATGCCAGTTCTATGGCCCAATCCTTCTCCCAAACGCCAATACTCATATATATCATCTTGTGACCTGAAAAGGCACAATATACCGTAACGCCATTCGTTGTTTGCAAAAACAAAAAGAAATGCCCGCTGCATGAAGCAGAATATAGAGGGCTAACAAAATATTAAAGGAAGTAATATATATATAAGGAAAAACAGGCGGCAGCCGTCGGTATGGCCTTCATCTAATAGGCATACCTCCTCGGCTATCCAACCTTCGGTGTGCAGAGACGCCTGCAGCGGCAGAGCCCGGCCCAACTTTAATAGTGACACGGTGAGGACCCTCGAGGCCAATCCCGTCACGTTGGGCAGCTCCGAGATTTTCCAGCCGTAGGTTGCTCCCCATGTTCATGCGTCTCGCCTGGCCAGTAGTGAGATGGTCTTCTGAATCTGGGGCTGAGAACAGCAGCGGCGGGCTCTTTCGGCGCTCCAAACTTCCTCTTCGAAGGCGGGAGATACCGTTGCCGGCGCTGCCCATCATGGGCATGGTGGATCGTGAAGGTGGTCTCTCGATGGACGGAGGGGCGATTGAATTCACCCTTCTGGCCACGGGGACTGAAGTTTGGCCCACGAGACTCATTCTCCGGGGCTTTTTCGAAGCAATAGCGTTGCGGAGTTTTTGCATATCAATCGTGCCAGACTCAGAGTCGGATCCTGAGCCGTTCGGCGGGTTGTTTTCATCCATGACCGACTGCAGTTGATGGTATTGTGGGGGGCTCGGTCGGGGAACTTTGCTCAAGGAGAGCGGGGATGAATTCTCGGCTCTAGGGCCGTCTAGAGATGTTCTCAACGGTGGCGTTCTGGCCACGTCGGGAGAACTCGAAGAGCGGAGGTGCATGCTCAGAGTAGGGGGCGACGAGGACACGGGCAGCCCGCTGCCTACAGATGAGAATCGCGCGCCCCTTGAGAGGAAGCCAGCTTGAAACCTACCGGTCTTAGCGATTGGAAGGCTCGGCGCGTCCGACATCTCTAGGCTTATCGAGGAGTCGTCGTTTGAGGCAGCATCATCCTTAGGAACGCTGTTCAGCTGCGGCGGCGAGGGAATCTTGCTCTTAGCTGCTGGCGATGGCTGCACCGAAGGGGAGCTGAAAAGGTTCTGCGGCGTCTTCTCAAAATCTTCCAGTGTGCCGTCTTCCGTCTCGTCGTCCCTCCACCTGACTCCTCGGCTCTTTGTGGTTCGTTTGACTGGCGTGAAGCTAACTCCCTTCTTCGGCATCCCAAGGGCCTTACGCCGTCTCGGCAACGCCTTCATGGGAGTTGCAAACACATGTTCGTTTTGTACGGCCACGACTGCCGGAGGCACGACTGGCCTGTAGGCAGATAGGGATTTTCTCTTTCTCAGCGTTCGCCGTGGCGGGGGAAGAGCGTCAGGCATAGCAGCCAGAGAACCATCGGGCTTGACTACCTGGGATGCTGCCGTGAGGCCAGTCTGTAGGAGGCGGGAAATGGCCTCCTTGGCGTGCGACACTGCGCTGTCTTCGTCCATCATCATGATTCCAGAAAGGGACGAGATAATCTCAAATTGGGCAGTGAGAAGCATCTGCATCATGGCAGCATCCCCCGCTTTCTCCTGTTCCAAAACTTCGCGATAGGCCTCGCGGTTGAACTCTGACTTGAGAAGTTCAGCCTCGCGCGTCAAGCTCTCAATTTCGCCGGTATCAGCACCCTCAGCCTGTTCAAGCTGTCTAATACCGTGAGCCAAAGCTGTGTCGAGATGGCGCTCCCAGGCCGATTTATCCAGCCTTTGATGAATGTGATGTCTGCTGTTCTCCAGCTCCAGCATGATCCCCTGGGCGGTTTTACGAATGGCTGCGAGGCTTTGTGGCATTTCGGCGTCGTTCTCCTTCTGGTCAGCAACTGCATCAAAGGCCGCGATCCACGCAGACAGCAGGCTGATGCGCCTCTCAAAGTGCTTAAGTTTTCTCATAGAGGTAATACGCTCCTGACGCTCGGCACCTGCGTTGTCATACGCAGCCCGAAGCCTCTGCATGGCCTCTCTCGCGATGCCGTCTCTTTTTTCGTACTGCTTTCGGAACTTGGCGAAGCTGGTTTTCTCAGACTCCCTCTGCTGTGCTCTCAGCTCGTTGATCAGGGCCATTTGTTCATCAATCTTGATCAAGAAATCCTTCACGTGGCGGTTAACGTTGAAGACGTTGCGAGTGACCTTGGTCTGGATGTTCTTGGCTCTGTTCGCATAACGCAAAGTGTTCTGGGTCTCGTCGTAGTGAGCGCTCGACGGTGACACACAAACAATCATGACAGTCTTGCAGTTGCCACCCAGTGAGAATTTGAGGAGTCTGGTAAGCTTGCTGTTGCGGTACGGCACGTGTGCCTTTCCTCGCGGGTCGCAGAGAGCATTAATGCAGCCTCCTAGAGCAAGAAGCGACTTGTTGATGTTGGCACCCTCCGTCAGGCGCTCGCCTCGGTTTTTGGTGACGGATGCACGCTCGGAGCCTGCCAGATCGATGATGCTGAGAGTTGCCATAGTGTGAGGCTCGTTGACGTCGGCATTCCTGTCCTTTTGCGCAATGTTGATCTGGAGCACGGCGTGGGATCGAGACGAGGTTGCGTTTGCTTCGGTCGGTGATACGGTTCGGTACTCGTTGCCCTGGACAATCATGTCCATGACCTCTTGGACATCCCGAGGACGATGGCTGGTCAGGCCAGGCACGGCGACCGCCGCATTGCTGTCTTCGCGAAGAGGCAGGCCGGACTTGCTGCCACCAGGCACCAGCAAATCTCGGATCGTTTCGTTGTAAATCTCCAGGTAGCTCAGCGTCAGCTCTGTAGACTTTTCATGGCTGCGTTCTTCGATCTTCTCGAACAGCTCCTGCATCGTCAGGAAAATAATCCCGGGATGCTGTGCTGTGCCGGTAATGGTATGCGTCTTGCCGCATCCAGTTGCGCCGTAGGCAAATACAGTCGCATTATATCCATCCAAGACGCTATCGAGTAAGCCTCGCGTCGTGCCCTCGTAAACCTCAGCCTGCGTTGTGTTGTCGTCAAAAACTCGATCAAAGGCAAACACTTGATCTTTCACTTTTTTCGAGCCGGGAACGACGGTTCGGGAGAATTTCTGGACGGGGCTTTCCTCTGGCGGATCGAATATTCTGCAGCAGAATCAAGAGTCAGCCGATGGAGGGGACCACCAATGGCATTCGGTAAGCATGCTCACAGGCAACGATCGTCCATAACTTTGATAACATTTCGGATGCCCCCACGGTGAAGCTTGGGAGTCGGTGCCGAGGCAAAGGAGCCATCGCCGAGGAAAATCGTGCCATCGTCGTTCCGTTGCCTAAAGGGTGAGCGTGGTTAGTTTCGATTCGACCGCCAGGACGAAGAAGAAATCCTACAATGAAGCTGCTTCTCGGATCGTAAAAGGCCGGACTCGGACTGCACCGTTCAACGTTAGCAAACCACCGTCTCTGCCAAAGGAGAATCCATGGGACAGAATAGACCGTGAACATACCGGCCACTGTGATGGACGACTGCCCCGAGTCGTCCATGGTTCACCGCTTCCCGTGATAGATTGGTTTGTGCTCCCAGCTCAAGGCTGCCGTGTCGTGTTCTCCAAGGTCGTGCAAATTCTTCGACAGAGGCCCAATTCCCGATATCAAGAGGTCGTCAGTGCGCAACGATGCCTGGTCGAATCGGTATTGAACGATCTAGATAGAAAATCGGTGACCAGGGGAGGGGAGGCCGGCAGAGCTGAGATGGAGGAATGCCGACGGAGTTAAAAAAAGAAAAGACACAGCCAGCCCCAAGAACCAGATCAAACACGAGCAGTAGCAGCAGTAATTTGTAGGAGATATCGAATAGTCAAACACAATGGCTGCAAACAAAAATGTCAAAATGGAGAGAGCGATTGGGCCTCAATTGATATCCCGTAGAGGCTCGATATGTACGAACAGAACAAGTCTAGCTGGACAGTGACGTGCCAATCAATCGGGTTTATTTGTTGACCCTTGTCAGGAGGGAAAATGGAAAAAGGCGGTGTTGCCTGGACAACGCCTAGCGCTGCGGGAAGCTCCACCCACAGGGCCCAAGAAGAGAGTTTCGCAGCGAAAGCTACCCTGTAAACTCTGGAGATTTGCCGGGATTAGCTTCAAAGAAAGCGCCAACTCAAAGGCCAAGTGTTGCTGAGAATGGCGGTCAGATGGTTTGCAAAAAGTTCTATCATTTTCAATTGATGAGAATGAAGGTGTCGGTGACGAGTAGCGTGGAGAGTGATTGGCCACAGACACAATGTCCATGTGCTGTCTCTCCCACCCTTTTACGGAGCACGGATACACTGCTGGGCCTATCAAGTTGAAAATGACCAGCACATATGGAATGAGGCAACAGGACAGCATCGCACCCATGACATACACAGTAGAATTGATGAAGTAGCAAATAAACAGATCAACTGGTACTGAAGTCACATTAACTTATGTAAAGTACTACTAAAGTATTTGGCACAAGACCACCAGGCGCCATGTAGACTTACCTGTTGTGTAATACAAGAGAAGCTTCCAGCGCTCCAAGTGTCTGCACCAAACTCTGTGCTACATAGTAATACACTGGAGATATCGTTTCAGTACTAGGTAGTACCAATAAATGGTTTCTGATACTGTTTATCCTTTCATCACGTGCACACAGCGACGCGTCAATAATCTCGAGTGTCTAATATGTCCGATCAAAGTCAGAAATTGTTCCAACTCGCTTATTCACTCGAAACCATGAGATGGCAGCATTCAAAAGCATGTAGTATTATCATACCGTGGGAACCATCCTGATTTCTCCACGTCAGATCTCATCTACCTACATCGAAATCCGTAGAAGCGTGAAAAATAAAATAAAAATCCACTGTATTATACACAATCCCTGACGCCTGTCCTTGTTAAAAGTGCCTTTGACCATTATTTGTAAAGCGAATTCTGCGGTTCGTGTGTACCCGTTCCTCGTCCGAGAGTGAACCGTCCTCTTTGTTGCTCAACGTACTCAATAGCATTCGTGCACAAAAATCAAGCTCCGACTGGTGGTGTGTACGCATAGCGAGGCAGAGCCGCCATCTTCTCTTCAGGACTGAACTCTGCATCGTCGTAGATCATGCGGCCCTTCTTGTCCTTGTCCTTTTTGCTCTTGCCTTCTCCCTCCTCGCCTTCTTCTGCCTTCTTCTGTGGCTTGACACCGGCTTCGGCCATGCGAATTAACTGATCAATTTCATCGCCAGAAGCGGCAGCTTGAGCTGAGCCACCCCAGAATCCGGCCTGTGTTGGTCGTTGGGGCAAACCAGGTGCTCCAACGAGGCCTGAAGAAGGCCGCGCTGGAAGGGAGTCTGAGGAAAATCCGTAAGCCGCTTGTCCGTGTGGTTGCTGTCCAGGAAAGCCGGGCTGGTTGAACGCTTGCTGAGGGAAAGCGGTGCCTGTCTGTACGACACCCTCCATGGTACCACCGCTTGCCACCGCCGCTTTTCGCTGGACCCGATACTCGGCGAATCTTTTTAGGAGCTCCTCTGCTGTCTCAATCTTGATCTTCTTTCTCGGGTTCTTCGATTGGCCAGGCGGGGGGTTGCCGGTCGCAATTCTGCGGTCCTCCTGTGCTTGGTAGAAGTTTTGGATGATACGATTCCGGTGCTGTTCGAGCACTTCTTGCGGAATGCCCTCCATGCCGAAGATTTCGACCTCGAGCCCCTGTCTGTTGGGCAGCGCATTTTCAACCTGGCTAAGCGTCTCTTTGTGAACCTGGTTCAAGTGGACGGAGAGACCTGAAAGCGCGCCAATTGTTAGCCAGTCTTCTTCCCCTTTGCTCGCGAAATCGGAGCACTTCTCTTCTATCCATCAAGGCTCGCCCAATGGAAACATACCTCCAGCAGTGTTTAGGCGTCGACCACATCGGTCGCATTTGAAGTGCTTGGCTTTTTGGTGGGAGATGAGGAGCTTCAGATCTTCGAAATCACGCTCGCCTATGGAGGAAGCAACGGTTAGCAGTTTGGAAAACGAGACGCCTCAGGGGATGTGGATAAAGTCTGCACACACAGTAATAACACCATGGTCGCGAGAGGATTTCCTCGACATCGGGATGGCCGCGCTTCTTTTTGCCCATCTTGCTGCACTGCTCTGCTCTACGAGTGGGAAACAAGCGACGGATGCGGCGCGTGGATAATCGGTTGCAGAACAGAATTGATAGCGCCGAGATTCAATGGAGGCGAACGCGACGGAGAGAGGCTGCGATCCTAAAGATGAACTTGGTGCTGTAGTGGTTCGTAGGTTGAAGCTTTAGTGATGGTGAGCTCACTGTCGGTTTGGAAGATGTGCCGGTTGAATCTCGGGTTAGTCATGAAGTGGGCCGAATTCCATGAACGTTGAAGCTATGGATGGAATGCATGGATGAAAGTTCTCTCCTAGGCACTTAAAGGAGTATTTATAACTTGTGTGAATTGACTAACATTAATATTAATGGATATGTGGCTGAGATCTTCACAATTAGAGTTCAATTGAATGCTTGCAATTTTAGGGAGTGGTTCTCTGGCGGCTCAATTTGGTTATCTGGGCGCCAGACCCCTCTATTCCATTCTGATAATATGGACATCAACTCAAAACCTTCATCCTGCCATAAGCTTCTGGGCTTGTTTCGGTCGATGAACTAGCCATGGCTCTATTTGCCTCAGACGGGGATAGACAAAGACCCTCACCACCTGATTGCTCCCTCATGGCACTATGAAGCGGCCCATCCGATTATACTTGTGAATCCTTGCGATTTGCATCATCAGCACCGCCAGACAACATGCTCTTTCGAGCATTATTATACATGGCGTCTATATCATCAGCCCATATCCATTGCATTCGACTCTGGAGATTTTGTTTTAGACACTCTTCAGACATCGGATCCTTGAAAGTATTCGACTGAGCATGCAGATTATTCCCATTTTCTCTCGACGTCGTCTGTACTCTTTGAGCCCGAGGGAGTCGAACTGATTGGTAGACATTTGTCAACCAATCCTCTAGAGTGCGAGGGCTTGAATCATTTAGATAATCCCTCAAACACTGTCCAAGTATATACCCGTCTTCTATAGCCTGACCAACGCCAGCACCTATGGAGTGTCAGTAAATGATGCTCAAGCTGCTTCATAACGCATACCTTGATGAGGAACCATAGCGTGGGCTGCATCCCCTAGCAGCGCTACTTTACCATTTGCGAATATCCACTTGTTGCACAGAGCTCGATCATACAGGATCCATTTCAGAGGCTTTTCGTCCAAGTGTTGGATGAGACGGTTAACCGTAGGGTCGAAATCCGCGTAATCCTTCTCCAGATCGAATCTATCCCCCCTCAGCATCCAGCTTTCTGTCTTATTCTTAAGTGATTTGCCGTCGGTCGCCACGAATGCGCCGATATTCAGCAAAGATCCATCGCTAACGGGGTAGACAATAAAGTATCTGCCCGGACCTATCCAGATGGGAGTGTAAGTGTCCAGCGGCCACCAGTCCTTGATAGCATCCGTTGGAACTAAGCCGCGATATACAACCATCTCACCGAACTGTGCATCATCGTTCTAAGAGAATTAGTCCTTCGTATATGTAGCGTTGCACGTGAATTTGGTAAATATAGCGTACATGGTAGTGTTGACGTATACGAGAGTGAATGCCATCAGCCGCAACTACGAGATCTGCCGTGGCCACTGCGCCGTCTGCGAAATTCAGTACGATAGAGTCATCCATCTCCTACACTAGGATATGAGATACTGTCAAGTCTTTCACGGGCATGCAAAACCTCTTACCTCTATTGCCAAACATTTTTTATTGGGATGAAGAGTTGCAGCAGCCCTGTCTTGAATCGTATGTACGAGGAGGGCAAGAAATTCAGCCCTATGCACCGGCAAATGTGATGGCTCATCCCCATCTGCTCTGATCCTGACAATCTCTTCACCAGTATCGTATCGCCGAGCCGATAACCAAATGTTAGTCTTGCCTGCTATCGCATAGGTTTGCTCATAGAGTCCAATCTGTTTGATGACTCTCAATGTATTTCTGCCAAGACTGACGCCTGCACCAATCTCTTTGTACTCCGAGGCTTGCTCGTAAACATCAATCTTAATTGCAGTTGGATCACAGAATGTGTGGACACCGAGGGCTGCCATCAGACCACCCAGTCCTCCCCCAACGATTGCAATTCTCAAACTCTTGGAAGGTGTCGACATATTGTTAGAGACGCAAAGGTCTTACTTTGATCAAACTTGGGCTTATTTGAATGGCGATTGGTTGCTAATAGCATTAACACAGACTGTCGACTCGGCGGAAAGCTGGGCCTTTTATTATAGAAATCTACTGTTGTCGTGTAGGGATACATGTTGACGCCTCCTTGACAAAGTCGGTGGATGGGCTGGCACATACCTGTGCCGTGCTATCCTGACCAGGGGACCTGTTCTCTTCTCTTTGGTACCTTAGGCCCCCAACTTGACGGCATTAATGGTCTTCCATCTGAGTTTTAATTCCAAAGAGTTAGATTCCGACAATATTCCAACAGCCCATGGTATCAGCCTCGGCGAAGATCTCTAAACAGGCCCACTGCAATACCATACGTGTCATTGATGGATTCTACCAAGCTGGTTCTACCCCTACACCCTCCAATTTACCATACAAACCGGCTTCCACGGCACTCGCATATCCTTATTCGTCTCGTATTTACCCTGTTGGCGCCATTAATGTAATCAACGGCTCCTTCGGAAACAAACGTGCATCCTATGATTGCAGTTGAGCTCATCATCAACTCATAAACCTGATACCTATAGTGATAGTGCACACCTCTACTTTGCCACTTCTACCACCATCGATTTAACGGCTCTGACAGCTATCTCCAACTGTTATTAGAAATGCAATTTTAGACGGGTAGTTCATTTGAGGCTACTACTGGCTATTATCATCTCTATAGCGGCGAGGGCAATCGTTGGACGCTACTATTACAAGAATTACTGTCAAGATGGTATTAGCACCAACTTTTCTGAGAACCGCCCAAGCAGTAGTAATGGCGGTGTATCAACTCCTAAAACCGAGGTTACATTCGTTGTAACACTCATTTAAATTGTAATTGAGACAAGTTAGCAACGATATCCGACTGATGACCGGACCAACGTGATCATCCCTCGTAAATAAATACAAATCGTATATCTTGAATGAGCACTTCTTTGGGTTGCAGTTAAAATACAATAGGCTCCTCAATGTATCCCTGTCGGGAAGAGAAGCGCAAGCAAGAAATGTGCCGACCCATAATTATCTCCGTTCGAAGTGCGAAGGCCCGGAAATATGGTAGCTGCGATTCTGTGAATAGACTCGCGAAGTAACGCAGCATGCTGAGCTTCATTTAGTAAGGATTATATACGGATCGGTGAACGTATGTAAGAATCTAATGTATTATACCACGGAAATTATCTTGGCCCGTCCCGTTGGCTAATGATCTGAGTCAGACTACGAAGCTATACTAAGATGGCTCATCAACATACCAGACACTATGTGAATCAAGAAGGTGACACAGCACTCCTTGAAAGTATAAAAAGGCCCGCGATTACCATCAAAGTGTAGTTTCTCATATATCTTCACTACTTTCTTTGAACCGCTGTATCATTCTCACAGTATGGCAAAAACACTTCGCCAACCCGGAATTTTTGGGCAGCTCGGCTGGGACACTTACACTGTAGTTGTTCTAGGGTTTCCTGACCAGCCTGGAGTGCAACAGGATGAGGTCATGCCAGCACTAGACAAAGCTGCTATAAAACTTCTAGAGGCTTATCCATTCCTTGCTGGTCAGGTCGTCAAAAGAGGACAATCAGCTACGAGCTCCGGCAAATATGAAATCATCCCGTATCCGCCTCATGATGGAGTATCTCCCGTCCGCCGAAAAGACTGCACCGACTCATGTCCCTCTTATGAGCAGATTCTAAGGGCCAATGCACCGTTCGCCATGCTGGACGGGGATATCCTATGCCCTAAGAAAGGCATGGGCTATGTATATACTGAGGAGACTGAGCGCCCAGTCTTTATTATACAGGCTAATTTTGTAAAGGGAGGGTTACTTTTATGCTTCGCTTCTATGCATAACGCCCTTGATATGAACGGTCAGGGCATCGTTCTTAAGATGTTTGCTGCTGCCGCACGGGGAGAAGAGCTGGATGCGGAGCTGGTCAAGGCAGGAAATCAAGATGCCGACACCATTGTGCCACTGCTGAAGCCAGGCGAAATCGGCCTCGATCACAGCGATCTGAGAAAGCCGTCGTCCTTAGGACAGTCGGGCCACCACGGCGCGCCAGGTAAAGCGCCGTGGAATTACTGGCGGTTCCCGGCCGAGAAGCTTGCAAAGCTCAAGGAGATTGCCTCGAGTGGGCGAACTTGGGTCTCTACGAATGATGCTGTCACGGCCTTCTATATACAGCGACTTACGGCTGTTCGCTTGGCTGCAGATCGTGTGGCACCAGACGAAGATGTCCACTGTCTTCGAGCGGTAGATGGAAGACGAAAACTGGATCCGCCAGTCAGTGAAGGATATCTTGGCCATCTATGCGGTCTCGCCGACACAGCCTGGCCTACGGCTCGCGAACTTGTTGACGGTTCTCTTGCCGATGCCGCCATCAGCATTAGAGAATCGCTCAACCGCATCGATGACTTTTACATGCGCAGTCTCGCGACGCTCATCAACGAGACGGAGGATAAGACCACGATCTTCTACGCAGCAAAGAAAAAATTCGGAAAGGACATATTAATCTCATCATGGGTGCAGCTGCACTGGCTAGCAAACTACAGCTTTGGGACAGCGATTGGCGTGCCCGATTTTGTCCGTAGGGCTAGGCTGCCGGAGCTTCCAGATCTAGTGTATATGATGCCGAAGAATAAAGAAGGGCACATGGATCTTGGCATGAGCTTGTTTCACGAGGATTTCGTTGGTCTAGCAAATGATGCAATCTGGAGAGATTTCACTGAGTTGATTGGCTAGGATGAAGGCGACCAGCCAAAAACATTTGGAAGCATTGATACAGGAATCGTAAACCGTTGTAGCATAAGCTACACATATTAAAAATGTTAATTCTCATGATAAAAATTATAGGGCCTATAAGAGAAACAGCTTCGTTGCGATTGTGCCAAAACTTTCCATCACTCCTGGATCCCGAACCCTCGCGAGCTGCTGAATTACACGTGCTATAAAAGCACCGAGTGCCAACAGTGCTGCTATTTGCCCAGTTCATGGTTATCGATGAGATCCCCTAATAATTTCAAGGCATTTGCGTATGGAGGTATCTTGAGACAAATCGTGCTTTCCAACAAAGCATCAAAGAACTTTTTGAGTAAGATCTTGTCAGACTTGAGTTTTCCAATGTCTGCAGTGACTCCCAAACACAATGCGCAGCTGAGCGTAACGTGCATAAATATCCACGACCGTCTCAGTGGATTGTTCAACTTGAGCAACTCTAGATATGTTCGCAAAACAGAGCGACAGCGGCTCATACAGAGACTGCCAAGTTCTTGACCATGTTCATGATGGCCGGACAATACAGCAGGACGACATAAACATAACATGATCGAATCTGAAAATAAACGAAAGAAACAGTGTTGGAAATAATCAGCCCGGCCCTGACATTTTAACACATCTCGTATGTGGGGAAGGGAACGAGACTCGACCTGATTGATCAGATCCTTGAATTTATGTATCTTCAACAGTGATAGGGGCTGTTTTACACATTTTGCGTATTGAAGGGCCTGGCCAATCTTATTCGCAACCATGAATAGATTATGAGTGCTGTCCGAAAAAGAGTCAAATCGGACTTCGCCTCGCCCAGTCGGAGTTGTTAGTATTACTTCTTCTAGGACATTTATACCCAATGGCCGGGCGTAACACAGTGATATCAGCGTATCTTGCCATATCAATGAGCGCCTAGTCCACAGTTATCGGTATAGGTCAAAAAGTAAAGCGCATTAGTGATATATCTTACCAGATATGATGGTGTATAATCGCCTCATCCTTTTCAGTGGGGTCGGATATGCTCTCAGGGTCAGGAGGGCAATGCATCCCGATGGCTTGAGCAAGTCGTATGGCCAGACCTAAGAACAATGTTAATCTAAGTGTGTCATTTAAAACTTGATGAAGTAGCTATTACACGTACCAAGTAGTGACCATGAAGCTCCTGCATCGGCCTGGTTTCTGAGAAAGTTAAGTAATAGTATAAGTGTCTGGATAGTCTCAGCATTAGGAAAAGAGAGGAAATTGCTGAATCTCAAGCACTGGAATGCGCAACAGGCTGAAGCCAAATTAGATTAACTATCACGGGTAATATAATTGCAGTGCTTGATGGTTATCTCACCGAAAACACGGGCTTTTAGCATTTCAGAATCCACGTCTGATGAAGCAAGCTGTGCGCCACATGCTAAGATGCTAAACAGAAGAGCAAACCACGAGGAGGTACAGCTTGATGGCGGGTTTGCTAAGACATCTGATCTTGACTTTGCTCTCTCGTAAAGAAATAGAGAAAGAGTGGCTTCAAATTGTGGAAAATTTATGAATGGGGGCAAGATACTGAACAATGATTCCTGACAAAACTTAAGATGACTTGAACATCATCAGTAACAGCGAAATCCAATGAAAGAAAGCCACTTGCCTCAATATAGCTTCGTCTTCAGGTAGGGCACTGTAAACCTTGTCTGGGCCATCCTCGGATGCCCAAATATTCGTAAACGGAAACATTGTGCTTGAGTCTTGGAGGCACAAGAGCTCAAAGACGGTCTGTGGACTTGTAGTGGGCCCGAGAGTCCACGCTTTCTGAGCCGGCTGTGGCTGATTCGCGCTTAATGGTTGGTAATTGGAGACAAGACTAGGAAGCGACTCATATCCCACATGCACCTTAGTGCTGTAGTGTGAAAGGGGGTCTAGATAAAGCCCTTGGTCCATGTTGATGGCTGCTGTCCTTTCATTAGTGGCATCGGACGGCTCCCCTCCATCACTGATGTCCCGGGGTTGGGAGAGTTGCTCTCTACCGGGAAGACTTTGGACGCTATAATCACAAAGCTCTGGGTGGCCCCGGATAACACAACTCCCACACGGCTGACGGAGATTACATTTGACTTTCCGCCGCCTACATGGGTAACATGATTTTGCTGCACGGAGACGACGTCTTTTACGGAGGAGCATATCAAAATCACGCGCCGGCAAGTTCTTGGTCCCCTGACCGTGGGTAAACCTTGCAGAAGACTGTGTTAGGCGCGCCAGTGATGACGATGTTGAGCTCGGAAAGACATACTTTTCTTCCATCCTCGAAGCGCGTGTAGTTCTTTTGGCGAGCCGACATGTATAGGAAGAAGTGCCTCGTGTTTACCCGCTAACCATCACTCCTCAGGAGTTAATGAGAGGCGGTCACTAGCGAATTCCTCGGAGAGCAGTGCAGATTGACGATACTGAAGCGCTTCCTGATTGAGCTGATTTATCATGTGAGCTTACTAGAGAGTGGCAATGAGGCTGTTCCTTATTTGGAAAACACCATTTGCCCATGTAGTAATGTGTTAATGTACGGAGTAGGAGTAAGGGATCGGTAAATTCGTACAGGGATGAGATATGTTCCGATAGGCCAATCCTCTAGTTTAAAGAGAAAGCGGGTCAATGTGATCTCCTCGTAAAAGATGGACAACTAATTGTTAAATGGTTATAGGTGATAGCTGTCTCATATCATCAGACTTGAGACAAGTAAATGTTGATACGAAAGCTTTGCCATAAGGACAGCTTTGCTTCTGACTCCAGACTCACCGCCAATCATGTAGTACTGTAGACATTAACCTTGACCTAGAGACCAAAGACGAACTTCAGTTGGATGCCCTCTAACTCGATCTGTGCGGCAGCTCCTCCCCAAGCATAAGCTTTACGTCAACATCCTACGTTAACCCCAGCATCCTTAGTAGTATATGTTGAGCCCGTCTGGGCTGATCACCATCTTAGCGTTGCATGTTGGTTAATATTGCTGCATCTAGCCTGCG
Source organism: Trichoderma endophyticum (assembly GCA_035079535.1). Lineage (NCBI taxonomy): Eukaryota > Fungi > Ascomycota > Sordariomycetes > Hypocreales > Hypocreaceae > Trichoderma > Trichoderma endophyticum. The sequence goes on from JAPMIQ010000001.1 coordinate 760,263, forward strand.
CATCTAACACGGGGTTAATTGTGGAACATTTGACGGCATATATCGGCCCCACACAATGGCATAGCCAGCGAGATACGCGGATGGAAAATGATAAGTAGAGGATTTCATGAACCTCGAGAGTACCAGCGCAACATGGGTTACTGACCGGAAGTTTGCCGTGCCGACTTTGCCTTGATTCCAAAGACTCTTGCCGCGTCGTGCCAGACTCTCATGGTTTAGGGTTACAAGTGCTCTTATACTGATGTCATTTATACCCCAATGTCACCCAGAGCTGCTTCAATACTGGACCGTTCGGCGTGCGAATCATTGCATCGATTTGCTATTCAGATAGAATGATGGAATTCTATGAGCTTGATGTTGGCGAAAGAAACTTAGAATGGGGGAATCTTTTTACCGGTTTAAGGATATGTTTATAACTAAGCGATGTGTATATGGGGTTGTGTCAGATATATTCGCATATAGTATTACATATATGACCATAGTCTGTATATGGCAACCAGCCAGTTTATTCTTGGCTTTTCATCTCAGATTGCGCCATCATCCATTCAATGCCTTCTAGCAAATCGTTATCCCAACTTTTATTAGCTGGACAATTCGGGAACCGACGAAAGAAGTGAGGGTATCCCGGATACGTGTGAAGTTTGGTTGGGACGCTAGAGGCGGGAGCGAGTTAGTAGCTGTTATTCACAAAAGAATCCTTATCAAGTAGGGTATAATGGGATAACTTACCGCAAACGGTCAAGTTTCTGCTTCATGAGCATGCCGTGGTCGCGGAGAGGATCATCTCCGCAGACCATAATATGAGAAGGGGGTAGGCTCGTAACAACTTGTTCGTCAAACAAGAGGGGATTAATCACTGGACTGTCACGATGCGACTCCGGTGTATCCAACATATCTGCGTACTTCGTAACCCAGCTATATGGAAGTAGTGCCGCATCTCTGCATTGGGTTGGCGAAGCTTTCTCAGGAAGAATCTCTTCGATGGGGAATTTTTCGGGTAGGCACAGCCACGGCACGCAGAGGCTTTGGCCCTTGATAACGGCCTCGCCTGACTATATGGAGCATTAAAACATTAGTCTAGTCATGTTGACGTTGCTTAAAAATGACACGATACGTACCATCCTCTCCCGAATAACAATGCTCGCAGCCAAACAGGCACCAGCACTGATCCCCATCACATAGAGATTGAAAGGAGGAGAGATACCAAGAGCTTCTGGATTCTGTAATACCCAACATCGGGCATCCCAGGCATCTTGAAACTGCGTTGGAGCCTTCCATTCTGGTGTCAGCCGGTAGCCCACACTGACTACAACCAGTCCGCATTTTTGAGCCAAATGTATGCACGCAGCGTCATCTACAGATAGCGATCCAGAGAAGAAACCGCCACCATAAAAGTATAGAAGGACTGAAGCAAGGTTTCTTCGTTTGGGCGGAGTATACAGTCGAATAGGTATTTCGAGATAGTCACTGGTAACAACCATGATAGTTTCGCATTTGACGCCGTAATTAACCATTGCTTTCAGTTCTTCATTCCTTGCGAGGAACCTCTGAGAATTGATAGTCTGACGGATGGCTTTCATGTCGAGGTTGGCTGTAAAATTCGAGCGGGGTGGCAGTGATAACTGCTTTGAGAATTCTACCCATCCTGGAGAGTGTCCTCCAAGATGGCTGAAATCTGCCATTCCGGAGTATTGAAAGCAAAAAAACTAGAAACCAAAAAGCAGCGTAATGGCCAAGATCATCTCTCGAGACCTAATACATGAGAGAAGAAAGATAGAGGAGTGATGCCGTGAGTGATGACCATGCAGCTATATGTCCCAGACAAGCATCAAGGAATAGGCAGCGTGATGCGGACGGATTACTCTACTTCCGATTCAGGCAATAATATCTCCGGGCGTATTCTTCATGTAGAATGATGATCCCAACCCACAAAGCGGAACTACGGAGATACAAGTCTGCCGTGCATAAAATCCAGCGTATTTCCTTTAGTGCGAGTTGATAACTTACATGCATCTCGAGTGTAGGGCATTAGTGGTGGATGACATGGGCAATCATCACCAGCAGCCGAGTCACTCGCGCTGCATACCCTACCTAAGCTACATATGCTTCCTCTAGAAATCACATAGTTTTTAAGCTAGTATAGGCTGAGTCCGAGTGAGATTAAACAGACGTCATCTCTTAAGGTTGCTTAAGACTTGTATGTATACCAACGTATATAGCACCACATCACTCGGCAGAACCTATGGCGACTTAAGCCACACCCTCGCAGATTTGCCCATAACGCAGCGGCAATAAGACGCCGGCTTCTCTCATGGCACGATAAATGTCAAGAGCTCAATGGTGGTGATATACCAAATTGCCTGTTTGAGTTTGTGGAGGAGTGTTCTAAGTGAGCTGAAAACAAGGCCGTGAAGCCATCCTATATGTAAGGGAGATGTTCTTTTTCGCATGTACTGTGAGACATTTTGGGCTCTGGATCAAAGGAGCGACTACCTCGTTTGATTATGACTGCTTTGCACTCTTCAAAATGACGTGGTAGTGCATGGCTGGTACATGCATGCTGTTAAATGCTAGGTGATATAGAGGTATGTGGATGTATGTGTAGTAACGCGCAGGGTTAGATACTCTAAAATATATATGAGTGAAACAAAGCTATTTGGAGAGCCTTCCGGTGGATAGACTTTCTTATGGGCCATATTATAAGCTGGTAGCCATCAGACTTGCACTCAGCCCCCACAAACTGAGCGTACCAAATAGCCAGCTCATGGCGATGTTTGATCACTCCCTTGAGGATACAAGATGTCAATCTCATTCAAAACCTCGGGAGATCGGTGCGCCCTCAATGGTAGCCTCACGTCTGGAAGCATCCACACTCCGAGCCGAATCGAAATGACAGCTGCCTAGACCTTATATTTTGACCCCGTTTGTGCCACGCAAGCCATGGTCTAAGACACGAGAAATCAAGACGGCCATTTATTGACACACTCAGGCTACGAGACTTCCCTGCAGATGTCTGGATTTTTCTCATTTGGCCAGCCTCTCGTTGTATTCGAGCTGTGAGACACGCATGTCCCCATCTTAATCCAAATACGATGCTCTAGAACTCTATCGTAGGCCACTTACAAAAGAACATTACCTTTCTCCGTGAGAAAATACACTTTAGAGGAAATTGGTTCCCGTACAGGGCCATCGGGAGGATCCTAGTAATGTCTTTCATCATCTTGGCAGAATCACATCTTAACCGACGTTTTACGAGACCGAGACTCTCGTATTGCAACTTGTTGAATGTCCTCATTTGGCAGGTTTCATGTGCTCCATGCATCCGACAGCACGGGTTTTTAGGCTTCAATCGTAGAAGGTTGCGTTTTCTAAATCTCGAACAGAGGTATTCCTTACATCCGTATGGAGGAGCGGTGTATCAAGTGATTCTTTGATGTGTTGTCCATGACCCAGATGCGCCAAGATCGGGTAGACAACTAGTCCTTTTCGTCTCAAAGGCAAATCATAACACAGCCCTCTAGGGATAGAGTTTGAACAGTCAAGGAGTAATGGGAAAACATAATAAAGTGGGGAGAAGAGCGAGAGAAGAAGAAGCAAAACTATATAATAATATGCTTTAGACCCTGCTATATATCCCCAACCTCCCCACCAACCTTCACTCATCATCCGCGAACCTAACAGTTCAAGTTGACACCATGAAGCATTCACTCTATTCACTGGCCGCCGTGGCCTTGACATTTTCCACATCAATTGTCGCGTCTCCGACGCCTCAACTGGTGGTACCGAGTATCGATGATAGTGTAGCCTGTCTGGCTGTCAATGTCATCACCGAACTTATCATTGGAGACCCCTTGGCGATTGCCTATTGCGCTGTAAGGAATCACCTTCACATGTTCAATGCCAAATCTAACGACGTCGAAATAACTAAAGTCGAATCTCATAGGCCGTGGTTCCTCTTCCTTCGGTCATCAGGTCTAGAACCACCACTATTGTGAGACCAACCACCGTGACAGTGACGACGACCAACTCCAACGCCGTCCGTCCCACCATCACAAACCGCACTACTGTGTAAGTATATAGCCCTTCAATATGTGTCTACCATGGCATCAATCTAATCGTTTCATGCAATTACAGATTCGTCACCAGCAGCTCTTGCACAGCCATCCCACGCCGTTCAAGCGACAGTTGCTTCCACCAATTTACATCCCGCCCATCCCTGCCTGCGTCACCCAATTCCCGACTCTTGATGTCACCAAGGCGTGTAGCTGTATCGACCTCCCAACTCCCACAGTCACATCCACCAGGACCGTCGTCGTTTCACCCACAATCACCATAACTAGAACTGTTGGTCCCCTTGGAGGTCCCCCCGTTGTAACGACATCTACAGCCACGCGAACCATTACGACGAGAGCTTGTCCGCGCCCTCTCCTTGCGGAAACCAGGGCATCGAATTCGCCTACTACAACAGAACCGTCGGTGGTGATTTTGCAGACTGGCGCCCTGAAGAATACAAGGTATGTTGCCGAATATCGTGGTTATGCCCTCATGATCCCATCAATACTAATGCGGACTTCGCCACATAGACAATCCAACCAGAGTACCAAGGCGTGACCAACGTCATCGGTGGCATCAGCTTCCAAGACAGCGCCCCAAAGAGCGTCTACGGCTCTCCTCCCCTCTCAGAATCCGACTTTGTCCTCAACTATCGCGGGTACATCTACGCGCGCCAGACTGGCACCTATACATTTACCCTCAACCTAGTTGACGATGCCGCCTACATCTGGATCGGCCCCGAGGCATACTCTGGCTGGACTGGCGACAATGCGGATTTAAAGGCCGTCTATAACAATGCATCTGCAACGGGAACTTTTACTGCCGACCTCCAAGAAGGCCAGTACTATCCTTTCCGTATCGTCTACGGTCAGGGACCTCGCATTGCCGAGTTCGACATCACGGTCAGCGCACCAGATGGCACCACTTTCCTGTCATCGAACACAACCGGATCGCCGTATCTCGTCCGCTTCTCTTGCGACAGAGCTACCGCGCCACGATTCAGCTCCTTTAGGTTTGAGTTTTAGACGCTCACGACTCTATTCTCCCTAGAACTCACAAAGATGGGCCAGGTGTGGCCGTGAAACTTGAACGTATAACTAGTAAATGATTGGGTGGATATAACGGGAGCGGGATTAGCTCTGTAATTTGTCTGGATGGAATATTTTTTGCTATCTTCGCTTCTTTCCTCCTGCTTCGGCCGTATAGGTTTGTGGCGGAGGCCCGTTTTACCGTAGATGCCGGATATGATTCCGCGGCTGAATATAATGTCATTTTGTCTGAACTTTTTTGTTGCACCAGTAGAGTGAACACGCGATATAGTTCAAAATCTAGCCGTAAACAAACACATAATAAAGCCACCAAATTTGGCCGTAGATGAGGCATCTCCTATGGCAACAGAGATAAGGCATATCTGTCCGCCACGCCATGAAAAGAAATAGTCGTCTTTTCCTATGAACTCAAATAGTCCCTATCGTTTTCTCTCTACCTTGAACGCCATGAGAAGCCTGCGAGGGAAGATTGCAAGTCGCCCAAATCTTGAGCAAGATTACCTTCGTAATGACGAGGTTGTCAATGCAGCCCAGGCTCAATGAGAGACGGCGCCACTGGAAGCCGAGCCCGTGATTCGAGAATGGTCTCGAACATTCATTATGATAGAATTCCGCGATAAACGCCATATACCCATCCTCTCAAGGCCCTTGTTCGTAGAGTTCTTCGTCTTCCTGCGGCCACTCAACTTCAAAGACAGCATCTCCCTCAGCCTCCATCTCATCCTCCTCATCTGCTCCAAACGCAAAAGCGACAATGCTGTTATCCTTGATTCCGCATTTACTAGGAGTATTTGAACCGTCGTCTCCAAGTTTCAGGGGCTTCCATCCCTTAGAGGGATCGGTGGGTACACGAAGAACACCATAGGTCAGGTTTGCCGCATCTGGCACTGGTGTCTTCTCATCCGGCGAAGAACTTGACTTTGTGAGACCATCGGGGTATCTATCTCTGAGAACCTCCAACAGATCTTGTGTGACAGAGGAGAAGGGCGCCAGTGCGTCGATGAAGAGGAAGATGGTGTGGATGCCGTACTTGAAGCGCACGGATATGTGTGCGTCGTCGATCTCAGTTGGCTGCTGCACTCAGTATTTCATTCATTCATCATAGATGCCTGCGGGGAGATGAATTCACCATTTTGAAGTAATTTTCTCTCAGTTGCGTGTATAAATGATTTCCGCTTGAGCCGTGGAATCAGATGCTATATTCTCTGCTCAAGTCGATCAAGTGAAGTGTAACTGCGTATTATGATGTATTCGGTACTGAGACGTGCAAAGTTGCGGCACTGCCCCGCGATTTTAGTGAGCGCGAAGCCACGTGAGCACGCGTTAAGTGATTTAGCTGGCCACCTGCATACGGAAAAACATGCGATACGGAGAGGCAGAGGCTCCTGATAAGATACCTCAGTATTATAGCTTCGTGAGCAGCATAGAGGCAATTCAGCAACAAGATGCAGCCACTGTAGCCAATCAGGTCCAGCAATTCTACGGAAAGGATATCCGAATATTCACAGAGGCCCCCTTTGCGCCTGGGGATCGGGCTTTGCTCGCAAACTACGAGTACGAACGACTTCTAGGATTCCAGCTCCAGCTCCTGGTCCCTCATCATGGCGAGAACCTCAAGCAGCGATGGGCTCTTCCTCAGTGCGCCTCGCTCGGACCCCGTTCACCAGCCCGTCTTCCCGGCCGACTCGCATCCCCGGCTGGCCATCATGACTCCCACTCGGCTGCTGTTCGGCTCCGTGGCCGCCAGCATGGTTGGAGCCTCACTCGGAGCGGTTCAGGGAGGCCAGATGGCGCAGCTGCGCTTCCGGGCCGAGCACGCGCACAAGATGCCCGACACGACGGCGGGCTGGTACCTGTATCACAAGTCCAAGAACTACCACGCCATGAAGGGCGGCATCCAGGAGGGCTTCCGCATGGGCTTCAAGACGGGCTTCTGGAGCCTGCTGGCCTTGTCCTTGGAGAGCACCGTGGACCGCTATCGGGGGAGCAGCGACATGTTTTCGACGGTGGTGGCGACGCTTACCGTCGCAGGAGCATTTTCGCTCTGGCGTGAGTTGATTTCATTTTCATATCACTGTTTCGTCTATTATTATTATTATTTTTATTCAATTTTTTCTGTTTTGCTTTTCTTGGCTCTTCGCAAATTCTTCATCATTTTTGCCCTTTGTCCAAAAAAGGTGAAGGGAACCAGGCTAGCCAGGTCTGGCTTTCACCGGCTTTGAGCTTGTGCCTGTCGCTGTCTCTTTTGCTTCCCCACGCCCCTACTGGCAAGTGTCGGATCAAGATGGCGAGAGTCCCCCAAACAGGCAAGAAAATATCACGATGGTGGGAACCATTAGCTAACAGAAAGCCGATCTTCGGCCGGCACTGGGCTTACAGATCGATTCTCGCTTTCCACCGCCGCGCGCACCGCAAAGTACGGGCTGGTCTTTGGCCTGGCCTACGGAGGTGTCCAGGATCTGGTGGGCTTAGCCCGCGGCAGACCGATTGGGTATGTGGAGATGATCCGACGTCGGTTTGGCTCTGGCGCTGGGTCACGAGAAGGCGACGACGTCTAGAGTCTAGAGGCAACCCAGCGCCGTAAGCAGCCGCTTTCGTTTGCAATTCAGCAGTGGAGATGGCCTCATTTCGTTTCCTCTGGGCGTATCGGCAACCAACGGAGCACGATGCACCACTTGGACGTTGACGTGATACCAATACCCCGAATCAAGTAAAGAGGGAAAGGGGGAAAGATGAGCAAACAGACGACAGGAGACGACGGAGCCGCATGCTCCGGGCAGACGGGCCAAGTCCCCCCCACGGTCACATGTAAGCTCAGCTTGACGAACGCTTCCAGTCGGGCCTCACTTATTCCGATGTGATACGACTACGTACAGCGAGCTATTACAGGATGGATGAATGGATGAATGGAAAGCAAATTGGAAGAAGAAGAAAGACAAGAGGGAAAGAGGAGGTTTACCACTCTTGTATGTACGAGTACCTATGTCCGTATATACTGGCGCATGTATGCTCTCACACACCAGCATGACGCGCGCTATTCTCGCCTGCATGAGAAAAAAAGCACAGAAGCAGCATGTCATGATATCATTGAAGAGAGCGAGTGAGGGGCGAGAGGGCGGCAATTGGCGATTGGACGCAGCCCTCGATTCATGCATAATCAAAATACAACGCGAGTTCACCTGACTGGCAATGGCTTGCATGCCCTCATGATGCACATGACGAGAGCGCCGTATCGGAGCTTTCAGCTGTTCTCCGTATGTAGAACCCAGATGGATGGATGCTGCAACAAGACGAAGCAAGCCGGGGGTTTAGCATCGGCGTGGGGGTTCCAAAACACCAAGTGGTTAAAATAAACGAACCATCTTCCAATGTCATTTGCCCAGCATAGGCCAGACCAGGGCATCCATCCTCCTCGCCTCCCGTCCCGTCCATATACAAACTGGCGATAATACTACTGGGTATTAATGAGCCAACCCCATTGCAGGCAATTATTTTCCTAGTGTCATCGTAATCTACAGTTAGCTCCAAAATCCCTAGCCCGCGGCTACTCTCGGCTGCACCTCCAAAAATCCCCCAATGAGGGGCGCCACGTGATGCCATTATCGCCCCTCTCTTCTCCAAAGCTAGGTACACTGCCCAGCTTATCAATTGAGTTGCTCGCGTATAATCAAACAGCCCAGAGTTTGAACCAACAAAATCTCCAGATTCCAATGGGCTGGCTGGGCGCATTCCAGCTTTGGCCCCTCTCTCCTCGTCTTCTTCTCTTGCAGCAAGCGGCCTGATACGGAGTTTTGCGGAGAAGCAACCAAAAAGCCACACCCCCGGTTCGCTTGGGGCCATGACCATGCTTCCATTGCATTATCTTGTACACATCCACACGTTTTGTTAGAAGCAGTACCTCTTGGGCATCTGGAGTATGCGAATGGTGGCAGCACCGGCAACGGAGCGTTGATTCTCTAATCGTAATCGCATCCCATCTTCCCATCTTTGTGGTCCCTGAACATTTTAGATCTCGCCTCTCTTCGGCCCTCCGTAGCTGCCGGGTGGCTCCTAGATAGCGTCCCTTTTGTGTGCCTGTCCTGATAGAAACATTAATAAATCCCATTCTCTTCCCCCCCTAATGCCAAACCTTCCTCGCCATCTTCCCACAATCCCTCCCCTATATGTACAGACCCTTTACAAGATAACCTCCCCATCATCGTCTTTCGATTTACGGATCGTCTTATTTATCTGATACTCGGCTTCAATCGCTTTTACAAGCCACACGGGTAGATAGTCAACGCCACCTCGTCTGTTTGTGTCGCGCTACCAAAAGCAACCAAGCCAAGCCTCGTCTTACACAAAATCCGGGTCTGATCTCATCAAGATCTCTGATACAACCATCAGAACTCATCCATCCATTGTAACTCTATCATCTTTCACCTATAGTACCTACACTCGCAGCATCAACCTCGTCTGTTTTCTTCTGCGTGCTCAGCCAAAAGATGCTTTCCGTCCCAGGTCGACAGGCAATGCGCCTGCCCGGCTCCCGGACTCCCCTTTCCTCGCCTTTACTCATCTCTCATCTCCGAACTTCATCATCAGCATCATCATGCTCGTCATCACGACTTCTCGCCACACAAAGCTCCGTCAGCCTCAACTCGCGGAAACAGCACCGCAGCATACACTCCTCCGAGAAGCGCACGTCGACGGTGGCTGATCTACCGGGATCCATGCCGCCTGTAGCACCGCCAACCATGGAAGCAAACAGAGCGCCGCTCTCAGTCTTGCCGCTCAGCATGATTCTCCGCTCGCTGGCAACGACGGTAGTCTCCTCTTCTCCTATTCTTCTGCCGCCTTCGCTGCGCATCATGGTGGCGCTGGCTCACGCCCAGTCCCCTATCCTGAACCCCGATAGGAATCCCCTTCTGCGGTTCTTCCTGAAAAAGTCGTTTTACGCCCAATTCTGCGCTGGTGAGAATGCGCCAGAGGTGCGGCAAACGGTTGGCCGGTTAAAGAACATTGGCTTCACTGGCGTCATTCTGGGTTATGCCAAGGAAGTTGTCTTGGAAAAGTCTGATGCCAAGGAGTTGACCATTGCCAATCTGGGCCAGGAATCGGCACGCGACATCGAGAGAGAGATTAACCCTTGGAGAGATGGTACCTTAGAGACAGTTCGATTGGCTGATCCTGGTGACTTTGTTGCACTCAAGTAAGTTTTGATCTCCCTGTAACTTGTCTCTTAATGAAGAATAAGTGCTAATCGTCATCTAGATTCACCGGTGCTGGCAGCCTAGCCCTCAACCAGCTCAAGAACGGACTCCCACCCTCTCAGCATCTCAACGAATCCATTGACGCCATCTGCCAGCTCGCTCGTGACCGCGGGGTGCGCCTCCTCTTCGACGCCGAACAGGACATGCTGCAAGACGGCATCGACGACTGGACCATGCAATTCGCTCGCAAATACAACGACTCTCCGGACACCGCCACCATCTATGGTACATATCAGGCATACAAGAAGAACTGCCCTGCCGTGGTATCAAGACACCTGGCCGCTGCGCAAAAAGAGGGCTTCACCCTCGGCATCAAGCTTGTTCGCGGCGCATACCTGGGCTCTGATCCGCGAGAGTGCTTTCACGATACCAAGGAAGACACGGACGCCTGCTACAACAGCATCGCCGCCAGCGTCTTGACTAGGCAATGGTCCGCTACTGTCCAAGGCCAGGGCGAGTTTCCCAACGCTCACATCGTCCTCGCAACTCACAACGTCGAATCTGTTCGCCGTGCCAGAGCCATTTGCGATGCTGGCGGCGCCAAGTCGGACATTGCCTTCGCCCAGCTCCAGGGCATGGCGGACGAGGTGAGCTGCGAACTTGTCGAGGCCAGCCAGTCAGCCCAAAAGGACAATGCCAACGCTCGGCCGCTGCCCGTTTACAAGTATCTTGTCTGGGGCACCACTGGAGAGTGCATGAAGTATCTCCTGCGCCGCGCTCAAGAGAACAAGGACGCTGTTCAGCGGACGAGAAATGGAAGAGATGCCATGTGGGCTGAGCTGGTTAGACGATGCAAGATTGCGGTCGGTATGGCCTAAATTAAGAAGTAATGAGATAATGAGGAGAGGGGGAACGGAGCAGGAGAGGAATTGTGTGGGTTTGCATCTATGGATGTGAACAAGCTACTGGCGTCTTTTCGATACCTGCGACATTGCACGGTTTGGAGTTTTGGCAAGTTTATTTTTTGCGAAATTGTTGATAGAAACGGTTATTAGAGTATCTAGCATTGAATGTGAATAGCTGGCGAGAGAGAGTGGAAATTTACAGAATATTCAACTTACTGGTTCACCCAAAATGAATTCTGACGCATCTTGCGTCTTTGACGTGCCTCTGTTTCTTCCCTCCTTTTGTACTTTTCTTGAGCATGACAACATGCACATATGAAGCCGAATTGTTGCTTACGACCTCTAGTCACATCATATCCAAATATCCTCTTCCTTCATACTCCTCGCAATGCCATACCCCCTAGAACAAGCCTCTCAATCTCTTTGCGCTTCACCAGCTCGTCCTTGATACCGTCCAACCACGCCAGACCGTTGAGCTTATAGCTTTTGCGAACTGCGCGAACGTCTGTAATCGTCTCGATGGTGTCGTCTGTAGCGGGCACGGCATCTCCCTCAACATTGTCCGTAAGATGCTTCGAAATGGCCTCTGCGGATGCAGGTTCGGGGTTGGTATCGGTGGGGAAAACAATCTTGACGACGAAGAGGTCTGTGGTGGAGGGCGAAACGCCGAAGCGTCGATATGCGTCGGCAATCTGGGACGCTCGTGATTAGTTTTCTACACAATATCTTTGGTGTGGCGTCTGTTTGTGATTGTGGGGTGTAACACTCACGTTACTTGAGGAGCTCAGTGATACGACTGTTTCTGAGTGGACGTTTGGTGTTTTAAGGGCCCCGTTGACTGAGTTGTTAACTGCCTTGAAGACGGCCGAGAGGAGGTGCATACGCGAGACAATCTGCGAGGGCACAACAGTCAGTAATGGACAAAAGGTTTGCCTTGCCCGGCCATTCTGAGTTCTTCACTGATCTTCAGCGAGACAATGCAGCGAACCATGCAGCAGCGATCAGTTTCAACATACCGTCGAAGCGTCGATAAAGGCATATTCGAACTCGGCGTTGCGCGCGAGGAGCTGCTGGTGCAAGAAGGCGGCGTTTTTCACATTGCGGAAGAGAGCGAGGTAGACTCGGTACGACGCCGGCACATGCTCGAGCTGTATCGTTTCGACGGCCATGGCGAGAAATGTAATGCGATCGAGGATGATGTGGGGGATGATGTCGAAGCTGTGCCGCGCTATCGTGGTGGGATGAAGTTCTTATCGCTCTCCGTGCGAGGATTTTTCTGTATGCGTATTAGCACTGTATTGTGGTCTGCCAGCTGCTGCCAGCTGACAGAGACAATATCCAATACTGGAGGCACAGAGTTCAATTATCGTAACAAAATGAAGAAAAATTCTCCTATATATGGGGAATTTATGGCTTTTCATATTCCAGGTTTGATAGTGGCATATACTTAAAGGATGTATCTATAGTACCATATACTAGAAGAAAGGAGCACGGAATGATGGCATCAGGTTTTAGTAAGAGAAACAGATACTCAAGGAACAGATATAGCAAATAAACCCATCACCAAACCTCAATTTAGTTCAAATGATCAGATATCACAGTTGGGCAGAAAGAAACGGCATCGATACACAATGTGAAGTCATATCATGGAATTTACCCTTCAGACTATCTTAAATCACCACGTCGATCTCATAGAAGAAAACAATCAGATGATGAAGAGGGCTATGAGATTGCATAGCTCGATTCTTAGTCAAGTAGCACTGCCCATCTACGTCACATATAAGCCGCTTATGGAACATCCTAGAAATGTCCAGCTTTTGCTACAGTCGAAAGTTTCCGATTTCCGTTACCTGTTGCCATATAAGTTTCCAGTCTCTGTCCCTATGGAAATCTTTATCTTCTGTTGCTATGGAGATTTCCAATCTCGATTCTTATAAAAGCCTCCATCTTCTGTTGCTATGGAGATTTCTAATCTTCGTCGCCATGTCAGGGGGGGTATAATTACACCCCTCATGCGAGAAAATTTATAAGTACCTACGAGAGGCTCCTCTCTGGTGTCTCTGAGGAGCGCCACATCCCCAGATTCCATTCTCTTTCTCATTGGCTACTGGGTAGCCTGGCAATCCCAATTTGGAAAAACTCAAATGAGTTTACAGTTCCCAGATACCTGCTCATGTATTCATACATGTCGATGCAAAGACAGATATTGTGTTGCTGGGTCGGGTAGGGCTGAACTTTGATAAGAGAAACCGGGGAAAGACAGAAAACGGCGTCTAAATTAGTCATGCTCTCAACGACAACAACCTGGCAACCGCAAAAACGACCAATTCGGGCTGCAGATACAGCTTTCAAGTACTAAAATAACGCTTGCAATGCATCAATTGCCTGCCAACATTAGCATTGTAGCAGGGCGACTTAAAATGATGTCAAAAAATACAGCCAGATATCCCCAAGGACACCCAAATGGACACGGGGGTAGCGGCCAATGTTAAAGCGATCCTAAACTGACTGCATTGGAGTATTATAAAATGCTCTCCTAATGCGTCAAAACAGCAAACTTGGATAGTCAGCAGTGGAACAAATCTTAAATGAAGAGGGAGTTATAATGAAAAAGGTTTGGCTAACACAAGAGTATGATGTGCGATCCCGTAAGGTTGAGATACGTGGCCGTGCACAGCAGATCTTGCAGAGTATGGGAGGGACGAAAATGCGCCCATGAATGTACGCCAATGGAACAATATTAGTGTTGCAGCCACTACTTCTGCGCTGTAAAAGCATTTTCCCAATTACTAGGCTGGCGACTTGGGTAGTTCCAATGCCGCCAGACTGAAAACAGCGGGAAAACTCGGAAATCCATACCACCAAGTTATTCGTCTCGGTACGCAAAGCATTGCTTATACAATGTTGATAATGGCAATAGATTAATTTAGCCATGTTTGTGTACATGGAAATTATGAATGTTTCCTGGAACGCTTAAAATTTTATGATCCATGCTTGTAAAATCCTCTCGTTCTTGTATTCGTAATGGGAGGCGTTCCTATCATGGTTCATTTCTCGTAGAAGCCTGACGAAGTCTCTATGTCTCTTATCTATATCAAGACCAAGTAAACATTGAAATGTAAGTTTGAGATTTCTTTTGTGGCTATATCGCTAGCAGATCGAGATTGACTCTCAAACCCAGTCGTTGTCCCATCAACAGCCCCCATTACGCAGCACTTGGAAGAATCGTGACACGCCTCTAGGGTCTCTTTCTTGCACTTCTAGAGGTTTCTAGAGGCTAATATCTGAGATCCTAAAACTGTATCAAAGCCAGACGATAGCTCCCTGGTCTCCGATACACCCCCTAGTGAAACTCTCCTCCTCTATACCTCTCTCTAGAAGAAAGTACATGCATTAGGCATTGGACAGTGAGAAGCCCACTAGTAGAAATATCTCTATTGCACATCTGTCGTAATATGATTACAGTTTCCCTTGCGAATTTTGGTGTCTTCAGCCAGTAATCGTAGATATAATATCTCTCTGCATTCGTATTGTTGTGAGTACAGTGGAGGTAATAGTAGGAAAAGCCGCAGAGAAAGAAAGCTTTCTGAAACCAAATTGCCCTTTCTGTATTTACTTTCTGTATTTACTTTTCATCCATATCTAACGTATCAACCACAGACGGTCTACTAATCGTACGTTTAACTTTGGAATACCATGACGACGCTGAGACCAGCCAAAAAGCCACTCTCTCCAACGTTCAACTGAGCAGATAGTAAACAAACATATTGAGTTTTACTTTTCATTTTCGATCTCGATCCCAAAACGTTGTTTTGTTTACGATTCGCTATATAATCCCAGTCCTGCCCATGTTTACTCCCCATCCAACGCTCTTTCTACAACGCTCACACTCAATACGCTGCTAGGACACACTCTTCACACAACACTCTCTCTTTCACACACATACACACACACACATACTTTCTCAATCTTTTATTAAAGAGAGACATTACCTTGCTTCTATTCTACATATTAGAATACCCTTCAGCGCCCTTCAACGTACCAATCCATAACCAAGTCATATTTACCACCCATAAACAATTCCAACGTCGACGACAATATGGGTCCCGGACAAGACTTTAACATGGACGACTACGTATTCCACTCGGGGGGAGACCCTGATTTCTTTTATTTGGACGAAGAGCCCAACTTTACCACGGGGTTCCAGGAGGTACCATTGGATTCCCAATTTAATTTTACGGAGGATATCAACTCCAGTATTATGGCCCAGGAAGTGCCATTGGATCTTCCCTTCAATTTCAACGAAGGTCCCAACTCTACTACCGGGTTCCAGGAAGGACCATGGGGTGCTCACGTCACTTTGGGCCAAGGGCCCAGCCCCAACGCTACGCCTCAGGAGTCGTTTACTCCTGAATATATGGGAATGAATGTCAACTTCCCTACTTACATAGGACAGGATGCCATACCTGTTCCTATGCCCGCCCCTATGCCCGCCCCTGATACGTTCCAACAAAGGAACGGTATCCCCTCTCCTCCCATGACACAGGGAGCCGCCTCCACCGCCACCACCTCTTCCACCGGTCCGTCACCTCCTACACAGGCCGCTACACCTCCTCTTCCAGCCGAAGCACCAAGGCAGAGGAATAACCCAGGTCCCCGAGGTTATAAGCGGTCCGGCAAGGCTTGCACGCGGTGCCGGAAAAACAAACTGAGGTGCGACGATAACCCTCAGGGATGTTCAAACTGTGCTGCCTCTGGATGCACATGCATGGCTTCCACTGCCAGTGGGGAAGTGCCGCGAATGCATGCGCACAATACCGACAACCTAGTGCAGGTATTACACAGGCACATGGTGGCCCTAGAAGCCTATATTCAGGCTCATGGTAGAGTTGTCCCGGAGAGGCCAGACGAGTTGAAACAGTGGTAAACAGAGGGCGACAATTTGGAGGCAGTTGATTCGACTCTGTACTGATTTGGCATCTTTGGCGTCTTTTGTGGATTTGACTTTGGTGTTTTGGGTATTGTTGGTGTTTTGGGTATTGTTGGTGTCTTTGGTGTTTTTGGTGGTTTGGTGTTTTTGGTCACTTTGGTCACTTTGGTGTCTTTGGTTTTTTTGGGTTCATTCATTTTAGGTTTGCATTGGTGGTGTTTAGGGAATTTGGTCATGGATTATTGATGGGAATGTACTCCTATAGACGTCATTGTGAGACAGTAGATCGTTACATGTAATACGACTTCATTCGTTACAACTTCAGTGGCAATCACCATAATGAATAAGCCATCCAGCATCTCGCGTCCTAGGTGATATTGACCATACAGAAACAAACATACATGTATACAATTGTGCAGCAGTCTATTAGAACCCGCAATTTAGTGATCGGCTACCCGTTTTTGCCCATGCGCAGGGATGGCAGTTGAGTCACCGGCCAGAGCACATCCCGCGATCTGGTTGGATGAAGCCTCGCAGGCAGCCGCAAGGCGTTTTCAAGGCAGAAACATTAAGCCCAGCATACATGTATGTACATATGCAGATAAGACTATGTCCAACCGTGACATAATAATTTATATAGCCTGCATGATTAGGGCAAAAGAATAAATAAATCAATGGTGCGTCTCTTTCTCCCGTTTGCCACAAGACCATTCATACACAGGACTGCCCGCCATGCGCTTTCGCGACATCAAAGACATTGACCGCGAGGCCATTTCCGACTTTGCCTGGAAATGGCGCTGCAAAATCTTTCCCGTCAAAGACGCAACCTTCTCCAAGGAAGCCGGCAATGGCAAGGACGCCGCCGTCTTGGATGGTGATGATTCCAAGGCCGGCGCCGCAGCCAACAGCGATAAAGACGCAAACTTTGGTTCAAGCCCAATCATCAAAACGCTCTACGACAAAAACACTTCAGATTCGTATTCGCCCCATGAATGGGTTGATTATCCGCCCAAGCAAATGTCCAAGTCGGCAGCTCGGGCCCAAGACAGAGTCGCAATCAAGGTGTACAAGGCTAGAGACCATCGCAAGCCTTGCATCTCGGGGCGAATCCCGCTCAAGTACCACAAGATTGAAGTCCAGAATCTTACTCTAGTTGCCGCGCTGGCGCCAATTGTGAAGAAGGAGAATCTTCATCTCGATGTCAATGAGGCCGCTACTTTTGAAGAGCCCTTCCGCAGCCTTTGGTTCTGTCAGGACGACATCAGGGAGCTGTACAAGAAGACGGAATCATCTGATCCATTAAAGGCCTACGTGAAGCTATTCATCCAAGTCTTGGATGACATGTTCCGCGAGATGATTGTCAAGCGACGAAACATCCAGACCAGTCGCCTGGTCGACTTTAGGACTGCCTGGACGCTTTTCCCACGAGGTTCAACAGTGTACAGCTTTGGCATTAACGCAGAATTCTTTGCCAAGGTTGACAGCACAGTCTACGTGAACAAAAACTCTGGCAGTGCCTTACATATCAAGACCAAGATTCTCAGATTCAACGGCGAAAAATTCGTCTGGCAAGACCACCTACTCCTAATCGAAGAGTTTGAGGGAAACAAGCCCATTCTCGAGCTGGGACATTACCCGCTCGAGTTTCACCAAGATCCAGAAGGCGTCAAGCAACGCCTGACAGTCCGTGGCCGCAAAGTCCTCGATCTTCAGGGCCTTCAATATCGCTTATACAACGGAATTGCTCTCCACGACACCGGTAAAGAGTGCATCGAGAAGCACAACGTCGAAGGCCGCATCCTTCTCGACGCCGTTGGCTACAACAAGTATCACTTGGCCAAGGGCAAGCGAGAAAACGACAAAAAAGACGACGAGTCGACAGTGGGCTGGCGTCTCTTTGACTCGGACTCGGACTCTAGCTCGAGCTCGGATTCAGACTCGGATTCTCTGAATGAGACTTCAGCGAAGCGGACTGCAGTGCGCCGACTGGGAGAAAGGGACTTTTTGCAGAACAAGCAGCACATGGAGTCGCGAGAAGAGGATCTCTGCTTCATTTCCGGAATGCTGGGCGGATACGCCCTGAAGAATAAGATATGGAGTAAGTCCTGGCCGACCCCTTACCTGATAATGATCGAGCCAACACTAACATAACTTGTAGTGGAATTTTACATTGAGGATGTCGAGCCCATGGTTTGGAATGACACAGCTTATTCCCATCTTGTCTATGACGATCAGCAAAAGGACCTCGTTCTCTCCTTTGTCCAAAACCACAATCCTCACCGCGTCGCCTCAGCCGCACCAACAGCCTCATCTTCAGCTTCCACAACATCAGCCTCTGCAACTCCCGCGCCAATGGAAGATGTCATCGTCGGCAAAGGTCAAGGCCTCATCATCCTCCTCTCAGGTCCTCCCGGCACCGGCAAGACGCTCACAGCAGAAGCCGTCGCCGACCGCACCCACCGACCGCTCTTCTATCTCCAAGCCGAAGATCTCGGCATCAACGCAGCATCTCTCGGCGCCAACATCAAGCGTGTCTTCGAAATGGCGACGGAATGGAACGCCGTGATCTTGCTGGACGAGGCCGACGTGTTCATGGCCGAGCGGAACCCCAACGACATCCATCGCAACGAGCTGGTCAGCATTTTCCTCCGAGAGCTGGAATATTTCCGCGGCATCATCTTCCTCACTACAAATCTGTACCACACCATCGATGCAGCTTTCCGCAGCAGAGTCAGCTTGCATCTCCTCTTCCAATCACTAAACAGGGAGGCGCGCGAGACTGTCTGGCGAAAGTTCCTGCAACGACTGCCGGAGCAAAAAGGACTCGAGCTACCTTCCAACGAAGATGCAGAAGATAGCACAGAAGAAGCAAAGGCACCTCTTGGAGATGCCGAGCTTCAGCAACTTTCACTATGGCAGCTGAACGGTCGAGAGATCAAGAACGCAGTCCGCATGGTGAAGAGCTGGTGCGACCACAAGGGCTATCTCATGACGCTGGAGAGATTAGAGAGCGGAATCAAAGTGACGAGCCCGCATGCGACCAAGGATGGTGACATTGACAAGGACTTGTACGAGTAAAATGGGATATTGGCTATCAGGGGATATCAGGTTTCTCGGGTTACACGGATCTTGTTATTGGTTTTCCAGGGAGCAACAAAGCGGGCTTGCGTATTGCGAGGGTCTTTGTTTTTAAAGTATTACAGTATTTGTTCTTCATACATATCTGTAGTATTAATTTTTTATTTGTTCTTTCACTTCCTCTTTGGAAATTGTTGTTAGTTGTTGCAGCATAAGATCAAACGCTCCACGAGTTTCACTCCCCTTAACACCCACCAACTGACGTACTTGATCCCCTCTTTACAGTTCAACCATCCCACATGCAGTAGTAAATGCCGATTCATTGCCAAAATTGGAAACTGCTGGAATCCGCTTCGGTGTAATGAAACCAAGATATTCAATTGAATTGATGTTCAACATGTTCAACTGAGGGCGTCGCATCTCCGATATCGGCCTCCCCCCCAAGTTATAAGTACTTCGTACCGTGAGGCTGAAAGAGCAGCATGTAAGAGCCCCGAATCTCCAAAATCCCAAGCGGCCAAAAAGTATATCTCATCTTGGTCAGCACCATCTGCCTTAGCCTAGATCTATAGCATCATCGCATGTTATCCTGTCTTTATCTCCCCATCCGTTTGTCTCCCATCCGTCGCTTTATAAACATACCTGTACGCTTCGTACACTGCAAAACCATCATCATGTCCAAGACTGAAGGCGCCACTTACACGCATGGCCACCATGCCTCTGTTCTGCGATCTCACACCTGGCGCACTGCGGCCAACTCGGCAGCCTATATTCTGCCGTATCTCAAGCCAGACATGAAGATTCTCGACGTTGGCTGTGGCCCTGGAACAATCACCGTTGATCTGGCTGCCAATCATGTGCCGCAAGGCCACATCACGGGGCTGGAGAATGCCGCCGGAGTGCTGGTGCAAGCTCGCGATCTAGCCAAGGAGAAGGGCGTAACAAATGTGGATTTCGTCGAGGGCGATGCTAATGCTCTCACATATGCGGACGACACGTTTGACGTCGTTCTCTGCCACCAGGTGCTTCAGCACGTCAAGGATCCAGTGGGCATCCTGCGGGAGATGCGCCGAGTGGCCAAGACGGGCGGCATCGTCGCTGCCAGAGAGTCCGACTTTGGAGGGTTCATCTGGTATCCCGAAGTCGACGGCATGGACGACTGGCTGGCGTTTTACTCAGCCAACGCGCGATCCAACGGCGGCGAACCCAATGCCGGCCGCCGCCTGCATACCTGGGCCAAGCAGGCGGGCTTCTCACCCGAGGCCATCACCAACGGCTCAAGCACCTGGTGCTACAGCACAGAGACGGAGATTGCCTGGTGGAGCGGACTGTGGGCAGAGAGGACAGTGGCCTCGTCGTTTGCGAAGACGGCGATTGAGAATGGCACGGGCACCAAGGAGAGGCTGGACAAGGCTGCTGAGGCGTGGAAGCGATGGGGCAAGGAGGAGGAGGCGTGGTTTTCGGTTTTACACGGAGAGATTATCTGCCGCAAGTAATGAAGTTATATATATGAGTTGATGAGACAGGTTGGATGAAGTAACGAAATCTGTGCTTCCATAGGTAGGCAGTGATGGGCAGCAACTGCAAATAACGGGAGAATATACCCGTATATAAGTTGATCGGACAGAGCGGATATAGTAATGAATATGAGACGGAATGAGTCGAATAATGAGGTTCACCTCTTCCCATTGGTGATGTCGCTAGATGTGATGAATGAATGGAGTAGTTGCAACGTGAGAACAATGTGGTTAGCTCACCAGAGACACGGAATGGATGACGGCATAAAATGAATCTGGTAATGAAACCCCTCATCTTTTCGTTGTTTTCCCCCGTCTATGTATAATGTCATCACCATTGACATCAGGCAAAGCCATGATAGCCGCTCCCTGAAAAAGAACCCCGTTTGCGCCGCAGCTATAGCAAATAGTACATTTTAACCCTAGTGACTAGCAATTGAGGGTATTTCATTCACATCCCGCATGCCACACCCATCCCTGTTCAAGCATCCAAACATACCCAAGTATCCAGGTCATTTCTTAGAGCGTTTACCGTATGTCTTCTGCCGTCCCATCCTCCTTCCATCGGATATCATATCGTAAAGAGTCTTTGGCATTGGTGGTGCCGCGGTGGGCTGCTCGACCTGTTTCGTCTTTGTGCTCTCTCCTAGCATCTCTCCTGAAAGGCGGGAGCGCCTGCCAGTCTGAGGAGATGTCAAGCTTGAAGTAAGCGGCTGAGCCCAAGTCACAGACGACCGCTTGCGTCTGGTGCCATTTGCTGCTACTGCGTCTCCAAGGTCTCCCACCTTAGGCAATTCATCCTCCTGAGCATTCCCTTGAGTTTCCTCTTCGTCAATAGCGTCTTCCATCGTCACGTCATTACTCGTGCGTCTTCTTTTGGCAGCTGGTTCTTCTTCTTCTTCCTGAACTTCCGATTGATCAGGTCGTCCTTGCTCTTCCGCTGAGTCGATGTTCGCAATTGCCCTTGGCGGCCTGCCACGCTTGTTCTCCGAGGCTGTAACAAGCATATCCGTCACAGACAGAGGCTTGTCTACGGTCGCTACTTTCCGCCTGCCCCGTTTTCTTACGGGCGTTGTCTCCATATCCTCCTGTGCCGGTGTAGAGGCTGTCTCGCCCACATCCAAATCTTTTGAGACATCGTCCATAGGTGTTGATGGCTCCTGGGGCTCAGCCTGCTGAGCACCCGTGCCAACGCCAGGCTCTACAGTTGCACTAGGCAAATCTGCAGGTAATAAGGATTCGCTCTTGGGCGGCCTACCTCTGCCCCGTCTCTTCTTAGGCAGTGGAGATGGAGAGCCATCTCGTTCTTCCAACGTATCAACTTGTCGAAGAGGTCGACCTCGCCGGCCAATAGACTGCGAAGGGGGCGAGTCGACTGCCCATATATCATCTTCGGTCTGCAAAGTCTCAATTTCTGTTGGCAGTAATGGCACAACACCTTTGGGAAGTCTTCCACGTCTAGCGGGTGTAGTCGTCGAGGTTTTGACGCTTGCTTGTGATGGTAGCCCTCCTGAAGCTGGAGTTGCGGTGATTGGTGCTTCATCCACAGCCAGCGGAGCTTCGTGGGTGGGCACTTCCGCGGGAGTAGCTTCCATCACGTCACTCTTCCTAGGCCTTCCTCTTTTGCTTGGAGCTGGTGTTGTAGTTACCGGCGTCTCAACTGAAGACATTTGAAGTTCCTCAATCGGGGTATGCGTTGTGATGATAGCAGCACTTTTCGGAGGCCGCCCTCTTTTACTCGGAGCTGTTGTCGCAGTTATTGATGCTTCAACTACGAGCGGCTCAACTTCCTCGGTGGAAGCCTGTGCTGCGCTCATCGCATCACTTTTCCGAGGCCGTCCTCTTTTGCTCGGAGCTGATGCAGCAATTGTCGACGCTTCAACTTCGAGTGGCTCAACTTCTTCGGTGGGTTCTTGTGCTGCGCCCATCGCATCACTTTTCGAGGGCCGCCCTCTTCTACTAGAAGATCGCGGTACAGCGACGACTGCTTCAACTTCTTCTGGCTCAAGTTCCTCGGTGGAAACCTGTGCCGCGCCCATTGTATCACTTTTCCGCGGCCGTCCTCTTCTGCTTGAAGATCTTGGTACAGATATGACTGCTTCCTGAATCTCATTGGCAGCGACATCGCTCTTTCGGGGTCGCCCTCTCTTGCCCGAAGGGGCTCCAGTTTCTGCTACCTCAACTGTGGGTTGTTCGAGTTCTTCGGTGGAAGCCTGTGTTGCGTCTGTCATGTCACTCTTCCGGGGTCGCCCTCTTTTGCTCGAGGTTCGTGTTGGAGCTGCATTAGCAGAGGTTCCTAGAGTTGCTACCTCTTGGTCTGCTGTGGTAGAAGCTTGTGCTGTATTCAACACATCGCTCTTTCGGGGCCTCCCTCTTCTGCCCGACGGTACTTCGCTTCGTGCTATTTCAGCGACAGGTGGCTGAGTTGGGCCGGGAGAGGTTTGCGTAGCAGCGTCCACCATACCGCTTTTACGGGGTGTTGTTGCGGTTGGTGCTTCGGCGGCAGACAGTTCGAGGGCGACTGCGGGCAATTGTGTTGCGTTTAGCATGCTGCTCCTCCGAGGCCGCCCTCGTCTTCCGGCAGCAGGTGCCGCTTCAAGAGTCAGCTCAACATCCGTCACTTTCGGTGGTCGTCCAGGTCCTCGCTTCGCCAGCGTTGATGCTGTCACCGTCGCCGTCGCCGGTTCTGAAATCTCGCTTCTGCGTGGCCTTCCACGTCTTCTCCCGGTCGGCATTTCTTCAGCTCTGTTGGGATCAGCGCCATCAGTGACAGCTGATTCCACCTCTTCGTTTTCGGCATGGGTATCTTTTTCGTGTTCAGCTATCTGAACAGCTGTAGGCTGCTCTGATTTTAGAGCTGGTGGCGCTTCCACGGCATCACTCATCCGCGGCCGTCCTCGTTTTCTTGGTGTTTGCTGAAGTGGTGGCAATTCCTCGTCGTCGTCTACCGCTGGTCGTTCATTGGACTCCGTTATGAGTTGCTGCTGCGCTCCAGTATCCGGTGTAGGTTCCTTCTCATCCGTCTCATCTTTTTCTGTTTCTCCATCCTTGTCTCCTTCCGTTTCTCCTAATTCATCTTCTTTCCTGTCTGTTTCGTCTTCTGACGTTTCGCTTTCTTCGCCTTGTACTCTTTCTCCTTCGTCTTCCTCCCTTTCTTCTCCGTCGAACTCTTCCCTTTCGCCTCCTTCGACATCTTCCGTTTCGTCTCCCTCAATTTCTTCCCTTTCTCCTCCTTCGTCTTCCTCCCAAGCCTCTCCTTCGTCATCTTTCGTCATCAAGGCGTCTTCAGGCTCGTCATAAACATGCTGATCTTCCGTCTCCGTCGTTGGCTCTTTCTCTTGCTCTACGTAATCAGGCGTTTCTACACTAACAGAACGGGACTCTGATTGGGGTGGCGTGAGCTGAGGTGCATGTGATTGAAGCGCTTGCAGGTTCACGACCTCTTCAGTCGGCGTCCCTGCGTATGAGCGACGCAGTACTCCGTTCACCACGCGGCTAGCCGTCATGGCCGCACTCATCTCAATCTCATGAGAGTATGAGCTTTGATTAGTGACATCCACTTCTGCAGCTACGCTGAGGAGTGTGGAACGGAAAGTTTCAGGCGCATCCTGCTCTCTCGAGAGCATAGTCGGTTCATCGATTCCATGCACATGGCTTGCTTCGTGCCCCCGGGCTTCTGGCTCAAAATCGTACTCCGAAGCGGCGCCTTCCTCCAAAATCTGAACGCCGCGGTCATGGTCATCCATCAGGCCTCGAAATGATTCTGCTGGCTCCGTCGGGAGGGTGGTTGAGTACTGAGACTGAGGCGACGATCGACTCTCACTGTACATGTAGTCTGCCACCACGCCGGGTTCATTCACCTCCATGCCCATGCCGTCTCCATACTCGTAGCCCGACTTGGACTGCAGCACCTGCGTGGCCAGGCTCGCAATCGTGGCGGCGTCTTCGTTGTCCAGGTCGTCGGTTGTCTGCCAGTAGTCCCTAAGCGGCGTGTCTTCGTCCATGGGGTTGAAGTCCATCATGTAAGTGTAGCGGGGGAAATCATCGCCCCTTGACATTAGGAACGAGGTGCAGCCGTCATAAAGACAGCGGTGCTGATGGTGAGAGCTGCAGCAGATGCTGGCGGCGGATGACAAAAGCACGGATATGCATGCGCCTGGCCCTGAGACATGGAACTGACCTTGTTGAGCTGTGTTTGAATGAGTGTGAATGTGAATGTGAACGCGTGTTTAGATGATACGGGGCAAAGGGAGACGCGCTCAGATTGGTGAGCGGGTCACGTGATGCACAAATGACGTCGGGGCCCTTTGTTTTTGAATGGCTTCCAGTCGGTGTTTCTTGACAAAGCTCTACTGTTGGTGAAAATGCCCTTTTATGGGCGTTATTGGTTCAGTCACTTGCTGGCCATTTTCATGCGTTAATTTTCCCTCTACGCAGGCCAGGCCTCAATCTTGGCGAGGCTGGCGGGGTCGCCGAGGCTGCAGGTAAGCCCTGCCCTGCACGGCGATCGATTTAATTTAGCCTCAACTTGCAACAATCCAAACTGGTATCATTCTGTCAACTACGAAGCTCGCTAATTACTAACTAACAAGAAAAAAAAATATGTGACAAAAGCAGTGTCAAGATGTGGCAGCGACTAGGTGAAAATCTCTGCGGCATACCGCGTCTTCTCAAAGCGCTTGAACCATTCCTGCGGCGTGAATTCCTTTTGGGCGTCCATCGGCCCAGCTGTGTACACCAGATTCGCTACCAAGTCTTTGACTTGCGAGGCCATTCTCACACTTCCGCACACATAAATCTTTGCTCCAGCATTCCACAGCTGGACAAACGCATCCTTTTCCGCCTGTATGCTATCCTGGACGTATCCTTTCCTAGTGTTGGGTTTAGAGCCCACGTCTTCTCTGCTGTAGGCGCGGAACACGCGAACGACTCCTGACGATTCGAAAGCATCAAGCTCGTCACGATACAAATCATCATGTGACGATCTACATCCGAAGAACAAAGCGGCTGGTGCTAGTTGAACTCCGTTTTGCTGCTGGTAAGCTCGCTCTTGGATGAATCCCCTAAACGGTGCAAGTCCAGCTCCCGCTGCAATCATAATGGTTGGTGCTTTGGACAAGTCGGTGGGCATCTGGAAAATGCCTTTGACTGGGCGTGTGGCCACGTGAATCAGATCCCCTGGCGTTAAACCGGCAAGATGATTCGAGGCCACACCGAGAAAACGTTCAGAGCCCTCTGTAGTTGCTGGCTCATCCAACACCGAGAGAGTCAAGGTGGCACGACTCGAGTTCCAGGATGGCGAGGACGAAATAGAGTATGTACGTAGGCGAAGGGATGGCAAAAGAGTCAAGTAGGTTCCAAAGCCGATGGGAATCTCTGGAAACTTCTCCAGCAGATCGAGCAGGGAGGTTTTCTTTTCTTGAATATCTTCAAGGTAGGAGGTGTTTGCAAGATTGTTGAGGAGCGTCTTGGTCGCTTCGTCCTCAGCCGCGGCCGCAAGGACTCGAATGTCCTACATATAGTCAGCATCAATTGCTCTAGGAAGAAATGGTTCTATTCATCAACGAAAGAGAGAAGAAGAAGCAACTTACCCTCGGCGTTGCCGGCTGAGCCAGCTCAAAGTAACTACTCAGCAGCTCGTGTACCGTCATGGCCGTCTCGACCGGTATGCGAACAGAGTCGTTTCCAGATGCTCGCACGATAGTGTCCCACGTCAAGTGAAACCGCGATAGAACCCGCTTGACGTTCCTCATTGGATTTACAGGCAGCACAAGAAGATGGTCACCAGGATGATACGATACCCCTGAAGGGAGCTGTATATCGATGTGCACCTTCTGGCCAATGGCAGAGGGTGTCGTTAAAATCCGTGATTCCATCACCGTTGCCTCTACAAGCTGGGAATATTGTTGCAGTTGGCGCGGCTCAGAAAACTCGACTTTAAGCAGCGAGTTGATCAATTGGCCTTCTCCATCGTTATCCGCCTTTCCATCTTTCTGAGAAATAGCTGGCCAAATGGAATCGGTGGTCCATTTTTCGAGTTCTACAAAGAGATCCATCACCGCCGAGTCCGCAAGACCTCTAGCTGCAAATCGCTCGGCACCGGCCTTTTGCAGAAGATCGTCGATGAGGATGGGAATTCGTTGAAACGTTGCAACCCAGTCGCGATGTCCACAGCCAAAAACCGCGTACGAAACTCCTTTCAAAGAGTCCTTCTCAGCTGTGGTTAGCCAGTCAAAGAATTCTTCGGCATTGTCCGACGGCAACCCATCATAGGACGCGGCAAGAATGATGACTGGTTCTGATTTGGGGAGGCTGTCACGGGCTGCGTTCAAAGGTGCAATCTTCCGAGCATGAAATCCGTGGAGAGTGGCATCAGATGCTAGCCTGTATGCCAAAGCCTCACATGTGCCACTGTTGGATCCATAGAGAATCGTAAGCGGCTTCTTGTCACCTCCGGCGGCCTGTGCTGATACAAGGGAGGGAGTCGAGCTCGTCTTGGCGTTGACTGAACCCACTGACTGTAATTCACGCTGAAACTCCGTGGCAGTGCCGCCACGCCTGAGCTTAGCTCTCATGCGAAAGTTGTCTGGCTTGACTGTCAGAGTTTCTTTAACTTTAAGCTTATACCCGGGATCCGCCATCTCAAATGTGAAGTTTTGCAGCAGCATCGCCACAATCAAAAGTGCTTCTTGGGTTGCAAAGGCTCTACCTATGCATCCCCTCATTCCATTGCCGAATGGTTTCCAGGAATTGGGCGGCAGCTTATTGAAGTTCTCGTCCAGCATTCTCTCCGGCTTAAACTCGGCGACGTCCTCGCCGTAAACGGCCTTGTCTTGATGGACCATGTGAAGCAGAACCCCGATGGGAACATTCGCTGGGATGAGATACTTGCCGCCAATGATTTCGTCTTTGTCTGCGGCCAAGATGAAGCCAGGAGCTGTGGGCTGAAGACGGAGTGTCTCTTTGAGAACGGCATTGAGATACGGCAGTTTGGAAAGGTGCTCGACCGCGATTGGGGAGCCTTGGCTGACTTCATCAACCTCTTGGCGTGCCTTTTCCATCGTCTGTGGATTTGCCAGCAAGTAGTACAAGGCAAACGATAGGAGTCCTGAAGTAGTCTCGTGGCCAGCGATAAGAAACGTGAGCATATTGTCAATGATGGAATCGTCAGACAGGCCCTCGCCAGTCTTGGGATCACGGCCCCCCAGGAGTGCTGCCAACAGATCGTGGGAGTCTGGGTCCGTCTTGCCCTTTCGTTTATCAATGATGTCTTGACATAGTTTTCTCATAAAGGCTGTGTCTTTCTCGTACCGGCGCCAGGACCTCTTTCGGAAGGATTGGATAAAGCCTGGCAAGGCCGCTTGAACACTGGCTTCTTTCAACGTTCTCACCATGCTGTCAACAAAGGGGTGCAGGACCGATCCATTGTGGAAACTGTTGAATCTGAAGCCCATGGTGCACAGCGCAAGCGTATCAAGGGTGAGTCGAGTGAAGTCGGCAGTAACATCAATCACGTACTCTTCGCCATAGCGAGCCCTATTTCCCATCCAGTCAGCGCAACCAAAGCAAATACAGCATCATCCAAGAAAGGCCAACCATTTCAAGCACAGCTGCTGAGCGAGATCCTTCATTTCCGGAAACATTTCACGAATCTTGATGGTGCCAAAAACTGGCATCAGGATCCTGTGAGCGATTTCCCAATTGCGCTCCTCGTTCCTCGCGGTGAACAGCGCATCGTGAACGACATAGCGCAGCTTCTCCAGCTCTGCTGTGACGATTTTGTGGAACCTTGACTCGTCGCAAAGCTCATTCAATAGCTCAATGCTCGACACAAAGATGTTGAGCTCGCTGCCAAATGTGAGCTGGCAGATGAGTCCCAATGGCTCAATCAGCTCTATCAATGAGAACAGCGGCGAATCGAGATCAATATTGTGTAGATTGCCAATCACCGGGAGGCCTTATTGGCAAGTCAATGTCAGTATCTTCCACCCACTCCATCTTCGAGGAATGCTTTGACAGCACTTACCTTTGGGCTTTGGAATCTCGACCAAATTCGGGTCTTTGACAGACTTCATCTTGCCCCCGCTAACATGTTTCGACAGCGGTTCAATTGGCTTCTCCATGCCGTTTTGTCCTCCATCATGGCCCCCCAACTTCGTCTTGAGTGTTTTTATATATCCCATTTTCTTTGATGATGAAGCAATCCTAACATGGAGAATACGGAGATGAAAGGTTCATGTTCCTCCGTCGACTCCGCGACATCCTTACAAACGAGATGAAGTGCAAGTCAGAGGTGAAATCTGACCGCTGTCAGGCCAGGCCAATACGAAGTAGAGTTTCTATCCCCAAAAGACCCATGCTTCGTCATCAGCACTTGTTTCAGCCACTTGTCTATGCCAATCGAACTATGCTTCTGCTACAGCGCGGATAAAGCTGACGCCAACCACGCGATTCCTCCACGCGGCGTAGTTGTCATTAGTGGAACCCGCGGATTCCGCCTAAACGAGCCAATCTAAAGGCGAACCATTGAGGTGAAGGATCTTTAGACCCAATCCTCCAAAAGCTGGCGATTCCATGAACAGTTGGATTATCTTACTTATCTTACCGCGATCATTCTTGGCATGTCTACGTCTTACACATCATCTGCCGACTAGGGCTATTTCAAAAGCCGCGCCCGCGGATACCGCTGCCGAATGGTAGCACTGCGCGCTTCTCGGATTGCGGCGCCGCCACGTATACAATACATATGTAGGATGCCGTCTTGAACACATTCGACTCTAGAGTATATAACTTCTCTTCCGAGGCATAACATTCGAGCCAAAGGTGCTGCCAAGGTGAGTATCTCGCAGGCACTATACCACTGTAATACGAACATTCATGCGTATCGAGCTCCCGAGGTCCTTTTAAACTTGCGCGCCCCCTCTTACATCTGATGTCAGACTGTGTCTATTAGTAGCAATATCACAAAGCTAGTATTCCATGGCATTTGCTGATTGCGATTTGACCTTATCAGACCCATCTCAGTCTCCTGAGTCGGCATTTGATTATTAAGAATGGAAGATTGGATGAGGTTTCTGGATCAGTCTTGACCTTCACATCACGAATCTGTTTACCTCTTAAATTTCTCAAAAGCCAAGAAGAGTAGATCATTGTCTTTGCTTACGCATTTGAAGGAATAGTCCAGTGGAACAGATTCTCATCAGCTTGATTCCTAAAATCAGTCAAGTCTACAAATGAAGTTTTCGTAGCAAGGGAGATTTGTGTTGAGAGGATGGCTACAAATACCCTAGAGAACATGCATGAATTCACGCGGCTAGATGGTATACGTACACAGGCAGTTGTTCTTCCGCATCATTTACCAGATATTGTCTTTCTTTTATTTAGATTCCAAAAAAATAGAGTGTTGCACTTTTTTTTCTCTTCTCTTGTGCCACATTATGTTGAACCACTTTGTTGTTTCAAGCACCAAAAAGCCCCAGCTAAGAGCCTTCGCTTGCTTCTCACTGAAGCGGCAGATACCTCGATCGCATATACAAGAGTCAACCACCACAATCTGGAGTCTATTGTATCATGTGTTCAAACATGGTAATTTTGCCGTTCGATCGCCATCTAAAGGCAATTCGCCATCTCCAAAGAAATGTCCGTCAACGGTGTAGCATCTCCAGCGGACAATCCACGGCGAAAGTACATGTAATGTCCGCTTAATCACCGCCATGCCTGAGCAATTGCTATATAAAAGTCCTGGATAGAGAGTCTTCAGCATCACACATCTTCTAGAAATCAGAATCTTTTATTAGCAAGCAAAGTTTATCCAGATGTTGGCCATCCAATCGTTTCTGGTCGCAATTGCGGCACTGGGTTCCTGCTCACTTGCGCAAACGGACCAGACACTGCTAGGGCCCTCCTTCGAACCACCAACTCATCTTTCAACTCAGGCATTGATTCAAGAGGCTGCTTCAAATATTCAAACGTCACTAAACCGCGCCATTCGCACCGGGAAAAGCCGATATGGCAACTTCAACAGCAGCACGACATCTTTTTCCCTGACTGCCGTTTCGCAGCAAGAGTCTGCCCCAATCATCGACTTCCACCACACATCTGGCTTTCTCAATGTATCTGCTGGCAGCACGTCAAAGGTGACAGCTGATACAGTCTATCGAATCGGCAGCGTGTCAAAACTGCTCACTGTTTACTCTCTGCTCCTGAACAATGGTATCAGCTACTGGAATCGCCCTGTCACGGATTTTGTACCGGAACTACGCCAAGCTGTTCAGCATCCGTTACACAAATCGTCGGTTATCGATTCCGTTCAATGGGACCAGGTCACGATTGGTGCTCTTGCATCGCAGCTCTCTGGTATGGGGAGAGATTGTACGTTCTCCGTTTCACTTTCATCATAGTTGGCACTCTTACAAAGGGAATTGCAGATAATTCGGGAGACTTGTCGGTTCAGGATTTTCCCGCATCAGAGGCTGGATTGCCTCCTCTCCCCCCTCAAGACATTCCTACTTGTGGCATAAATGATGGCCAGCTACCATGTCCTCGCAAAGGTAAGAGGATACACCGAGTGTGGCTACCTACTGGCAAACACTAAGATTGGGGGTTTAGAATACTTTGCAGGTCTTGTCCGAAGACACCCCGTTTTCCCATCATACTCAAAGGCCATGTACTCCAACGCAGCTTACAGGATTCTCGCATACGTCCTCGAAAAAATTACCGGCAAGTCATACGACGAAGTAGTCATGAATGATGTTTTTCAGCCTCTGGGCATGAAGCATTCAAGCTCGCTACCTCCATCTCGTAAGGGGGCTGGAGTGATCCCCGATGGAGATGCCGGATGGAACAGAGTTTACGGCGACGAAGTTGCGTGAGTCAAACAATAGTCGCTGAACACGGTATTGTTCACAGCTCAAGTTCAGTTACTGATTCCGACATATTTTATAGCACTGGCGGTCTCCTTTCTTCAACAAACGACTTGGTGAAGTTTGGGCGCGCCATATTGGCCAACAAGCAGCTCGGTCCCATGGAGACACTTCGCTGGATGAAGCCCGCTTCCTTGACATCTTCACAATCTGTCTCCGTCGGTGCGCCTTGGGAAATTGTGCGAACTCAAAGTGGCATCACCACCGGCCGCATTGTCGATCTCTATACCAAATCCGGCGGCGTCGGCGCCTACAATTCCTTGCTTATCCTCATCCCCGACTATCAAGTCACCTTGGCCATTCTCGCCGCAGGGCCCGACAGTGCTGCAGCATTGCAAGTTGCCACCGAGATCGCCATTCAAACGCTCATCCCCGCATTAGAGAAGGCCGCCAAAGCAGAGTCATGTCGCAAACATTGCGGAAAGTACGCACCAGCAGGCCCCAAGAAGAATTCATCCCTTGTCCTTACTGTCGACGATGGACCTGGTCTGTTACTCAAGGAGTGGATTCACCAGGGCCACGACATCATTGCCGCCGGACAAGCTTACGCGAACGCTACACGCGGTGGCCGTATCAATGCTGTGAGACTGTTTCCCACAGGTCTGCAAACGGGGAGCGAGGCTGCGTATCGGGCGCTGTTCGAGACGATTCCATACCAGTACGATCCATCAGTCCATATGGTGTTTGACCCGACAGCAGGGATGTGGGGGACGCCGGATCAGCTCATGTATGGGGGGATTGCGGCAGACGATTTTGTGTTTCATCTTGACGCCGGGGGAAGTTCAGCTGCAGTTCAGCCGCGAGTGTTGAGAGAGGTCTACAACAGAGTATGAGAGTAGACGTGGTCTTGAAGGGCAAGGGTTAGGCACCGTCAGGCTACATGTACTTGATGAGACTATTCCATTTCTATTCGTGTATTGATAGGGAAATTATTTTATGCTACAGCCAAATTTGGAAGAGAAGCGTAGCATCCCGATACCCCTACCATCTACCTGGTCGCCGCTTGCTGCCGACGACATGCATGTACCTGGTATAGATTGACAGGCTTTATGAGTAGTAGTAGCGAAGTGACAGACCAAGAATAAGAATAGTAGTTTGTTCATTATGAATATTAAAAGAGAAAACAAAATTACCTTTGTCTGGGGGGTCATTTGTGATATATCAACTTCAGGCAAAAGCCTATATAGGCGGGAGTGCAAGGGGGCTTCCATGATTGCCCCAGCTTCGTATCGAGCAGCGGATACATGTATCTTGCAATCTTGCAGCGGCTCGGATTTATTCTCCGCACTGGGGCCGTCGGAAGGATCCCCAGAACTTGACGTGCCAGGATTTGGAATTGCGAGGGTGTCTCTCGTGGCGCGATGTCACTCGTGCTAGTTCTGGTGCGTTCGAGTATGAGACATGATGATGATGAAGCGAAGCAAAAGCAGGGAGAAGAAGACCCATGGAATCACAATCACCATTCTATCTTGCCGTCCGAACTCATACGATATACGGTTAAGCATACAAGCAACCGTTGTTATCTTGCCTCTTACGGAGTAGTCCATGCTTTGTTCTAGAGGGGAGCACAGACAAGAAAGCCACCATCAAGGAAGACGTGGCTTGAGACTGGGATGCTTTGACACGTCGTCCACCTTGCATCCGCGCCGAGGAACAATCCAAGTCTCACAGGAATTATATCGTGGGTGGAGCGGGCAACGTGGGAGAAGCAAACATGGCGCCACCCAATAATAGCAGCCCCCAAGGCAACTCATACTCGTACGAGCCATCATTAATCTAGGCGTCTTTATGTGCGTCTGTCTACTACCTACTCGTACATACTACAGTACGGCCAGCAGACGAGAGACATTCATTCGAAACGAAACCAGCCACCGCACTAATAGACATGTACCTTAGGCACACGACAAGGAACGTGCGATGCGGAAATTGCTGGAAGAGGACTGGTTGAGACGCGGCTGAGTGCATCCCCGGACGGACTCTAACCGCCACGACAGGGGGCTCTCCATGCTGCGAGGCTCTTCCGCGGGACGCTTCATGACTGTATCCTTTTTCTCTGCCTCTGTCTCTGCCTCTAGATTTTTTTTGATTTTGTTATATTTTAATTTATTTTCATTCCTTTGCTCTCGTCAAACTTGTGCCCATGCATCCGGCCCTCATCCGGTCAGCTTTTTCTTCCCGCTTCGCTTCGTTTCTTATCCCATGCACATGCAGCCTTGGAGGGGAAAAAAACAACAACAGCGTCCAATAACAGGACCTTGTTCGGCCGATTGATACCAGGCCTCTTACGCCATGGTCACTTATCACAAAGGGAAAAAAGCAAAGAGGCTGCAAATCATGCCAGGGATGGACGGTAAGACATCTCAATGGCCTTGGCGTTTCTGACTTGGCAATCAATAAATCCTTCGGAGCAAAAAAATTAAAATAAAATAAAAAGAAAAAGAAAACAAGAAGCAGTGTGCCGCAGACCGGCCGGATGCGTGCGACGCTCTGCTTATTTTACATTATACTTAATAGCACAATATTAATACTCATACTGTGCTTCTCAGATCGGTTGCCGCCGATTCAAAGTCGAATCCCTGACAAACAAGCCTCGCTCCAATCGGACGTCTTCAAGGGGGAGATGAGAGAACCCGTTCTCGTGCATATCAAGCAAGGCTGCGGATGGCCGCTGCTCAACTTATGTCTGGGACTGAGGAAGAAAGGAAAAGAATAGAGTGGTGGGCTAGCATCCGTCTCGTCTGTTTCCACACAGCTTTCGCGCTCTGTGCCCAATCCTGAGGCTGCCGGACTTGGACCATCTTGCCTCCCCCTTACATGCTTGTTATGGGACCTTGCCGGTGTGGCTGTTCTCTCTACCCGCCTTCTCTTCCCATTGAACCTCGATGGGCCTCACACAAGCACAAGGACCCCCAGCTTGTGAGACCTGCCCGTTATGCAAGGAGGCTCTTCCACCCCAACCGGATAGGGTTCCGGACAGCCCCCAAAGCCCACTCTTGCTCTTGCTGCTGCTTGAGAAAGATTGCGCAAAACCATCTGCCGCAAGTTGTCAAGAGAGACAGCAATAGACAGACGAGAAAACACCCCCGCGGCAATGCTTCGTGCGTCTTCCGGGAGTTTTCGTGCTCACCTTGGAGGCCCGTGTAATCCTGGGATCGACGAGACAGGCACCCGGCTTGCCCACATGGTTACA
This sequence comes from Trichoderma endophyticum, assembly GCA_035079535.1. NCBI lineage: Eukaryota > Fungi > Ascomycota > Sordariomycetes > Hypocreales > Hypocreaceae > Trichoderma > Trichoderma endophyticum. The sequence goes on from JAPMIQ010000001.1 coordinate 795,099, forward strand.
CCCAGGCATGGGGAATGTATGTACGAGTATGGACATGTATCTGCTGGCTGATCCATCGGGGGCCGGCTCTGCGGCCGAATGAGGGACCTTAGGAATTTGGGAATTTCGTCGAATAGGCGTTGACGATGGCTCTATCAATGCCCTATTGGGATACCTTGTTTCCTCGCAAACTTCGTATTCAAAGTCATATGCAGGCCGCTGGTGCTGAAGCGAAAGACCAAAAACAACTCCAACCAAAAGCTCAATGCAAAGGCACAGGGGCAGAAGGAAGAAAAGCAGGCAACATGCATGAAGGGCCACTTTCAGAAGAGAGAGAAGAAAAAAGGCAAAAAGCAAACCAAACTGGACGATTCTGTCATGTTGCATCTCATTTTGTGCTGAGAGTTTTCCCCTCTTCTTCTCTCCCCTTTTTTCTCTTCCTCCTCTTCGTTCTTCTCTCCAGCCCACATACATGCTGTATTCACTCCCTATTGCCAGAGTTTGGAATTTGTGCGGTCCTCGACTTGGGACGAAAACGCCCATTCACCCACCTGGGCCCAGCTATTCAAGTGCCTGACAATGCCCCGGTTTCCCCAGAGTGAATGATTTGTGAATTTTCTTCTCTCTCAAACACCGCTCGTCTATTTATTTACCCACGCATCCCCCCCGGCGTTTTCTTCTTTGCACTCTCTTCCGTTTGACAACATTCATCGACGATCCTATCCGTACGCATATTTTGTATTTGCTTCATCCCCTTCGCTGCCTTTGGCTTGTTTAGCTCTTTGTCACTAAAAGTTTGTGCTTCCTCTCCTTCTCGCAGCTCCGTTTGCTATTCTGCATCATTCACTGAGCCCGCTTTCTGGAGCCTTCTAGGGTTCAAATAGACCTGGTTATAGGCCCCATGAAGACTTGATAGCTACATCCATCCTCTTGCTCAGCACCCTCGATTCTTGACGCAGACGCATCCTGCTTCTCTCAATCAGCCAGCAGTCAGTCATCTTGTCTTCGAGCCCATCTCCAGCCATGGGTTCCGCAGCCTATCACGACTTCAACCCCGACGGCTGCGGCGTCGACGACGTTCCCAGGTTCAGCCTCTCTCACTCTCCTGAGAGCCTCAAGACTGCCACCACTCCAGGCACTCCAGACGACCTCCAGAGCGAGTTTGGCGATGCCATCGCTGCTGCTCAAAGCTCCTCTGCCTCTGCTTCTGCTGCTAGAGCCACCTCGGCCCTCAGAGTCTTCACCCATCGTCCCAACGACTCCATGTCGTCCATTAGCGACTTTGCCACGGCTGCCAACGGCACCAAGCCCATGCTAGGCGCCGATATTCCTCGCTTCTGCAGCAACTTGGGCATTGGCAATCGTGCTGCTGCTCAGATCTGGGCACCGCCGTCAGTGCCTCTCGATCACGGCGCTGCTGCTGCTGTTGAGAGACAGAATGCCGCGCACTTTCGATGGGGCTCGTTGGACGCTCACAGGAGCTTGGTTGCTGTTGCTGGCCATGAGAACCCATTGTCGCGTCTTCCGCCTTTCTTGGCCAACCAGCACCAGCTTCCTACCATAGTCGACAGCCCCATCAGCGTGACTCGCCCGTATGGCCCTGAAGCTGTTGCTTCTGCTCGTTCATACAGTTCCGAGACTGTTGCTTCTGAGAGACCGTTTCCTCGCCAGCCATCCACGCAGCCGAATGTGCTTCGCCAGTATCATCACGATAATCAAGGCCTCCCCGTGAGACGCTACATCCCTCCATCCAGCAAGAGCAACTCTTCTTTCGACCTCTCGGAGATCCAGAGTGCCTTACTAAGCTCGACTGCTGCGTCCGAAATCGACGACACTCAGCCTCTTGGAATCGATATCCTCCGCCTCTCTCCTCCCCGAACTGACCCTATCCGACAGCCTATCCCTCCTCCTTCTACCGTCCAGGTTCCTCCCAATATCAACATCAACGCCCATGAACAGCCCCATGGCTTCTTGCCCATGCAAGCCGTAATGCAGCAAACTCCCCCCGGAGTCTTTACCCACGAAGCCTGCGGCGACGGCTTCGGTTCATCCAAGTTCTCGACTCGATATCACGGCATGCACACCGAAACCAACGCCAGCGCCGAGCATCTCGCTCCCGAGCAAAACTGCGCCCTTTGGCTCACCAACCTGCCCCCCGGAGTGTCCACCCACGAGCTCCTCACCGCCATCCGCAACGTCGGCCGCGTCTGGTGCAGCTACGTCAACTACCCCGACTACGTGACCCATCAGACCGCCGCCGCCAAAGTCGTCTTCTTCACCCCCGAGGCCGCCCAGTCGCTCCTCAGCGTCTCCTGGACCCGCGGCCTCTACATCCAGGGCTACCGCGTCAAAGTCTCGCACAACCGCATCAAGTACGGCAGCCACGCCATCACGGGCAAGATGTCGCGGTGCCTCATCATCACGGGCCACGCCGATTTTGTCAACGAGGCTAGCCTGAGCAAGTTCTTCAAGGACCGCTTCATATACCAGGTTGACGAAGTGGTGGAGCTGATCAAGGCCGGAGGACGGGCTGTTGTGGAGTTCAAGTTTGGAAGTTATCGCTGCCAGTCGCAGATGGGCAAGATGTCTCTGGAGAAGGATCGCCCAGCTGGCTTTGAGAAGGTTGAGTTTGGAGACGACCCTTGCGAGGTTGGCGATACCATGTCGTCGTATGGGATTGCCGCGGAGAGAATCCAAGGCAGGGGTCTTTGATTGACCAAAGTGTCAAGTTTGGCCCGCTTGGGTATGCATAGATGTTTTGAAGGAATATGGTTTGGAATGACTGGTCATGGAAATGTTTTCTCTGGTTTTATTTTCTTTTTCTGTTTAGCACCGACGACTTCCTCAGGGCGGATGGGCATTGCTCTAATCAATGACTTTGTTGGTTTACAGGTTGGATGATGGTGAATTTTTTTTTTTTTTTATCTTGCTCGACAGGACATCAGGCATCAAGTTCGCAAGGACATATCAGGACAGGAAACTCGGATGTTTTATTAGGTTGCTCCGACGCTATTTAGCACACACAACTCTTCAGATTACATTACATGTACTCAATGTATGAAAGAAACCCCCCATTAGACACAACAGGTCTCATTGCGCCCGTCCACCAAACCCTCCTAGCCATGATGTTCTCTTCGCCCTTTGTCTCTTCTCAACCTTCTCTTGCTGATCCCTTTCTTGCGCTCTCTTAACCATATCAGCCTGTAACAGCATCACCTTCTCGTCCATCTGGCTCTCAGTCAGCCATCCTCTGCCTCCATCCGGCGCCGTATCCTTGTCTTGAACACCGCTATAACTGCCTTGGCCGACTCCCAGCAAGATACTCAGCCCCTCTGCCTTTTTCATCAACCACTCGCCATGCACCAATCCATCTCTCCAGTGTGGCGGCAGGACTTTATAGCCTAGATACGCGCCTAGAAGAGCGCCCGCAAAGCAAGCGTTCGTATCGGCGTCGCCGCCTTGCATGATGAGATTGGTGATGAGCGGCTCGAAGATGGTTTTCTGTGCTGAGAGGCGGCTCTCGGCAGAAACAAGGGCTCTCATGGCGAGGCGGAGGAGGTGGATGCCGGAGCCAAAAGTCTTGTATGTATATCCGATTTTGTACATGTCGTCGAGCTCAAGCTCAGTGAGATTGCCGACTTTGACATGCCTGTTGAGTTCTTCCAGATCCAGCTCTGGATCTCCCTTGCAGCTGGAGTCCTTTTCGATCTGGTGCTGCCGGTACGTGGGAAACCACTCGATGGCCTTGCTGACAATATCATCAATATGTTCTTCGTTGTATACTTCCTGCCGCACCAGTCCCCTGATGAGTGCCGTTCCGATGGCACATGAAATGATGCACCGTGGGTCGGCGTGTGTAATAACAGAGTAGTCGGCAGCAATCTGGAACGTTTCGTCGAGCGACTTGTGAATGCACATGAGGCCCAGCGGATGTGTTCTCATGATGCTTCCATTGGGCGCAAGCTCGCAATTGGCATTCCGCCAGTGTATCCTCGCAGTCTCTTCCGGATATTCTAGGAACGTCTTGCTCCTCACAATGGAACCAACAGTTCGGCCCAAGCCCAGCGGCAATGTATCCAGTGCGCGAAGCCCCATTCTGACCCAAATGTGTAGGCGAGAAGCAAAGTCTTTAGTGTCCATTTTCTTGCCGTCTGAATGGAGATACGACAGCAAGATGCACATGGCGTGATCGGTGTCGTCTGTCCATTCTCCGGGCACGTTGGGGTCGCGATGCGCGTCTCGACGAAAGGGAGTGGCTTCAGATCGAGGGAAAAGAGTGAATTTCTGGGACAGATATGAGAGGCGAGCTGTTTCTCCGGAGAGGAATTCTGTGTATAGCCCTATGGCATCGCCCAGGGCTGATCCGAAAAGACAGCCGACGATGCGATCATGCATCGTCTCTTTAGCCAGTGCTTCGAGAGCATGTTGTGATAGTGGCAACGCCGTCGTCATTGTAAGAGCTGTAACACAGATATAGAAGAAAAATTACTAGATCACGATGCTTTTTGATGAGAATTTGAGCATCTTAATAAGTAAACACAAGACAAAACTGCCCAGCCGTCGTCGCAGCGTCACAGCGGGAGGGCCCAACTATCGTGGCACAGCCTCCTTCAGCCGCGACACTAAGACACCAGTCAATGCATTTTGATTCGCAGAAAAGACAAATAGTCACCTCAACTGCCGGTAAGGTTAAATACTAGGCAGACCTGCCAAGATTTCAGGTGAGATTCAGACATCTCGTGATGCGATGTGACTTGTCGTGGAAATTGCCGTTTGCTCATGTCCCTGCGCTTGGTGCCTGGATCCGTATTGCCAGGGTTCTCTCTCAAAGGCCCACCTCAGCACCAGGCAGCCGGGGGTTTGCAGATTCAATCACTCTCATCCAATCGATGGGAGATGAACATGAATTCTATGTATTAATTAGTTGCTCCTCTCAGTCGCTCTTAGTGAAGTTTGCCAATTGAGAAGCAAATCGGCTATGCAAATGGTATCTGTAATATCAACAGCCCTCACCAAACCCAAACCAAACATCCAAGATGAACCAAACCTCACGCCGTCTACTCCATCTCATCCATCTCTCCCTCCAAGAAAACTTCATGTCCACTACCGTCATGCATTCCCATCGCAGTCCCGCACGCCAGAGCGGACATGGCCGCAACTCCCCACCATCCCCAGGCCACCATGCCGATATCCAGGCCGTAGCCGTACCACCAGCCTCCAATCACGGGCCCGACTGTCCGGAACAGTGCAGATACGCTCTGTCCTAAGCCGTGAATGGTGCCTAGCACGCTCGGGTGCGGGCTGCAGTTGTTGAGCAAGATGATGCTCGCTGGGAGTGTGAATGTGCGAGCCATTACCTGGAGAAACAGGACTACGATGATTCCCACCCAGATGAAGCCTCCCGACGCGGGCTCAGGAGGCTGAGACCAAGAAGGTAGAATTGAGAGGTAGGGGGCGACAAAGTATGCAACTGGGAAGAGAAACAGGAACCACTGAAAGGATCTCATCGTGCCGAGACGGGCTTGGACGGGAGGATATAAAGTCACTTGCAGCAGCATCCCCAGTGATCCTAGAAAAGACGTCGCAACGCCAACCGTCGACGCAGGCATGCCCAGTCCGCCAGTAAACAAGAGAGGAAGATATCGACGCAGATGTTCAGATCCTTCTGAACTTCTCTTCTCCGGGTTAAGATATCGAGGCGTCGACAAGAATAGCGACCACATATTGCCAAAGGCACCGAGGTGGAAGTCATAAAAGGCGCCAGTCAGCAGGGTAAACAACACGTTTCGCGTCCAAAGTCGGCGGAATGGGAGCCGGTTCAGTGATGACGCAGGCTTCTCAGCTGGGATATGCTTGTCTTGGAAATTCTCCATGGCACGATCCTCCCAGGCAGGAACGCGAGCGTAATGGTCAGTTTGCTCGCTACCGAAAATGATGGCTTTAAGCCGAGACCCAAGGTGGAGGCCAAGGTCGAACTTGTGTTGTCGTGATCTTGATGTCTATGCGAATGTCAGCCAAATCACATTTGTCAAGAAAACGAGCACTTCTCACCTCCTCCAAGAAGAGAAACACTATCACTGTCACAATGGACAAGCTAGCAGCATTGATCAGACTTGGCAATGCGTACGGATAGTCCCGTATCCACTGGAATCCAAAGACGGCCTTTTCTCCAAACAAACCTGGAAGCGTCTTACTCGAGTCGGCCAACATGCCTCCCATGACTGTACAAAAAACATCATGTCAGTAAGCCAGCTCAGGGCATCCCGTTCAATCTTGCTCACTTGGACCTAAGATTCCCGCGACGTTGAAACTCATAGGGAGAATCAGAAATGCTCGAGATTGGTACTTTTTCTCCTTTGTGATTTCGGCAATCATTGTGCGACTATCGTTCCAGCTTCGTCAGCCGTCTCTTCTTAGAGATATATTCACCCCCTCCTGGTATAAAAGACAACTCACATAATACCCACGGTCCCATTGATAGCACCGCCAAAAACCCTCCAAAAGGCCGCCCAAAAGAAAGTCGTCGCAAAGCCATAGCCCAAACACGATATCGCCGTCCCAGCAAGTCCAACAACCAGCACCCACTTACGACCACACCAACTTGCATCAGCAGCCTTACCCCATAGAATGGCCGTCATCACCTGGGCGCCCGTGAAGCATCCCTGCAGGACTCCCGCCTGCTGAGAAATCTGGGCATCTGAAAGAGAGTCGTCAAAGGCTTTGAGTTGATAAAAGACGTATGCCTGGAGAGACGCGACCTGCAGGAAATCGACAAATCGTGAGAGGAAGAGAATGAGGAGCTGGTCTTTTCGAGGAAGAGACATCCATGTCACTGGGCCTGATGAAGATTTGGCTTGCGTCTTCTCCATGGGTGTCGCCGGAGTGAGCGGCCGCTGCGATTCGAAGTCATAGCTGGAGTGGCTGATGACATCGTCTACCTCGTCAAGAGTTGGAATTGACCGTTCATCTGGAAGCCATGCCCCATCTGGCTGATCTTGTGTTTTTCGTGGTCGGATGGGATCTAAAAGCACGGTCGAGGTAAAGTCGTTGCTGGAAGACCTTGCGTGCGAGGACGCCATGACAAGGTGAACTTCGCCAGTTCAAGAGACAAAGGAAAAGTTACAAAATGAACGGCGTCGAAGAATTAGGTGTCATAAAACACGAAGAATAGAAAAGTTTTACTGTAAAAGAAATTGATAATTATTACAAAGTTGAAAGAAACTGATGGGCAAGAAGTGACGATGATACTGGGAAGAGAAGCTTGAGTACTGCATGATGCATGGAAAGATGTGACGACGACACAGCATCGGGGCCGAAACACTCCGATTTCCGCTCAACTTCGCTTCCTTATTTCCCTTTTTTCCATCGTCTAATCGCAAAAAAGTAGGTCTGCAGGAGTTTTACTCGCCAAAGTCGAAGCATACGACGCGCAACTTGCTGTATGAGGGAACCAGGAGGAAGATCATCCGCAAACGCATGGATAAATGATTTGATGATGGAGGCAATTCCGTTTCGCAAGTCAAAGAGAAAGTGGCGGCTGGGATGGGTTTAAAAGTCTTGGCATTCAACCTCGAGAGAATTGAAGCTCCACTGGTTCGACATTTTGCGGACATTAACAGAGCATCAAGGAGATGGCGTGTGAGGTTGTTCGGCAGAGAGGGAGTAGGTGCAGTGCGTAGTTGTGCTGATCATTTTGTTTTCGGACTATCGGCGATGTCCAGGTGTGTCCAATATTGTCTATAAAGGAGTATTTGGGTAATAAACTCTTCTTTTTTTCTCAAGAGTTACAAAGGCGACGATCCGAAGCCTAACAGGGTGTGTGTGAGGTTGGAATGGGGCGTTTCCATATTCCAGCGCTTCACAGTTTGGGAAAATGATGATCAGGGGCACCACGTGTGGATAAGAATAGGGCCCCTCTATCCATTAGTCAGGAGACGTGAAAATCATCATTAGCAACGGAAGAAGTTTAACAGCCAATCATTCTTCACTCTTTCCTGCATAGACAGCTTCTAGAGAGGAATCACGGCTTGTCATATCCGCATTGAGAAGACATTCAAGAGTTCTGGAGTACGCTCAACCGAAATCAAGAAAGTGATCACAACGCAATTTACCTAACAGAATAGATATGTTTTCGTTATTTTTTAAGATTACAATTATATTGGATTCATAATTCTCCTTCACAATTTAAACGGTGACGCAAGCTGACACACGCAATGGTTCACAACTTATATTTCCTATCAACGCACCGACACGTGGATTGAGCAACAAATACAAGACGGCTACAAGTGCAGCGCTTTCAAGCTGATCGAATTATCTCTCCTATTATGTGAAACAAAGAAAAAATGAAATGGTATCCATTCTGCCGCGTAAGCTGTCGTTGTGGAAATGCCGATCTCTTTGTGGCGACTATACAGTGCGGAACTCGGGGGCCGACGAGCCGGCGGTGTTTCTTGATGGTGGATCATCTTGATACAGCAAAACGGGGAAATGGAGGAGACGGTTGGCTAGTATTCGATGATATTGCTGTTGTTTTTTTATCCCGTCCCTGATGATCATTCTTGGCCTTGGCGATCAACACCAGCCACAGCCCAAGAGAGTGCTGGTATCTATTTTGGCCAGATGACGTTGTGCCTTGGTCTCCAAAAAGAGTTGTCCGAATTATATCTCCAAGAGCACTCGAACTGTTAGAGATAACCAGTCATAGTACTATCAATAGAAGAGCCTTCGTAGACAATAGACATAGATTCGATAAACGGCTTATGGAAAAAGATGACGCGTCTCAGAACATCTAATTCGTTTCCCGTCATCGTTCAAGCACTAGTCACGACATCTTAAACCGGACTCCATAGTTATTATGGATCATTTCCTTGTAAAATAGCCCCAGTAAGGTGGACATGAGAAGCTACGAAGACAGGAGCATGGCCTCTAGATCGGAACTTCTCAAACTGTGCTATACATATACAACATGGTTAGAAGAGCCGCTCGTACCATGGCCAGTGAGTTGATACTGGGTTCTTTGGTTAGCAGGCGGCAATTCTAGTTCGATACCTAGTTACGATACAAGAGTCGGCTACACTGCTTTGTCTAGATACCCCCTAATGTTTAGATCTGCAAACTGCAATATCCATTTGCCTGAAAGATGACCCATTGGCTTTCCTTATTTGACATAGACCCTTGTTAATAGCGGTTTAGATATGCTCTCCTCTCATTATGTGTTGGGACATAAAGTTTGCTACATCCCTTACTATCTGGAACAAATTGCTCACCGTTAATTCATTAAAAGTTCATCTTTCAGTTGTCGTTCTTTAATCGTTTGACAAGCGTCCTTCGTTATAGCATCTTGCTCCTTGTCATACAACAACACTCGTTTATAATACATTATATTCACAGAGACTGCATAATACACAACATTCAGGATGGCGTACTCTTCCAAATACACCTCTCGTCCTCGAACGGACATCTTTACCAGTGACACCGATATCAACCGCCGCAAACTCGGCCGTGTGGTGCCCATGAAAGTCCTCATTCTAGGCCTAGGACGCACTGGTACTGCTTGTATGTCTATTCCATTTGAACCAAAATTCTATCCTAGTATCTTCGTCCACAAAGTACAATATGATCCATATCGCTAACTGCAAGAAGCCATGCGAGCGGCCATGAAACAGCTCGGCTATGTAGACACATACCACATGATGAACACCTCCATCGAAAACCCTCCAGACGCCCTCATGTGGATGGACGCTCTCTGCGCCAAATACGACAAGCAAGGCAAGCCCTTCACCCGCGAAGACTGGGACCAGCTCCTCGGCACTTCACAAGCCGTGTGCGACTGGCCAGCCATCGCCTTCGCCAAAGAACTCATTGAGGCCTATCCGGAGGCAAAAGTCGTCTTGACCAACCGAGACGTCGACTCGTGGCACGCTTCAACCATGAAGACGGTGTACTGGCGCGTGACGGACCAAGAGCTGCGCTGGCTCTCCAACTTTGACTGGGCAGCCAGCATGTACTACCCCATGCTAAAGAAGTTTTTCGACACCTTCTTCGAGGGCGACTTTCCGAACCGTGGAAAAGACGTCTTCCGGAAGCACTATGAAGAGGTCAGAAGCCTCGTGCCGAAAGATCGCCTGCTAGAGTATAGAGTCACCGATGGATGGGGGCCTCTCTGCGAGTTCCTGGGCGAGCCCATTCCCAAAGAATGTTCGTTCCCGAATGTCAACGACAACTCAGACTTTGTAACCCGATCTCGGCGTCGCAACCGTAATCAGATGAAGAATGTCGCATTTCGATACCTTGTCAACTCTATCATTTTCCTCGCCTTTCTGGTCATGCTCTATCGACTAGCAATGACTCTGGGACTTTTCTAAAACTATAATTGGCACATTTTGGTATCTTCGTATATTATAGTTTATCATTTACAATCGGGATTGGAGTTTGGGTTTGTCCAGCGAGTCCAAGAGACTCTGGATATATGTTTTAGAACGTATGCAGTGCCACACTTATGGCTTCAAGGGAGTTGGGGATTTTCTTGATTCGTCTCACAATTAATTTATTACGTTTCATATCGTGGTCTCTTTTCGCATATGCCTTTCATGATTTTCACATTAGCAATTGTCTAGGAGATAAAACGAGACGATATGAGTGACAGTCTGTGAGTTATGGCAACGAAGTCAGTTCCTTGCCATATTTGTCTTTTTTATAAACTGATGAAGCTCTGCCAAGATCTTATTGCCAATAGAGCTGCATATTATAACAGCAATGGCCCGGTAAAGAATAAACAGATTAATTGTATAAACTTATAAGATATTGGGTGGCTACTGACACAGGTACTTCTCGGCAATGGTTATAAAAATTACTACCAGCCGCATCTTTAGAGATCTAGCTGTCTTATTAGCATACCTTCTGCGTAGAATTCGTTTACAATACATTATTCTTGAATAGGATCATGTCCTACACAATCATATACTGGACAGGATATACCTCACGAAGAAAAATATAAGCACAATTCGCATAGACCATGACTTTCTCTTACACAGAGATGATACAACTCTCAAAAACGTTGAAAATAATTACCGAACGAATAAGATAACTACTATACATTGATATGCTAAGCTTTTATATCATTTTAAATATATATTGACCATTATACAGTTGACAAAATAGCCCCGTTCCATTGTCCAGATTCTGCTCACTTGTACATAACATTGTGCATAGGAGAATGCAGCTTCACCTTTCCCTGTCATAGAATGGATTCGTCCCGCATACCCGTTGTCAAGCATGCTAACTCTAATATAACAAGACTTTGACATATGCAGCAGTCACAGGGTATCCGTCAATGACAACCATAGACCGATCATTCCTTTCGAACCCGGTTCGATAGCCGGTACCCCCCAGTTTGCAATTCCGGCGATATATCACATAGCACCCGGTTTGCAAGTATACCGATTCATCACTCATATGATCAATACTATTGACTTTTTACAAACGATATATCATCGTCGGAATGCTACGGCTTTGTAGATGGCCACGTTGAGAAATTTTGCTTACACGTGAACGAGCCGGGGGCCCCCGCGTCGTATGACTTCCCCTTCGGACAATTTCTGCTTCGGAGCGAGCCTAGTTCTCGAGATCTGCTACATTCCTCGCAAGGCTCATCACCATATCATATGATCCAAGCGGGATCGGTGACTACCGGGCCCTGTAAGGGCTGCTGCGCCAGATCACCTCATTTATCATGCGATCTCCCTACCAGGGATAAAGAAGTCAGTGCAACAACAAATTCCCGGATCCGGCCGGCATCAACTATCTTGTTTAGCCATGCCCTTCACGTGAGTGAAGTAGGGGGTTCCAATTAATTAATGCGGGATCCCCGTGGGAAAGAAAATTTCTTCTCGCGTGGAGGCTCTCCTCCTTTACAACGTGCGTATCACCTCACCGTCAAAACAGGTTTCTTGTGCAGGCGTCAATCGCCAGCGTACTATTGGATTTTTTCTACGAGTAGACCGTGTGACTACGGCAATTCGTCTTGCAGATTCTTGAATGGCTTCAGTCTGTGATGCGGAGATGCCTCTGGATAGCCCTTTACTCACGCCTCGGGCACCCTTTTCTCCCACCCCGCAGATGATCTGAACTGCTGAAGTCATGCCATTTCAAGTAGTGAATGCTTAAAAACGTCACTATACTGACGATAAAGACATAGTCCTTCTGTCAAATCGGCATTGACGCCTGGACTTAATAATGGAGCGGATAAGCAGGCTATTGTTACTACTACACCAAACTATTAACGAATGCTAAAGTAGCATCGACAGCCACTCGTTCACCGGCTCTGTACGGAGTACCCTATCATTAATCACAAATTTCCCCGTGGGATCTCCTGAGATGTGGTTTCATATGGCGTTAGAGAATTAGGCCATGAATCGTTAAACGATTCTTGTTAATTATGCCGTATAATGCAACATTAGTCCGATATCACAACACTACACCACTTATGCTTTATTCTCATTGGAGAATTCCAAGGCATGGCCAATGGATGTATATGAATTTGCTCGGCAGAAGCATGTCAGGACTTGCCGGTCTTGAGCTTCCCTAACGCGATGAATAGAGTAGCCTCTGGATGTGGTTTCATCGCCATCAATGCACTAATACGCTCTCTCCAGATTCCACCAGACCACATTTCATGAAGTAACTCATAAGCGGGATTTCGTCATAGGCCATTGTAAACTGTTTTATTCACGTATCACCAAATAGGTGAGGTTTTATCACATACTACAGAACAGTTATCGCTTTGTGATAGGCAACTTGTATCATCCCGCCGGGGTAATACGTGAGCGAACTCTTCCCCATCCAGTCGCTGATCCCATAATCTTCAAAGCATAACAAAGTTCAGGCCACTCGGCCTTTCTTTCCCTGCCAAGGGAAGCCCCAATGGATAATGGCTGACTTGGCACAAAAGGGGCGATCAGTAAGAAAGAGGAACGTTATGTCATGTTAGAGTCTTGGTAGTAAGTCAGCCATTAACCGACAGCCGTTGAGTTGCCACCAGTCAACAATTAGCTTCCCACTCAGGACCACAGCTCCAAACGTATGACGCCTCTAATCAGGAACTAGGGCTCTTGGGAAAACAAAGCATTGGATATCTGCACTGAGTAATTCTCCATGTTAATCGCGATCTGCCATCTACCCCGCCGTCGCCGTCTTGTTGCTTTTACTTCAGTGGCGTTGGACTTCGACCCGGGCCTGGGAAGTAAACTGCCACCAGTCTGGGCAATTCGGTATCTCCATATTGCTATCCATTAATTAACGAGCAGAATTGGGGGTTAAGCGAAGGGAGCTCTGGCCACCTCTTGATTATCCCGAGAGAGCTCTTCTCTCACACAGCCCTGGGGGGCTGTGGCTTCTCGTTGCCGGCGTGCGCCATCTCGAAGCTCCAGCTCTCGGCGAATCCTCAGCTCTGTTCCTCAGACGCCAAGAATCATCATAGCTACTAAAGAAAGCAGTTTATTGAACCATGGGTGCCTCTTTTTCGAATAGTTAGTACTCCGTAGTTTGAGGCGTACTATTCCAGGGTAGGTCATTGTCCTGCTGAACGGCGTCATTTGGATTCTCGAACATGATATCAGCTTCCATGTCAGCAGCTTGTTTGGCATTACCGAAACTCAAACCAATGTAGCGCTTCAGAACGGATGATCTTATTAATTGATCGCTAACGGCGTCCCCTTTCAGCTTTAACCCGTCAACTGCAAGGGGGTTCATAGTTTAGACGCAATCCGCACACTTAGACGTCATATGCTGTTGGATCATCCAAGCCCAAGCCCACGGCCAAGCCCACGAGCCTGGAAGGAAAGTTATTTCCTCTCCCCTTCTTTTGCTTACACGTCAACGTCTCCCTTTGCGTGCTCAGACATCGCCCGGCCCGATACAAACGTAGCAAACACATTCCAGAGAATCAATCCGTGTGAACATCGGATTCTCCGGCCCCACATTCCCGATCTCCGTCGTCCGTGTCTCGCTGTATTCCGAGACGGGCAACAGTCTGGAACCAGGGGGAGAGCGCAGAACGCGGCAAAGCCATGTCAAGTGAGCAGGGACAAATCCACAGCCGGAAAAAGAAAAATCTCGGCAGCAGAAAAAAGAAAGGAAAATTTTGACTGGGTCATGCACACTCGAAACAATGGACAGCTGAGCTATCGACAGGGCGGATGCACTAAGGCAGCTAGTGGAAACTGTGATTTCCATCCTGCACCTAGCGGCCGCAATGGAGTTGGAAAAGGCGGCATTACCGGTGCGGCTCATGAAGAAAAGGTGACGCCGTCACAGAGGCTCGTACGCACCCGTAAGCAGTCTAAATCCAGAGCAGAGCGCTTGCTCGTGCTGCTCAGTGAGACTGTGGCCCCGGCGAGATGCCGAGATGAGTGGCGTGCCCTGGGCCTGGATGACTTGCAGGCAGCCGCAGGGACTAGCTATGCATGAGCCTCCTCGTCCGCATCGCCTTTTTGCCTCCTGGCGTTTCTCCAGGCGCCGGTGGCAGGTTGAGTAGCAGTGTTGGGCTGCTCAATATTGATCCTTGGCTTTATTGGCCATCAGACGTTCCTAAAAACAACATGTTGTGTTTGTGGATGCCTGCTTGTAGCCCTGTTTATGCGGTACCGCCATGTGGTTGTCTCACTTTTTCTTGGGAGCGGCAGGGAGGCAAACAAAAATTTGGTTCGAGGGCATGACCCTGTGCACATGTACTGTAGTGTGATGGCACTGGCAGTATGCAGGGTTGCTGCAGGCAGAAGACTAGCAGTGGTCAAACTCTACACGTACGAGTTTAGCAACCGGTTTGATGAGCGAGACATTGTTGGCGGCTGGAGAGCTGCATGTCTGTGTAATGGTGGTTAGTCTGCCCAGTTAGACAAGGCGGACTCCAGACTCCGCATCGGCTCATCCGCCATCGGTGTCTATCAATCTCTTGCAGTCGATTGAGAAGGAAAGAGAAAGACTGAAAGAAAGAAAAAACAGGTATTGTATCAGGTATGTGGATCATTTGATATGCAGACTGTACTGTTGCTTTCATCATCCACCGCGATCGATCAACCTGTTTGAAGATCCATGCTTGCTGTTTCGCCTCAAGTAAACTACCCTGATGGGATATATGATAAATGGCGAGACAATCATCAGTTCGATCTACGACTTGGTAGCCCTGCTGACAAAGGCCGGTTAGAAAGTTGGTTCGCGAACCTCCAGCCGCCGTCATCTCTCCCGAAACTTGGCCCTAGGATGGTACGCAGACGGCGTTGCTCAGCTGAGGGCCGTTTTGCCACGTTACTGCAAAGCCACCACTTGAGAGATAGTGGGCGGCACCTCATTGGATCCCGAAGCCGCTTTTCCACTTGCCTTGTGTTGCTCCCGGTTTTACCAGATCCAATCATCCAACGCCTTGTTTGGCTCTAGTGCGTGCGGTTGTAAGAGGCATCAGAAGCTGCTGGAATAGCGTGTTTTCCCCCTTTCTCTAAATATCGGGACCAGGCAGGGGGCAGGATAGGAACTGTGCCTCTTGGTAGATTTGGCCTCAGGCCACCAGAAAAAAACCAATCTTGATGTCACACTGATGGATTCGAGCCAGGGCCAATGTCATGTCGGAACCATCCTAAGCGGAATATGCTCCGTGGACCCAGGCGAAAGGGCTGGTAGGCAATCTATTGAAAGTGCACACATGGGCTCGTAACACTGCTAGCAGCTGTGTAGACTCCGTACTAGTTGGTTCCAGCACCTTGTAAATAGAAACTGGACCAAGTTGGGGCCTGGAGGGATGGAGCATGTGAGCAGGTAGTGGCAGTCAATGGCAAATTACCTGGGTGGAGGTCAAGAGTATAGGGTATGTGTCGGCGGCAGAGCGAAACATGGCTCCAAGTTTGGCATGAGTCTGGTATGAGATGAGTCCAGACAAAATGGCCACTTGGTACTCGTACATTGACACGTAATGAGTAGAGTAGCACAAAGCCGCTGGAGTTTGTCATGTTAAGCGCCTGCCTGTTTCACTCTCTCTTCAAGACAGCAGAAATGGCCACATACGAGCAGCCCTGCATATCATCTTGGACATGCTTGCTGCACTCCGAGCCGGACGAAGAAGCTCGATCGAAAAAACCATGAAGCCATCGGTTATCAGTCCGTCCACAGTGATGGATCGCCGTGCGGATCGCAACGCAAGGCCAAAGGCCCGTGTTCGCTGGCCAGTTGCCAGGGATCCGCAGCAAAGCCGAGAGCCCGTGCTCTGTCGTCCATGCAAGTAGACACACTCACTCTGCTGCCAACTTGCACTTAGCAGAGAGTGTCATGGTCATGGTCCATGGCCGGTGGCACGGCAGGATGAGATCGGCGGATCCCAGCAGTGAAAGGATTCGCATTCACGCCGAGTCAAAAGCAAGCACAGGCCACGCAACAAGGACAGGCCCGGCTCCAGAGGCCAGATCCAGGTCTTGCGTTCCCAGGGATGCTATTCCGAAGCCGGCTAGAAGCGGGCCATCCGCTGTGACATGGCGTAAAGAGAAACTAGAGAGAAAAAGAACCCCGGTCGAGAGGCAGGGCGAATGGCGAATGTCGCAGAAGGGAAAAAAAGGGGACTGAGACGGGTTGATTCAGAGATGCAGAAACAAAACAGCAGACCGCCTGTTTGTGCCGCCCCGTACTGGGTACCTATGATACGTGCGGATAGCGGATTTGTCGCACGGACCGTATACGTACAGTAGCATAGTCTGGACTCGCAGCGGAGAATCAACGGCCGCAGACTGTGTACGTGGCCACGCACGTGTACAAGTACCTCGTATCCCTTGCGTCGTTAGCGGGCCAATGACAGCGCCTGGACGGCCCGTCCTTCGCCCAGGAATCTATCAAGATCTAGACAAACTCTATCGAGTCACGACGTGGACAAAGACCTGCGAGGATCGAATGACTAACTACAGCAACACCAGTGAATTGTGTGTTTGGGGGCATCACGCGGCCGTTCATCTCCGAGACAAGAGGCCACCGAGAGGGAAAAGCAGCGCCGGGGATGTTTCGAGGCCTTGCCGTGAGAGATGGATGGATGGGTGGATGGACAGACGCAACGGCAGAGATGATGCAGCCCGAATAATAAACAACATCAACAAAAACAGCAACAGCCACAACAGCAGCAACAAGCAAGTCACACCCCCTTGCTCTTCTGCTCCAACACAATCGAAACAAATCGAATCATCAGGGCCATTGGACCGGCTTGGCCTCACACTGATGGACAAGCCACCAGCCCTCCATCTCTGCCGCAATGCTGCTGGAAAGCGTCGTGAAAATCAGTCAATCTGCAGGCCGGTACCAACGGCGGCTGCCAAGTGCATCAGGTTGACTGCGCAATATCCCACTTCTGCTTCTCAGTGCCCTTCCATTGGACGCCTCCTTCTTCAACCCCATACATATCATGGACGCAGCACGAGCAAATGCAACCGCAACGGGCCCCGGAGAACAGAGAACAGCCTCACTGTTTGGCCTAGATGGTGGGGACCGACCTCTGTCTGCCCTTGTCGACTTGAGATTGCTCCAACGGAAAACAAGGCTGGGGCCAAACATTGCATAATTGATCCAAGCCAGACAAGCCAGCGTCGGGTGGGGGACCTGCTGTGACTGTGGCGGGTGATTGGTCTGCTTCCTGCATCTTCAAAGTGCCTGGCATCACGTCCCAATCAGACGACAACGCCACAGGCGGATGCAAGCCTCCGCTTTTGGCCAGCGCCCTGTGGTCCCTTCATCGGCTGAGCAGTTGGCTCATCTCTGCTGCGGGCGATATTGGCCACGTTTACTCCGTGCTCACACGGGCTCGGTTGCCGCTGGCTCTTCTGCTACTGGGGTGTTTAGTTCAGCACGGCACAGGACCGAGCGAGAGGACGAGAACAGGACAGTAGACAGCAGGACGGTGGCGACACTTCTACGGCTCAGGCTCGTTCGTTGTTACGGAGTACAGTGCAATGCACACTCCAGCGGATTCTGGCCACGCTCGCTCGCTTCCAACCCAAAGGACAGTGTCGATGCTTATCCCCCTTTGGCTGGGCTTGCCTTCATCCAACGGCGTCCACGTCCACTAGACCGCCAGCGCAGAGGGACATCGTGATGCCAACGCCGGCCGAGTTGTCGACCACATGGCGCCTAAGTATTATTAGCAGCTGCATTGCATTCCTCAGAATTGCCATTGGCCGACTCTTGCTGTGTTTCCCGCTCTCATTTGGCCAGACAAACGCTGGCACAGGTTGATCTGGAAACCTCACACTCCTGAATCCTACTGTCTGACCGGCAGCGTCTGCACACAACACAAACACTCCCGACGTGGCGATTCATACTGTGCTGGCAAAGCACTGCAGCGCCGTGCCAGGGTGTGGACTTGGGTCCGCATACCACTCGACCAGTCACGTAGCAGCAGCCATCACCATCCATCTCCTACATTACTCCTCAAGGCTGGCCTTGCTATTGGTTTGCGGTGGCCATCAATATCACCATCGATGGGGAATGCAATGCACAGATGCATTGTACAGCGGAGATGGCACAGTGTCAACTGAATGCTACGCACCCACGGCTCGTCCACCTTTTTTTCCTCCTTGTTCTTCCTGTCCATGCCGCCATGTTACTGTTTTGGTTGCAGGTGGCAGAGAGTGCTGCAATGCAGCTTTCCTACCCACTGAACTGATGCTGGCCCAATCTCTTACGACGCTTGCCGTCAACTCGAATGGCCGCTTGCAGTCATTGATCTACACAAGCAGCCATCCCCCGCTCCAAGTGAGGTGGACGGTGAACTGGGCTACGCGAGGTACAGGTAGCAGTAGCCTCTGTGTCAGAATGACTATTGATCACAGCCAAAGCGATGGGCAGGCAGGCGGGCAGGCAGCATTGCTTCATGCATTTCGGTCTGGCTTGCTGCCTGTTACCCACCAGAACGCCCTGGAGTGAGGGTCAGCTTGTTGTTGTGCGTACTCGTACGTACGGGTATAGACAGACACCAAACAAAATGGAGAAGCCAAGTAAACGGGGCTCGGCCAGTGAGCGAGCGCATTGACTGCTGCCATTGCTCCAGCAGCCTGAAGTGGGAGCGAGACGAGGACCCGGGCGCTTTCGTAGGTATCGACTACTCAACAGAAATCAGCTGCTAGCAGCGAGCAGCGGAGTACACCGGTACTAAGTCACCTCCCGTCTCTTTCATTTTCGTTATTCGCCTCCGCCACGGGCTCAGTGGCCTGACAAGATTCATCCGTCCCATTCCAGTACGTTGTACCGTACTGTAAGTGTAGTCACACTCAGTTGGCCCAAGAGAGCATGGCCAGACGGGCGAGTCAAGCCTTTCCCTATTGACTTTCTCACACTCACTCACAGAACGGAAATGTCATGCCAGTCACGCGGCCGACCATGACGCTTTTGCCAGGCAGTGAAGCGGGTGGGTGGTGGGAAAGCACGCCAGCCAGTCAAGTCGAGCTGTGCAAGTGGCACGGCCTGGTTGATGAGAAGGGTGTTGACCTGCTGTGGCCCGCCGCAGATCCGACGTCCTCGCCCCATTACGGCGGTTCAACCTTTTGACTGTGACACCGTCGAAGCCGACTGGATCGGGGGGGCTGGAATCGCCTAGCTGTTTTCCTTTGGCCACCATGTTGACGTTGTGTGTGGGACCAAGGGTCGCTAGTGCAAGCCGAGCAGAAGGGGGTGTGTTGTGTGAGGGAGGGCGAGCAAGCGGATGACACACAAGTCACAGCGAACCGCTTCATTTGGTGTGTCAGAGTATGCTCGCTCTCGTATATTGCTCAGCGTCGCGCTATGATCCCTGCCTCGTTAGTCTGGTGCCCACCTAAGGCTGTCGACGAACCTTGCAGCGCTGGTTAAGAATAGCTGGCACATTAGCCCCCCCCCTGGCCGCCTAAGACAACGCCCATGCCATTCATCTCTTCCAACAGGACCAGGGTCTGATGAGCTTTCCACAGGTGGGTCTCTTGGGTGTGGATGCTCCGCGCAATTCGCAGGGCCCCGAGACGAGAGAAACGGGTACGTCTTGTTCTGGGGTCTGAACACTCGCCCGCCTCGCTCTCTAAGGTCTAGTCACAGATCCACGCCGTGGCCAAGGTCCGGTTTGATATCTACCTCTTGTTGCCCACTCTCGGCCGAGGGTCAATTACACGCATCACCACGTTCACGACATTCCTTCAACGCTCATCTTCCTCTCTCACCTCAATTCAAGTTTTCTTTCTGGATTCCAGGACTCCAGGACCCGTCTCACACCTCTCATACTATTATCCATTATTAGTCCGGTACCCTCGACACCCCGAAGCCGTTGACAATTCAACGCCGTTCTTGACCCGTTCGTTCGGCCGTTCGAGAACTTTTTCCTTTGCTGTATGCGGCTGCTTCTGGTATCCCATTGGAACTTCGGCCTGTGATTTATACGGGACCTCCACGCCCCGTCGACAACTTCCAAAGGAAAACAAACCCAATCAACTCACTCCGTCCAAAGGATCCTTTTCTTTCTTTTTTCTTTAATTCTTTTTTGTTAATCTAATCCTCTTGCACACTTCCATCTTCGGATCTGGTACTTGACCTGAACCCTTGAGGACCACCGAACCTTTTGGAGAGCCCCCTACCAAAGTCGCTTAACATGCAGCACCATGCCCCGTATGGATATCCCACTCCCCCGGCCTCTCCCGCGTACGACAACCCCAAGTGCAACGTCCAACAGCCCTTTGCGACACGCACTTTCCAGCCCCGATGTGTACCCCTTGCCCCAGAGCAGCGTTTAGGACGTCTTCTCGAGGGTAAGCTCCAGCTAACAGATATCCTTGGTACCGGCGCATATGGCGTCGTCTACACTGCCCTGGATATCAACACTGGAGTTCGGTATGCTGTAAAGTGCCTGAGCAAGTACAATGCCGACGGAACACCACTGGAACGCCGCCAGATTGCCTACCAGCAGCGAGAGATTCGCCTGCACTACCACGCATCGGCGCACCCTAACGTGGTGTCCATGTTGAAGATTGTCGATGACCCTGACTGCATCTATGTTATTCTAGAGTACTGCCCTGAGGGTGACCTCTTCTTGAATATCACTGAGCGCGGCCAGTACGTTGGTAAGGATGAACTCTCTAAGAAGGTGTTCCTTCAGATCCTGGATGCCGTTGAGCACTGCCACAACTTGGGCATCTACCACCGGGACCTCAAGCCTGAGAACATTCTCGTCACCGACAATGGAGAGACCGTCAGGCTGGCCGACTTTGGACTTGCTACCAGTGAGGACCGCTCCGAGGACTACGGATGCGGCTCAACCTTTTACATGAGCCCAGGTAAATATAAACAACCACCTCATGAACACGACAACAAGATGCAATTGGCTAACGGAAATCAACTTGGCAGAGTGCTTGGACCCTTCCGCGAGAAAGCCCTACTACATGTGTGCCCCCAATGATGTCTGGAGTCTGGGAGTCATCCTAGTTAACTTGACTTGCGGACGCAACCCATGGAAGCAGGCTTCCTTTCAAGACTCCACCTACCGCGCATATGTTCGCTCCCAGGACTTTCTTAAGACTATCCTCCCGTTGACTGACGAGCTCAATGACATTTTGGGCCGCATCTTCAACCCCAACCCCGAGCACCGGGTGACTCTCTCTGAGCTGCGTAACAGGATCATTGCTTGTTCCCAGTTTACCGTGCCAGCAGTGCCCACCATGACTCTGCCCACACCCACCTCTACCCAAGACCAATACGTTTCCAACGAGGACGCCATAGTCGACGACTATGACTGCGACTCGCCCCTCTCGCCTGTTTCGACGTCGTCCAATGAAGGCTCGCTCATCTCGAGCGTGTCGACCATTGATGACTTTGACAACGATGATGAGGATGAAGACTTCATGGCAGACCAGCAGGACTTGCCTCGGGAGTACATTCCCCAAACCTACGAGCCAGAGGAATTTTGCGAGCAGCAGCAGCAGCAGCAGCAGCAGCCCGTGTATCACGGCCACGAGTTCGTCCCACAGCAGTACACTGGCCCTGTACCTGTGCCTGTTCTGCATGCTCCCATTGTTCCCGTTCCTGTGGTGGCAGCGCCCATACAACATCTGCCCTGCCAGCAAGTCCCGGTTCCTATTCAGGCACCTATTCCTGTGCAGCCTGCTTGCCAACCCAAATCCTTCTTCCCTCTATGGGAAGTGGTCAAATACGTTCAGCAGGTGCCAATGATGCAGCACCCTGTGCCTTTTCACCAACAGGTGTCTTTCTTATCATCCCTTCCTGGCTGCTACTAAAGACCAACACTCTGGCGAGGCCAAGTCAACATTGTAATACTTTGTTGGCCTCCGTCACAAAAACCTTTTTTCTTTTTTATCTTTGGCTTCATTGAACATAATGTTACCGCTACCTTTATACCGGCCTCACAGAACCAAGGCTTGAAGCCAAAGAGCCGACCTTACATCTTTTTTTTAATGCTATACGCATCCGGAACAAAACGGTAAAAAAAGGCGTCTTGACAATTATTACAGCGACAAAATTGGACACCTCATTTTGGAGTGTCAAAAGCCTAATATTCGATTCACAACTTGTATCTATCAACATTTTTTCCTTTTCTTTTTACGATTCGCCTTTGCCGCACTGGATTTTTCCTTTATAGCGGGGAGTTTTTTTTGTTCTCTTTTATTTTAATCTACAGGATGAGGAGTTTGGGAAGCGTGTCCTTCGTATCAGAGGCATCAGTACCGGCGCAAAGAAATTTGTATGGAGAGAAGACCGCATACAACGCAGTGGCTTTTTGATTTGTTTGGGAAGAATGAAAGACGGGGAGTTTTTTGCGATTTTTTTGATGGAAATGAGAAGGAAACGACGCTTGACGAAAAAAACACCCTGATTATGAGAAGGCTCGCTTTGAAGCTGGATCTACGCATTCATTCGTTACTGGGACGGCAAAGGAAGAATTCCGGTTGTCTTTTTTTTTTTTTTTTTCTTTTACGGTGGACTTGGGAAAGACTTTTGGGATGGGAGAACTTGTAAGACTCGGCTCCTGATTTTGGTGTTCTGTTTGTGAGAGATCACAGAAAGATAGAAGATTTTGGGCCTCAATAGCCCTCGCGGACCTGCTAAAAATTGCTGCCGCAACACGTTTTAACTAAGAGAAGAAGGCCGGCTTCTTAGCCACTGCCTTCAAAAACCAAATATACGTTTTATCAGACATCAATTACATATTTTCCAATTCTTTGTGATTTGACTTCATTCTTGTTTCTACTCAGCGATGTTCACATTCGAAGTGAGTACCCCCCTTCAATCTATTTCCGACTATTCTACAGCCTACTGCTCCGTATACTCGTATGCACTCAGACGGCAATGGTTTGGGAGACTAATTACCTGAAACGGGGACAAGATACTAGCCATGGGTGGCATCTTGGATGACGCTGAGCATCGACGATGAAAGCGAACGATGGGCAACCAATGTCACTCACTCTACCTGACCCAAACACTACCGTGACTCTTTGAATGGAGTAACATGTGGTGCCAACGCCAGCGAGCCAGTTCATCCCCTGAGCTAGTGGCCGCAGGTTCCGGGACCCAGTCACAATTTGACAAGATACAAGGCCATAGAAAGAACGCGCCATTTTTGGAGTAAAAGGCAAGGGGGTGAGAGGAGCAAACACGCATTAGTCAACCTCAGGTCTCATGGGTCTAGTCTTGTCTATCGGTAGTCCTACGGCTGGGGACTGTGCGTGTGTGCCCATGGAGATGGAAGTAGTGGGGAACGGAGCGAAGAAGAAAGAGGGGACCGTGTGTTTGATTCTAATCGTGGACTTCGCGTGGCGCCAGTCTATTCTTTCTCATTCTATCTCAGTCCCGTTTGGAAGAGATGGAAGATGTGGATGACGCCAAGGACAAGTGAAGCTACGATAGACGAATACTAGCGTAATCCATTTGATGTGGAGGCTGACGGGATTCTAGGTGCTTTGTTTGGAGAACGTGACAGTTAGTGGATGGGGGCCATTGCCACTAGCAAGTTGTGTGTGTCTGAAGCAATACAGTAGGGAAGAAGGGCAAAAAGAGGAGAAAGTCGAAGGTGTGTCTAGCTAGCCCCAAGGTTAGGTAGGAAAGGCAGAAATTGGCTTTCTCGGTTCTTCCTGGCTCGATGTGACGCTGTGGGGTGGGAGGAGCCGAAGTTCGAACATGGATTGGTGATGAAAAATGGCCACTTGGACGAGGCGGGATTAGTCGAGGAGCAATGGGCAGAGCGGCTTGAGAGATGAGGGGATGGGAAGGATGAGATGGGCTACTATTCGAGGAGATTGCAGATGATGATGATGATGTGAGCGAGGAGCCAATGGCTTGGATAGGCGTCGATGCGTGTGGAGATGGGCCAAGTAGCAGCTTTTGATATCCGGGCAGTGTTGGATGGATCATAGAGGGTCTCGACTGTGTAAGGGAAGAGCTTCTACTGGCTTAGACGGGAGCGCCTGTTTCGTTCGGGCATAGACTTGGAGAAAAGCTGCTTGATGCTTGATGAGGTGGTGTGGTGAGGTGGTATTCTTGCTGCAGGCAGGGGTTGGAGAGCTGCAGACGAGCAATCAACGACAACTTGTTTCGTCCTAGCATCAGGTAGCGTCGATGCGGGAAACGAATGGGATTGGAGCAAGACGGGCTTGCAGGAAGCGAGAGAGGACGGAGATTGGGAAGCTTTGCCCATAACAAGCTAAAGGGATAGACAGAGAGGAGAGTGGCATGAGAATGAGGAAGAAAAAGGTGTGGCGAGGACTTGTGCCTAGCGCCTCTGAGCGAGCACATGCATGAGATGAGAGGGGCCCGTTGGTCCTCCTCTTGTTTGTTTGTTATCCCGGGCCTGACAAATGGGATTGGCGAAAGGGCGAGATTTTGGGTGTGAGGCGGCAGACGGTGATTGGGGCGATTTGGGCAGCTCTGCCAAGGGTTGGGTTCATGAAAATACGTGTTAGTGATGAAGCTCTCCATGATGGGACTCGGAATGGCGGGCGGATGCGGTCATGGGCTTTTGGAGATTGGCTTTTCTTGGTGGGCCGAGACGGCATCTAACTGGTGATTGATGAAGGGCATTTGGGCTATCAATACGGATATGCAGGACTGGTTGATTCTGATTTGATGGCCGAGACGAAACTTGTCTGGAAACTTGATTCGGGGGAGCAGGAAAGATTGCCCAACGATCGGGTGTCTTTTTTCTTCCTCTCTCTGTCTAAGATGTACGTCGGCGGCAGGGCGAGCACAGTAGCCAGAAGCAAGGGGGATGGACTTTTGACGTAGACGTACAGAAGAAAAACGATGCAGGGAGCGTCATCCTCCCGCAAAGAGTCACAGACATTTGATCCATCATCCTGGCTTGGGAACCCGGCCTTTTGCTTTTTTTGCCCCAGAGTATTGGGACCCCAAGGCTGAAGGCTCCGTCCCGAATACCTGAGCTGCCCTGCCCTGCCCTGCCCTGGCTTGTTTCCCATGTTTAGAGGCGTCATCAGACAGGAATAGTAAGCCCCAGCTAGCTTCTCATCGAAGTCTGGCCTGGGGGTTGTTTTTAGTGGTAGAGGGGAATAACAAGGTAACGCGTGTTTGTGTTAGAGGCAGGGCGAAGGAGGATTTTAGTGGCTGGGGGAAAGCTAGCAGGCATTGATTGTTATTTTTTCAAGCCGCTGCCGAGTCATCATCTTGCATGGGGTTTCTTTGGTATGGGTGATAAGGAAAGGAAGCAATGCCTACGGAGTACAGGTCCTCGTACTGTATGCAGCATGTAAGAGGAGTGAGGGATTGGGGCTGTGGTTGCTTCTTTTTCTGGCCTCCAGGGCTACGAGTATATCCTGGGATCCTGGGGAACCCTTGGCAAGCCTGTGTTTCTGCCTTGATGATGATGTTTGATTCCAGGGTAACGGGACTAACACAATGTGGCTGCAAAGAGAAACAAGAAGGCGTCATGATGGGATTCTGATTCTCCCTTGGCCGGTGTCATCCAGAGCTGCAAAGTGTAAGCCGGCTCTGTTCCGGTAGCGCCATCTCTCTCCTCTCCTCTTTACTGGCTCCTACAGTAGGCTACCGGTCAGCCGTTTTACGCCAAGGCATGATTATCATTATCACGGCACGAAACAATCACATAAAAAACCAATTGAAGAGAAACAGACACCCCCCGTTGTGTGATAGAACCTCACGGGACCATGAGACACGGCAGCATGGGTGAACTAGCAAGGTCGGTCTCTGCATCGGTCTGTCCTCTGACCGGGGTGAACTGAGATTCCCTGGCTGAGAAGATGACTGCTGAACTTTTTTCTTCTCCGTCTTCCATCCTTTCTGCTTGTTGGGCCGCAACCCCCTGTCGGCGCCGCTTCATGCCTCATGGCAGCCTAGCAGAATAAGAGAAAGAGGAAAAAAAGCACGGACTCGAGCCCAGCAAGAGGAGAGGCCAATCACAGCATGGCATTGAACTATTCCTGGGCACTCGGCAGAAGGAAAAGGGCAATGTTCCATGTCAATTGTCATCTGTCTTACTCTTCGGTGATGGAACTAGAGTGGATGGCTTGATCATCACACCGCTTTTGCTTGCGAGCTGAAAAAAGAAAGGAAAGATACAATCAAAAAATAGTAGTACCTACTACAATGGCCAGGATGATGCTAGTAATCTAGGAGAGGAGAAGATATTCTTGGTGGCCCAGCTGAAGCGCCAGGAATGACAGGCTGACATCCAGTGCTGGGCCATGAGCAATAAGCGTGGGTGCCTTTGTTCACCGAAAGCGCGGGGCTGCTTAGGATCTGGCTGATGCTTGAGCAAGGCTTACCATTGAGAATGTTTTCAACGCAGACATTGGATCCTTGCTTGTAGTATGAGTGTAAGTCCGGAGTTGGAATCATGCCGTGCCGCATCTCTCAGGCTGGCTGTAAGTTACCGAGCGGCATTGCATGATGATGCTACACACAATATGTAGGACTACGGAATAATACTTGCTCAAAGAGACGCGGCACAGGGTTCGAGGCTCAGATCGAGGCAGACGGCAAGGAAGAATGAACGGGCAAAGCAGACTCACTCGCTCACCCTCTCACGCACTCACTCACCCAGTCCAACTTTGCACGCTCATCAGAGTCTCGACTCAAGCTCGCGCACACGGCCGAGTCCGTTTCCGTCCTTGCATGAAATTTGCATGAATCCAATGCAACTCCTCTCCACCGTCGCTTCTCAGGCAACAGAGCGAGAGAGAGGGTAAAAAAAGTCACTCATGGCCACACATTCGCCTGCGTCCAGCTTCTCTGCCACCGCCACGTATTCGCATGTAATGCGCATGTCCCAATAGCGCCACTGCCAGCATGCATGTCTCTCCAGAAGCGGGAGGCTAAGAAAATCCGCCATGTGCGAAGAGAGAGGGCCAGGCGAAAAGCTGTACTGCGTATGACCCTTAATCCTTGCCGGGGTTACTCGTCTGTTGCTACCCGTTATAGGTGGCATCAGGGCTCTTCTGCTAGCATGGACGAGTACCACAATGCATGCAGAGAACCTCGGCCATGTACAAGTACAGTTATCGTATGCCCTTCTGGACGAAGATGAGTGGACGAAGGCGAGCAGCAAAGAGGGTCAGGCGGCGTTTGGGCTTTGCGCTACTGCTGGTGACACGAAAGAGCACGCAGTCACATGCGGTGCTTACTGCTTGTGGGAAATAGTGGACTGTGGTCTCTTTTGTTTTGTCTGTTTTCCTTTTTATGAGCTCTCATATTGGCCTGTTGCTATGGGTGAGAAGGGGGAACGAAAAGGTGAGAGTTGATAGGGTCGACGGGTTTCGGCTGGAGCCTTTTGGTTTTTTTTTTTTGCTTGGGCTGCTGTGCATGCCAAGTTTGGGCGACAATTCTATAATACCTACTTTTCTTTGGTTCCTTGATTTCGTGTTAACCATGCTTATTTCTTGATTTATTAATTTTCAGGGCACCGTGGCGATGATTGGGTTGCCATCTGTCAGGGCCAAAGGACGGAATGGCTCTCGCTTGCAGCATTAGGCACGAGTGTCATTTTTATTCTGTGTGATTTGCCGTCCGATGAAGCTCATGCTGCATCGATGCAGTAAGAAGACGGCTCGGAGAGCAAGCACCTCAAGGGGGGTATCACGGAGGACTCCGTACGACCAGCCTCAACGTCCACTCTGGGGGGTTACATCCAGACCATGGCAAGCAATGCGGTCAGAAAGATCTCATGTTACAGGTAATTTTTCTCCTTGTTTTTTTCTTTGGACATGCAACCCGAGTCAAACTAGTAGCAAGGAACGGGAACTCAATGGACAAGAACTACTACGACTTACTATCTGCAACTGCCGGCCTGCTCTCCACAATTCGCGGAAGGATGTCGGTCTCCATGTTACATTTACGTGCCATGGCCCTGAATTAGTTAAAGCGATGAGAAGAAGCGGCAGGTTATTTGACTGCTGACTGCCTTTTCTTCTTGTGCTTGTGCTGCGGAGATCGACGCGGTCCACCGGCAGTTGATTGTGTAATTCACTTACAAGCACTGTACAGTAGAGTAGCAGTTGAACTTTGTAATCGTAGATGGGCCTGGATTTCGTGAGATGAAAGGGACGACACGATTTTAGCCCCGTGTGAAGTTCAGCTGGTGGAATGATACCAGTTGTGCCCATCGGTAGTCTCCCACGTAGCTGAGTCCTAGAACCATCTATGTCATCCGCCGACAACATGAAGTGCCGATACTCTAGCGCGGAATCGGTGATACTGTATTCTGTAATACTCCGTTCGAAGTACTTGTTTCTTGGCTTAGACTTGGGCATCGTGCCGACATTGGGCTGCAAAACACGGTACACGGCCGGTGTCTGATACAAAGGCAGGGCGAAGTGTTGCCTTTTGGCTCTCGGCATCTGCTTCAATTGGCAGAATCCTGGGCTGTCGGGCACGGAGGATCACCGGACCCCCAAAGCGCCAAAAGACGCCGTGTGGGAATTGGCAAAGTGCAAAAAGGTTCAAGCCCGACCCGGTGCTATTGCGTTGGAATGAAGCCAGGAGAGGATTTGGCGATGGCGACACAATTTCCCTTCCTCTCCCGTGCTGTATCTACTAGGCTGGCATTGGTCTAGCCAAGCCACTTTGTGAGATTGTGTGATTTGATCGGGAGACGATCCATTCTTTTGTTCTCAGTGGTGGCAGTGTTGTGTAAAGAAGGACACTGTCCATGTAATGCAAGAAGCAAACAAACCATGGCCGGCTATCGCCCAAAAGTCAAAACTGTCTTGCTAAGCACGGGATGGCGTTTGACCTCGTTGCCCCAATTGGGCTGAGAAGCTGAAGTGAGGCCACTCTCCATTGTGTCTTCTCGCAGCAGAGCCCAAGCTGTGGCAAAGGTTTATTGTTGGATTGGTCACGGGGGGTTTTGGTGGAATTACCGGCCGACACGCCGCTCCGGGATGCGGGCGGCCGAGCCGGTACTGCCGGAGTTGCGTAAACTTGCCTCGCCGCGGAGGAAGCAATAGTAGAAGCTCAATAGGGGCAGAAGCAGTAGCAGTAGCAAAGCCTGTATTTCCGGAGCCATGGAATGTTTGAAGCTTGCGATGTCCGATGCTGGTGCGCAAGCCCACGGGATGGGATTTAGTACTGCATGACTTGTGAGGCTGGATCGGGTGGACTAATTTTTGAAAGATCTGATGCTCGGCGGCGGAGACTTTTACTGCCTAGGCTGAATTCTGATGAAGGTATACTGCTTACACATTGACGGCGGTAGATACATACAACATTCGTTTGCCACTTAATATGAGGCTGTTGGGGAATGTTTCCATCGGTCAACTGTCAAGGAACCGCCGACGCTTAACGGTGGCAATCAAACTAGTAGCCCTGCCGAGGCTCAGACAACTTCATGAACTTCCAAACCTCTACAATTGCCATCGGCCGTCTACTCGTCTACTCGCCGATGCAGTTTCCGCGCATTCCATCTACAAGGCAAAACTCATCATCACGGAGCCAAACGGATCCCGATGAAGAACTCAACTTCCCGTCTCCTGTCCATTCCGCGTAACCGGAGTAAACGGAGACAAAAAGGTTCTTCCAAATACATAGCATGCCCGTAGCTCGAAACTGAACCGCCGCCTCTACGTTGCGTAATACTGGAATGACACTCCACGGCATGCCGTGAGCAACGGGATCTGTCATTGTGGTTCCTTTTTGGGATTGAGGGTTTTCCCATCACGGACAACCGGGGGGTCATGTTTACCAAATTTCGGCCTCTTCGGAATCCGATGGCAAAGAGATATGCTTAATCAGGAGGAATGGCTGCCTTGGGGTGTTGTGTCACCATAACTCCTCGGAATCAGTCAACTCCCCGACGCCACGGTAAATGGACGGAAGACTCAGACTTCTAGGCATCCCCCATGTTGGTAGACGTAGATTAGGAAACGACGAGGCAAGCTGAGTGAGGGTTGAGCAAGATACTTTCTCGCTATTGCCACGGCTCAACACTAAGCTTTGTCGGAAGGTGCTGCTTGGGGAGTGATGATGACGAGGCAAGCGGCATGTGATGGAATTATGGATGAAGAATCCTTTTGCCATGATACATGCTGATGCCGTCTTACAAACGGAATTAGAAGTGAAGGCGAATCAATAAAGACTTGGTCAGCAACTTCTGATCATGTGGGCTCTCGAGATTTTGCGAGATCTAAACTCCGATGGCGAGGAATCATCCATTTATGTAAGCATCAGCTCACTAATATTGAAGCCTCCGAAGTCTTAGCCACCGGAAGCTGTGATGGTTCGGCGCCGGAGGGGGTCGGGGCTGAAAACCGGGGGTGGGGCCGGGTCTTTATCCCGGTGTATTGGTTGAGATATTGGGGAAAGTGGTTGAGTAGTTGACTATGTGAAATTGCATGTAGACGAGGGTCCAGTACTGATTAAATCCATCAGAATGGCTTTAAAACTCATTACAACGGTGAGAAAGAACGATATGCCTTGGCTCATGCAGTGCCAAAGCAAAAGTTGGTGTAATTTGGACCCATGTACCTCTCTCATCACTCAATATATATACAACCATTCCATCGACTTTATACCAAGCTCTTAACAAAGAAACAACAATCATGCTTGTGTCCGCTCGACGACTTTGCATAATCAGGGCAAATCCCCCATTCCGTCCACCCAGTCTTCAAGTAAAACTGCCTCGCCGGCGTCTCCTTCGACGTGTCCAGCAGCAACAACTCCAACCCAAACTCCTCTTTCGCAACCTTTTCAATCTCGTCCATCATCCGCCGTCCCAGGCCATGTCGTCGAAAATCGGGATGTACCATCAACTTCCTGATTTCGCCTTTGTAGGAGTGCGTCTCCTTGGGCATCCTTGCGAGCTGCACCGTGGCAACGACCTTGTCGCTGCCGGGAGCCGTCGCTATCAGCAGCGTCGTTGTTGCGCCAGGCCCAATGACTGAAGGCAGAAGTTCGAGCCAGTAGCTGATCGCCGTGTGATCTGTCAGAGGCGCCAGGAAGCCGAGCGACGAAGTGTCTGGCTCATCGTTGATGCAGTGCTGGAGGAGCTCTCGTAGCGACGTGAGGTGTTTTTCCACAACTGTAGCGTCTGTCACGGGGGACAAGACGAATACAGGGTCTTTGTTGCTGCCCATGTTTGGTACTTGAAAAGGCTCAACAAATGTCTTGATGCTGATGCTGTCGGGGTTTACCAAAGGCACCGTACGAGGCTATCGACGATGCGTTTGTGAACGAACTCGCTGCGGCTGTACCGTTTTTGTCATAGAAACATCGGCCCGGGTTTTGACTCATTTACCGGTGGTCTTATATATCACGTATAGAGTATATGTGTCATTTTAAACATCGAGTCATCACGGACAAATTCATCTCCACGTTTGATAAGATAGATGTCAATGTCTTATATTATTAAATTGACATTATCAAAAAGTAAAAGAAGAAATAGACTCACACGCAATGATAAGACACCCGGCTGCCGACGGTTATTCGGGGCCCCGAAAAATCGGTCGGACCAAGTGGAGCGGCTGGTCCCTAGACGGCATCAAAAGCCGACTTGTTGCGGGGATTGTTGATTGTTATCGGCGGCTGTTTATTTGCTAATTGAACATGTATTGGCTTGTTCAGCGGGATTCACAGTGGAAATGTTTGGCTGATGGAGCTGTAGAATATGGCAGTTTCCTGGTGGTACAATTACACGGCTGTATTGGTGATATATTGTCGGCAGTACGATGGGGAAAGCAACTGCAGACATCAACCCATTGCATCTTCAAACCAAACAACAGCTGTTTGATCGAGTAAAGTGCCGCTATCAGAGGTCGTTTATATTCACAGCCTTCATGACAAAGAAGTGTTTCTTGCAACCCGTGAGCTCTGATTACGGCTAACACTGTCTCATATTCGCATTGCAGCGTGGCACAGACACTCGTGCCGAGTGACAGCCTGCCTAATACGGCCCTTCAATATCTCTCCTGAGATGCCTTATTCGCTGAATCAACGTAATGAGAATCTGGACCTACCGATCCCAGTTCCGAAGCACATGGTCTGCCGAAGTGTGGTGTCTTGAAAATAAAACTACATAATTGTATGCCAATTTGTAAACCCCTCCATGTATTCGGCTAAGACTCTATGTACGCTGATAGATCCAGGTTCGACAGGAGTCATAACGGGATCAGTCGAGCACCATCTCTGCGAGTGAATATTTGTGTAAAATAATTTGACATCACCACTTTGATTCAAATACATCCATAGAGTAAAAAGATTCTCAATGATAATGACAAACCTGATGACCCAATGGCAAAAGCTAGCTCTCACAATCAAAGACGGCAGCGCTCCCTGTATTTGCTATCTTGCCGACAGCTAGTCTCCCCGGGATCTCAAAGTAATCACTCATGGTGAAACAGTGTCTCATCCCCATTTCGGCTCTGAAAAGAAAAGAAAATCTCACATAGCTGAATCCAATATCTGGAGACCCAGTTCGTTCGTGATGGCCAACATCATTGAGCTTCCTACTACACCGCAACGAAGGCTCAAACATGGGATCAAGACTCGGCACACCGCTCACGAAACAGCACCACAAGCAAACATGAGAAGAAAACAGCAGTTACAAAAGTACACATCAAAACTATAAAGCTCCCTTGAAATCCCACGACAGCTTCTCTTTCTCCTCACCAAGATCTCTCGCACTACATAGCAAACATCGTCACTCTCTAGCTTTCCTTTCCAAGACTTTCACTTCGAAAACAATTTCACTTCTAAACAACTTCAAAATGGTTTCTTTCATTGCAACCACTCTTTCTGTTCTCTGCCTGGCCCTCGCCAGCTCTGCGGCTCCCACTGAGGCCGAAGTCCGCGCAGCTTCTGCCCACAGTGGTTCCGTTACCTGGTATAATACCGGCCTCGGCGCCTGCGGCCAGACTAACAACGACAACGAACTCGTTTGCGCCGTCTCGCACTCTCTCTACGACCGCGAGCATCCATGTGGCCGTAAGATCCGTGTCAGCTACCGGGACAAATCCGCAGTCGTCACTGTTGTCGACCGCTGCGCGGGATGCGCTGAGAACGACCTTGATCTCTCGCCTGCTGCTTTCCGCGCTGCAATTGGTGAGCTCGATATTGGTCGTACGATTGCTACTTGGGACTGGGCTTAGATTGGCTTGGCCATTGCGATGCACATTGGGTTCTTTGGCGAAATGGTTTGATAGATGGAGAGGATTGATGATAGGGGAAGGGAACAAGGAGTCATGATCATGGCGTTATGAAAGATGGATGGATGTGATAGATTAGCATGACTCAAGCGAATTGACACGAAACCAACTTTATTTATTCCATACCACCCCATTCGTTGCTTCTCTTTGCCTTGGATGTTTGTATCCCTTTCTATTGCTTCTTTTTAACAAAACGACAGCAATATCCTCCTTTCTAACAAACAATAACAATATCCTCCCGCGTGATCCCGAGATTCCATTGAGGCTACTTTAAACAAACATCATTACCTCCAATCGCATTCTTCCAAGAGGAAATTGAGCAAACTGTCGTCCAACGTCCGACGCTTCGGCCCGTCAAATCCCACTCACAAACCCCTGAGCCGGACAAACCCGGGGCCAATGGAATGCCATGACGCAGAGAGCGGCAGTAATAGAGCAAATACTAAGCTTTTGGCGATAGGATCAATACTATTGCTATACCAAGAAACGTACAACAGTAGAGGATCCTATCTTGCCCAATCATTCAGTTATACTGCAGATGAGTCGACACAATGGCTTTCTTGGCGATAACGCAATTGGATTATACGTGTTCTTGATCCTGCGTATTAACTGACACATGCTCATGGAACCTAGGATGCAATAATGACTGGAAGACATGTCTATATTGGTGCTTATTTCTTCGAAACACTCCTGGCACCGCAATACAGCAGTATCTTCGTCAACCTATCAATGCATGTACAGTGTCACAACTCATTAAGAACCTGTAGACCACCAAACCTGACGGATGCAAGCGGGCGAGCTGAAGAGGCCCTCTACTTGAATCACCAGAACTCTCCTGACTACCCGTGTTGGCTGATATAGAGAGCTAGGATACTCATTCGCCTCAGTTCCCTATTCTACGTATCGCTTTGGACTCCAATATACCTCATCACACTCCCATACCCAAATCCCAAGCCTAACTGATAACCTCAGAATGTCTCTCACGCGATGTTCATAAAAAAAGTACACCCTCGTCATACATGGCAAGTTCAGCCAAGACATCACCAGCTTGAAACCCCAACGTCATCCACTGAGCAACCATCCCAAGGATACCAACCGCAACAGTACTGTAGGAATCAGATCATCTCACCTACGTAGTGTTCATATTGATTTACCACACCCATAATCTAGTTCAAAGTAGAAAGCAAGAAAAAAAAGTGCCAGCCAGCTCCCCCCGATGTTCCCACACAGTTCCGGCACTAAAACCCCATGATCAGCGCTGCTCCATGACATCAATCACATTAAGCTCCCCTGAACAGAATCCATGACGATGAATTATCTCATACTTATACTTTCTTCCATACACTGCACTGGAAATGCACCTTGTACCATCATCTAACCGACTGCAAATCCCAAATCACAATGACTGCACGATCACCATCCCGCACACCACTTGTTGTATACAGCTATCGTCCCCTCACGCATGCAAACTTCCTACGGCTACTCCCCATCAACACCAAAAGATCTTCTACATCTCACAAGTATTGAAATTCACCTTTCACTCCCTCCCACAGCATCGCCTCATCCCGTCCACCCCCTTCCGTCCCATCTCCATCTCGATCTCCATCACACACTCCCCCTCTAGTCAAGCAAACTCTCCAAGCCCTGCTTTTTCATCCCAAAACCTCATCCCATTAATCCCTCACCACGACACAAACACAAACATTACCTTCGTGAAACACCAAAAAAGACCTATCGGAAAAAATGATCCTCGTCCCTAAACACCTTCAGCTTCCCTCCCATCTCAAAACAATATAGTGCTCAGCCGCTTGTCCCGTCACACAAATAACAACCATTTGCTTAAAACGCATTACTGTTACCCAAGCAGGACATTTACCGAAAGGAATCAACGAAAAAGAAAAAACGCTCTCTATACCTTGTCCTCCCGGAAAGCGGCGAGCTCGGCAACATGTCATCTCTCACATGAGGCGTGTCACACAAAGAAAGCCCGTTTCATACCG
This sequence comes from Trichoderma endophyticum, assembly GCA_035079535.1. Taxonomy (NCBI): domain Eukaryota; kingdom Fungi; phylum Ascomycota; class Sordariomycetes; order Hypocreales; family Hypocreaceae; genus Trichoderma; species Trichoderma endophyticum. The sequence goes on from JAPMIQ010000001.1 coordinate 830,734, forward strand.
CTCTGCAAGCTTACCGTCGTACAAACAATCTCATCCTTCGACATTCCTCATTCTGCGCCATCGCATGCATCTCCTCGTGGTACGGATTGATACAGAATAGTTTAACATGTACTACATTATGGTATTCTATGGAGCAATCGTAAATACATTGGCGGGGGCCATACATGGCCGCCACGTGTAAGCAAGAGATGTATCGTATATGTCTACCAATCTTGGCAACATGGCATGATTGAGCAGCTCGTATATCCACGAGGTTTATGTAAAAATGAATCAGAAAAAGCGGGCGCTATCCTCGAGGATAAAGCATCATGGGCTTCATATCGGTCAAAGATGAGAAGCCTATCCGGTATCCACACGAATCCCCGGCCTTTTGTACACCGAAAGCAATGGTTACCTAAGTGATGAAATCGCACATAATAGACACGGGCAACCTAGTTACGTTTTGATGTTAGCGACCAAAGGTTTGAAGAAGCTCGGAGGCGTATAAAGACGTACAGTTCAAAAGTAGGCAAAGCACTATGAGCAACCATAAAAAGGAGCAATAAACCTAGGCAATAGGCCACGGAACAGTCGTATACCTCGTACCTTCACTCAACTCCTACACCCGTTGGCCCTACCGCCGCGGTGCTCCAGTGCGAGTAACGAAGAAGGGATGCTTGAGGGCGTCCGCCGGCTTGAGCCTCTTGTCAGGATTTAGGGCCAGACAATGATCCAACAGGTCGATGAAGTGATTGAGCTCTCTGCTCTCTGCGTCATTCATACCACTAGAGGCAGCAAGGAGTCGAGTGCGTAGATCTCGTGTCGGCTTAACAATGTTGATCGTTCGTAGTGCCGTCTTGCCAAGTACCTTGTCGCGCTCAACACTGACAAACTGTCCCTGGTCGTCGAAATGGGCAGCAGATAATTGACCCCGTTTATAGAGTTTTGGGGTGATTCGACCACGAATCTCCATGATGGTCTTGAGCATCTGATTATTGCTGTCTCCGGTGAAGAGAATCTTGCCTGTGTAGAGTTCGTACAAGGTGCAGCCTATAGACCACATATCTACGCCGTAGTCATACGGCATGCCGAGAATAATTTCGGGGGCTCTGTAAAAGCGGCTCACAAGGTAGGGAGTGATTTCCGTATGGGCGGTTGCAGCATCAGAACGATCGATTGCCGTTCCCAGATCGCATATCTTGAGTATACTTCGAGTCTCGTTGACCTACAGTGTTGCCCCAAATTAGTTATGAATCGCTAGAAAAGAAAGAGAGGATAGAAGGGCCTCGCTTACCAAGATATTGTCAGGCTTCAAATCAGCGTGGATGATGCTGCATTTGCGCATGTGAGCCAGCGCGACAAAGCACTGGTACGCATATGCTTTTGTCGCTTTCAAGTTGATGCCTACGTTATTGCCAAACTTACGCAGGACTTCTCGCAGATTCATGCTCAGATTCTCAAAGGCCATGCAAAGATGGCCTCGATGGTCAAAGGAACGCTCAAACTTGACAATATGCCGTTTGTTTTCGGGGTCAGCGTCGTTGAGTTTCTGGAGAATGGCGATTTCCGTATAGCCTCCCTTGCGAAGGGCATCGTTGTTTCGCATCATCTTGATGGCGACAAGCTGCTTGGTAGTGATGTCAACGGCGCGTGCGACTCCTGAGAACATACCCCTGCCAAGCGTGGCCTGGACCTGATAACGACCGTTGAGAACTTCACCAATACGGATCTTGTAATAACCGTCCTTGTCATCGCCTTCGAGAATGCCTCCCTTATCGACTGCTTCCGCCGCATCTGTTGCTTCGTCGGGTGCTACCGTTTCAGTGACCTGGGCCTTGCTTGCGTACTTTTCCTCATCGAAATCTTCTGCAAACATGTCAAAGTCATCATCCTCGTCTCCTTCGCCTGCAGGTGGCTTCGGTGGTGGCGCACTAGGCGCTTCTTTGGCAGGGTTCTGCTCAATCGCCGCCGCAGGCTCAGGCTCGCCGTGGATGACGACTTGACCGTGACGCAGTTCATCTCTACGTCCATCTTCCATCATGTCTACAGTAGGGTCGTAGTCGGCAGCAGAAGGGCCGTCTTCGTCGTTGGCTTTGGCTGCCGCGTGTGAGTTTACGAGATCTTTGCCATCAAAGACATCCATTGCTCCGGGAGACGGCACGTCGTGCGATAGGGGCGATCCGGGTGAGGCAAAGTCTATCAGATTAGTCGTTGTCGATAAGTGAGGTTTGGTAGGAGACTTACTTGAACGCGGAGACTGGGGCGGTTTGCTATCTGACCGCTGAGACATTTGCGGCGTGTCGGATTGAAAAGAGGCAGGCGATAATGCTTGAGCTTTGGAAGTGGCAGCCCCGACAGCGTGAAGGAGGAGAGGCGTTGCGGAGCTGGATTTTGCCATGAGCTCCTCGCGCCTCTTGCGGCGGCGTTCGATCTCTGCTTCCTCGTCAAATTCTTGAGGCTCTTCGTAGTCATCCATCATTGGAACATCCCTGCTCTTGATGTTAGCATATATATCGTGGTGGTATTTCTTAGAGAGAAAGCATTCCACCCACTTCGAAGTAGCTGCACCAGCAGAATCACCGTTTTCAGTAGTATCCTTGTCAGATTTAGCATGACCTTTCAGTGCCTGGTTTGAATCTCCTACGGAGGCTTTCCTAGCTGCATAATTGTTGCCTCGAGCGCCGACGTCGGCGTCATCGTACCGCAATTCGCGTGAGTCGTGCCGGTCAGAGTAGCCTTCTCGGACGAATCGATCACCAGCCCGTTTGTCTCCCCGACGGTATTGGCGAGGGGAAGGGCTTCGAGGGCGAGGCGACGGGCGTTCAGAATATCGGTCTCGGCCGCGGTGGTATCGATCCCGGTCGCGACTCCGATCGCGCTCTCGGTCCCTACGACTGCGCCAGTCGTAGCCTTGGTTCGAATTGCGTGCCGCAGGGCGGTCGAGATCGTCATATGCGACGCGCGATCTTTTGGGGCCATCCCTCCTATAGTCGTCGTATGCGCCGCGATCATGGCGAGGATCTTGATCTCGGGCTCTGGCAGGAGGGAACTGATCCCTGTCATCGCGCGACCGCTTGTATCCTCGCGGTGGCGAGCGGCTTCGTCGTGACGAGTTGCTGTGTCTGGATGTCGTATCGAAGTCGGGCGAGGAATGTCTATTCCGCTGTCTATCCTGACGGTCAACACCGTTTCTCTCTGCGTGCGACAGTGAAGTTGCCTTCAAATCTCCAGCTCTCTGCTCAACAATTTCACCCTCATCGGAGCTTGACGTCATCTTGAAGCCCTTTATTTATTTAATCTGCTCCCGGACCTCTGATGGGGCTCCCTTTCAGTGTCGACAGAAGAAGTGTCAGTAATGGACCAAGGCAACGGGTGTGTGTGGCAGGCAAAGAGTCCAACCAGGTCAACGTTTTGACTCGTCCCAAGTGCAGGCAGGCAGCACGACAGCTTCGAGGAGGAAGGCGGGGGATTTTTTTGGGGGAGTTGAACAATGATGGAAGCTTGCAATTAAAGAGAAAAAGTCACTGGAATGACGATGTGAAAAAGAAAATCCCGGAGCGTCAGCCAGTCGATGGTGAAATGTCGAGTGACGGCGATGATCTCGAGATGATGGCAAATGGGTTTCAGATTCAGATTCGCTGCAGACCGGATTTTGGAGGGTCTGGTCGTCTTCAGTCTAGCGCGGGTTGACTAAGCAACATGCAGGCCGACCCTGAACAAAGAATCAGCCTTGGAGGCCTTTTCTGCCAGCCACCACCGACTTTGTCCAAGTAAACTCTCTCTTTGTTTGGAGTTGCTCTTACACTCAACACTGCATCTTACACTACATTTCTCTCTATATAGCAAATTCATCATGGGTGGTTCCAACCGAGAAGGTGATTTTCTCTCATCCTGCCATCTGCGGCCCCTGCCAAACTGCCCCTCTATGAATGTCAAGACTGACGGTTGAAATTTCTAGGCGGCAAGGCCAAGCCCTTGAAGGCCCCGAAGAAGCAGAACAAGGATCTCGACGAGGATGACTTGGCTTACCTCGAGAAGAAGAAGGCCGGTACGACTCTCCCGATATCCGACCAACCGCTGTAAGAGCGAAGCGACAACGACTGACTGACTGTTTGCAGACGAGAAGGCGCGCAAGGAGATGGCGGCCAAGGCCGGCGGCAAGGGACCTCTGAACACCGGTACCCAGGGCATCAAGAAGAGCGGCAAGAAATAAACGATACAAGACGAAGCGATGCGTTATTGAGAACATGACTTGGGACTGCTACTTCTAGCAGGCGATGTTACGGAAAGCCACGGCAGTTGATCTTTCGTGGCGACGTCTTGTTGGATCAGGCTGAAAGGCAGCATCTGCGCTTTGGGACAAGGTCTGTAGACTGTGCGGCGAATATCACTAGGCGTTAGGAAATACACATTTTGTTCTTACACTATCTGGAGATGTGTTGGAGATTTGTTGGTGCTCGATGTTCACGAGATGCAGGCGAAGGCGCTTATACCCGACACTTGGAGTGCCGCTTAATCGCCATGTGGAAGCGACGCCATGGATTTTAATGAATGCCATGTTGCCCCAGAAAATAGCAAGCTACATACGATTTGATGACTATATGTACATGTATTTTGATAGGTGGGTATTGAAGATTTTATGTCATCTTGCATCTGCGTCTTGCCTAGAGCTAAAGATGAGGATATTATACCGGGGCCGGCATTCAGCAGCGAAAAGCGGCATCACATGCCAGCAGCGGTAGCCAAGACAGCCCTACTCTACATACAGTATACCAATATCCGTCTACGGGAATCACATAGCCTATTGATCTCCTGGAACTAAAATAATACCATCAAATAAACAAGAGATTTTCCCCTCTAGCACATGCGCTACCAGTCTTAAAGCCTTGAACTCAATCCACCATCATTCGAGTGCCGAGCCCCAACCATTCCGCCAAAAGGTCCACTCACGCCGGAGCATCTCACATCTGAAAGCGAACCCCAACAACTTACACAGTCTCTCTCGCCCAACATGACCATGAAAAATATTCATTAAATGAAATCATATTCCTTCCATTCAAGTCATTTACATTGTAAACTAGCAACACCATGAACTAGGAGAGAAGAATACAGAAAAAAAAACCATCAAAATGGCCTCCGACCCGTCCCTCCGCCAGCGCCGGCCCTCCGTCTCCGAATCTCTCCTCACAACCATCAAGCAAGCCGAGCGCGAAGTCGAGCAAAAGCTCCTCCTCCTCTGGGACGACCTCCCCTCCTGGCGCCGCGACAACGCCTTCATCCGCTCCGGCTACCGCCCCATCCGCCCCTCCTACGCCGAGTCCGCCCGCTCGCTCTTCTACCTGCACAACGAGTCCGTCAACATCTGGTCGCACCTCGCCGGCGCCATCGTCACCATCGTCACCGCCCTGTACGTCTACGTCGTTGTTCGCCCGCGGTATGAGGCGGCTAACTCGTCGGATGTGCTCGTCTTTGCGTGCTTCTTTGGGAGTGCCGTCGTGTGTTTGGGCATGAGCGCTACGTATCACGCCTTGACGGATCACAGCCAGGAGGTTGCCAAGTGGGGGAACAAGCTCGATTACACGGGTATCGTGGCATTGATTGTGGGGAGTTATGTGCCGGCGCTGTATTACGGCTTCTTCTGCCATCCAATCTTGATGGCCGAGTATCTAAATCTGGTGAGTTTAAGAGAGCCCGAGGTATTTGCATATGGCAAAGTGTTCTAACGACTGTTGGGCAGATATGTCTTCTTGGTCTTGGATGCGTCATCGTCTCCTGGGTTGAAAGGTTTAGGACGCCCGCTTGGAGACCCTACCGCGCTCTCATGTTTGTCAGCCTGGGCCTTTCTGGCATCATCCCAATAGGCCACGGGCTACTCAAGTTTGGTTATCAGACCCTCGAGGACAGGATGAGCCTCAGCTGGGTCGTTCTGCACGGCTTCATGTACATATTCGGCGCATTTCTCTATGCGGTTTGTTCTCTCACCCAGCATACAACAACAGCCTTTATGCTTTCTAACACATGTCTTCACACAGATTCGCTGGCCAGAGAGGAGCAACCCTGGCGCATTCGACATCTGGGGCCACTCCCATCAAATCTTTCACATGTTTGTTGTGCTCGCAGCAGCAACTCATTTCTACGGCATGGCCAAGGCGTTTGATCACCACCATGAAGGCATGGGCTCGCAGTGCCTATCATAGACGATACCCATAGAATAGGTAGAACATTGGATCACGCATGTACATATGTATACACATATTGATGTTATTACTTAAACGGGCTACTACTCTTACATTTATAAAGCACCTTCTTTTCGCCGAATACATCATGGCGAATCACGCCGTGCCCTCGGGGTATTTCTCCAGTCCCAAATCAATTACTCTTACAAGGCCCGATCCCATGGCTACCGCTGCCCAACACCCATAATCCTGGTTTGGATTCCACTCGATGGTGGTGATTCTCGTCAATGGCTCGTGCAGAGTAGCTCGAGATGGGTCCGTCAAATCGCCAGCTTCATCATCGTCCTCTTCCCCTTCACCCTCTCGCCCTCCCTCCGCGCCTTCGGCCGGCTCCTTGGCTCGCAACTTCTTGCCCTTCTTTGCTGTTGGCTTAGCCTCGGGCTTCGAGTTTCTGTTTCTGTCTACTGTAAAGCCGTGCAAGACGCGACAGACGCCTCGTGCAGCCGCTGGAGAGTCAGGAGGGAACAGACGTCCCGGCCGGTGCTCGTGCTGCAACACCCGTATCTTGTCTGTCGACTCATGCCGGTTGCTGAAAACCTCAGTTTGCGAGTTGAGACACCACAGAGAGCCGTCCGTTGCGCCAATGAGCAGAAAGGGGTGCAGCTTTCCGACAGCCAAGGACGTGAGGAAGCTATCCCCCGTGAATACCCTCCGGCAGACGGGAAAATGTGCGTGGTGTAAGAATCCAATAATCGTGTTTAGCGCACTAGCAGATGGATAAATGGATAAGAAACCAAGAAGATGGTCACTGTAAGTTAGGAGTCCTGGTTGTGTATGCACCAAAGGTCTCTGGGCTTCGGTAGTTTCGTAGCTCGGAGCCTGAAGATCAATAACTCGAGCTGTACCGCCTACGGGAATTGAAGCAATAATGGTTGGCATAGTCGGATACCCCGATACCATATCTATAATGTCGTTGTGATGAACTGGGTGTCGAGACAAGAGACGTTGTGGATGGATAGACCAAAGCGCAATGGACCCGTCAGAATAGCCGACAGCTACTCGATTGCAGTTGACCCATGTGATGGCAGTCGCTTTGATGCCGTACTCGTCGACTAAGATGAGTACTGCAAGTGGTTTCTGTAGTTTGTCTGTTATTTTATTAGCCAAAGGGGAGTCCCAAACAATGCAAGTGTCCTAGCTGAGCTTACAGTAGAGGCCCTCTTCTTCACCGTCGAGATCCCCAGCATCAGCAATGTACACGCTACCATCACCACAAAGAAATGCGATATGGTTGCACGATGGGCTCCATCTGACTCTTCTGATCCTTCCGTAGTCCACACACAGTGTCTTGCGCAGTTTCGCAGGCTCACTCGACGGTCGAATAAACTGCTCGTCTGTCTTGGTGCTCCGAAATTCCCAAATCTGAATGATTCCTTGCTTCTGGAAATCTGGCTTCACAGATTCTTCCTCATAATTATATATGTCCTGGTCGGATTGGGGTATGATTGCCAAAGCAAGCAGCTGTTTAGGGTTCTTGTCTCGCCGAGGCGCCCAGTCCATGCTCAAAACGAGCCCACCGACATCCAGCATCCATCCACTCTCTACCTTGTCATCATCCTTGTCTTGGTCAAACGGTATATTGCTCTGTGACATAGAATGGCAGTGTCCGGGTTCCATTGGAATCTCCAGCTGCGTCTCGTGGGGACCCGACAAAACCGGCATGCTCAGCTGCGGAAATCGATACATCTCAGTCTCCGGGAAAGATACTTCTGACCAGGCATCGTCGGATGGTAGCGCTCTGATCAATTGCGCGTGCCACTGTTTGGCAAGCCGAGCTTCTTTATCGAAACCGCCGGGAGACCAAAAGCCCTTGTCCGTCGGTTCGTCCTCGTCTTGCGGCACCTTTGGAGGAAATATCGTCCACCCGCTCCACCTCTCTAGCAGCTCGTGAGCCATCGATATGCGCTCAGGACTGGGTCCGTACAGAGTTCTCACAAGGGCCTTGCCGCGCATGCCTCGCTCATAAGGTCCAACATAGCCCTTGTGCTGACCCTCGGGTGGGATAAGTTCAATGTCCAAATACCCAGTCACCTCCATGTCGCCCTCATCTAATGACTTCGCAGCCTTTGTCTGCTTTGGCTGCTTGCTCTGTTTTGAGCGCTGACGGGAAGGCTTCTCCGCTCCATTTACGTCGCTGCCGCTGTCATTAATCTGCACGTCATCCTCATCTTCTTCCTCTTCCTCTGCAGCACTTTGCTCCTCAGCGGCCGCCTCGAAATTGTCATCATTTTCATCTGCGGTTTTGCGGCGCCGTTGAGGCTGGTCTTCATCCCCAGAACTGAGGAAATCGTACTTGTCGAGGGTATAATGTTTTGTACGATTCGATCTTCTGGTTCTCATTGTGAGTCGCGTGTGAGAAAGGATTCATGCAAGTTTTGAGTCTGAGTCTGAGTACCACAGCTTGGTGGAGCCAAGAATGCAAAAAGTATACATTCCTTTGGTAGCCAGCTGGCAGGCAAGCTTCAGCCTCGCAAGATACCCGGAAGTTTGCACGTCATAAGTTCATCGATGATTACTTATTTTTTCTCGGATTTTTGATTCAGAGGTTAGAATTTTGTATCAAGACATACAGGATGCAGCGTTACATGCAGGTCGATGGCTTTGGTCTGCCATTCTAGTCGTTTATATGAAGAGAGAATGGCCGAGGTTTATCCAGCTATTCCTACCACTGCTATTCGCCTAACTCATCTCATCTCATACCAGACACTGACCATATGCGATCATTGAGCTCACCAACAATTAATCTCCAGTACCGTAATTATTCCACCATCGGCCATATATAATGAGTGAACAACAGGGCAGCCCTGCACCGGATCAAGGCCACAGAAGAAACAAGCCATCTATAACTCGGTGTATGTGCTGCGTTTTGAAGGCCCAAGTTCAGCGAACTTTACAGGCAGCTGCCCCTCCATCACTGCCAACGACGCAACATGGGGATGAGAACATGAATTACAGATGCTGACATTAACACGCAGCAACAAGACCAAGGTCCTCTACCAAGGGACCCCTGGATGCCGACAAGTCAGTATGCCATTGGAAATGACCAAGGTCTCTGTCTAACGGGTTGTTAGTGGACTGTTGACATCTCCAACTGCTTCGGCCTCTCAGCTCAGCCCGTCACTCCAGCCGCCATCACGATCTTCTTCAGCCAACAATACAACACAGCCTCGGCCTCCGCCGTCTCCGACTCCTCAGCTGGGAGAGGCGAGACCAAAAGACTTCACATTCCTCTTGCAGCCTGAGATCTACCACCCCCTAAACGTACAAAACATTCCTCCTGCGTTCCGAAACTCACCAAAGCAGCCCAACTCGGAGACGCCTATAGACGAGCTGCTATCCAAAGGCCACTTTCGAGCCGCAGCCATTGCGGCAGCTCAAGAGCTAACAGGCTCAACTATAAACGGCACTAGTATTGATCCTCAAGATGCCAGTAGGATCTTTAGGCTTCTGTATACCCGACTTGCGTGTCTCACCCTGATCGATGCTACTTCACTTGCAGCCCAGGAAGCCAAAGCGCTAGAGGATCTGAATGATGCCCGCAGATACATTGATGACAACACGAACGAGCATCTTGTACCATGGGAGCTGCGCGTGCTGCATGTGCGGCTGCAAGCCTTGGGCTTTGGAGATCCCCGCCGAGCCGTCATGAGCTACCATGATCTTGCCAGAGAGGCAAGGGACCGCATAAGAAAAGCATCTCTGTCACATGACAACTCTGCTAGAGAGCTGTGGAAATCACGTCTCCATGAGCTGGGCATCAAAGTCGCCGGTGCCTTGATTGAGATGGACGATCTCTCTGGCGCAGCGCACCATCTGAATAGTCTAAGAGACCGGGGTGATGGTAAACTAGTGCTATCTAAAGCGCTGCTTTGGCTACATCTCGGCGATATAGGGAATGCAAAGCTCTGTGCAAGCCAGTGTTCCGAGGATACCGAGAACGTCGAGAAGCTCATTCTAGCCTTGTGTGACATGGCGGATTCCAACTATGAGGCAGCATTGCAGAAGTGGCAAGAGTTTGACATAACAATAACAGATGAGATGATTGGCGTGAACCAGGCCGTGTGCCTCATCTACCTAGGACGGATTCAAGAGGTGAGTACCTGATATATGCCATTCACACATTGCGATTATGAGGATGCAGATGTATTGACCATGGTTCACAGGGGCGAAATATACTGGAGAAATTGGTCGATTCAGGCTTGTCATCGCATACCTTGCTATTCAATCTCTCGACGACGTACGAACTCTGCTCGGAAAGGAACCGGATTTTGAAGGGAAGGCTTACGGAGAAGGTGGCTAACATGGAGCAATCACCATTTGGGTGGGAGAAGACGAATGCCGATTTCAAACTTTGAAGAATGAACAATTGTTTGATAAAAGACTCCATCAGCCAGGCGTAAACTTTTAATCACATGCTTCAATGAATAATCTATTATGGGGATCCTAATCTATACAAGAAAGAAACTGGCTAATACCAAGAATCACAACTATCAAAAGTTTCTAGATTATCATGAAGTCACCAATCTGCACCATTTATTCTATTACAAAATAACATCATTAGAGCTCGCGTGACTGCACTGATTGAAAATGCCTATAACGTGAGGAAAAGATTGACTCCATATAACTGCCAGCGAGTGACGTGAAATAATAATTCATCTTCCCTCCATTGAAGCTACCGGGTATCTTGACACTACCCCACACTACGCCGTCCCCCATTTCCCAATCCAGCGAACGAACCGCGGAACCGAACCTCGGTATATTAACGGGATATAACATCTATCAACACCACTGTCCCTTTATTGCTTCTCTCATATCATTTTACACAAATCTCATCCTCTCTCCCAAATATCTACATTCAAATTCATTAATCCAACTTTCAAAATGTCAGACAGAGTCTCCCAGGTCGTCGGCCACCTCAACTACCCCAAAGGCCTCCTCGCCAACCAAACCGCCATCATCACCGGCGCCGGCCAAGGCATCGGCGCCGAAGCAGCCATCCTCTTCGCCAACGAAGGCGCAAAAGTCGTCGTCGCAGACATTGACGCCAGTACGTAGTCCATCTTCCACCAAAAAAACAAACAAACAAACATATAAACCCCAGTTAATTAATATCGAAACCCCGTAGAGAAAAGCAACGAGGTAGTAGAATCCATCCGCAAAAACGGCGGCCAAGCCATCTCCGTCCCAGGCGATGTCCTTGACCCAGCATACATCAAGACCCTCATCGCCAAAGCCGCCGAGTTCGGCAACGGAAAGATTCACATCCTCGTCGCCTCGGCGGGATACACCTACGACGGCGTCATCCACAAGATGACCGACAAGCAGTGGGAGACCATGATCGCCCTGCACTGCACCGCGCCCTTCAACATGGTGCGCGAGGCCGCGCCGTATTTCCGCGTCAAGGACGGCGAGCCGCGCAACATCATCACCGTCTCATCGACATCTGGCATCCATGGAAACGCCGGCCAGATCAACTACGCGTTGGCGAAATCTGGTCTCGTCGGCTTCACAAAGACCATTGCAAAGGAATGGGGCCCTGCGTTTGGTGTTCGGGCGAATGCCGTTGCCTTTGGCTACATCCAGACTCGTCTGACGGCGGCCAAGGAGGATGGCGGGTTTGTGGTTGGGCCTGATGGCGAAAAGATTGCCATTGGCGTCCCGGGGAGAAAGCCTGGTGTTACTACCCCTTCAGATATTCCGCTGGGTCGGCCGGGGTCTGCCAAGGAGGCTGCGAGCTCTATCTTGGCTGTGGCGAGTCCGCTGTTTTCATACGTAACAGGGCAGACCATTATGGTGACAGGTGGTAGGAACATGTAGTCTGCGAAAAGACAGAGATAATGTAATGATGATGTCGTGAATATGACCACTGAATGCTATATGAACATGACAAAGAAAAAAATGGCAATGGTATATTGAATTAATTGTGAGGCGGAGGTTTGTACTCTTTTCCGCTATATCAACGCCGTCCCACCCCAGTTCTGAACAACTCGTGTAAATTCATCCGTGATTACGTCCATTTTATCTGTCTCCTCTGCTCTCCGTCGTGCCTCTCTGCTTAGACCTTGAGCCACAGGGAAAACACTCCCTTGGCGTACTCGACAATCTCGTCACCGCCCAGCTTGCTTTCGCCGTACACTCGGTCCACGAAAGAAATGGGCACCTCGGCAACGGTGCAGCCCATGGCCTTGGCGCGAACCATCATCTCCATCTGGAACGTGTATCCCTTGCTCTCGGTGCTCGCAATGACCTTTTCCAGAACGCTCTTCTTGTACAAGCGGAAGCTTCCCGTGAGGTCGCTGACGCCCGGCCGCAGCACGGTGTCGGCAAACAGGTTGGCGCCGCGGCTGACAAACTTGCGCTTCAGGTCCCAGCCAAAGACGCCGCCGTTGCCAGCGTAGCGCGTGCCGGTGACGATGTCGTAGCCGCCCTTCTTCTGCAGGGCAATCATCTCTGGGATGAACTTGGGGTGGTGGCTGAAGTCGGCGTCCATGATGATGACAAAGTTGCCCGTGACAAACTGTAGGCCGTGGACGTAGGCCGTTCCGAGACCCAGCTTGCCGGATCGAGTCTTGAGGACGACGTGGGGGGCGTAGGCCTTGACGAGCTGGTTGGCCACGTCTTGCGTTCCGTCGGGTGAGCCATCGTCGACGATGATGAGTTCCCAATCCAGTTGGCTACAACAGAAGCAAGAATTGTCAGTTTTGACCAAGGTTCTTAGGTATGATTTCGGGGAGGCAGAAGAAGAATGACCCTACTTCTCTGTAAAGGTGCGGTTCAGCAGCCAGGCCACGATGGGGAGGTTCTTCCTCTCATTGTACGTCGGCAGAATGACCGAGAACTTGTCCTTGGTGCTCTTTGCGGGGGCCATTGTGTAAGTTGCTGTGCAGGAAAGAAGCGCGTAATTGGCGATAAAAGAGTGTGCTGAAGTTGGGTTTTCGCGTCTTCAATTGCAGCTTTCAATGATAGTTGTCCTCCGGCAAGCTGGCGTCTGGCCGAAAAGTGGCAGTTAGGGGGTCACTGGCGGCCGCGGATGACTAAGCACGGATATGGCATTTCAGGTATGTATTCTGGCAGCATGGGTTGAGACGCTCAGTGCACCACTTTTCGGGGGAGAAAGAGGTTGGAAACTTGTGCATTTGGAAAATTTTGATATTTAGAGATATTGAGAATGAAATAGCAAAGAGTAAATAATGAAGCGCAAGGCCGGGGTCGGGACGGGGCACAGCATTGAACAACGGAAAGGATCTAAACCGCCGGCTGGGAATCGCAGCGCAAGGACCTCGTCTGGAGACATTTCGAATCTTCTTGCGCATTCAAAGCTAGATTGTAAAGACCTAGGTGGTCAATTATACGTAAAATGATGATTTAAAGATGGAAAACGGGAAGAGTGAGATGATCAGTGTAGATTGTGCACATGTAGGGTGCATCGGCAGTGCATACAATACGAGTAGCCAATCTCCAAGCATGCGAACAAGGCGCCATATCGCAGCACTTAAGCTCAATTCTCATCGAGCATTGATGATATAGAGCAAACATGTTTACAAATAACGAGTCTAGCCATCGTTTTCCAACACCAACAGCACGAGACTTGTCTTCCTCATGCAGAATTGACGGTGAGTACCCGGACTTCTAACCTCCAACCTACAACCTCCAGTAACCGATCCCCGCCTCCTCCGCCAATTATGCACCCATTCCAGGCACGCTCCAATAAGCATCTCCCACCCAACCACCTCGAAAAAATAAAAAGGCAAAAAGCAACAAGAAGCCAAACAGACGTGCATGCATTGCATCGGTACATGATCGGTGCCGCCCCGCCGTCGACGTCGTGACTGGACGAATCCGGAGCTGAAGGACCTCATGGTGGCGTCTTGTCAATGTAAACTGGGACTAGCCAATGCTGCTGCAGCTTCTTCCCCGCAAGAGTTGCTCGTTTCAACCCACGGTCCCGATGGCGACAATTCACACCGTCCGTATCCCTGGACACCTTCAGCCAGATCCCTCCCAAGCACTGTGCCGCCTCACTTTTTTTGCTCTCTCTCGTGACGAAACTGACTGCTTTGTCTGACTGCTTTTTCCCTTACAGAAACGTAGACGGTACCCACACGGCGCCGCCGGCATAGCCTTTCTAAGTTCCTTGCTCCTCTCTCCCCCCCATGCCATGCCCATACTAAACCATCCATGGCTTCAACGGCAAAAAGCAACAGGTTCCCTGCCACGGTAAACTGGCGGGCGCGCGACTTCATCTCGGATCAATTAGATGTTACCAGCGTCCATGTACATGTAGTAATCGAACCCATCTGTGGAACCGCGGGTGAAGCTGGCCACCACTGACTGCTTCTGCTTCTGCTTGTTCTTCTTCCTTTGCTTTCCTCCCTCCCTCAATCCCATCGCCCTCTACCGCCCCTTCATCGGCAAACCAGCCAATGCTCCTGTTCTCTGCTTGCAAGCGCGCATCTCCTCCACCAGCTTCACCTGCGTCTTGCCCGGCCTTCTGATTCCTGATTCCAGCCTCAAGCTGTCATTGCGCGCGACGCCCGTCTTGATTCTTACGTCATCAATCTCGTATCATGTCTGACGGCATTGCTCCAGCTGTTGACAAAGGTATTGCTGCCAAGTTGTTGCGCGCGACTCTCTAATTGATGTTATTCCGTGCCATTGAAACCACCACTTGCTCCTCCCTTGATTGTGCTGCTCAAAATCCCCGTCGCGTCCCAGCGTGTTGACATCATTGAAAACATCCTGCTGACTTGAACCTCCATCAACAGTCGGTCCACCTGTGCCTACAGCTCCCGAAGCTCAAGCTGGAGCTCCGACCATGGCCATGGACACAGACACTGCCAAGCCGGAAACTGTGAATCTCCCAACTTCTCTTGAAAAGCCCAAAGAGCCTCCCATCATCGCTGAAACCAAAGCTCCCGAGGAAGCAAAGCCGACAGAGGAGCCTCTCTCCATCGCTGATGCCTTCAAGCTGGCTCATAAGACCCCACGGCCCGTCGAAGTCCAGTCCGTCCCCGAGACTCCCGTCAACCTGGCGACTCCCGTAAATGGATCACCACGGCCGGAGCTGAACATCCCCACTGAGCCAGCAGAGCCCGAGAAGCCACAGGAAGAGCCCGTCATCATCACTGAGGCCGAGGAGCCGCTGCCAACTCCCACGGCTTCCGCCCCCGGTAGTGATGTTGGCCCCGACTCCATTGTTGACAAGCCCGTGACTCCAAATGGCGAATCGAAGCCCGCCGAGCTGATGGCCGGCGCTCTTCAGCCCACCGCCGCAGACGCCAAGTCCGAGACGTCGGAAACGGCCACCGGCGAGAAGCGCAAGGCTGATGCTGCTGTCGCGACTGCGACTGATGAGCCGGCAGCCGAAAAAGAAGAGTCTGAAGACAGCGAGCCCGCAGACAAAAAAGCCAAGATTGACAATGGCAACGGCAAGGCGACCAATGGCGGACCCCGGAAGCCAGGCCGCCCCAAGAAGGACAAGAAGGCTGCTCCCGTCGTGGGCAAGACCTTGCGCAAGACCCGGAGTCAGGGACCTGTGGAGATTTAAAGGCGAAACAGGCTGAAAAAAAAGCAACTCTTTTGCCGAAGCCTTTCCTTTTTTTCTTCTTCATTTTCATTTTCATTCTTATCAATTCTTTCCTTAAGGCGAAATGGCTCGCTTTGATTGATGGGAGTGCTGGTTTCTTCTGGTTCATCGCTGTATATTGTTCCCCACGCAAAAATCTTGTGCCAAAATGGATGAATGGTATGACTTACATGTTGGGTATACCTGTATCATTGGCAGGCTTCATTGTTTGTTTGTTTCTTTTCTTGGTAGTTTTCAATGATAATGGAAAATTAAAGATATAAAAAGCATACGCAGCAATCGATTACTGTTCTTCATGGCAGGTTGTGCAATGCACCTCGTTCCTATATGTTGTGGGTGCATCTCTCCGTTAGCCAAGTACATGTATACGGATGGATTAATACCGATACTGGGATCGTTTCCAGTGTCTTGACTTTTCAAGACCTCATCACAGAATATTGTCAGGTCGAGGGTAAACACTAATAATTATCATCTCTTGCTCGCACGAGCTCAATGCCCCGAAAGGCTCTCCCTAGATACCCTCAAAAGTTGACGATTGGTCTCGCCGACATCTTAACAGACTTCCCCAGTATATCTAGGCGCTCGAAGTTGTCTTCTTCCATGTCTAGACCTGGAGATCGCCTAGTATGGTCACTCGCCGGTATGCCACTGTACTAGACCGATCTTGTTACCATCAACTGAGAGTTTCCTATGCGAGGCAATATGATCAAAATCTTGAGGTATAGGAATCTGCACCAAATCCTCTATGATAAGGGGACACTGCTGGAAGGACAAGCGCGAAAAGATAAAATAGTGCCGTGTACATAGGAGAATGTGATAGACATGGAATGCCTAAAGGCTATGATGAAGCTGAAGAAGAAATTGGGGTGATCAAGAAGGCCCATTCTGGCTGCAGGCCTGGAATAATATTGTGTTTTGGATATTAGATTGCAGTGCTGTATCCATAACCACTGCAGCCTCGAAGTGTGATTTCATGGTCTTAATATCAGGGGGATGCCCTTCGCTGGCATTTAGTACATGATGTGATTGAATTATTATGTTCCCATGTTTTGTAGTGTGCGGCGAATCTTCATACGCCGAAACAATAACTGGCTACATGTGCAGAAGCTTTCCGTTGCCCGGTAGGCTCTAGTCTATGGCGTGCTGTATTAATATTACTATTTTGTGATGTTCCTGTATGTGCCATCTCTCAAGATAGCGTCTACTATTGATCACATAGCGCAGCGCTGGTTATGAGGTACATGAGAAGGCACAACGAGCACTTTGCGACGAGCGTACTCATGTGAATGACCAAAATGCGAAACTTAGGAGATAGTTCTATTTGTGGCTATCTATACGAGAAAGGGAAGATTTAAATTAAATCATTCGATGGGCTATTCTTATCTTCCTTTCACTGCCTCACTGCACGTGTATGTATCTAAAGCATCAGCAAGCTTCCCTCAGCTGAGCTTAGATGAACGTCAAAGATGACTATATCTACGTTTTTATGTGCATTATAGATGCAAATCTCCTTAGATTCTGCATTAGTTCTATATAAAGCTTCAGTTCGAGCAGTGCATCAGATATCATCATTGTCAGCTCCGGGAAGAGACTCTCCCGTATCCATATCTGCACTGATGAGTGTTCGGTGCATGCAAGTGAGCTGGAGCGCTGCACTTCAGCACCCAAGTCCCCTGTTCTCCCCGGATATCCGGGCATTCTAGCACTCCGTAGTGGAGTGGTTGGGCCATTGGCGCCCACCAAACGCAATGCACGGCCGGGATCGCAGATTCAGGGGGAAGAAATTCGCCGTGCCTGGAGTTACATCCCCATGAAAGCGATTTTCGCTTGGCTATGGATTGGATGGCAACGGTTTCGACGCGGATAACTGATTACATCACCAATGTTCGCCGTGGCAGACGATGCTCGTATAGGATTTGCCGGCTTCAACCTTTGCAAACGTGGAGGCCTCGTCTCTCCATCTATTCTGCGCATGTCGCAATTGCAGCGAGAAATTGAATCGCATGCGTTGATGTCGCGTGACAACAGAGCAGCGTTTTGTTGCCCGTTCCATTTCCTAAATAGATATTACGAAGATGATGAGGCCCTCCAAACTGCATGACTACATGTACTACCGTATGTACGCACGCTGCAAGGATTGTAAGCCCCAATTTGAGCTCAACACCCGCGATAACAGGCCGAGTACGACAAACTCGTACTGATGATGCATACGCCGGGTATACGACTGTTGCAGAGTTCAGTTATCAACTTGGGTTTTCCGCTTCCAAGACTTTCTCTAGGACGAAAGTGGCTGTATGATTCAATTGGAATGCAGAAATGGCCCCGGGCATGTCCAGGGATCGTCGCTGTCTGTGGCGAAGCACAGATCGGCTATAGCCGTCCAACTCCTGGCCCTACCGCTAGACCCGAGTGTTTTGCGTGCTTATTCCAGCTGCTCAGACAGAGTCTGTGTGTATGTATGTGTGTATTTTAAGCATTCTCAAGTTTCAATCACTAGATTTCGACATACATTGGCGGAATCAGCACGTAAAAACCCCCGACCGTGATCACGATGGGTACAGTATTAGTGGTGTGTCAAAGTGTCAATCAGAACCCGCTGGTGGCAAAAATAGCAACTCGGGCATTCATCCCAGCGAGGATCTCTCAAAGGGACCCCGCAGCGATGATCTTTACTGCTTGAAATCCAATAGCTTCTGTCAGCAGTTCCCTAGAGAGATAGGTAGAGAGAGCCAAGAGAGCATGTACGAGCATGTACTGTAGATATTTTCGTGTTTGAGGCGATAGTCGAAATGAGCTATGGAGCACGAAGCGCGCATGCATGAAAGAAGCAAATACGACATATGATGCAGAGAGACGGATAAGGTAGGGCACCTACTAATGCATGCAGGCGTGCATATGGCGCGAGGATAAAAATACCTGGACGAGTAACTACCAAGATTGGACTGTGGCTGGCTGGTGTATTGGAATTTGAGCCATTCATTCGTTGGGACAGTCATTCAGTCATTCTCACTCATTCTTTTTCCTTTGTCGTCTCTCCCATCTTACCCAGTAGAGATATTCCTGTACATAGTACTAACTTACTCGTACAGTCCAGTGCATGTACAGACAGTAACGCCCAGTAAAATGCCCCGTCTAGTGCTTATAACATCCATGCTGCCAGCAGGTGTCAAGTCGCCCTGCCGTGTACCAACGCTCTACTCATCAACCTCTTCAATCCTCGTATTCTGCGTTCTCTCTCCCCACCGCACTGCGGCCCACTCAACGCTGGCCGGTTCCTGGCATCAAACCGCCACCACTCAGGTTCCGCGTGCTAAGCAGCCGCTAACGCTGCAGTGGCTTTAAGGGGTTGCAAAAATAGCAGTTGGAGCTCTCTTGGGCAACCAAACCTTGGAAGGCAAAGAGCCACTCCGCGACTTAGTGGCCACTCGAGGCCTCTTGGGGTCTTGGGGCCCAGCCTTTGCGAGTCCACAAGGGGCAGCGCCGGACAGGGGCGCGGGCCAATGGGAGGCGCGGCGGCGACGCTGTTTGAGCCGTGAGCGTTTGGGCGAAACGAGGGGTGGAGGTGCGAAGAAGAGAAAAAAAGAAGGAAAAAAATTGCCTGAAACAAAGGTCCCCAGTTATCTGTGTCTGGAGTTGAGGCCACTAAGCTGGACGTGGACGGGCTACTTGACAAGGCTGGACTTGGACTGTAGAGTGAATTCAACAAAGATGGAAGAATCATGTGGTGGATGAGATTTTTGAGGGCTCGTGAATGCCGTCCCAGGTTTGTTAGTAGATATCAATACAGCACGTATCAATACTATTTCTACCTATTTTAATAATAGACACCAGACGCTTAAATAGTGCATTTACAGGCATTGATCACTAGATTGTCATCGCGTCTTGGGTATCTGGCACACTAACACATCCATTGATCTCCTATCGATTACCCGCTCTGGCATGTGGCCTCACTCAACCCACCACCTCTCTTTCAACTCCATACTTTTTGTTTCCAGCGGCCTCTCTCTCTCTCTCTCTCGGGCCCGGATAGAGCGTCAGATGCATCCATTTTAACAGCCCTGGACCCTCCCTTGGCGTGTCTCGCTTCTCCATCCGAGCTTGGGCCCCGATGCCATCTGTGATCCTCGACGCAACACTGGCAGCACACGCGGGCACACCATCCCCATCCAGGCATCGCCCTGGTTCCCTCTTTTCCTGCTCACCTGGCCACTCGAAACCCCCATCCGAATGACCCCCTGGTCGCCTCGAGCCTTTCCTCTTTCTTGTGCTTCCTCTTTCAGTTCTTTCTTCTTCTTCTTCTTCTGCCCTCCAAAAGCCCTGCTCGTTCTGCGCTTCTCTAGCAGACAGCGTCCCTCGTTTTGTGCGTCTCGGTTTTTGCTTGGGTTTTCATCCACTCTCGTTTCTGGTTTCCCGCCCTTCGCTCGCTGCTTCGATCTGGCGACTTGGCAACCGACAGGCATCATCGCAAGCGACATTGCCCCTGACATCACGCTGGTGACGCAACACTCGGATTGCGGATTCCTCTTGGGGACGCGTTTTCTCGGCCAGCCTTTGAGCTCTTGATTGAGCCACGGCCGACCCTGTGTCCGCTGCTCGGCGCAACAAGTCACCAACAAAGCGACTACCCGCCTCTTAACGCTCTCGTTTGCGCGGTAGAAATTCAGCCAGCGTCGATATTGCGCCTCGCTTTTCTTCTTCCTTACTCTTATTCTTTATTTCCAGTGGACAAGTAAACAGGTCTTCTGCCCTTGGTGGGCGCCCAAATCTGCATCATGACCTACCAAGACCCTCTCATACAATGGCTTCGGTCGCGCGACGACAGCGGCACCCCCAGCTCCGATAGCAACAGTCCTGCGAACCAGCTGCTAAATCTGCTCAAAGATCCCTTCTCGGGCACGGTTAGTCAATAACGCTCACCAGGCGCAGTGTCTTTTTTTTAATTCTAACCTGGCGGCTTTGTAGCTTGCGGCGGCTTCCGTTTACTCTGCTTTGGGTATTTCCCTCGGCATCACAGCCTTTGCCGCCATCGTCTTCTCCTTCATTCGACCTTACAATCAGTCGGTATACGCCCCGAAGCTGAAGCATGTCGATGACAAGCACGCTCCGCCTCCCCTGGGCAAGAAGCCGTGGTCGTGGATTTTGCCCTTAATGAGCACCCAAGAAGAACAGCTAATGCAAACCATTGGCATGGACGCCACCGTCTTCCTGCGCGTGATGCGCATGTGCCGCAACATGTTCTGTATCCTCGCCGTCATTGGCATCGGTATCCTTGTCCCGATCCACTCAACCAAGTCTGTCAAGTTTCCGGGGGAGACAACCAACTCCAACAGCTTCATTACCGAAATCACTCCTTTGAATGTCTATGGTAAATGGATGTGGGCGCAAGTGGTCGTTGCCTGGGTCTTCGACATCATCGTTTGCTTCTTTCTGTGGTGGAACTACCGCAGGATAATGCAGCTTCGACGCAAGTACTTTGAGAGTGAGGACTATCAAAGCAGCCTGCACTCGCGAACGCTAATGGTAAGCTGGCTGCTCATTGTCGACATGTTTCTCCCTTTGCTGTCTATAGATTACAAAAAAAAACGGCCAACTGACCATGAACCTAGCTCTACGACATCCCCAAGCAAGGCTGTTCTGATGAAGGCATTGCACGCATCATTGACGGCGTCGCGCCCAACTCATCTTTCGCGCGAACGGCCATTGCCCGAAACGTCAAGGACCTCCCCGACCTCATTTCGGCCCACGATCGAGCGGTTCGGAAACTAGAAAAGGTCCTAGCCATCTATCTCAAGAATCCCCAGAGCCTGCCGCCGCGACCAACCTGCAAGCCTTCTAGGAAAGACCGCTCATACGGCACTTATCCCAAGGGCCAGCGACTGGATGCCATTGAGTACTACACACAGCGCATTCGAGAACTCGAGGTGGAGATCAAAGAAGTCAGAGCCAGTGTTGACAAGCGGAGCTCCATGCCTTTCGGATTTGCCAGTTACTCGGACGTTTCTGAGGCGCACGAGATTGCCTACATCACCCGCAAAAAGAAGCCCCACGGCACTACCATCAAGCTGGCGCCGAAGCCCATCGACATCATCTGGCAAAACATGCCGCTGTCCAGCTCTACTCGAAGTCGCAGGCGGTGGATTAACAGTTTTTGGATTGTCCTTTTGACCTTTTTATGGATTGCGCCCAACGCCATGATTGCCATCTTCCTCGTCAACTTGGGAAATCTGGGCAAGGTTTGGCACGGATTCCAGGTGTCCCTGCAAAAGGAAACCACTTTCTGGGGTATTGTTCAGGGTATTGCATCCCCCGCGATCACGTCCGGTGTCTATCTGGCTCTCCCCGTTATTTTCCGTCGCCTGTCCATTAGGGCTGGAGACAAGACAAAGACGGGACGTGAGAGACACGTCATGGCCAAGCTCTACTCCTTCTTCGTCTTCAACAACCTCATCGTCTTCTCCTTCTTCAGTGTCATCTGGTCCTTTGTCGCGGCCGTCGTCACCGATGCTGACGACGGACTGAACGCGTGGGACGCCATCGTCAAGGAAAACATTGCGGCCATGATCTTCACTGCCTTTTGCAACAACAGCCCCTTTTGGGTCACCTATCTTCTGCAGCGACAGCTCGGTGCCGCCATTGATCTCGCTCAGCTCTGGCCACTCGTCAGCGCCTTTTTCCTCAAGAGGTTCTCCAGCCCTACGCCGCGAGAGCTTATTGACCTGACGGCCCCGCCGGCGTTTGATTATGCTAGTTACTACTGCTACTTCCTCTACTACTCGACCGTCACGCTGTGCTTCGCGGGTATTCAACCCCTCGTCCTTCTTGCGACGGCTCTGTACTTTGTCATCGATTCCTTCTTGAAGAAGTACTTGATCCTGTACCGCTTCGTTACCAAGACGGAGTCTGGTGGCTTGTTCTGGCGTGTCATCTTCAACCGCTTCATCTTCGGCACCATCTTGTCCAATGGAGTTTTTCTGCTGACGTGCTGGGTGCGCGGAGACGGTACTCACATTCAATTTTATGCCGTGTGCCCCTTGCCTATTCTCCTGATCCTTTTCAAGATTTACTGCGGAAGAACCTTTGACGATAAGATCCGATACTACAAGATATCTGCTGCTCAACGAAACCAGGGCCCTGATAGCATGCAGAAGGAGAGCCGCCTCCGAAGTGAGAAGCTGGCTAGTCGCTTTGGCCACCCGGCTTTGTACAAGCCCCTCATCACTCCCATGGTCCACCAGAAGGCACAGAATCTGCTTCCGTCCGTTTACTCGGGACGGCTGACTGACGGCAGAGATGGCGCAAACAATGCAGACCTGATGACTGTCAGTGGTTACTCTGATGTGTACGCCCTCAACGCCATGCAAGGTGGCAAGCCCGGCAAGGCTGCTGACGGAGTACCTGGATTCGAGTACGTCTCGGAGGCACACATGGACTTTGAGTATTA
Source organism: Trichoderma endophyticum (assembly GCA_035079535.1). Lineage (NCBI taxonomy): Eukaryota > Fungi > Ascomycota > Sordariomycetes > Hypocreales > Hypocreaceae > Trichoderma > Trichoderma endophyticum. Next base: position 853,976 of record JAPMIQ010000001.1, read on the forward strand.
CAAGAACCGGGCAGAATTTACTGAAGAGCACGGAGGCGGTGAAATGTACGGCAAGGAGTTTGACAGCTTTAGGCCAGGAACGCCCGGCTCGCTCGACAGCAGCTCCAGGCCGGGAACACCATCCAACCGCCATGCCACGCCCTTTTCTCCCGGAAACGTGAAGCTGCCGACGCCGCAGGAAACAAGCTACCAGTCCTACAGACCTAGCCCCTACGCAGACGATTCCATCGGTCGCCATCGCAGCCCGCTCTATGCCCAAGATAACGGCAGTTCGTCAGGCCTGGTAAGCAATGCCGTGGGCCCGGCCATGGTGCCGCCCGCGTCGTATCGAGACGTGTCCCAGGAACGGTCACGGAGTCCCGCATTGGGTATGCCTCTGGCAGGCTATCAGGACGTATCGCTTGATCGGACCCGGAGTCCAGCAGTCGGTTCGCCAGCCTCAACGCCCGGCGCGGGGGTGGGCGGACCGCGGGGATACAGCGGCCTCCCCCAGCAAGAGGAACAGGATGCCGACCCCATGCAGTACAACTACTTTAGGGGAGGATCTCGACCGACAAAGCCCCCCGGACAGGGCTGGTAAAAGATGCATGTGACAAGAAAGAAGCAATGGCTGCCGCAGTCCTTAATAAAGGGGGCTCGGATGAAGATGAATGAGGCGGGTATATATTTTGTGTTTGACAAAGGGGCTTTTGCAAGGCGTTTACGGGCTTTAGACTAGATGGCTGAGACCTCTGGATTTTTGAGATGAGAGGCATAGCACCTTTTGACATTTTGGTTATTTTTTGGAGATTTTTCTGCACTATTTTGGATAAAATGTCCAGCTATTTTTTGACTTCTTGGATAGGATATGAAAGAAATATTACGAAGCTTTGTTGTACATGGTACTTTTTTCTCTCAGTTAATAGTATATATCATAGTATTATTATTATCATATTGCTGTATTAGAGTGTTGAGATTAATATTACTTGATTCGTTGTCTGTGTCTGTCACCATCCAGCTGTAAGTCGTTACCCATGTTTTTTTTTTTTTTTTTTTTTTTTTTTCTTATTCTTTCTGTTTCCCTGTTGCTTCCTCCTTCTCTTTTTTCTTTTCTTTTCTTTGTCTTTTCTCGTCAAAATCCACACATCTAGACGAACGTCTTGCCAGTCTCGTAAAACTTTGCAGCATACGAACTCAGATCCTCAGCGAGCCAGTCCGCCACCTCTTCCTTCAACACGGAATCATGCCACGACAAGCCAATAGTCAACTTGTCTCCAGCCACACTCGCAACATTGACAGCTACCGGCGCCCCAGCAGCCATAGCTCCGTTCGTAAAGAGCAAGCGCGTGGCCCGGGGAACATCTGCCTGCGCTTCTGCTGGGTTCTTGAGCACGCCAATGTTGCTAATCTCCCAGGACTCGGTGCGCGGCCTGCCGTCCCTGCCGCGCCAGAAGGAGAACCAGTCGCTGACGTACTTGAGCATGCCCGAGACGTCGTCGTGGGGCAAGGAGCTGAGCTTGTCGGCGAGGTGGTCCTTGACGTGCAGCGCGTTTTGCCATATCAATGCGTTGGTGTCGGCATCTGGGGCGCGCAGAGCGGACACCATCTCCGGAGAGAAGTGATGCACGGTGGCGGCGACGAGGCACCGGAGGGAAGTCACGTATGCGGGATCCATGGAGGGCGAAGTGAAAGGTCGGAGACTGATGGGCGTGGAGGCTGCGAAGGCGGGGGCTTCAGTTGGAGAGGAGATGCGGGATGACAGAGATGTGAGAACGAGAGAGTGCAGGAGAGCCGTGATAGTGACGGAGTGTTCTCTGCAGGCGGAGAGGAGCGTTGTCAGGACCTCGGGTGAGATGTCGATGGGCTTGACGCGCGTCTTGTAGGGCAGGGAGAAGTCGACGGGGAGGGCGTTCCAGATGGGCTGCTTGGGGGGCTGGAGGAACGTTGGGCCGAGGGCTGTCCAGAGAGTTTTCACGGTATAGCTGATGGAGAGGGTGAAGTTGACGACTTGTTCCTGAGGCTCAGGGAGTGACGACGGCTCTGGAAAGGAGAGGACATGCTCTGGCTCGGCTGGTACTTGTTGGCCCTGATAAGCAGGCGTTGCGAGAAGCATCTCGTGGAAGCGACGGCCACTGGTTCCGTCCATAAGAGAGTGATGAAACGCAAAGAAGACGTCTTCCTGCCCCTTCAACTGCTCAACGACACCGGCATTGTCGCTGCTGGGCCTCAGGATGGTGATTCTCCAGGGAGGCCTCACAGCCAAGTCCTGGAACTTTTGGTCATGCTCCCAGCCCTGCTGCTCGGCAACTTTGTCCTCGTACTCTTGGACGGACTGACAAGGCACGGCAACGACGGAGACTTGGTCGCGCAGATCGATGGAGGGGATGTGTATGAAGTGGGCGTCGTTTGTGTCGTCCCCCGTGATGCCAACACGCAGCATCGGCTGGTCCTTGACGACGGTTGCGAGAGCAGCCAAGAAGTTTGGGCTGATGGATGTGCCGTCGGGGAGAGAGGATGGAGGGTGGGAGTAGCGGCATGATACGGTGACGCAGCGGTAGATGCCGAGACTGTGACGGGAGGAGGAGAAATGTTCACTGGATGAGGGTGTGAGTATATGATGATGTTAAGGTGAGGTGAGGTAAGGGAGAGAGGTGAAGGGCTTACTTGTCTCCGAGTTTGCGGAGGATTTGGGGTGTGTTGACGGAGCCCATTATGATTCAATTGACTTGTTTATGATTGATCGAATGGTGAATTGGGCTGAAATAGAGGGACAGCTTGGATGTTGCTGCCTGATGGGATGTCTTGGTGGTGAGGGTGAACAGCCCTGCAAACCTCTCATTTATTACTACTGAGGTATGTATATTATATGATGGGACGATGTTAATTCGATGGGTAATGAAGAAAGATGGAAAGGATTAGAGGAGATAAGAGGAAGATGCTCCGTTTAAAAGAAAGGCTGCAAGCAGATGAATAATATCAAATGCATGCAAAGATGCGATTGTTTCAAGGGCGCCCTTGTCTATTGGCTCGCCGGCCGGAGGATGCAGATGCATGTACTAAAGAGGTAGCCAACTCATACTAAACTACTCGTGCCTGGGGCTAACGGAAACACGTAACACACTGCTCTCTTTGGGGTTAATCCTCGGGGCATCGCAAAAAGAACTATTGTCCGAGCCCGACAGAGAGAGAGCGAGGACGTTAAGCCGTTAGAGGGCAATCCGCTGAAGTGTCGTTGCATGTCGTATTAGTATGCAGTGGGTACGTGGACCTTGAGAGGCTGGGATGTCTTGGATGTACGGGCACAAGGAAGGATTGACATGATGTCCATTGATGAATCAAAGCTACATGTACGGACTGGTAGCGCTAAAACAAAATGCATGTCTGGAAAGAGTTAGCTATAGCGAGGGTGAGGACACCATGAGATATGGATGGGCGAGGAGGAGAAGAGAACAATGTAGACAATGTGTGCCGCAAATGGCAACAGATTCGAGAAAGAATGGGCATCAGATGACGATAGAATTGAGCTGAGTTGAATTGAATTGAGTTGTGGCTGACTTTGGTGAGAAACTTGGCTGGTACTGTAGTAGTTCACAAGCCTCAGTTCATGTGCTACCTAGGTAATATACAAGATTCATACAGTAAGTACAAGCCAAAGAACAACAAACAATGATACACAAGCATTCAGATATAAAAGCCAGGCTGAAGATTTTATTTAGGCCCAACACAACAACAATGCTAAAATGGGCGATTGTGGTGTGTTGGCTGCCGTCTCATTGGCTGCGGACCGGCTGACTTGGAGGTGCACTATTTTTTTGAGTTTGGTGGTGGCCACTGCTGATCAGTTTGGAGGGTGTAGCTCTTTACTCTTAACAAATGTCTGTGTCATCTGGGCAATATCATTCAATTGTGTTATATCATGTCTGTTGAATCAATAACTGCCACTGCCGTAAATTGTCGAGATATTGCTAGAATTAGAAGGCCTCTTTCATGGAGCGAGAGATGCTACCGAGTGCCTCACCTCGGTAATCTTCTCTGCATCTCCACGTATTACCCAAGACGGCCCTGGAATACAAATCAGACCAATCGACCACGGTAATACATCCAATGATACAAGTCATGGAACGGATGCCACCAACCAATTTTTGCAGATGCACACAGTGATATCTCAGGTGATGAGCTCGTTATGCTGGATTCAGGGCAAAAGTCGGCACACACGTGCTCTATCGAAGCTACACCGACTGATTAAGATGGGATTCATGCAGGCTTATTGGTGACGAGTTAGTCATGATGTACCGGCTTTATGCACATGCTGAAGCTCACCACTTTGCATCAACCAATTCAGGCACGAGAGACTTTTTTTCAAGGCTCATATACTATTGCTGCGACTCAACAGCTTCCATCGCATTGGTGCCTCTTCTATATTATAATCACATCAACTTAATAAAGGCCAAAGCTCCGTCCAGCTTCGACTCGGCTTGGCCCGTGACAAGTCGGCAAACCTTGTCCGTGCATCTGACACTTGCAGTACACGGGCCAAATGCCTGTCACGGCGACTTTTTGTAAAAACAAACCAAAAATACTGTCCATCTATGTAGAATTGAGTTCAAATTAAAACAGTTTCAGTTGCATCTTCACTTTCAATTGACTCTTTTGCTACAGTGAACTGCTGTTCCCTTTTAAGGCAGTTCAAGTACCTCCCGCGACCAAAAATAGGGCAGCTCCTCGTATAACAATACCCCGACGCACGGGCCAGTGGACAGCAAGCACATGTCCCAAAAAAGTCACAGCACAGAAATCGCCCCTTGTCGAATCGACCGCTAGTCGCCAGAACGCGCTCTCCTTCAAATCTTCTTCCCTTTTGCCTTTTGCATTTTGCTTCTCTCAGCGTCCGACATATTGATTCCAAGCAGACAGAATAGCTCTTCGCACAGGCATTGCGACTTGCTACAGATACGATTTCCTATCAACTTCAACTCATCAGCTTCTACAGCATCTCATCCAGCCTTGATACTCTCGTCGCAATCCGTCCGTCTCACCAAAGGGCCATGACGCGCCTCGACTGAATCACGATTCACCAGCAAAAGAACCATCGCCTGCTGCAGTAATCATGCGCTTTTTCGCCGCAGCATTCAATTTATTCGATTCGTCTTTATTACAATAGTCACCAAGAGCTTGCAATGCAGGAACATCAAGCAATTGGCGTCCGACAAAATGGACGTCCCGCATCCTTATACGTGAATGACGGCAGCCGGAAGCCGTTATTCGGCCGGACAGAAGACGGCAGTGAAAATCAATTGCACGTGTACACGGCCAAGACACCGGGCTTCTCGAGGATAGGAATGGGAGCAGCCACGAGCATGTCCGGCGGCGACAACGCGACGGGACTACGGAAGCCGAGGCCCGTGTCCGAAGGCTTCTTTTCGACCCGAGACCAGGCAAATGCTAATACCAATGCCAATTCCAGCGTGATCTCGTCTGGAGGCACCCGAATCCCCCGACTGAATAGCACGCGCCGGAAGCCCATATCGTTGCGCAAGGCCATGGAGCTCGCAGAGGGCGAGGAAGAGGCGGCAAAGCTGATGCACGAGGCAGGCCTTGACGACCCCGTTGCCGTCGACGGTTCGCCCAGCCCGGCGCCCAGACCGTGGAGGACGAGAACAGCCTCGGAAGTGTCAGAGCTGCAGCGGGTGCTCGGGGCAGATCATCTGGACACCAAAGGGCGCAGCAAGATTCCTTCGGCGCGCAACTCCAACCTCAGCGCAACTCTCGTGGGAGGCAGGGAAGGAGCAATATCGCCGGCCAGGGCCACCCGCCTTGCTGGCGCCGACGGCCTTGTGCGACAGCGATCGACCGAGTTTGTCAGTCCTGCCATCCGCAACGCTCTGCGGTCTGGAGCAAACAGAGACGCCACCGCTACCACCGGCACCGGCACGGGCACCAGTGGGCTCCCTGAACTGGTCCCGGGCATCGAAGATTTCCCCCTCGACCCTGCCCTCTCGGCGGCAACGCTCGTCCAGCGATCTTCTCCCGACAAGAGCTTCGCCTGGCAGATGGATGAGGACTTCACCGCTGGCGAGTTGCAGATATCCGACAGTCCACGCGTTAGGGTCGGGACTCGGCCGTTTGCAAGTCGCCTCGGATTCCGCGACGATGGAAAGCAAGACTTTGACAGTCTGCCCCGTCTTGCCAATCCAGGGTCTCGCAACAGCAAACTAGACGAAATTAGGTCTCTCGAGCTCCGCGCAAACGGCAGCCAGATACCGCTGGCACCCCAAACACGGCTGAGGCCGCCAAATACAAAACTCGAAGAAATACGCACAAGGGAAGGGCAGGTAGAGCGACAGTTTCCTCTTGCCAGCAGACACCTCGACGGACTGAGAAACAACACCAAACTAGACGACATCCGGCAGCGGGAGGCCGACGGCGTGTCGAAGCGGGCCTTTGCAGCCGCTCGCCTCCAGGAAATCAAGGAGCAAAATTCCATGGCACGTCCTCGCTCCCCTGATGAGGATCCCAAGCCTCGTCCGACTTTTGGGCTGGCGCGGCGACGCCTAACAAAGCAAGAGCCAGTCGATGATGCAAAGAAGGACGAACAGCCACCGCTTTTGCGTCCAAGGACGTCTTTTGGCGGAGGTGAGTTTGGTCGGCAGGCAGTGGACGCACCCTCGACATTCTTTGGTCGGGATGCAAGGCGCGCAGAAGAGGAGGACAGGGTTGAAGCAGCATTTCCATCTCGGGAACCACTGAAGAGGCTGGAAATCCACGAGCAGAAACGAGACAACCTGCTGGCAAAGCCCAAGCCTTTTGAAAAGCGGCCTGATGAGCACGACCTGCTGCGCCGGCTGGCAAGGGCTGCCAGCTCCAGCCCGCCACCTGAAGATGAGCCCAGGACAAAACAGCTGCCCACTCCTCCGCCAGGTGACGAAGAACGCAAACAAACCACTGCCAAATCAATCGCCGACAGGATCGCTTCTCGCATATTTTCGAGACGCGCCTCCGCTGGTGATAACCCTGCTACTACCACCACTGCCACTACCGCGACTACTACGACGACAACCGACTTCAAGGATTCCGAAAAGCCAAAGCCCACCGTGGGATTCACTGGCCTGCAGCGCTCGCGATCGGTGGAATCAGCTAAGAGCAAACGATCCAGCATGCAGTCAGAACCAGACCCGACGGCTAGGATAGAGGCCGAGATGAAGTTGTTTGCGCCGTCGGACAACCAGTCTGAGCGAGGTTCCATACGCGCGCCATCCCCGACTCTCGATGACTCGGACGAAGATGACAATGGGCTAAACGAGTCGTCAGCGCTGATAACAACTCCAAAGCCCTCTAAGCCTGACCCTTTGAGTATGCCGACTCCGATAGTTACGGGAGCCTATGTCGAGACACCAGTGACAGTCAAGACTGAAAAGCTGGTGCTGAAGCCCGAACCACCTATTCCAGAGATGCAAGAGGAGGTCAAGGCACCTGCAAAGACATCTGCAGAGCCGCCTGCTTCACTCTTTCAAGCCAGGAAGCCGAGCTTCTCCTCGTGGAGGAGCAGGGAGAGAAGCCAAGACCAAGACACCGCCTCAGATCCCGGCACGACTGACGACGGCGGCGATATCGCGCTGGCATCGGTGGCTGCAAAGAAACCGCGGGCGAAATCGCTACCTCGACGCAAGCCACCCATGAAGAATTCGGCCAGGCCTCCGTCCGCCAAGGATGATTTGATGCAGCTGCGCCGAGAATACGACATGGAGGACTCGACATTTGACGACCTGGACGAGTTTATCGCCAACGCCAAAAAGGCAGCCAAGCTCGCCGTGCCAGAGAGCGATCCCCTTCCTCCATCCACAGTAGCCGCCGACAACTTTGATCTGGATCTTGAGTCAGAGTCTGAACCCTCTGATGCGATTAAGGGTGAGGACCAGAAGGATGACGAGATGGCTGCCTTTGAGAGAATGAACAAGTCGCTGCAAACAGGCCTCTTGCGGATCCGTTCGGCCAAACAGGGCATTGAGCGCTTCGAGGATCGCTTCGATCGCTATTCCCGAGCTCAGCCTCAATCAGTAGCTCCTCAACCGGTAGCTGCTCCAGAGAAGACAGAGACAAAGGTCCTGCCTCAAGTGAAGCAGGAGATAAAACCCTTGGCTCAAGAGAATATGGAGATAAAGCCCTTGGCTCAAGCGAAGAAGGATATAAAACCCTTGATCCAAGCGAAGAAAGACACAAAGACCATGGTCCAAGCCCCCAAGGGTCACGCGCATCACTACCACAAGAATCCCAGGCAAGGTTGTCCGTACTGCAAACCATCATTGTCGTCATCGACAAGCTCTTCTGCCACCCCCGTTACATATCTTCATCTTACGCTACCACAACTATTCCATCGAACTCCAACCTTCCACCTTACTTGGCTGGGCGTGTTCACACTGATCCTCTCGTTGTGGTATGCCGCCGAGGCGACCATGTGCTCCATGTACTGCCGCCCAACCACCTGTCCGGCCTCCAAGTCGCCTTGCGTCTGGTCCTTTGACGACCCCACGGATTTCGGAACGGCCTTGCCCATCAAGCTCGACCAGTGGATCACCGGCGGACAAGGACGCCAAGTCGCCTCTTTCGCATACGAGGAAGCGTACGACTTTATCGCCGACATGCAGGATCTTGCTCTGAGACGCGACATTACCCAGGTGGACACGGAGTCGCTCTCTCCTGAGCAGAAACGTCGGCATAGGCGGCGTCTCCGGAAGAAGGGCCTCGTAGCTTCTGCCAGAGAGCCTCTGCCGGAAGATAAGGCAAAGTGGGACGAGTGGCGAGCGTTGCGGCTGGCGAAGCAGCGGGCTGAGAAGAGCAATGTGGTGAATGACGAAAAGGCCAAGCCGAAGCCTGTGGACGACGATGAGGAGCAGGGGTGGGTGAAGCTTGGGCGATGGAGGTGAAGAGAATAACATGACGACGAATTCTTTTGGCGGCAGTTTTGGTGGGAGTTATTCTCTTTTTTTTTTTTTTACTTTCTTTTCTTTTTTTTATATATAGTACACACATAATAATCGTTACTGACGAGATAATGATGAGGAGCAGGGAAACTGAACAAAAAATGGAGTATGGAGCATAATACAGTCATGATGCATTATCTTTGGTGTACCTAGGTAGGGTAGCATGGGTGGTCGAATATTGAATATAGGTAGTATAATGAAGAAGGGCGGTTCTTGTTTCAGCACACCAATATCGTGCTCTTGTTTGAGTGTTTATGGAACTTTGTATGATTTGTGTATGTATGTATATATAGTTTTCTTTTTGGGATGCAACATCTGAAATTGAAATTGAACCGAGATTTCTTCTTTCTTGTAAGAACGCCAGACGCCTTTTTTCTCATCCACCGCAATGGTTGGTATACACAAAATCCAGAAACCAGAAATGCAAAAACGACGCCCTCTCCGTCTCGCCAATTAATTGTCAATACCACCCCATTCGCCATCCTCCTCACCCTCCTCACCATCCATCTCTTCATCCTCCTCCTCCTCCTCCTTCTTCTCCACCCACGGCAATCTCTCGTCATCGTAGCTATCCAGCGCACGCTGTCGAACCGATTTAACAGGACACCTTTTAAGACTCTCCACCAAAGCCCCAACCTTGTTCACAAACTCCCTCGCATTCTCATCTTCAACCGCAAGAACCCCCTCACGCTCCAACTCATCCACCCAAACGTCAAGAACATGCAACCTCAACCCCAACGCAACCTTATTCTCGTCCTCTTTATCGAAACACCACTGCTTAAACACACCCACCACCACATCCGTCAATTCCCCCTTAAACCCATCCTCTTTCGCAACTTTCACATGCGCAGCAAACATTCTCCTAACAAGCAAGAGAAATTTATCCAATCGCAACGCCTCAATATGCGGCCACTGCACGCCTAGAACGGACCAAAAGGCCGCGAGCCAGGGCTCCACGCAAGCGGGCTGCAGGTCGAAGACGAGGTTCGCGAGGTCTTGCGCGAGGGCTTGTTGGGGACGAGGGCGGTCGGTCATCCAGAGGGCGTAGTAGAGGCCTGTCCAGAGCTTGCGGGCGTCGAGGGGGGTGAGGGAGCGGCGGGAGGAGAGGAAGGACTGGAGGGAGGAGAGGGATTCGGTGCGGAGTTTGCGGTCTGTTTTTAAAGGATTTATTAGCTAGATGCTTTGGGATTGAGGGGAGAAATAGAGAGAAGAGAAGAGAGAGACGGACCGCTTGAGGCGAGGTTCTTGATAAAGGGCATCTGCTGCGCTTCTTGCGCAGAGACGGCGGCGGTGGCAGCCATGGCTGGTGGGGAGATTTGTATGTGTGTATTCCGTGTATATGGACGAATTGAGTCGAGAATTGGACTATACGACAAGTATGAATGGCATATGTGCGTTGTGCAATTAAGAATGTAGTCCAGTACTGGTTACTGGGAGTAAAGTACTAGGTAGTAAAAGTTGGTAGGGAAATTTTGAAAGGCTTGGAAAAAATCAAGGTGAAGCTTCGGTGTGGATCTCGGTGAAGAGAGAGAAAGGCCCCACTTAGAGATGGTTGACCGAGATTGAAGTACCCGGTGCTTTTGCTTTGTTGCTGCCTTGCCAGTTGTTGGATCTTGTCACCTGAGTAAGTTAGTATGTACCTGGAAGTATCTACTTTGGACTTGGAATCATACCAGAATATTCAGTAGGAATCAACAGTATATTCCATTTCAAGGTTGTAATTATTGGAGGCTCAGCCCTTTAATTGATTCCAAACGATACCGCAGCTTCGTATCTGTACTTGCCGTGATCCCGCCTGCCCCGCCATCCGATACGTACTCGGTACCTGGGCGTGTAACAGAATAGACCCCACATCCGTCATACAGCCACAGTCACAGACGCTCAGCTACAAAGAAAAGCTTCATCTTCTTTGTTCTGCCATCGTCTGCCTGCCTTTTTTTGCTTCCTCTCTCTCGTCTACACTCTGCCTCATCCCGCCCTCTTTTGAAATCACCTGCGAATACGAGCATCCGATCAGCTGCGATAGATTATCTCACGCTTCTCTCTCTGCATCAGCGACGTCACGACCGCCATCCTCGACTCGACATTTGCCCATACGAACGAGCGAAACAAAGAACCGATCACTCTCATACATATTGAAGAAGAGAGAGATAGGCTTCCAACACTATTTTCTCTGTCACATCTCTAAAGAAGCGGAAACTCACCTCTCCAATCATCTCCCTGTGCATCGCATACATACCACAATCATCACCATGTCGACCAAACGCATCTCCAAGGTAAGCCTCGCCCTCTCTATGCCTCCCTCCTCTATCACCACCAGCTTCTTGCTCTTCTTCTCTCCTTCTCACTAACTCTTTCTCTCTTCTCCCCAGGAATTCGCTGAAGTCTCCCAAACCCCCATCGAGGGCTTCCTCGTCACGCTCCCCCCCAACAACTCCGTCCACACCTGGCACGTCACCCTCCAGCCCCCGGCCTCAACCACCTTCTACCCGGGCCGCTTCGGCATCGTCCTCACCCTCCCCACCGACTACCCCTTCAAGCCCCCCGTCGTCAAGTTCGTCACCCGCGTCTACCACCCAAATATCACAAACGACTCCCTCGGCAACGTCTGCCTCGCCATCCTCAAGGCCGAGAACTGGAAGCCCAGCACGAAGATTGCCTCCGTCCTCGAGGCCCTGCGCAACCTGCTCGTCGAGCCTCAGCCTGACGACCCGCTCGAGGAGCGCATTGCTGATGAGTACCGCAACGACAGGGAGGCGTGGGAGGCAAAGGCAAAGGCCGCCGTCACTAAGTATGCCCTCGAAGACCCCGTCTTTCCGGCATCGGCATCATAAAAGGGGGGTTTCCCCCCTTTCCTTTTTTCTTTTCGCATAATTACAAGAGCAAGAGAGGGAGAGATGAGAGATGAGAGATGAGATGCTGGACAAACAAGAATTTCCACAAGTCGTCGTACTTCTACAGGTAGAGAGGTACACACATGGGTTCATGCGTGGCATAGAATGAATTATGGCTGGCTGTTAGGAGACTTGCAGAATGAAGAGGGTGCATACCAGATGATTTGCAAAGTCTCAAGAGCAACATTGTAGCTAAGATTATGGTATCATTCAGGTATCAGGTTGAAACAAGACAAGATTTGGCGCTAGGCTGAGTATTGGCATGATGAATAACAACTTTTCTTTTCTTATTCTTTGAGAATCTTTTACAACCCATCCGTCTTTGTTAACAACACAGTTGCCCCTGAAGAGCACTTGCCATCTTAATCTATAGGAACCCAGTTTGGCACAATATTGTAATTGTTATATAAGTTGTTGTCTGTTATTAAACACCTGCTATATAAACAACTCCCATTTACATGAATAAGAAACTCAAGACATTTTGATAACAAGGCCGATGTAACTGGTCCACATCTCTACCAAAACACACACGACAAACAATCCACCAAAAACAATTCAACACCCCAAAGCCTGCGTATCAACAGTATAATGACTCGCAAACTCACAGCACGCCCCCGCCGGGATCCCGCACTGCCTATTACACGTCGTCTTAATGCTCGGCTTCATGTCCACCACAAAGTTGCCGTGGCCGGTGTTGTAGTGCAGCTTCTCGCAGTTTTCGACCCACGCGTCGTTGACGTTCCCGCTGCACGTCATGGCGCAGTGGTTGAAGGTGTTGCAGCTCGTATCGCAGACGGCCTGACCGTTGTTGTCGTCGATGTGGATATGGACGCCGGGCTGGATGGAGCCGGTTTGGCATGTGCCGGTGATGCGGACGCATGCTTGGGTGGCGGTGGCCAGGGTGAGGATGGATAACAAGAGGCGGTTCATGGTTGTATACAAGTTTGTGGATAATGATGTTGTTGTTGGTGGTGGTGGTGATGCTTTTCAGAGACAGAGTTGAGGCAAAGAAGAATGCAGTGTTGGAATTATAGAGGGACAACGACTGATGTTGATTTCTAGTTTGTGACACACCAAATCAGAATTCGAGGGAAACATCTTCTTTACTTTATATCCTTCTTGACATGACAGGGCTCGTGAGTTCTACGTTGTGGTTTTTGATGTTGGCTGAAGCTGCTATAGCTTGCGAGCTGCCTTTCCTGTCGATGTGTTGGTACCAGCATAAATCACAGAACGCGCACGAGACGATATTCTGCATCAATGATTGGTTCGGCAGTTCTAATGTCCATATCATCGAATGCAGAATTTTGGATTTCCAATTTCATGAATAAAATCTTCATGGATATACCCCCAGGGGGGAAAGGGGGTTTGAATCCTTCTCCAAACCAGAACGAAGCAAAAGAAGAATCTAAACAAGGGTTTAAAGAAAGATTATAGCCTAAAATCAAGATGAATCAAAGTTGAAATGAGTCTTTCATCTAAAGAACCTTCTTATTCATGCCCCCGAATTTGCAAGACTTCCTTAAGTTATACACTGCCTCGACTCCTACCTATAACTTGACCTAAAAGTGTCACCTTCTAGTCTTGGCGTATACAGATACTCTACGATATGAAATCACTCCAGAAAACTCATTCAACTAATAAACACATTCTCCATCATCCATAGTAGTACAGCCTTCCAGTTGAGAATACGGTGAGCTCTCCATCAACCAACTAACCAACAACCCTTCCAACTCCGGGGAAACCCGCCCCAGAAAAAGAAGCCCCTTAGAAAATATTAACCCAGATTTAATACCTCTAACGACGTTAGGGTTGAGCTTGGCAATAAGCTTGTCGGCATTCTCCGTCTCTCTCGGTCCGATTGATTGTTTTCTGTTGGTAGCTGGGGGCTATATATAACCCTTGAAACTTTGCTCGACCAACACCCAAATCTCAACACAATGAAGCCTGGTTTGTCTGACCGCTTCAAGGACTACGACGCATGAATAAGTCAAGGTGGAATAATTTGATCTGGCTGGTACTTCATTCTTCTCTCTCCTTCCAGGAACGAGGCCGCTGTCACTGGTGGATGTCATTCTGTCAGGACAACTCGTCTTGATTCTGCTATCTAGTTCCAAAGCGACATATCGATGCATCTCTTTCACATCAGGAAGCGGAGGGTCAACTCCGGCTTACCTTAGGTGCCGAGCCTAGCTACCAACTGATAGTAGCATCGGCCGAATCCTCCCGTCAAATTACTCAACAGCTAGGATTCAAGCATAAAGGAACTTACAATTTCCTGATATGGTAGCGATGGCCCGAGCAATATAGCACTAGGTAGTTGCGAGAGTCCGTATACTGAATAGATGGCTGGATAAATATCCTTCATAGGTACGTAAGACCTTTCAAAAAGAAAAGCGATACAACATTCATTTTCCCTGTTCCAAAGAGTCAAACAAGAATTTTACAGGTATTCAAGAAAACTTACTTGATTACTATTAAAATTGGCCAAAAAGATATAGCAAATGGAACAATTCATCACATCACGCACAAAGCACACACACACACACACACAAGTCAAAAAAAGAGCCTTTCGTTCAAGAATTCATCATTGGCCGCGCCACAAACAACAATTGTGTGTACACGCCAGTGGGTGTTTTGCCAATTACTCCCTCGTCCCCCCCAAGATTTTGTGTCCTATTCTATCCAAGTTTCAAGTCAAAAAAGCAAAACAAGCAAAGAGATTTTTGTACATGCCCGTCCTTCTATGCTGCGCACCACAGATGTAGAAATAATAAGAGAAAAAGATGAAAAAAATAACAAGAAACAAGGAGATTGGAAGAAAGAAAAAGGATACAGAGGTCTTCTCTTTCTTTCTTGTGTCTCGCTCATTTTTTGGCCAAAACGCATCCCTTTCTTTTTTGTTCGCAACAAGCATTCCGTCTCTAGTTCCTCTAACAAGGGACCTGCCACAGGTTGCAGCCGTAACCGTCGTCATGGTATTTTGAAACAAGGGGGATATATGCGCCCATTTTGTATGTATTCCGCGCACCCCATATGAAGAAGTTAAAAAGAAGAAAAATAAGAAGAGGTAAAAAGAGGTATAAAGAGAGTTAAAAGTAGGGGACAAAGGAGAAAAGTGATTTGTAGTCGGAGAAGTAGTTGGAGAGAAGAGAAGTGAAAAATGGTGAAAACAAGAGGTGAATGAAAATGCTAATGCTTCATGCAAGATGCATCGTGGCCATTCTCCTGGGCCACGACCTGACATCTCCCTCAAACGCCTGCCGTGCTATGAATTGAAATGATGTAAATGGGAAAAAAAGAATTATAGCATATGAGAATGGAAGATGAGAAAGGTGAAAAAGAAGAAGAAGAAAGACACAAGTGGTATCAATGGAAACTCAAGCCACCACCCCTGGGTATTAAGGATATTATTTCTTCAGCCCAAACAGGCTGCCGCCCTTTCGCTCTCCGTCGGCTTCCCTGCCAGTCGCCCCGGTTGTCGCAGCTTTACTGCGCGACCGCAGAAGAAGGTCTTGCTGAGCCTTGTCACGCCTCTCTTGCCGGCGTTCCTCAATCACTTCTTGGCTGAGGTGGTTGAAGCCGTTGCGCCTCTTGAAGCACGTCTCCAAGACTTTGTTCGCGTCGAGCATCTTCCTAGGCATTGACTGGACCACGCCAAACATCTCCATCGGATCCCCAATCGCCTTGATCTCGGCCTCTCCCAGCTTGAAGATGGCCAGGGCAACGCGGAAAAGCGTCTTGGATCCTTCGTAGAAGAAGACGTCCCACACGCGCAGCGTCGTCTCGATGGGCAGCGTACCAATGTAGCAGCTCATGAACCATGCAGTCATGCAGAGGGTGATTGGGGGAAGCCGTTCAGACGACAGTGCTGCGTGAGTCTCCTTGCGCTTGAGTCGAGGCGTCAGCGGGTTCAGGGGGTTTCGCACCGACTTGCTAGTCATTGGTCGCGACTGCGGCTCGCCGCTGTCCAGCTCTCCTCCAATCTTGTCCCACACAGCAGGCATTGTGTCGCGGAGCTCCGTCATCAAAACGCCCAGGTCCACTTTGGAGCCCTCGAGGCTCATCTCGTGCGTACCGGGAAGATAGATGTGGGTAATGACGTTGAGCAGCCAAAACGCCTGTTCTTCCGTGTCCACAAAGAGAAGCAAGAGGCCGGCAATAAAGTTGAGACTTTGGCAGTATCCAATGCGCGGGTTGTAGACAGCGAATGCGAGCAGGACGCGGCGGAGAGATGCAATGAGCGGCGGCTCGCCTTCCAGCCCAACGGGGCCAGGTCCGCTGCCGTCCAAGGCCGCTCCCCTCACCGTGGATTGGCTCGCCCTCTCGCTGCTGGTGGTGGTGTCGAGCATATCGGCTGTGGCTTGTGAGGGCTTGAACTGGATGTTGTCGGGGAAAGTTCGGTGGAGGTCACGCTCAATGGCCTCGATATCGACGTGCTTGGCTTGTCTCAACAACAGTTTATCGTAGAGACCTCCATGCTTGGCCAGAATGGCCGGTCCGCCCGCATAGTAGAACCACGCAGCGCCGCGCCAATCTGGGGGAATGCCTTTGCGCACGAACCGCTTCGTTTTGGCGTTAGGGGCGGGGAACCGTTGCGGACGGTCAGTCATAAGGGCACTGTCCTTGAGGTAGGAAGTCCACTTCTTCCGCCGGCGCGCGAGATATTGAGAATAAGTCTTATCCCAGGCATCGTACTGCGCGCGGGTGATGAACTGGTTTTCCTTCTTGAAGCCATATCGATCTCGCGAACCCGGCTTCTCAGGCTCGGGAACGGGGAGGTGCACCGAGGGAGAAGGAGATACGGATCGAGACTCAAGCATCGAGGGAGGTGAAATGCGCGAGGGACTCGGGCTGGGTGTGGCTCCTCGGCTGTGCGTGGCTCCTCTCGGATCGGGTCGGACGCCGTCCGAGTCCACAGAGGGCGCGGATTCCACCGTCCTGGACGAGTCGCGCTTTTCCGGAAACTCCAAGTCGTGTTCCGGGTCGTGATCGAGATCGTGGTCGTGGGTGAGGGCAGGCACCGTAGATGTGAATGCAGTGCTGGAAAAGAGCATCTTGGATTGCCTAATTTCCATGTCGAGCGCGGCATGGGCGGCGGGCACCGGAGGCACCGGGTCGGCATCAAATTCGTCGCTGTGAATGCGCTCAGGGCCCGGCTCGGACCTGGCGGTCACAGGACGGTGCATGACGCTAATCATGTTGTCTGGGACGGTGTCGTTTTCGGCAGATTCTTTTTCTTCTTCTTCTACTTCTTCGTCATGAGTAGGCAGAGGCGCGCGTCCGTGCTCAAGGCTGCGTCCGTGCTCTTGCCGGTACTCGTGCTCCTGTTCCTGCTCGCGATCCTGCTCGCGATCCTGCGCCTGCTCCTGCTGACGCACGCGCTCTGGCTCTGGTTGAAGCTCTCGCTCTAGCTCTTGCTCTGGCTCCTGCTCTAGCTCTGATTCCGGTATGCGCGGATATGAATCGTCGTCGTACGGAGCAGCGCCGTAGCCAACGTTGTATTGGTCGTCGTATGGGTAGTGGTGGTGATCGTATGGGTGTTGTTGGTAGTGTTCGTTGTAATTGTTGTTGTAGGGATCGGGGTATTCGTTTTCTTGGAATTGGTCGTCGTCGTCGTCACAGAAGCCTCTTTCGTACATGCCCATAACATCTTCCAGGCTGGGTTCCTCTCCCTCAGCCTCTGTCTCTCCCTCTGCCCCTGCCTCGTTTTCGTTCTCGTTCCCGTAGAGTGACAGGACGGAGCTGTCCTTGGTCAGAACGCTGCTTCGCTCGGTGACGGCAGTGCCAGTGCCAAACGCAGACGATGATGTAAGCTGGGACCTGTAGCTGGATCGCAGTTCGTCGTCGCTCATCCAAGGAGCTGGCCCACCGGGCGCAGGAGCAAAGGCCGGACTGTCAATGCGGTTCTGGTAGCCCAGCTGGGGGCGATGGCCAGCAATTGGAGGTTGTGCACTCGCGGTTCTCGAGGCTCTCGATTCGAGGTATTCGGCAGTAGGGGGAAAAGATGGAGAGACAGCATAGGAGAGTGAAGATTTTGAGGAGATGGAGGGACGTCGGGGGCGCTGCCAGGAGGGCGTGGAAGAAGGTGAAACGCTGGTCATCTCCGGCATGCGATCCGAGGGAGGGAGGGAGGCCAGCCGGAGGTTACCTGGACCGACAGGGGGCGACCTAATACTGGTACTTTGCTTCCGGGGTCTAGAAAAGTTCTCGACGGCAGGGGTGTCTGGCGTGCGTACTTGTACCTCTGTGCGCATGGACTTTGTCATCAGGGCGCTGGCCGAGTCCAGCTGCAGAGGCTCTGGCGGTCGTCTCCTGCCCATCGATGATGGCTGATACGGATGATGCTGATGATGCTGGATTGCGGCTGGCGGTTGTTGCTGCTGTGGCTGGTATTGTGGCGATGTCGCCTCGTCTAGCTGGCCGTACCGCTCGTACCAGCTGTTTTGCGAGGGCGATCGCGGAGGGAGAGGGGACATTGGGCTATGCAGCAGCATGTTGGAGCCGTTTGCCAGCGAGTCCCAGCGAGGGGAGACTGGCATGGGCGAGAGCTGAGGAGGTCGTTGGCGGCCGTCGTTTGACGCAGGGAGCAAACTAAGAGGCGGAGGAGGAGCTTTGATGCGGGATGCGTAGGGCGATGTCTGCTTCTGCTTGGTGATGCTGGGCTGGCGGCCGTGTCCGCCGCCGGTCTGCGAGACGGTCATTGAATTCATGATTCGAGGGCGAAGAGGCCTTGCTTAGTTCTCTTTTTTTGCCTCGACTGGTTCCGCGAGAGCCCAGCAGCGAGCGGCCGGGCTCTATGAAGCACGTGAGGCCGTCTGCTGGATGCCGTGAACGAGCGTGCTGAGACTGAAGCCAGGCCGTGACAGCGACATTCGCGGATTGGAGTCGTCAATACTGGGGGTGAAGAGGGCGCCGCCCCGTGCCATTGCCGCCTGCGCACGCAAACCTGGGAATCCTTTACGGAAGATGAAAATCGGAACGAGATCCAGACCGTCGTTGGAGAGACGGTGTTCGGCTCCAAATGCACCCAGCCTAGCTAGTCTCAGAAGAGCATGCAGCTGAAGGCGGCCGGCAGGTTTGCTTGTACTCGTAGGCTGAAAAAAAAAAAAAAAAAAGAGTGAATCTAGTAGACCTGTCACGAAAAAACAATCCCCACCAGACGAGAAGAGAATGGAAAGGATCGATCAACGAGGCAGTCGTCAAGTGCTATACAGGACGGAGCTTCCCCAGACCAAAAAGAGCGGTAGCGGACAAGCAGCTACAGATGCGACTCCAGAGTCGATGCGGCAACGCCGAGCTTCTCACGTCACGCCGCAGCAGACGGGGAATCCCGTACGGAGTCCTTACGGGCACGCTTGGTGTAAAAAGACGCAGAGCTCGCTGCAGTCTGTCAGTCAGTCAGTACGGGCAGCGGCAGAAACGCTGGTGTTGCGGCGTCCGGTTTGTTTCGTCGTTCGTTCGAAGCTGAGTGTCGAGCTTCCAAAGTGCAGGGATGACGAAAGGATCCGTCATCGAAATTCTACAACCCCGGCCGACAAGAAAAAAAAATTGGAACGGTACGAGCAGTATTAGGGAGCTGGAGCCCGCTGTCAGGGAAGAGAAGAGCGGATTTGAAGCGTCAGGTCAGCAGAGCAGCAGGTCAGGCACGCGACGTGGCCCGACAGCGTCCGCAGCGCCTCCGACGGCGATGGAGCAGTCTTGTGGAGGATTTGGAGAAGCAAAGGAAAATTCACAGCGAGCGACTTGCTTTTGAGGGGTCTGGAAGTGGTGTGCTCAGGGCAGAATGCAAAATGCACATGCAGGCTGAAGTCGGGTGCAATTCCGTCCCTCAATCATCCAATATCGCTGCCCATTCGCTGGTGCATGCGCCGAGAAAAAGGAATGCCACACCTGCAGGCTGCATCTGGTAGCGGGTGGCGGCTCCCTACAGCTCCCTACAGCAAGCAATGGAGCAAGCAGCTCAACTCCCTAGGGAGAGACTGGAGTCTGTCTGTCTGGGGGCCGGGGACCAGGTACAAGTGCACGCACGTACTAAAGTGACGGGCTGAGCTGGATGGATTTGATGGCTTGGGCACTTATTACGCCACCGCTGCTGTGCTCCTACGGCGGTCATGAGCCTGACATCAATGCATGGAATGGAATCAATAGTGCTTGGCTCAATTCAATCCATCCATGGATAGTACACACTGGCTGGGCACAGGCATTGAATGTTTGTGTGCATTTTGCCTAGGTACATGTAGGTAGACGAGATCAATGCTCGCCCCCTCCCATCCCCTCTCCTCCCCTGGAGAAAGAAAAAAAAAGCAGAGCCAGCCCCAGTCAAAAACGGTGGGCCACAAAAAAGGATCCATCATGGATCAAATCAATCCAAATGGAACAAGATTGGAACACTTGACCGAGTTGCAGCAAACCGCTGCATTGCATGAATTAGCCGCTGGTGCCTGTAAGCTCTAGCGCATCCGGACCCCTCCCATCCGGCCATCCGACCGCTGCGGCCCTTCTGAGAAGATCCTGGGACCTGCATTGGGCTGCCGCTACAAGCAGTATAACCATAACTGCTAGCCAGGGGCCCGTTGACACCGGCACCTCTGCCATGCGGTCGCCTAGCGTGGGCCAACGCAAATTATCTTGCCCAGCCCGTCGTGCCATCCATGGAATACGAAGGCGGAGCGGACGGGATATGGAGAAGAAAAGTATCAAGGGCAGAAGGGAACCTTGAAGAGAAGAAAAACCTTGAAATTAATTGACTCTCCTCCACCGATTGCCTCTACAGAGTAAGTCATACGGATGATACCCGTACAGTAGCATGGATTTCGACTGAATAAAAACATGGCGAAGTTACTCCGGCGTGTTCCACTGCAACATCCATCCATCAAATTGATTTCATTCCGCCTCGGCACTTGCATCCTACCAGCATCATATCGTATCGCATCCATCGCTCTCACTTGTGGCTAGGTAGCTACGGACGGAGCAAGGCCACGTTTTGAAACCATAAAATCTCCGCCTGATCTCCAGAAAGCTCATGCGTCAACCTCCAGCTGCGGGCGATTGGCGCGCACACTCCCGCATCAGCTGCGTCATCACTACTACTACCTGTGACTAATAGCAGCTTTCTTGGATGCAGTCTCCGTCCGCCGGCCGTCGGCGAAACCCAGCTGGCTGGTCTCTGTGTCGATCCCAGGGCGGACTCGGGCTCCTTTTGGCTCTCTCTACGCAACATTGCTCGTCATACTCGGTGCAGCAGAGCCCTTCGGCCATTGCCTTGGTAGGAGGCAGGACATGGGGGTCAAAGTCAAAGCCAAAGCCAGAACAACATGCAGGTGCATACTAGTAAGCAAGATGCCGTACCGGACGTGAAAGCTGCTTGTTGGCTCTCGACGCAGCCCTACGGGGGGCCGTTGGCTTGTCTCGTCTGGTCTCGTCTCTCTGTCTCTCGCACATCTTTGATTTGAGACGCGTTTGAGGACCGGGAGGGGAGAGACGAAACACAAAGCCTTATTCTCTCGTAGCCATTATCTCACCATTATACCTGCATGAACAGGCCCGGGTAGCTGAAGGAAAGAGAAGGGAAGAAAAAAAAGAAAGGAAAAAGACCCATCAAGCCTCTGCCGACTCCTGGCCCGTCTCATTTGCCCAGCTTGCGTGGGCCCCCTGTTCGGCCTCAATTTGCTTGTGATGACCCGGCCGCGTCCCCAAGGCCTGGCTCCTCCCCTGCAGGTTGAGTACCAGAACCAGGCATCTGGGCGAATTGTCATCAAGGAGCTCAAAAACACCGAGAATCGCAAATGGCAACACCTGTATGCAAGGCACAGACTCCTTGCATATCGTGTCAGAACCTGGAGGCCGTGCGTTGCGGGAGCTGTCTGTCACTGTCGTCCGCCCATTGTTTAGTTGCCCTCCCCAGGGGGAAGCTCGAGATGCGTCCCAAGAGAGCGAGCATTAACCGCATTCCTGTTTTGTCTCTATGTTGTCTTACTGTATTTGACGTCTTGTCTTTGGAGTTTGTCAGCTTCACCCTGGCTTGCCCATCGCTATATTACCTACCTGTAAGCCGTCCCGGTCCAACCGCAAGTTGAGCATCCGTACAACTACCAGCTCTATTATCATTGTGGGAAATTGCCGAGTCGATGGACAAAGCGCCCCGCAACCTCATGGCCTCTTTTTTTTCTCCCCTTCTCCTACGGTCAAGATTTCCTCCCCCTTCCCGTTTCCCTTTCCACTACTGCAGCATCCTTGACAGGGAAATTTCCTGGGCTGCATGTACGCGGAGAATCTCATCTCAAAGGTACCTGTCCAAATCACGGGCACTCGTCCTTGTCAAGTTCTTTATCCTCAACTGTAATACGCCGTAATCGTACCCGAGTTCCATCCCAATAAGGTCCAGGATCCGGCTGTCGCTTCTTAGCAGTCGGCTAACGCACCTCTACCTAAACTTTTACCCAAAGCGTGCGCGCAACCTGAAGTACATACAAACTCCATTTGATCCATCTGATCTCACATGCTCTGCACGCTCCTTTTCTGCATGTGTTGTTGTCCTTTTTTTTTTTTTTTTTTTTTTTTTTCTCACCCAGCCCGAGGCAACAACTGACTCGTGCCTTGGCTGCAGAGTGACGGCAATTTCTTCTCCCTTGCGTCGTTAGGGGTTTTTGCACTTTTGTAGAATAGGACTGCAAGCCACCGCAGCTGCAGTGTCGCATTGACCCTTTCGTTAACGCTTTTCGATAGGTGCACGTAGATATCCATGGATACTTATTAATAACAGCTTCAACGATGTGGACAAGACCGACAGCTTCAGGTTAGCATGGTGCACTTACACGAGATGCCCAGTAGCACAAGGCGTACGAGTACATGAGTCTGCCTACAGGTGTACTTTCTTATGCGACGGATGCGCACGATTAATTTCATAATTGTTTGTTTCTCAGCCCACCGCCACCGCCTCTCTCTCAATTGCACCTAGCCGCAACAACAGGAATCCAGACGCCGAGCCTGCATATGCAATCTAGAGTCACCAGATGGTAATTTGGGCTCAACACCACCATATTTGGCGCCGGACAAGTCTTCTAGACCTAGTCGCTCTTTTCTCTTTGTCCCCCCCCACGTCCTTGCCAGACATCACTTCTACATGTAGTTATTATCAACCCAGCCTTGTGAAGCAAGCGTCTGGTACCTCATCTCGGTTCCCGCCGCCTCTCGTCAACCAGATTTCGGTCCAATTTGACACAAGAGAAAACACATAATAAAAGCAATAAAATGCCCCCCCACGTCGCTCTGATGCCATGGCTCCTTTCCCACCATCTGCTCTGTTCTCGCCAGTCAAAATTGGCTTAGGAAACCCCTCTCCCTCACAGTCTCTACATGGTGGTGCGGCTCTCCCTTGCATATCACAGTTGCCAATCACCGCATCAAAATGCCTTGACCCCGCCTCGGCTCCCTTTCGATGTTGTCGACACCGACCATGTACTGCAACCACAGCAGGCCATTGGCAGAATCTCCGTTGAATGGCATCGCTTAGCAAGTGAACAACGGGGCTCCTTAAAGCCGATCCTGCTTGGCTTTCAAAATGATGTTGGGCAAACAGGTTGCCACCGGGGAGAGTGCCGTAGCCTCCCCGTAAGTCAAGATTAGAATTTTAGAACATAGATACGTGTATACAATATTACCTACTAGGTAGTGGTCAGTAACTCATTAAGTAAAACTAGATATATTTCTCGAATAAGATTAGGTAGAAATGACTGCGTTGCGTCCTTGGAACACTTTACCATTAAAGCTTAGTCAACATATGAGGTCAATTGACAAAATAATTTCGCAAATGTCGTCCAAAAGGCCGTTTAAAGACTGTTAATGAACATGATATTCCATAATTCATATACCTAACTGAGCAAATAAGCGGAGAAAAAGGTGGTATTATTGTGGGAATACCCGATAGAGCAACTGCTTAATGAAGCTGATAGATAAAATAACTTGGCGAAAGCCATTCAAAAACTGTTGCTGAACGAGGGATGTGGAAATCTACATACCCAACTAAGCACATGTGGAGAGGAAGACGGTCAGAGTGGAAAGATCTTATAAAACGGCCGTTAAATGGATTCGATAGACAAAATAACTTCCATAGCAAAGGCTGTCCAAAGCATGACGAAAACCCGGGCTATATAAGATATCCATGTTCTTTATCCTGCTTCCAGTTTCCACTAATCGCGTCGCAAATAGATCAACATCCCTAATCTACTCTCCAGAAGAGAAAATATTACTTTTTTGTTAGAATCGTTAACATTATGTAATTCCTTTGTTCATTCATGGTAGATTTCACGATGCTACGATTGCAACTATCATAGCATTTGCAGTAATCCGCCTTGCTTTGCCTTCTGGACAAACCTGATACGAGTATTACACGAATGGCACTCTGCTAGCAATACATGATGTCTTTAGTCCTATAAATCTCAACGGCATCCCTATTGGCTTCAAGGAGCTCCATCCATTTTCCGCAAATGGGACAATTCATTTGCTCACAGACGGCCATTACTTTGGTCATAAAGATGGGTTCTCTCTGGGAGAAATGGTATTTCTTGGGAATATCGACCTGACTTGAAGCACGTTCGGGCAAAAAGGGTTATAGGGCAAGGCTTCTATAATTTTGAAGGTTCTGATGGGATTGTGCACACAGTAACCTATTCGACCAGTGACGCTGGTTTCACACGAAGCCTTTCACCTACGCTTCTACGCAAACTAGCCTTCAGTGGGAGTATCTGAACGAGAGTTACGGCAAATTCATTATAGAATTTGCAAGTGATGTTATCGAGACGGTTACTGATATTCTCAAGGGTGACCAAACGAACATCTTCTTCAACGCTTTGGAGATTTTTGCTAAGATATGCTGCACGATGAGGCTATATATGTAATCACATAGCAAAGTTCGAGGCTAACCTAGGATTGTATTATAAAAAAAAGGCCATTTTTCCTCTACTTTTTTAGATAGAAGAAACAAGACAATGAAGTTATTCTCCTTAAAACACAGCCACGGCAGCCAAATTAAATATTCATCAAGCCCTTTCTCCCTGTGTGGTCCCTATCATTTGAAGTTCGCCGCAATCATGAACTATTGCCTCTAGGAACTTGCCACGGGTATACGATCAAAGTAGTGTCCGCTATACATTGCACATTATGAAGTTTTCATGACAATTTTCCTCTCTCCCCTATTGTCTTTGCCCAACCTTGGACAAGGCAAATCTGCATTTCTCTCCAACGCATTCCATCACGCTCAAGGTATCCGTAGCATCTACTGCCTCTGATTGGCTTTTGGCGACTGCAGTGTAGCTGGTAATGTGTAATGATCTAGATTAGAAGGCCTTTTGTCTCTCTCTTCTCTCCCCTTTCCATTTTTACGTTGCGAGGCGCCATAAGAACTGGATTACGCATCCTTATTGCCTACGAGAGGATGCAAAGCGCGCGTTCAATTGCATCGGGAGAGCCAAGCATCGCTAAGACACATTGTGCGCCGGTAATTAGGCATTCATCCACTTGCATCGAGAACCTTGCACCTGAAATGCCCGGTTTGTTGTTTGTTCTATAGAAACCATTATCGTACTGCGATATATGTACTGCGACTAGAACACACAAACATTGATGTTTGAAGTAGGAGATTGTCACGTCTATACTGTAAGCGCGAAACGCGTCTCACTGAGCTTTTAAATTTTCAAGGATATTATATGAACAAAACTTGTCCATTCCTTTGAACAAAGAGTAAAAGGGGTATCAATTTAATTCGTTTGCGATATACGTAACCAGATCAGCAATTGATATCCAATTGCATCAACTCGCCGAGTCGCAGGACATGCCACCAGTCAAGGAATGAGGAAACCCGCGATGATTTACCCCAGAATGTATGGCAGACCGTGTTCCAAGTGGATCACTTTATAGTGTCGCTGACGGCCGAATCGCAGAGAATGTGGTGTCTAGAAGGGGAAATCGGCCAGGACAACGTGCATTGGTGCGGCCCGACGATAGGCGACCCATTTTGCGCTTCGCATCAGGGGTGCGACGAAAAGAGAGAGAGAAGAAGAGGCGAGCGAGACAAAGAGAGGCCCCCCCCCCCCGCAGAAGAATTTGTTTCTGGGGGACATATGTGTACGTGTATGCTGCCCACTCACTCACTCACTCACTCAACCGCGCCCCCTCTCACTCACCGGCTTTTTTCTTTTCATTTTCTTTTCTCTGCTCCTCTCGTCCCGCCTTTTTACCTTGTTAGTTGGTTGGCTTCGTCTTTGTCCGGTGATGGTGTTGGGACGGTAGCGAATGGGATCAGATGGCGATTGAGGCCGGACTGAGGCTGGGGCTGGGCGCTGCTGCAGGCGAGAATTTAGTTGATCCGATCTGCATCTTCGCACACACAACAAGCTTCAAAGGCAACAAAGGGAGATGAAGGAGTTTTGGCGGGCGTCACGTGTGGATGATACAATCCGTTGATCAATGACGCCCGTCCATGACAAAGACTGGACCGGAGAACACGCGGCTGCCCGGTACGTACTGAAGCTGTCCTTGGAACGTCGAGCTACATGAATACATGTACATGTAGCCGCACCTCTTGCGAAGCCGGAGCTTACCTGTACTGTACTGTAGTCGTGCGCTGGATGGGGCCAGAGATCCAATGCTGAGAAGAGGGCACCACAGCGAGGTATGTACCTGTACAGTTGCCAGATGGGTTCCAAAGCACCAGACAGAAGCGACTGACTGTACTGTACTGACCCCATCCGCAATGGACGGGACGCATGCCCTCGCGGCGAGTTCCAAAAGGTTGAGACGCTTTGGGCCTAGAGCTGGAGCGCATGAAACACACCTGGGCGTATTTGTATCTCTCATGCACCTCTTAGCTTGCGCGGAGCTCACCCTGGACTGCCTGGATCGCGTTTGATTGGCCCTGATAGCTCACTGGTAGCTAGTCCGCAGCTCCAGCCTCACTGCACACACGCCCCCTCGCTGTGAGGGCCGTAGGATTAGATTTTGTTTGCTGCCAGAGTTTCTCGCTGCCGTCGCCGTACAGGTACATGCCGGGAAAAAATGGCTGGGCTGAGCTGCGGCTTGGCTGGGCGACTCCCCTTCGCCTTCGGCCTGCTCACGCCTCTTGCGCGCCTCTCGCTCATCTTTTGTCTCTGGCCTTGTCCACCCTAAGCAGCCGCCATGTCACCGGAGATGCTGTCCCGAAAGCCAGACTCGCTGCAGAACCCGCCGAATGTGTACCTTGCCTCCGTTACGGCGGTACCTTGGAGGCTCGCTGGCAGCATGGCGGACAGAGCTGGGCTGCCCATTGACTCCATGTTGTAGCTCCCCTACCTAACTGTACCTTAGTTCCCATCAGTACTGTAGCAGTAGGCCCAGTTGGAGTAAGACTGGCCTGGCCCTCCCCCTCCCTCTAGCTGTCGCGCGCTCTCTCGCTCGCTCGCAGTCTGTCACTCCCCTACCTTGTCTTTCTTTTTTTCCTCCCCTTCCTCTCTCTCTTTCCCTCTCTTACTCTCTCTCTCTCTCTCTTTGTTCCCTCTCACATATAAAAGGCATCCATTCCCCCCTCTAGGATTGCCCAGCGTCCCTCGACCCAGACTTGCCCTCTCCAATTGCGTATCTACACCACCTGTCCCGTCTTACACACACAAACCCACACCATGTCCACCCGGAAGCGCACCCGTGACGAGGAAGACGAGGAAGAGCTCGTCTCCCTCCCCGAAGAGGATGATGGAGAAGAGGAAGAAGAGTAAGTCATGACAAGACCCTGCTTTAGCTGCCAGCCATGGTTTGGCCAATGTGCGAGATGCGCCTGGTGCCAATTGAACATTGCTGCCGCTGGTGATCCGCACAGCCCACGTTGCACTCTGGCACCCGCTGGAGAGCTACAGCGGCATCTTCTCTAGTCGCAAGACTGCAAAATACTTGGCGAATGGACTGTGCTGACATTTTTGCAAGATACGTCTCTACTGGAGACGAAGATGACAACGAAGATGACGACGGAGAAGAAGAGGAGGAGGAGGGTGACGTCGAAGAAGAAGAGGAAGAAGGAGACGAAGAAGAAGCTGCTGAGGGTGCAGATGCCCCAGTAAACGGTGAGTTGAAGCCACCCCAACATTCATATCCATCACCAAAGTCGCCCCCTTCGCGCGGTAGCAGCAAAATGCATTTGCAAGGCTGTCACAAGACAGCACAGCTCCACGACGCACTGCCGCTGCTTCCCATTCCTCCCACATGAAGATGATCGATGCGACGGTGGCCGTTACTAACAAGCGAGCAGGCGCCCAACCACCTCACAAGAAGCGCAAGACGGTTGAGGAAGAGGTTGCCAACGGCGAGGGCGCCGACGAGGAAGACGCAGAGGAGCAAGAGGAAGAAGAAGCGGCAGAGGACGATGCCGAAGAGGCCGCCGAAGACGAGGCTGAGGAAGAGGCCACTGAAGCTGCTGCTGAGGCTGCCGCCCCAGTCAAGGACGTCAAGGCCCCCGAGGTCGCTCAGGCCACAGACACACCAGAGCCCAAGGCAGTGACTGCTGGAGGCGACGAGTAAAAGAAAACTCTTGACATGTTTTCTTTATAAGTCCTTGAAGCTGCCACGCACTAGGCAGACAGAATGGGAGTACCTTGCTGTACCATGTTTGGCAATATCGGGGGGAGTACATCTGGATATGGATTTTGGACGGGCGTAACAGGACCCTATTAGTCACTAATGTGATATTGATCTCTCACCAACGTGCCTTAGTCTTCGGCGGGCGCATGCCTCTGCAAGTAGTCAATGTAAATGCTTCAGGGTTCAGCTTCATTTGTCTTTTATCACCTGGATATGTATCCGTCGAGTGCGCGCATGGTTATTGCCAGGTAGGTAGCGATGCCCAGCTGCCTTTGTCGCGTATCATTTCGGGCCGTGCCGTACAAATGTCCGGGCGTCGGAACGAGGATTGGCGAAATCAAGCGTCAATGTCACATTTGTGTCTCCATAGGTACTGGATTGAATACGAAGTACGAGTTTGTTCAACGAATCCATGAAGATTTTTGATGATTGGTCATTTCCGTAACAACACGGGCGACAATCAAAGCGCAGTCGGCTTTCAAGCAGTGCTCACTCGCAAATGACCCGAAAGATGTTTTGACTTGTATCTAAGATCCTTTTACTATGAGCAAAAAAAGGCATTGATAAAGGGAAAAGTAGATTTGTACATCATTGGCTTAATTACAATCAATCGAAATTCCATCTACCTCGGCGCCCAGCGTTGACGAGAACATGGTCTAATGCAAGTTGCAGTTCTAATCGCTCTCTCTCTAGGCTCTCTGCCGCCAAAAAACGCATGCCGCTCGAAGACGAAAGAGAAAAAAACACACAAAAAAAAATCATCACAAGGTCCTCACTCTCGCTTTATAGTTTTTGTTTCGGAGGTTTGCTCTCCGCATCATCCTGCTCCTCCCTCAAAATCTCCGCAATCTGCTGCCTCAGCTCCTCAGCCAAGTGCTCCGCCTCATCCTCATCCAGCTCCTCCCTCTGTCCCCGTCCAAACATGGTGAAGCTCTCGCGAAACCGTCCGCTGGCGCGAATCTCGGGCCGCGGGATCAGATGGTAGTGCATATGCGGTACGACCTGCGCCGCCGCCGCGCCGTTGTTCTGCACCACGTTCCAGTCGGCGATGCCCGTGGCGCGCACCAGCGCCGCGGACAGCAGGCGGATGTAGCCGCCCAGGTCGCGCGCCTCCGGGTTGGTCACGTCCGTCAGTTTCGGCCGGTGGGCGCGCGTGCAGAGAAGCAGGTGGCCGTGGCTGAGGGGCAGGATGTCGAGGAAGGCGATGAGCGCGGGCGTGGAGAGGACGACGAAGGATTGAGGCGCCGTGAGGTTCGAGGGGAACGGGTTGGGGGGGTCGATGGGGGAGAAGGGCGGGTGGGCGGCGGCGATGGCGCAGAAGGGGCAGTCTTCTTCGCGGATCGTGGGAGGGGGGAGCGACGGGTCGAATGAGGTGTGCATTTTTGCGCTGGAGATTGTTGTTGTGTTGTCTCTCGTTCTGTTGATGGCGATACTGCTTGCTTGCTTGCTTTGCAGTAGGTGTTTTGTATATGGGAATTAGACGAATTCCCGCGAGAGAGAAAAGAAGGAAGGGATTGGATTGAGTCGCCCTCTTCGTTCTGCTGCTCTGCTTTTCTTAGCTTGGCCCGAGACAATGGTCAGCTAGAATCGCAGGGCATGGTATCGATCGAATTGGCGGAAAATCGAAGTCGTAATCAACAGATCCCAGCAAAAAGATCAAACCCGCTAAATCGACTGCGGCTAAATCACAAGACGGATCTTGCAAGGCCCTCAATCTGTAGCTGGCAATGACGGGTTTCCTCGTAGACTGATGGTGATGATTGTTCAAACGGCCATATGTACAGAAGTGGCCAATCGGTTGTAGAAAAAATGATCGTAAGATGGGCGATGAGAGAGCGTCTGGGGTCGGCAGGCAAGTAAAGCAGCTGCCGAGGTACTGTATGCTGAGCGTTCGGCGTAGAGCTGTGATTACTTAATGCTCGAAGCTGCTCTTGTGAAGAATCGAACTAACCTGGACAAACGGTCCGTGGGTAAACAGTGAAAATATGCAATGAAGAAATGGGTCGTGAACGGTTAATTTTTCAATTGTATTCACCTATTCAACTGTCTAGAGATATCATAGCTTTATGCGTCAAGTTAACTGTGTTGAATACCCGCAGAATAAGAGGTCACTTCCAAAGTATAAAGCTCACACACCACTGCTCCTGCCACCGCCCAATTCTGCCGGACAAAATTCTCCTCCACCGCCACTATTTTCTCTCCCCTTCCATCACTTCATCATCCACACCCGCAAACCAGCCTCCTCCCATCCTCACTCTCGCCATCCCACGTCTAACGCACTATCTACATCGAAAACAGAGCAGTCATGCCTCGCGAAGAATACCAGGTCCCTACCGCTGGCGGCGGCGCCTCAGCAGGAGGCATGACCCGCGGCGCGACCGGCGGCGAGAGACACGAGAGCCGCTCCGTCATGACATACATCTGCGGCGACTGCGGCGGCAACGTCACCCTTAGCAAGGACGCGCTGGTTGCCTGCCCGCATTGCGCCGGCCGAGTGCTGTACAAGGAGCGTACCAAGCGGTGAGTTTTGTTTGCGTTGCTTGTGCCGGAGGACAGGTTTTGCTGACGTTAATGTGATGTAGAATGGTGCAGTTCGAGGCTCGATAGGCGCATAGATGGAGCGGAATTACTACTCTCAGCGGGAACCGCAGTAAAGAACAATTCAAAAGCAAACACACATTATAGATCGCACTCGAGGAGTTTTTGGGAGATAATCAGGGATCACAAAGGGAGTCAGATGTCATTATCAAAGGGGAATTTTTGATATTACTTATTTATGCAAATGCGCGCCCCAAAAGCCGCCTAGATTTTTTCTTTCTTCTTTTTGCACACCTCAAAACATGAAAGCTTTACTTAGCCAAGTTCCTTTTGCACCCGTGGTTCCCAAAAAACGCCGTAACTACCTGTACGCCTCTCCAAATGCCCCCTCACGTTGCGTTACCGTTGCATGTGCAGGTATTTCGCAAAGCTCGCATCGCCCAAGATGCCTTCGTCCTTGCCCTCCATGGCGGCAGCATATCTGGCCTGTAGACCCTCCTTGGTTGTTTCGTCATCCTCATCGTCATCATCGTCGTTGTCGCTTGGGACATCCACGTCGTCGTCATCGTTGGTGACCCTGATAGGTCCCTTCTCGGCCACGTTCTTGGCGTCAACCGATATGCCCGACATACCCTGCATCATCTTATCCAACTCTTCTTCACGGGTCTTCTTCTTCCGCTCCTCCCTCTCTTCCCTTCGACGCTCCAGCTCCGGTAGATAGTCGTCCAAAAACTCCTTTCTCTTCTCCTCAACGGCCTCGAAGAACTCATCGATACCCGTTCCCATTCGCGAGCTAACTCCCACCATGCTGAGATGCGAATAAAACTCCT
The DNA here is from genome assembly GCA_035079535.1 of Trichoderma endophyticum. Lineage (NCBI taxonomy): Eukaryota > Fungi > Ascomycota > Sordariomycetes > Hypocreales > Hypocreaceae > Trichoderma > Trichoderma endophyticum. Next base: position 885,797 of record JAPMIQ010000001.1, read on the forward strand.
CCAGCACCAAGCTCATAGAGTTGAGTAGGCTGCCCATGTAACCACTTCCACCACTTCCAAAACCTTCTTGGCCTCCAAATGTGTCGGAATTCTCATCGCGGCGCAGAGCTTCTTGGAACGCTTCGAAATCCGTCATCCACTCCTTGGCGAACGAAGCGTCCTTGACGTCGGTCTTGTTGAAGACCAGGATCATGGGAAGCTTCGTCTTGTAGAGAATGGAACAGGCATATAGCATGTTGGACATGAATGTCGATGTTGAAGCAGTCCGCGGTGTATCAATGATGTAGGCGATAACGGTAGGGAATGACGATGCAAGAGATTCCAACAGAATAGTTCCCGAAGCGGACCACACAAAGGCTTCGATTTGACCGGGCGTGTCAACCAGGATTCGGTCGATGGGCTTGCGTTCGGGGTGTTCGGGGTCGGGCTTTGAGCGCTTCTCCAGCAGGTTGACAATCTGATCGACCTTTGTAGCGAAGAGGTTGAGCGACGTTAAGATTCCTCCGTTCGGTCCTAGGTTGTACTGCTTCATGACCTCCTCATAGTTGACAGAGTCTCGAATGTCGATGTTGCTTTCGAAGGGAACGTTGAGGACCGCGGGGTCGAGATTGATGACATAGGGAGGCGTGTTTTTTGAGTGAAGATGAGCGTTGATTCTCTGCATAAAGGTCGTCTTGCCCGAGCCTACGATTTGGCGCAACAGCGTTAGATGGTCTGTAGGATGCGAGGAGAGGCTCGCTGCTATGGAAGCTTACCAGCCATGCCAACGCAGACAATGGCGGGGGGCGACGACGCCGATATCGATGGGGCGCCGCCGGTAGATGATGAAGCCATTGCTAAACTCTAGAGAGCTGTAGTTTATCGTTTAGAGACGCCGAGAGACACGAGAAACTGCAGTCAGAGGTGCTTAGAAATGAGGTTGGGTGAAGTGGTAAAAAGCTTGGCGGGTCGAAATTTTGGATAGCGGAAAGATTTCAGCGGCTTCAGCGATAAAGAGCTGCCCCGCCTGCTCCCTCACTGAGCTGCCCACTAACGGAACCCCTACAGAGTACAACCTAAAAGTCACGGAAACAGCCCCGCGGTGACGTGTGTAAAGTCCCCTTGATTCGATGTAATTATATAAGGTAAGCAGCCTCAACCTCCATCACCAACCTCAATATCGTTGCATGCTGTTTAATATCATATGATATGCTGCCCTCTGCTAGTCGCTAGGTTTCAATGTGCCCCCCTTTTAAATTCCCGTCTGCAAACCCCCCTTCCCGATTGACAGTCCCAGCCAGTTTCCCTTTTTGCAGCCACCGTTCCCCTTATTAACCATCTGTGCCGCTGCTGCGGAATGTTGCGCATAGAGCCGCATAGTGGTGCGTCAGATCAAGCACATGTTGCGGGAGGCTTGTTGCTTGGATGATGCTCCTGACTTTGACGGCGCCTTCATCCTCGATCAAGGTCCGGATGGTATGCAGGAGCTCCGGGCTGAACTCGCTGTACCACCTGTATTGCCAGGTAACCAGTCGAATCACTGCCGCCACCGTCTCTCTCGTGCTCTTGGTCTTCTCGAAAACGCGGAGCACGCCGGCCAGCGCCTTGGGGCTGAAGCGGAGGGACAGGCAGGCACGGTATGCCTCAGCGGCCTCATCAAAGTGCTGCAGACGTTCCGCGAGTGAACCAAGAATCTCCCACTCTTCTGCCGATTTCTTGTATTGTATCTGCTGCGCGCGGTACTGGGCCATCTGCGTGCGCCAGATTGTATAGACCCGCAGATCTTCATAGAGAACCATGAACAAGCTATCAAGCCAACGCTCGCAGAGTCGCTTGGTGTTTAGTTTGGAGAGATGGTCATCGGCATTGGTACCCTATAGCATCAATGTGTCAATAAATAGAAATGGCTTATAGTTTACGCAAGGGAGCTATCATCTTGACTCACATTCTCATTATCGGCCTTGACCTCGTCCGGGTCCACTGTACTGGAAGGTTTCTCAACTCCACCGCCCTCTCCGTTGGGGGCCAAGGTCGTTGCGGCCGGCTCCGAGGCCTTCTCATCCTCATTATCCGAGCCCTCGTCTCCATTCGTAGTTGGGTCTGGTGTGCCGCGGAGGCCATCCATACTTGGACTCCGCTTCGGCTGGGCAGCCTGGGTGGCTTCCTGCTTCTCGGTACGGTATTCGTCCTCCATGACGAAGACGTTGCTGCGAATCTTTAAAAGTTGATCCCAACCAATCTTGGACGTCATTTCTGTCAAGATGCTGTACGCCTTCTTAAATGTGCCGCGGTAGGATGCTGCCCTCAGACTCAGTAAACTCGGGTCGACTTGTTCTGAGTATCTCGACTCTGGTTCACTGTCAATCTCATCAAGGCGCGTTTCGGGAAGGGTGGGCAGGTGAACGTCTCTCGGCTCGGGCATCAGAGGAGAGTCCTTGTCCTGGTAAGTGAACATGGGGCATGAGTTTAGGATTGTTAGAGCATTCTCCCAGTCCTCCATGGCAACATAGACTTGAGCCAACCTGGCCCAAGTGCCAAATTCGCTGGGAGCAGCAATGGTACTGCGGTCTGCACAGCCGAGGGCCATCTTGAGCCTCTCCTCCTTCAACTCCGGTGTCTCGGCTTTCAAGGCCTTCTTCAGGAGGAAGTCTGCCTGTGTGTCGAGCATGACATAGTCCATTGGAGTTTGTTGAAGCGATTGATAGAGAACTTTCACTCCCGACACTTCCTCATGGCCCATGAACATCACTTTTGCCAACAGCGAGGCAACCTCGACACTTTGAGTGCGAAGCTTCTCGAAGAGGTTGATCCCAGATGTATAGCGGCCGGTAGTCTCGAGATACTTGAGCAATCCGGTGGTGAGATGATTTGATACATTCGTAGGGACCTGAACAATAGAATCGGATCCTAGTTGCCATCCTGTAATAGAATTAGCCTATCGTCGTACACAACCTTTACTTTCTTTAACTCTCCATACCCCTAAAGAAGAGTTGCTCGGCTGCGTTAAGAAAGCGATGCTCAGTCTCTGTGTTGGTGACGGGATTGAATCTTCGAACGCCGACAATCTTGCGGATACTGTCGCCACTACCATCGTCGGCGTACGAATATGCTCTTAGGACGCTGCAGAGATATGTTTCCAGCCACAAGTCGTCTGATGCCTTTCGCTTTTCGCCTCGCTCGTCGACGCAGTAGCTTTCGACAGTTCCGGGAATTGACACATGCACCCGCATGTCTAATCGAGAGAAAGCATTGTAGCAACTATGCCACCGTTAGCATTCCCAAGTCTTATTTCGCAAGCAGCAGTCGCATAGGACAGTCTCCGCCACCTACCAGTATACACCCTCGACGATCCTGGTAGTTGTGTTTGGGTCATGGTCTCTGTACGTCAGCGTGTTGATGTAAGCCGCAAGACTTGCAGAAGACGACGCATCGACACCGGTAACGTGATGGTAGACGCCGGCCTGTTGTCACATCTGAACTTTAGCTTTCCTGTCTCGTGCTCCGGGACTGTCGCTATCGCTAACCTGCTTTCCTGGATTGCGCACTGCTTGCTTCACGAGATGCACAAGATCCGGCGGGCCCAGCTCTCGCAATGCTGCAAGCGACTCTGTCCTGGCATCGATCGACTCGTGGAGGACGTCCTCGGATAATCTGGTGAACTGTTAGGCGGCGTCGTGTGAAGCTGTCTGTCATGGCGGGAGGCTCACTCAGGCACTGCTGGCGCAACCATGGCGGCAAGCAGGCTCACGCAATTGCGCGGTCAATGGGATGGAGCTGGATTCGAGAGATTGAGGGTTCGGTCAAGCATGCAAAGCAGCCATGCAGAGCAGCAACCGTTGCGCAAACCGTGGGATTGGAGGAGCTATCGAGCTTCGAGCAAGGATTCTTGGGCCACACTGACCACGTATGACCAGCCTCGCTGCGCCCGCACGTGGAGCCAAGGTACATACCAAGGTACGGCATTACAGGCCTCAACTGATAGCGATTCACGCCTATATTTGGCCCCTGGGGGCGGCGTCTTAGTCAGCTGTTGGTGCGCCACATCCCTCCACTACAGCGCTACAACGGGCTTCTCAAGCGCTGAGCTCCAAGCGGTGCGGTTCTACTGCGAGCGCTGCAGGTCGCTTCGGCACAGCACACACAGGACACGACAGGCACTGCTGGCTTAATCTTATCGCCTCGGGCCAATTGAATTAACGCGACGCGCCGGGTTGATTGAGCAGTGCAGCCAAACGTCATTCAAGGGCCAGATGAACCCCCGGCTTCCACCAACCTGCAACTCCAAAACACACCATCGCGAATGCTGGCTTTGTCAGTGTTCGCATATCGCTTGCGATCATGGTGCGTCCAATTGCCGTGCTTCCCTGATGATCCTCATGCTGACCCTTTGCCGCAGCCCGCCTTCCAGGCCATCAACCTTGAGCCGGAGGAAAACATCGACGAGCAGATCGATACCACCAAGGAGCTTCACGTGAGTTGCACACACGCATACTATCGACACCACACAAGACTTCCGGATGCTGACATCTGCTGCAGGTTGACGAAGCTCTCAAGCGCTTTCAGAATGCGTTAAAGCTCCACGCGCAAGGCATACGGTCTCGCGAAGCCGCCAGCGCAGCCTACGACGAGCTTTTCGAGTCGGAGATATTCAAGTATCGAGAAGCGAAAACCGACTACGAGCGAACGGAGCTACAGAGCGATGGCCAGGCGGAAACTTCAGCACCCGAATCGTTTGCCGATGGACTCGATGTGGCCGCGGGCGGCGCCGATGGAGTGGCTGCTAGTCTTGCGCTCGCACTTTACCTCTCCTATAAGAACTATGGGCAGTTTTACCTAGACAAACTGAAAGATGAGAAAAGCTCAAATCCCGAATGGAGCAACAAGCTCCAGATATACTATCGCAGCGACCAGGGAAAGAAAGTTCTTGACAGCTGGACTTCGGCCCTGGATCAGGACCCTTCAGATCCAGAGCTATGGAGAAAAACGGCGAGATTTGCTGGCGCAATGAATAGCGGAAGAATCAAACGATACTGTCTGGAGGCTGCAATAGAGCTAGATGATGATCCGGCGGTAATGGAGGTTGAGCCCCCCTCTCTCGCGGAGAGCTTGGCTGGGGAGCAGCTCAAGATGTACTTGAATCTTCTGGGCGACGACATGGCATTGTCACACCCTGCTATGGCGCCTTGGCTAAAGAAAAAATTACCGTCAATATTGAAACGTCACCTTGACCCTATCCCATTCTTGCCAGACCCGACCTCGACCCTCTCCATTCCACCAGAAATGCAGATTACCCAACAGCTGCTACCCGCCGACAATGCCGATGAGACCATATCCATTTCGAGCGACGTAGAACCGTCGAACAAGAACGTTGAGTCGTGGTCTGATCTCGGATTTGAGCTCATGAAATGTGTTGAGAGTACAAAGGATGCTTTGGAAGTTTGCAGACTAATCTTGCAAACGGCCAAGCAGGATACAGAGATGGAGGAATCGCGAGATGAGACTCCCAAGGAGCCCCAGAATGGCATTCTTCCTGAAGAGAAAAAGGCTGCAGAGACAAATGGAAAGGACGAGAAAGCGTCTGTGACGCCGCCAGTTGAGTCGAAAGGGAGCCAAGCGTCTGATGTTGTAAATGATGCGACCAAAGGCTCTGACGGGACACAAAAGGAGTCCAACGCGCAGCAGTCAGCTAGGAAGCGATCACAGTCCGCTGCGGGACTACCAGATGGTGCTGACGAAGAGAATGTGACTGAAAAGAGGAGCAAAAGAGTCCGTAGGAGAGCGGAAACTTCTCAAGCCGAGGAAGCTCCTGATCCGAATACTCTTATTGCTAACCAGCTTCGGCCTTTTCAAGAAGCTGATCAGCATCTCTTCACCATGACGAAGAACTTGCTCGAGACCATTGGAGTTGAGGATAAAGAAACGTTCGAGTACCTCGATGAGGTTATAAACCTGTGCGTCGCAGAGGATCGGTTGTCCAAATTCACTCACGTGGGAGCCAAAGACTTGCGCACGCTGATTGCCGACTTCAAAGAGGACGTTGCCATGGTCTTTCTTAACAAAAAAGAACAAGCGACTCTGGGGCTCTCTTCCTTCTTGGAGCATGCCAAGACTGGATCCGAGGATCAAGCTGTGAATGTTCCTTTCGATGAAGCCAAAGGCTTGAGAGATTTCGCTCAGAGAGTGGAGGAGAGGCATGACTATATGACAAGTGACGATATTGTCTTTGAGTGGATGAAGACAATAAGCTCCAGTTATGCCTCCTTTAAGTGGTCAGATGCTATGAAGACTGCGGTGGTCCAGATGCTGAACACGACCGACTCATCGTTATACAAACTGGTTTCGGAGGAGCTGCAGCATTCTTCGCCCGAAGCACTCGCTGACCTGGAATCCCTAATCCCCATGGTATTTGAACTCTACATTGACATTTACGAGCGAATCACCAACCCTAGCAGCGCCGTTGATTATGCAACTCGCATGGAAACCAAATATCGACTTCAGCGATGGCTAGATTTAGCATCGGCATATATGCGCCTGATGGACCGACCACCAACCGACCCCCTATGCGTCAGGTTTTTGTGGGCGTCTGTCTTGGTGTCATCGCTCTCGGACAATCCAGTTAGGGAGCACATTCTCCTGTTGTGGACGTCACTTCGTGATTTCCTGTCGGAAGAGAAAGTAGACACGCTGACTCTGCCAAACAATGTGGTTATGCCAACCATCTCCCCGGCAGCTGCAGATCGAGAGATATCCAAACTCACCACCATGGATTTTTTCCTCAGCCTTTTCCAAGAAGGAATGGAAAGCCCCGTTCACGTTATTGAAACCCTGGAGCCTGTTCTTAACCCTTCATCCGTCTGTATATCAGTGGAGAAGCAGGAAGATTTGGCAGAGTCGGATGCCGCGTCCTCGGCTGATTCGGAGACACAGAAGAACAAGCAATCCATCTCGGATTGTGCAACTCAAGGCATGCGTGACCTATGGAAATTTCTGCGTAGCAGCAGCACCGAGCTGAGGCTATTCCTGTGGTCACGACTTGGAGATGCATATGAAGCCATTAAATATACGACCAAGAGGTTCTCATGCCACCTCAGAAGCATTGAATTAATCGTGGCGGATCTGGAGAATGAGAAATACGCCAAGCTGCCTGATGAGTCTCGCCTGCTTCTTTACATGAGGACCTTGAAGTCACTCGACGAACTGCTGATTCAGGCATTAACATTGGCCTTGAACGACCCCTCTGCATTCGACATCATCGACGACGACCACCTCAAGTCAAGCTGCAGTGCTCTTGCCAAGGTGAATGCTATTCTTCACACTGCATTCTTGTGCGAGGACGAGGTCACGATCGGAGCTAAGAAGGCACCGTCTTCGAATTCTACATTCCAGTCTCTCATCACCAAACTGCGAGAAATGCAGGTGCGCACCTGGTGTCTACAGTTCACCGTGTTCAGAGCAGGACTGCCTCTTCAAGAGTCCATTGCTCCGGAAAAGGATCTGGCAGACTTCCTCGCCGCCATTCATCAAGTAATTGGTCTTCGAAAGTGCTGCAAAGCGTCCAACAAGATCTTTCTTAAAGTCATGCGCATGGAACTGCTCAAGAATAAGAATATTGAAAATTGGGAAGACTACCTGGGGCAGGTGGTATATGATCTCTATGGACTCAAACTTGGTGTTGGAGTATGGGAAGTTCAAGATCATGGCTGTCCGCATGAGAAGCTCGAGAAGCGTCAGACGATGCAGCTAGTGGAAAAGGTTATGATCCTGGCAAATCGCATGCCGATGAAAGACCTTTTGAAGTCGGATCTCAAGACGGCCATTGACCATATGCAACAAACTATTGGACAGCCAAAGTCTACACCCCAGATGATCCATAACCTGCGCAACTTTACCGAACTCGTCAAAAAGCCCATCCATCCTCTTCGACTGTATCAAGCGTTATTCGGAGAGGTATCGGTAGATGCTGTTTCGACAAATACACCGGAAGCTGCGCTGGCAAAACATGGCTGGTTTTTCTTGCTTGGAATGATAGCACTGACCAAGTTCAAGGCCGTTGATTTGAACCGACGCCAGACACCAGGTGCAACAGACGACCTTCGAATAGGGGCGACCTTCCTGAGGCTCCAGCTACAATTCAGTTCAGATAGCTGGGAGTCGTGGTTCCGGCTGGCCGAATGCTTCGATTACGATCTAGACGAAGCAGTGCTATGGACTGCTGACAAGATGAACAAGGATCGACCCGAACTGGTCAAATTTCAGAGGAACGCAATTCACTGCTACACGTTGGCCCTGTCGCATTCAAGGTATCAGGAGATTGAAGTCAATGACGAAGATCCGCTACATGACTTGTATCACAAGTTTGGAATGCGTCTGTATGCCTCAAGTCGAGAACCATTTGCTATGGAGCCCTTCCAGCACTCCGATCAAGAGCGCTTCTTTATCCAGAATATGGGCGCTGGGACATTCAAGAGGATTCTACACGAGCAGATGACGGAGTACAAAGTATGGAAGTTTGCTGCCAAGCTTTTCAGAATGGCCATAGAGCGCAAACCTGGGAACTGGAAGTAAGTGTTGTATCAAGCAGATTATATGTGACATGAGACGATATTAATTGTTGGAATAGGAATCCGTATATGTTGGCCAAGTGTTATTGGAAGATGTACCAGACACCAGAGGAAGAGCTCGACAGCAGCGATAGCGGCACCAAGATTGGAGTCCAAACGGTGCTGAAAGCGCTGAAAGACGCCGTCAATGTGGCTAACAACGCGAGAAAGTCCCGCAGCAGCGATCCAATACTCGAGCCGCATTACAAGATTGTGTCTATTGTGCACAAACTTGTGATGCGAGGGGATCTCCCTGCCAAAGAAGCAGCCGAACTTTTGTCGGAGCAACCCTTTGGCGTGCAATTCAAACCGGATGATATCTTTGCTTCATTCTCAGAACCCGAGGACTGGGAAGAGTACATTATCCCGACGCTCGTGAAGCTCAAGGAGAAAGATAAGTCTAACTGGCAGCACCGGATTGTCGCACGTCATGCCAAGATTCTATTCGATGAGAGTAGCATGGAACAAAACAGTGACATTAAGGTGGCGGCACAGGCTGCTTTTGCCATCTTGAGAGAAAACATGTTCACCAAGACGATGGTGATGAATGTATGGAAATGCGACGCAGAGCGCCCAGGCCGTCACCATGTCTTTACCGAACAATATGTGCGATTCATGACCAATCTCCTCGTGATAATGTCCGACAAGACAAACCTGGAGCAGCTGCTTCGTCGTCTTCGGAAGAAGGGTGCAGATTTCTATCACTTTGTCGACTTGTGGCAGTCCTGCTGCATGGCTTATCTGAAGCTATTGAGAGACACATACAATATTCCCCATCCTACTGATGATGCTTTCAAGGCACTGTCTACTGAGGAGTTTGAAATTATCAGCGAGAGGATCACTGAGTGGGCTGCTCGTGACGAGGCAAACATCCCAGCCTTTAACTGCATGAAGGAGGCCATCGAATTAAAGAAGCTTAATGCTAATTTGATGAAGGTCGCCGGGATCGACGACTTGATTAATGATTGTTACTCAAAGATTTATGTCGATGTGGCAGCAACGTTGCCAGGACAGGAGCCGAGCAAGATTATCGAAGAGCGCAACCAGGCCAAAGAGATTGCTGCCAAGCTTGAGGCAGCGGCTGCTGCCCAGGCTCAGGCTGATTCCAAGCCAACCAGTTCTCTCAGCAATATACTCAATCCTCCAAGCACTCATGATAGCCTGCCCGGCACTGCGACGCCGTTGGAAGGAGAAAAGTCCGAAGCAGCACCGCGGACTCGAAAAACTGGGGTTCGTAGGCCGGACGTCCTTCGTAAAGCGGAACAAGCTGTTACTCGGTCTCTGGAAACTCCAAAGTTGGCTCTGCCGAGAAGCCGTGTTGGAAGTATGTCGAGTGCTAAACGCGAAAGCCAGACGCCAAACGCGGGTGCTAGTGATGCCGACAGCGACGAGGAAGAAGGACCAGATGCACAAGTTAGAAGAGAAGCTGGGGAGGATACTGATATGCCAGACACGCATGCATACGAGGAGGATGGCCACGATGGCCATGACGACTCCAAGTTGGAGGACAAGGAAGAAGAGCTTGAGAGTGATGACGCACATAGTCTTGACGATTCCGCTGAGGAAAGCGATCTCAGTGATGTTCCGGATGATTATGAAGAGGATGTCCCACCGAGCTTGATGTTCCCGCACCTGGGACGGACTATTCAAAGCGGCGAAACTAGTGGTGAAGACGCTGATAGCGAGAGCGAGGGTGACGAAGAAGAGGACGAGGAGGAAGATGATGAAGACGATGAAGAGCATGGAGATGATGAAGCTGAAGAAGCTGAAGAAGGCGAGGAGGAGCATGATGAAGGCGACCACAGCAAGGAGATTCATGAAGAAGATGGCGAAGAGGAAGAAGAGGAAGAGGAAGAGGAAGGCCATGAAGAGGATACCGAGATGGCAGAGCCACAAACGCCGGCAGATCACGATGAATCTGTAGATATGGGAACGTAGACTTGTTCTTTGCAGTGAATTTTGATATCTTTTTTTTTTGGGCGGGAGAGGAGGGGGGGTTGCTATATTTGCTATTGGGTTGGGTAGTTGCAAGGGATTTGGTATGGTTCAGGATGCGTCTTTCTTGGCTTGGACTATTCTGGCGTACTTAGAAAAACAATGGATGATTGTGTCTACTACGGGTCGTGACGTGTTGAAGATGGTGATGCCGCTTGTGTTTGTCGTGAAAGCCTCCGAATACATTTCTAATGTGTTCGAGTTGACCAAAATCAATAGTTTCAATCCAATCATTCAACTTTGGCGGTAAAATAAAACTCTCAGATAAATTAAGAAAATACGAAGCACTCCGCCCCCAGAAGTTGACAACTAATAAGATAAATGCACCTTATAACACCCGTTCTGTTTGCCTTTTAAACACCATTGTTTCACAAAAACTTTTCTCGTCTCTTCCTTTCTTTTTCCATTCTTATCTTTTAACCCTCCTCCTGATCCATATTGTCTCTTCTCCTCTTGGGTCCAGCCGTCTTTCCTTTTCCTTTACCCTTCTTTTCCCTGCTTTCAAGGAAGGACTTCATCTCCACTCTGGTTTCCCTCTGGGCCTCCTCGACTCTGCTCTGGAAAGCCATGACCTCCTCCTTTTCTGTCGGGTAGGTTTCCAGCTGCTTGCCCAGCGCAGCCTCGATACGCTGGTAAATCTCGACATCGTACTGCGTGACGATGCTAATGGCGATACCGGATTTACCGGCACGGGCTGTTCGACCTACACGATGGATGTATGTCTTGGAGTCCTGGGGCAGATCCAGGTTGAGCACCACGTCGACGGCGGGGATATCCAGACCACGAGCAGCGACGTCGGTGGCTACGAGGATCTCGCGAGATCCTCCCTTGAACTTGTTCAGGGCACCGAGACGAGATGACTGGGATAGCTGTCCGTGGAGTGGGATGGCGCCGAAGCCGAGAGTTCGCAGCAGGATGGCTATTCTCTGCGTTTCAAAGACTGTGCGTGTGAAGATGATGATGGACTTTCCAGCAAACTCGTTGACTAGGTAGATGAGATATGTATCTTTCCGCTTGTGAGGCACAAAGATGTAGTGCTGCAGCAAGGTCGACACAGTCTGATATTTGCTTGAGCTGACGCTGACACGGACAGGGTCCCGTAAACTGGCTCTCTGGAGACTCTCGACCTTGGAGCTTAGGGTTGCGGAGAAGAGGTATGTGCGGCGCTCACGGGGGATGAACTTGAGGATCTTATCGATACTGGGACCAAAGTCCATGTCTAGCAGACGATCGGCTTCGTCCATGACCAGGTACTTGAGGGACCGCAGGGAGAAGCCCTTTGTCTTTTCCAAGTGGTCCACCAATCTACCGGGCGTGGCAACGATGATATGGGGCTTCTTCCCGAGGGCAATGGCCTGGGGGACCATGTCCAGGCCTCCGACAATGACGGCGCATCTCAGCGAGATGAGTGCTCCAAGAGCTTCAAACGACTGTCCGATTTGGGCAGCAAGTTCTCGGGTGGGGGCAAGGACGAGTCCGAATAGCGGCTGGGGCTTCTCGAGGAGTGCCTGCAATATCGGCAGAGCAAACGCGGCAGTCTTTCCGCTACCAGTCTCGGCGAGGCCAATGACATCGCGGCCTTGGAGGGCAACGGGGATGGATTTTGCCTGGATGGACGTGGGGTGCTTGTAGTTTAGAGACTCGCAGGCTTCGCATAATGAATCGACGATACCCTAGAGGAAGGAAACCAATCTTGTTAGTCTTGAGTGTCTATTATTGCAATATCCAATCCGCTACATCTCGTCTCGTACCAGCTCTTTGAACGTCTTGGGCTCCTCCGGTGCATCTGCAGCATCGCCGGAGGAAGCGACGTCAAGCGTCGCCGATTCTTCTTCAGTGGGAGGATCCGGAGATGCCTTGGAGGTGCTGGCTTCTGCCTGTTGGCGCTTTGCCGGCGCATCGTGCGCAATCTTTTGCCTTTTTGCGCCGCTCATTGTTGCTCTGATATTTTGCCTTTTGAATTTGCTGAACGTAGAAACGAAGGATGAAGCCTTGCCCAGTAACTTTTTTTTTGGGTCAACTTTGCAGCAGCAAATCAGGACGCAGTGCGATGAACCCCGGTCGAAGGTCGATGCTGGAGAGTGGGTTGTGTGCAGGGGTTTTGAACAATTACGTCTATATCAGGGTTTGTGCGTGAAAAAGAGGTTTCGAAATCGCGGCGATTCGCTATCACAAAGGTGTTCAATTGTTGCATCTATTTCCTTAATGCATGCAGAACGCTGTCTAATGCTATTAAAGAGATTCGGCGGAACAATCTTTCTCCTCTAAAGAGCTGCTTATATGCATAAGTGGGTTGCTTGAGAAAAAGTTGGTGGGGCGGCATTGTTGCGATAAGCTCTTATCGCCTGGCCTTGGCTGAACTTTTTTTTCCTCTTGTACTGGCTGGTATAATCCATTGGACGTCCGTCTTGCAACAAAGCAATTCCTCATCACCTACAAATAAACCAATCAGCCATGGCGAAACGAAGAGTCAAGAAGCGCACCCACATGGGCGCAAACAACCCGCAGCCCAACTCAGCCGGACATGCCTCGGCCCGTGATCCCAAGAGCATGGTTATCAGAATCGGCGCTGGAGAAGTTGGCTCAAGCATCAGCCAGCTCGCAGCAGATGTACGGAAAGTCATGGAGCCTGGCACTGCTAGCAGGCTGAAGGAACGAAGGGGAAACCGATTGAAGGACTACGTTGTCATGTGCGGTCCTCTGGGAGTGACGCATTTGATGCTGTTTTCGCGATCAGAGGGCGGCAACACCAACATGAGAGTTGCGCTGGCGCCTCGAGGACCTACGCTGAACTTTCGAGTCGAGAAATATTCTCTGTGCAAGGATATCCAGAAGATTCAGAGACATCCCAAGGGCATGGGCAAGGAGTTTCTCGCTGCTCCTCTGGTAAGGACACCACCAAACCCGAATCTCAACCATATACTAACGACTATCAGCTGGTCATGAATGGATTCTCTCGACCTGGCTCAACTGCCAAATCAAAGGTCCCCAAACACCTCGAGTCATTAGCCACCACCGTCTTCTCATCCATGTTCCCCCCGATTAACCCCCAAACCACACCGATCAAGTCGATTCGCAGAGTCCTGCTCCTGAACCGAGAGCCGTCAAAGGAGGACGATGGTACCTTTATTCTCAACTTTAGACACTATGCCATCACCACTAGACGCTCGGGAGTTTCAAAACAACTGCGCCGAATTAACGCGGCTGAGCAGTTCCTCAACACCAAGACCAGCCGACGCAGCCACATGCCCAACTTGGGCAAACTCGAAGATATCGCAGATTACATGATTGGTGAGGGTGGCGATGGATATGTCTCTGATGTAACAAGCGGCAGTGAAGTCGACACCGATGCCGAAGTTGAAGTCCAGGACACAGCGTCTCGAAAGGTCCTGTCTGCCAAAGCTCGAGCTGCCGCAGCAGAGGCTGGCCAAGATGAGGAGCTGGAAGAAGCAAACGTAGAAAAGCACGTGGTCAAGCTCGTCGAGCTCGGACCTCGCATGCGATTACGTTTGACAAAGGTCGAAGAGGGCATGTGCTCGGGCAAGGTCATGTGGCACGAGTACATCCACAAGTCGGCTGGCGAGATCAAGGAGCTGGAGAAGCGATGGGAGAAGCGAACGCAGGAGAAGGAGGCTCGACGACGCGAGCAAAAGGCCAATGTGGAAAAGAAGAAGGCGGCCAAGGAGGCTCAGAAGGCGTCTCAGAAGGGCGGAAAGGGCAATGGCGAGGAGGAGGAGGAAGATGACGAGGATGACTACGAGTACTACAGTGATATGGATGTGGATGAGTTTGACAGCGAAGGCCTGGCCGGTGATGCTGAGTTCAAGGTCAACGAGCAGAAGGAAGAGGATGGTGAGTGGGAAGACCAGGAAGAGGAGATTGGTAATAACTGAGGATGAAGTGAGGGTCTGGTATATCCTTGTTTTTCAAGGGGAGGGACATTGTGTGAAACATATATGGCGCATGGGTGTTTATCTTAAAAGTCGAAATGGCTGCAATTTATAATGTACATGTTGATATGCCATCTTTTGTTTCATGAGGCTATGATGTGACATGATTTGTAGGACCCAACACTGGTATATTTATATCCGACGGTAATAATAGGGGTGTCAAATAGACACCATTGGAGTGTTTATCAGTGCTCGATGTCCCTGGCTACCTTCCATCAACTTATTAAAAGGGGCATCGCCGTCTTTCAACGATCTCCACCTCCACGCCTTGATAGCAGGTCGTTCTAATCCAACACCCTCAATTACATCAACCACCCAATTACCTATATTCGGGAGAAACTTGAACGCATGTCCACTTCCCCCAGTCGCACATACAAGACCTTTATATCCAGGAACATGGTCGATAACGTAGTGATTGTCAAAGGAATCTGTGTACCAACAGAGACGGCTCTCTGAGATGTGGATTCCGGCGTTGCTCAACTCGGGGAGATATTCATCCAGGAACCTAGTGACCACTTTGTGAGCTTGTTCGGGAACTTGATTTACTACCGGTGTTGTAGTCTCGCCTAGATTGCCGCTCCATTTGGTTACGGGTACGCTGCGTTCTTGTCCATCGGATTGCTGCTGAGGGTTTGTGTACTTAGTTCCCCTGTAGCCAATCTTAAGGATGCCATTTTCATCGACGGGGAAGCCGTAGAGACCTCCGTCGGCACCATGTTCACGCATGTTAAACGACCATGAAGGGAATCGCGAATGATGGAATCGCTGACGAAGGGGTGACGATTCCGGGATACGAAGCATAAAGACAGAACCAGCGGTGGTTTCGCAAAGGGAGTCTAGTGACGGAAGAAGCGACGGCGTCCAACCGCCACAACAGATGACAACCAGAGATGCTGCATGATGTTTCCCGTCTGCAGTGGTGATGCCGGTGATGGTTTTGGTGGCGGAATTCGATGCCGAGTCGTATATGAAGGAGGTGAATTTGCCTAGCTCGGGGTCTAGGACGAAGCGGACGCCGAGTTTCTTTGCCTTGTAAAGGGCAAAGATACAGGCTTTGTCGGCAAGGGCGTGACCCCCTGTGGTGTCGAGAACGCCAAGGACATTTTTGCTGAATGGCTGGAGAGCATATTCGAGGCCTTTTTCTGAGGCGAGCTGGATATCGGCTTGCTTGTTATTGATGAGCTGCGAGCCGTGGTGTCCCGCCTTCTCCATGTTTTCAATAGTGGCAATTTCAAAATCTGGGAGGGTGGTGGAATCGCTGCAATTAAGGTAGCCGTTTGGCATAAAGAGAGAGCTGTTGGGAGTTATTCCATTGATGCCATCTCCATCATGATTGTTGTCATAGATAGTCTTAAGTTCTGCGTTCCAGGCGGCCCAGGCAGAGAGAGCTTCGGTGCTGAGATCCTGATATTCGGTTTGAGAGCCATATGCTGAGCGAATAATCTTGTTTATGTCTATATGTAGTGTGAGTTAGAGATCAGTTGACTATGTAATGTTTTCTCAAGGGAGGGGAATAACGAACCAGAGGATGCAGAGTCACAGCTGTCAAAGTAAGAGTACAGTGTCTCATCGTAAGGCTTGCTATCAAAGACTGTGATGTTTGTATAGCCTCTCTGGGCAAGATGGATGGATGTGCTGAGACCAAAGACGCCTGCGCCAACGATGATGATGGGAGAGTCTTTGGAGGGCGGTAGATGCTGAGTCATTGTTGTATGTGACAAGGCTGACGAAGCTGAGGAGATGGAAAACTTCGACTCTCTGTATTCTGTTCTGCTATGAAAGAGAAGAGGGAAAAGCTAGCTGCAAACAGAAGCAAACAGAGATTGGGCTTTTGACCAAGGAGAGTGGTTACACAGATCCACGTGACAATTCAACAGTATGCATCTATGAAATGCGATGGAGAAAATACGATTTGAGGTCTAGAGGATTTGTTGATGACAACTGTAAAGCGTTGATCTACACTCTGTTGGTTCTACGATAGCGTAGTATTGCGACATTGAGATAAGTGGACAAGGCATGTCCGTGTAAGTCGCTTTGGATTGGCTGCATTGCCAGGAATTAGCCTAATTTACCATTCAATGTGATTCGCGGAGACATTTGAGATTGTTAGACGGAACCAAATACTTTTCCATCATATCAAATCATGTCAAGTCATATCTCATCATGTAAATTGATTCATTACTAGCTACCTAATTTTCGTATACCCAGTGTCCTTTTCCAATCCTCACTCGGGATAAGCGGGAAAATCCCACGGCACTGCCTTTGCCAACAACTCGTAATCCAGCCCCTTTGCTCCGCCATTCAGAAACAAAAACTTTGTAAACGGCACCGTCGCATAATACTCGAAACGAGTGCCCTTAGGAATAAAAGCAACGTCTCCAGGGAGTAGATACTCCGTCTTGTAGCCCTGAATCGTCAGAGCAAGCTGGCCCTCGTCCATCTGGATGGCAAAGTGGTTAGGCAGCTTAGCAACGTTGGTCTTGTCGCCCTTGAGTCTCGGAGACAGCGTGAGAGTGCCGATGGTAAAGTTCTTGTAAGGGGTTTGCTCGGCCGTGAGAAGTGTCTGGATGACCTTATAGCCGTTTTCGCTGTTGAGGTACTTTGGCCCGTAGTCTTTGGCGATGTAGTACGGATCTGTAGGATCCGTGGACAGCGAGTTGTTGCCGTTGTTCCAGACGTTGCTGTTGTGCCAGTTGATACTGGGATTGCCTGCGGTGCCATTGACAAAGTCTCGTCGCGGCACGTAGACGTCGGCCTTGGCCACGTACAAGTCGAGCGAGTTGAGCTGGGCTTCTTGCTCGGGTGTGACATCGCCAAAAGGCTGCTGGTCGTCTCCGATGAGTTGGTAAGGCGATCCATGGGGAGAGTCAAAGTCTCCGATGCTGAAGACGTTGTATAACTTTTCGAATCCGGCTGGGTTGTATATGTGCGTGAGCTGGCTATCTGGATCCGTGTGCTGAAATGTGTGAATCGTGCCTGGCGGAGCAGTGCCGAAATCACCCAGCGTGAGCACACGAGCCTCATCAATGGCACCAGTCACGTTTTTCTTGGTCCAGAGCTCGACTCTTCCTTTGGAGCAGTAGAAATGCTCGTGGGCTTCACGGTGAGTGTGAGGGCGCGCAGAAGTCCAGCCTGTCCATTTGCTGGTATGCTGGACAACGGCAAAGGCGCCGTCGGAGGAGTTTGTGGTGATGGAGAAGCGGATGATTTGGCCAGAGGTTGTCAGCTTGATGGCATGGCCTTTATAGCGAGGCAGGATATAGGGACGGACATGGTCGGGGGCTACATCGACGACAAGCGGAGGGCGAGAATAAGAAGCCGCCGTGGATGAGGCAGTTGAGAGGAGGGAAAGGGATAGCGATGTGAGAGTAGAGGCTTTCATTGTGGCACAAGTTGATGATGTTCACTGATTCTTCAACTTGGGGAATATACAAAGGGTTCGTTTCCTGGAGCATTCATTTATACGTTTGTAGATTTACGTAGATATAGACGTTCCATAGCAAATGGAATAACAAAAGAAGCTCTCGGCAGTTGACCGAATAAGAAGTTCATCCTCATCTGCTGCATATCGATGGTCAAGGTCCAATCAACGAACCCACTAGCCAAGCAAGATGTGAAGATTATCTTCCATTCTAGTTCTTTCACCTTCTTTCTCCCACCTGTTCACCGACCCGTTTCCTTATAAATCCCGTATTTCACATGCTATGCCTGCCGTCCTGCCTAATTCGTGTATTGTACATACTGAGTGCAACCCGCCAAGACGTCAAAGCCACGCCCATTGACGCGATGACTTGATCGATTTCTCTCCGAGCGCTAAGAAAAGGGCGAGAAGGGCTTGGCATAGGTGGAAACAAGGTCTGGGCGGAATCAAGCTTGTCCAGGGGGGCGGCATGGGCTTAACGTTGGATGGGGTAGCTTTAACCGGGGTTCATGACTAGGGTTGCATTTTCTTTGTTTGTGGGCTCTGTGATTAGAAGATAAGAGGCTTGATATTGGTTCAAATACGAGCAGATAGAAGCATGCGTTGCCAAATAATGCAGGTAATCGGAATCGAGGCCATGATCACATAAGAGACTCGTAAGATGACACCACAAATAGATATACAGCTTCAAGTGATGGACGAGGCTTCTATATTAACATTCCGCAACGCTGTATATCCATCATTACTCTCAATCCGTCTTCTTCACACCTCATTCACCGGCGCAACTGGTCTCCCCTCTCTCTTCCACTTCAAGACATTCTCGAAACACTCCTTCTCAGCCCTACGGATCGCCTCCACTGTCCAGCCTCCCATATGCGGCTGCAATACCACCTTGTCGCTCGTCCTAAAGTACGGGTTGATGTTGGGCTCATTGCTAAACACGTCTAATCCCGCCCTTTCGACCTTGCCGCTTTCCAAGGCCTCAATGAGCGCCTCTTCATCAACAATGGGCCCTCGCGCTGTGTTGATGAGAAACACCCCGTCCTTCATCATCTTGAATTCTGCATGCGAAATGAGATTCCGTGTCGCCGGTGTAAGAGGGCAATTTATCGATACGACGTCTGCTTGAGAGAGCAACTCCTCCAGCGAAGAGCAGGTTTCGGCATGACATGCCTCTTCAATCTCAACGCTCAGCCTCGTCCGGTTGTAGTACTTGACTTTCATGTTAAACGTCTTCGCTTTGACAGACAGATACCTGCCGATGCTCCCCATGCCTACAATTCCAAGCGTCATCCCTGTCGGATCTTTGGTAGGCACAATACCATTATACCATAGCCCTGCCCGAATTCTCTTTTCCGCAACATATGTGTTTCTTATCACGGCCAGTGTCAGAAAGATGGCCATGTCGGCCGTTGCTTCGGCCACGGCATCGACAGTGTTGCAGAACCAAATGCCTTGGCTCGTCATCCATGATACGTCAAACTCGTTGTACCCTGCCCATACAGAGGCAATGACGCGACAGTGAGGAGTGAGAGCGGAAAACAACTCTTCATTGAGAGGCTTCAGAGAGGGTGTATCCACGGTACAGATGAGAGCGTCAATTGGGCCTGACTGGGCGATGAAGCGAGGGAGCTCCTCGAGAAGTTGTTGCCGGTTGGACGATTGGAGAAACTACAATAAAGGTCAAAGGTTCGAGCGTAAGTCATTTGAAAGATTAATCAGAGAGCTCATAATTTCAGTTCTCACCTCGATATCCAGCTCCGTTTCGACGCTCTTCAAGTAGTCATCGCCAACGTACTTCACATCCCCAACAACTGCCACACGGGGCTTCTTATTCAGTGCCACAGAGCTCATTGGTTGTTCCGGTAGCTCAGCAAAGCAGTAGAATTGGCTTTAACAACATCAGATTTTGAAGGAGCAAGCATAGCCTGCAGAGTAAAGAATGACTTGAGCCGCTTCTTCTTATTACCGTGTTAGAGGGGCAACAAGCTCCAAGTTTTGAAAATACCCCAACTGTCAATTACTGGAACAGGCATTATGTCAGCCCCCGCTGTCCAGCAAATCTGAGGCTGTAAAATGCCCCAAAAGTACGGGGCAGAGGCACCTGGAGAGAGATCCGGTTCCGGCTCCGGCTCCGGCAGGGTAGCGATCCAGTCGGCCTTCATGATGCAGAGGAAGCCCACCGAGGACGTTTGAGGCCCTTGAAGCTCATCGCCTTGAGGAACGAGGTCGCGCAGGCATCTGTTGTAGATGTGCGTCAAGATCCAGATGAGTGTTGTTGATGGCGGAAATGCCAAGGGCGCAACTAGATGTGAAGCCTTCAAGTCCTCTCAATAGGCAGACATTGATTGCTGGAGTTGCAACAACTGTCGTGTTACGTACATCAAATTTAGATGAAAAGCAAATCTCGCAAGCACATGTCTAGAAATTTTGCATCGAATAGTAAAAATTCGCGTCCATGGATTATTACGGCTATAGAGGACTCAATTCGCCAACAGTGTGCCCCGGAAGGCTCCGAAATCTCCTGACCGAGCTGACCGGGTCAATTGCAATTTCCCGCCTGGAGAGCGCCGGCCCCCCAATGAGCAACAACACCAACAATGAAAAGAATTCAAAACATGGCGTGATGAAGTAATTAATCTTCCCTCCCTTTTCATTACGACATCTCCCATTACGTCGTTGATCATTCAGGTCAACCCATTTTCGGGAAATATCCTTGCTTGCGTCAATCCAATTACGATGACTCCCGATACGAATGATACCTGTAATCAACGTGCCATTTGATCTATCCAAGAATCTGGTTCAGCTGCAAATTACGCAGCGCTGTGTATCAAGACGAACGAATGAAATTCCATGCTTACTTACTGTATGACCACTTCGCTGCATATCGGGTAAGAATCGTTCGACAGCCAGAATCCTATAGCGCACAAGATTCCGATCTGGCCCAATCCGGCCACCTATTCCAAGGCATCTTCACAGCACGAACCAATCGAGAGAGAGAACGGCCAGATCATGTCCGAATATGGCTCAAAGCGAGCCTTACATGCAAGGATTCAAGGCTGTGCAGGGCTAAAAGCAAATTTGGCAGCTTTGAGAAGCCCGTTTTGGGGGGGTGAGAAGTGAGCAGACCTCACAGCTTAGGACAGCCAAGATCACACCACCAGTCTAGCGCAACACACCACTCTCGGACTATCAACAGACAACATCGCGAAATCAAGACACCACGCTCGGGAGAAGCAGGCAGCACCAATTTTATACGATTTTATAAATGCTATTGACGGCGGCGATGGGGAGAATTAAATCTTAGATGCACTGCAGTCCACATTGACTACATATACATACACAAAAGCAAACCATCTTCTGCAATCTTCAGTGTTTTTCCACTTACACCAGCGCGGCCATCACCAAAGCTACGTACAACACAACACAATACATACACATTCAGACACCACTGTCAACAACACAAACCGTCAAAATGGTCACTCAACCAGCCAAGATCCCCGTCGCCGCCCCAGGCCCCCTCGCCAGGGCTTTCCCAGCCGTCATCGCCGTCGGCGTCAGTAAGTCATCAACTAGACTTCAACCCTCACTCTACCATCAGTCCACTAACAACACTTAACCTCAGTCTCTGCCGTCGCGCTAAACGTTCGCTCCCAACTCAAGACTCATTCAGCCACTCAGGACCGCTTCTTTTCCCAGTACAAGAACCCTCAGAGCGAAGCCGTCCGCCAAAAGGTTTTCGACGGCGCTGTTGAGGATCCCCGCAAGAGCTGGTTCAACGTCCTGGGTTGGTGACTATTTGAGGATTAAGCAGGGGCTTCTAAGACACAATCGCATTGCTGGGCGTTTATTTTACTTTAATTTTTTGAGGAGTTGGAAAGGATATTTGTTGGCTGGTGAAGGCGTCGTGCATCGCTGTTTCGCTGCGGCCTCAGGGTGTATAAATGGTGATGGAAGAGGGTGGTCGAGAGGCCCGAGCATTGATACCAGCCTTATTTAGATGGCACTTATAATCGCTAAAGAAGTTCAAAAATCTTTGGTTATTCTCCTATCTGTTTAAACTGCTACCTCTTATGTTACCAAATGCTAAAGTTGGAAATGGTTTTCCATCTGTCAGATAATGAACTATGGCATCTAGCAAGCTCACGGCATCCAGCTCTCAGTCTATATTCGTTCATCCACCAATCACATCATCGACAGAGGCCTCAAACTAGTCTATGTTTCTATTAGATTTTAGGAACCGTGCAGATGCCACTTCTTTTCGCCAATAGCTTCATACAGGTGGTGTCCTTAATATGATGCCATTTTGGGGCTGTTCCGATGAACAACCTTCCAAACAATTTATCTTTATCAACTAGTTGGTATCCCAATGTACTGGCCATTGCCACAAATACTACCCATTGCCACAAAACCCCAAGGAGATTCTGTTACGTTAGTTGACCAAGGAGATTTTAAGCTCACGAAAGTGGAACATCAGTTGAGCCCTGCTAGGAAATCTTTAATACATATTGCTTTTACACCTGACTCACTAGAAGCTATAAAATACATCTCACATTATGAGCTACACTTCCACTGAGACTCCTAAACCATTACTAAACATTACTTTTGCAACAAACTCAAGGAGCCGTCAATCACATTTCACAATATTAGCTCATTTCTGCTTTACTCAAGACAAACTCAATGATTCCCAGTTGAATATAATTTTTTTGCTTCGCTAGGTGCTAAATTCCCAAGGCTATATACAACATGATATCGTATTTACAAATCATGAGAGCCATATATAGTCTCCCCCAATTTTTTCGTTTTGCTTCATCCCTTCAAATCATAACCTTCATAAAAGAAATATCCCATTCCATCATTCGCTTATTTCTGAGCCCAGCCGAGACGCTCGTTGCCGAGGTCAAAGACAACCAGGGCAGCCTTGAGGGCGACATCACCAAAGATGTTGATGCCAATGTCAGAGCTGCTCTGGAGACCACCGAAGCAAGTGGAGCTACCCTCCTCAATGGGGGTGAGGTTCAGCAGGTCGCCGGAGATGGTGATGGTCTGGCCACCAACACCGAAGGAGAAAGAGGGGAGGTCCTCGTCGCAGTCGAAGACGACACCCTCCTGGGAGTCATCGTACTGAGCAGACTCGACATTGTTGTAGTAGGCGTCAACAATGTTGTCGGGGAGGAGGAGCAGGGTGGTGCCAGTGTCGGCAATACCGGTGATGGAGTTGCGGTTCAGCTTGGCACCGCCAACGGAGTAACCGGTGGCAGTGAAGCCCCAGTAACCCTCGCTGCCATCAGCGGGAGTGTAGCCAATGGTGCCCTTGGCGAGAGAGGTGTCAATGAAGCCAAAGTTGTAGCTTCCGGTCTCCTGGTGCCTCAGATCGGCAGTGAAAAGGGGCTCAGCCAGGCTGCTGGCAGCGTTGGAGAACCAGGTCTTCTGGGGACGGGGCGAGACCTGGTTGCCAATGTCGAAGCCAAGACCGACGAGGCCGGAGATGACGGTGTCCTGGACGAACTGGGTGGAAACCTTGGTGGCAGACTCAACAGCCTGAGTCTTGACGCTGAAGCCGCCAATGGTGACAACGTCGGTGTAGACATCGCCGCTGGAGCTGCTCTTGTCACCGTACTCGATGGACCAGGTAGAGCCGGAGAGCTTCTTGGCAGTGGAAGACTTGGAGGGGCTGTAGGTAACGTGTCCGGAGGCGGAAGACTTGGGAGTCTCGGAGCTGAAGACCCACAGGTCGGAGGAACCGGTGTCAAAGTCTAGGGGGAGGACCTGAGCGGGAGTACCAATGGAGACGCTGGTGATGTACTCGTCATCGGCGCTGTCGCTGGGGTTGGTGTTGGCAGAGCCAGTCTGGCGCTTGGTGAGGGAGTGCTTGGCAGCCACGGCAGCGCGCAGGTTGTCGCTGATGGGAGCGCCGTACTTTCTCTTGGCCTTGAAGAGAGCGGTAGGACCGTGGGCAACGTAGTTCTTGTTGTAAGCAACCTCGATGGAAGCGGTCTTCTGTCCCTCAGTGGGGAGAGCCGCAGCCATGCCGCTAGCGGCGAGGAAGGAAACGAGGAAAGCACCGAAGGTCTGCATTTTGAAGGATGAAGAAGCTGACTAGACTGATTGTCTTGAAGGCTGATGAGACAAAAAGTTCAACACCAGATCGAGGGGAGATGAACGACTTTATATCCATCCAGGCTCGTATGCCAATCTATCTTTGAGGTCAAAGATATTGGAGTTGCTCAGCTCCACGGCCTTGTTGACGGCTTCAAGAGCATGGTTTAGGAAGGTCATTTTGCGCCATCATCCTGGGTATTCACACACTTGCTGGGGCTTGGTGATGGGGAGAGGAGTCAAGATGGTGGAATCGACATCAGTATCCAGCTTTGATAGCTGATAGCTCGTAGTCACCAGGCTGTGGGCGAATCAAACTCTCACGTCCAGGGGTGGAGAAGGCGCCTAGTTGTTTAGCCCAGAGAGTGAAGCCCGCCGAGAGCGTATTGCCATTTCTGCCTTGCTTCAATGGAGACTCTGGAACCTTTGTCGATCACGTATCGTCCTTCATCCCAAGATAGAAGTCCAGAGTATTAGTTCATGGCCACAACTACTGGTTCGGGGACCGGCGCTCCAAGGCGGTCTCCAGAGGGGGGATAGTACAGATGGTTCTTTGACAATAGTCCTCGCCACCACAGGCGCTCCGTCCAATCCGGGGTTATTATCGTCTGCGGCTTTAACGGTGGGGAGAAGGGCCCTTGAAACGAGGATTCCCCAATGCCGATCTCTATCAAGCAAGCGCCTTCCTGACACTCGAATCGCAGTCCGTGCTTCGTGACATGACTTGGGTCTCGTAGCGAAGCGGGCCGACGCGACTTCGGCGGAAATGCTGCGCCGCAGTCTTTGCTGCGATGAAGTTGATCCGGAGACAGACGACGAGGCTAACCCCAACCTGCCCGAGCGATGTTGCCATGATGTTCCACTGATTCCCACTGCTCAGTCCCCCATCAGTCACCTATCCAGCCGCAAACACACGCAGCAAACTCTCATGGCAGAACTTCACGTCAACATCGAGCCAAGCCAGCCAAGACGTGCCATGCCGTGCCTCGGATCTGTCCCGTGGTCCGTACATACAAAACAAAGCAAGGCACTAGCGGAATCGGCCAGGGATCAACCGCCAAGAAACCCCATTAAGTTTAATCCCTTAGTTAATGTTAATCCGCGAACCCGTCAATCAGAGAGGGCCGGTGACCGGAAAATAGCAGCCCAATCTGCTGTAGGCTCCGATCCGGGGGGGTCGCTTGACCTGCCTCAGGGCCTTGGCTCTGGCACTACTGGCCATGGGCATCGACTTGGCATCCGGCAGTCAGGGGTGGGAACTTGTGGCAGAATCGCCATCTGCAATCTCCTCCGGCCAGCCACTGCGCGCAGAAGTTCGTTACAGCCAGCTCAAGCCCAGAGCGGCATGTCCAAAAGGTCCCAGCGGCGCCTTTTACTCGTACAGTAGAGCTGCCGGACAGGGGTCAGAATCCGCCCCAGGGCTCGCCCAAGGCTCGCCGTTGGCTCTTGAACGCTCTGGGCCCTTGTCTGCGGCCGGGTATTCGGCATGGAGCTGACGGGGTCCTGGAATCTCGAGAGGGATCGCTGCTGGGCGTCACGGCCATGATTGGCTGTTGCATGGCGGCCTTGTGTCCAGCCGCTGCTGGCAGTCTTGTGCCTGCACAAGTACGAGTAATTACGCCCTCGGAGCAACGAAGCATGGCGGAACCGGCCGAAGCAGGAGGCTGCCATGTCACGGAAGTTGCACGAAGTGAGTTTTTGTCTTGTCGTGAATGCAACGCTGCAATACGAGAGGACGAGAGAGAGGTTTGTATCGCCCACGGCACGTGATGGCAGCGATAGGACTTGGTCCGAGAGCCTGGCGTCATTCTATCTTGTACTGCTTCAATTTCTACCTGCCAATACAGCCCGTCTATCTTCTCTTTCTACAGGACACCATACACGCACTCATCACGGCTTCAATATAGCTTCTAGAAGCCCCTGCCCAGGCGGAAAATATCTCCAGCTGCCCAGACCGTCCAAGCCGACAGCCGATCCCGTCACACGCATCGCCAAGAAAATGTGCCAAAATGCCGGCAGACAAGCAAAATGCTACTGGCAGGTCTTGGCTACATGCTGTGCCTGTGAGTGTGTGTGAGTAGGCCCTCGATACAGACAGCTTGGCAAGCTTAAACACAGCACCGAACCAAAACCCCATGCCGCCAATCTGCTTCAGTCCTGGCGTCGCTCTTTGTCGGGCCCTGACCCTGGTCCCTGTCCAGGCGACGCCACTCGGAGACCAAGACAGCTCTGGAAGGTGGCTCATGAGGCATCAACCACGCTCTCAGCTGGCGTTTCAACGTAGACAAAGATCATCATCCCAACGGTGAAGGTGGCAGCGTCAAAAGGCCCTGGGCTTCGGGCTGTTATCAACGTTCGTTTCATCGACGCCGGCCACGAGAGCCAATAGACATCCTTACCGACCTCCCAAAACGGGAGGCAATTGACAAAGGCCCTTCTCTTGCGGCCGCTTGTCATTGTATTTACTTCAGCCTCTGCTGTTCGGCCTTTCGTATCTCTTTCAGCCCCATCCCACCCTTCCCCCGCGAGACCCGAAAAAGGGACAAGGGGGGTGCTAGTCATTCCGACTTAGATCGCATGTGATAGACCTTATTTCAGACTGCCGCGCTTGTCACGGCCAATGATGCAATCGCCAACCATCATAGGCATCTGCTGGATGGAAGATGGCCGAGCTGCTCGGTGGGACAAAGCGGACTCTCACCCGGCGTAATATCAGATCAGGACTTACCAGGCAACATGAAGCAACACATCCGGCTGAGCTTTGGGCGTCACTCAGCATGAGAACATGAATACGAGCCGGCGATAAGAACGCGAGTCCTCAATGTGGCAGAAGATGGGAGACAAGGCTCCATGAAGTGAGGCCACGGCTACTACATCATAATCAGGACACCCAAAAGCATCATACAGTACTCCGTACATGTAAGCAGAGTTGCAACTTACTACAAACAAGGCAGACTACTGCGAGGCTAGATGAATCTTATCCTCTAAGCAAAGGTACCCAAATTCTTTCTAACTTGTTCTACCTTCAGGCGTAGAACGCGCCTTTCGATCTATGCGCTAAAGTAATCGACGCCAAAGAGGAAAGCTTTGGCGCCAATCATGCCCGAGGAGAGCGTGACGGCTCAATGTACGGATACGGAATGTGAAAATGTTTCAAGAGTAAACAAGCCATGCGGTCAACTGGGGCAAACCAAGTTACTAAGCTACTAAACCAACTCCGCGGACGTGCATCATGAGATTACGAGGATGCTCATGGCATTACTGTAACAAGCTGTTGTGTTCGAGATTGCAGCGAATCGTTGCTTTCAATGTGATCCAAGGCGGTTGCTCTTCATCCTTGTGGAGCTACTTTGATAGCTTTCACCACTACTCCGTAGTTGATTGTGGAATCCACATGATAACAAACACATTGACTCATTTCTAAGCCAAATAATATCTTGATATAATGTCATGATAGCAAAGATATCCAAATTACAAGAAAATTTTGCTTCAATTATAGGGTAGGTTGCATTGAGTGCTACGCAACTACTGCAATGTACGTACGTTGCATTCTGAGATCCATTGCGGCCTTTGCCGTGCTTCCCGCTCCCAATTGACAATGTCATGAAAAATATGTCCAGCAGAGTATCATGATGATGTAGTTTCTTAATAAGGATAGCTTTTCCGAGCGCTCATTTACATGACGCCTCTCGTAATTTGGTCATCTTCACCTTTTTGCTGAACCTGAATACCACGACGGCTACTCTTGGCTGTTATCCATTACATCATGACACGTTTTCTTTCTACTGGACGAGCGAGAATGATTGTCTATACTAGCCAAAGCAGTCTGTTCTACATGAGGTTATTCATAGTTATGGCTCGGTCAACAGAACCGTTAGTCCCAAGACATGAACTCTCCTACCATACTTCCTTCGAAATATCAAAAAAACAGGTCATAAACCAGAGAGTTACAGAGTGTCTAACTCTCCAGAAAACTACTAGGTAGGTACGAGTATTCTCCATTATTACAGGGTACCGTACCAATGTACCACGCCTCCCATCACATCCGTCCCTCCATGTCTTAGAGCCGCATATTTCGCCTTGCCCCAAAACCTGCAGACTACACACCCTCTTCTCGAGATTAGCTCGCTCGAAAACCACCACCTCCAGCAACAAACGGTCTTTCTCAAAAGAACTACCATTTTCGGAAACATCCTCTTCTTAGTTACCGTTCTGGAAGCTTCTGTATTTCCCCCTACATGGACATAAGTGGTGAGAGAATGCGCAATTAGGAGGCTCAGCTTGAATGACGACATTTGCGTACGAGTTGTGGTGATTAGTTAATTTGGTAATGGTAACTGACACTTTACGAAAGATGGGATGACGGTCATGACAAAATAATGAGCTATTAATAGGTAAGGACAGGTTTGTACCATATGTTGAGGGAGACTACCTATATGTTTCCATGCCCGAATGTACCAATCCCAGCCATGGCAACTGCTACTCGCAAAATGGTGTATATATGTCCACCAAAAACGCTGCGAACAAGCATGGCCAAATCTAAACGCTAAATGGTTTCAAATAACCGCTGATCCTTTCAAGATGTTAATCCTCCAAAGATGTTGATCGTCCAAGATTGATCGTCCAAAGAGATTGATCTTGCAATCCCAATACATGCCCCTTAGTCATCCTCCAGTCCATATTCATTATCCATATCAGGATCATCCTCATCATACCCTCCCTCGTATTCACCACCCCCTCCAAATTCCTCGCCCTCACCAAACTCTTCTGGCTCCTCGTAGTCTTCCTCCTCTCCATGCTCCTGGACATCATCACCAGCGACACTCTCATCGGGTGCCTCGCTGGCATCATCGTCGGCACCAAAGGTACTGCCAGCAATACTAGTTTTCCGACTTGTTGCCGCAGATCCAAGCCCGGCATTCGGTATATCGAAAATGCTGCGGATGGCATCGTAGTTGATTCTCTTAGACCACGCTCGGTCTTTGGCCACGCCAATGGCGGCTTCGGCAGCGGAGCTGGCAGGGCTTGTCTGGCCCTCTCCCATTCTGGCACGCTTTCTCCTCTTGCGAGTCTGCTTGGGCCGCTCCGCCTCCATTTTCCGTCGAAACACCTTTTCCTGGTGCTTCCTGAGCCAATCTTTGTTCTGATTCACCCAGATAATCTCCTTTATCCGTGCTTCTTCTGGTGATAGTAGGCAGTTAATGACCTCGGGGTCGTCGGCAAATTCATCTTCGGTGACATCGGCCGCCATGGACACCTCTTTTTGTGGTTGCTGTTGGCGAGCCCAGAGCGAGTGAATTCGAGCTCGCTGTTCCGCATTAGAATATGCAAGGGCGTGTTCATAAGTAAGCGGATCATTGAAAATCTCTTCAATGACTCCTTCAAGTTCCTGCTCATCCTGCTCCCATTCTTCGTTGATCGGAAGCTGAGGCTTGGCCTTTTTGCCTTTGCCCCGGCCACCAGATTCCTGGTCACCAACTTCTTCTTCTAATGCATCTCCGAATTCTTCGGCAAGATCCTCTAGGCCTTCGACTTCATCATCATTTTCATTCTTTGAAGGGTTCAGATTGATGTTTCCTTGGGGAATCTGCGAAGGTAAAGGGGGTATAATGAATCCATCAGCATCTCGGCGATAGTTGACTTCAGGTGCTTTAGATAGATCTGCCCCTCCTTCTATATGTCGCTTGTGTGGTGCATGTTCTGCATGTTCTGGTATGGGCTCTTCAGGATCTTCGCCGGTAATCCCGCGCTTGCGTTTTCGTGATTTTTCTTCCGCCTTCTTTCTATACTCATCCGATTTTCGATAGAATGAGGGCGGATCATGTGAACTCTCCAAGAAATCTTGTTTCAAAAAGTCTTCTACTGACATGCGACTTGATTCGGTGTTATTGAATTCTTGTAGTCGGTTCTGAATAGTGTGGTTTGTGACCTTGACGATGTAGACGACTTCTCGAATCGTTCGTCGGAAGTTGTGCATACGTGCAGCCATGAGCAGACAGGCGCCGCAAATACCAGAGGGTCGACGGCCCATGACCATCCAATCCCTACTCATTCGCTTGACCAGTCGAACTGCATCCTCGGCGACCTTGGCTGTGTCTTGGTGGAATTCCATCTTTGTGGCAAATCTCCAGATGAGATCTTCGGGGTATACGGGGATCAGTCCATCGGTTCCAATCGGTACCACTTCGTTCAGCTTCTTAAAGATTCGTCCCAACTTGAATACGTTGAGCTGGACCAAATCGGCCAAATCGATGAGCATGACTTTGCAAGGCGGCTCGGCACGGCAAGCAGCATAGAGGCAAACAGCCGCAACGCTCGCCAGCGTTCGTCCCTGGATGAAGTTGGCGCTGGATGCAAGCTTGAAGACCTGCGTGCCTGCAGTGACAAGACTATCGCTGATGTTGAGCTGCTGGGCATAACCTTGCATGAGACCTCGCGCCTCCCGGATGCTCTTCTCTCGGTCTTCGCTGCCACCCACTCTCCTAAAAGCAGGTCCCATGCCTCGAACACCAGCCTGATCAGCACCAACAAAGGTTCCCTGCACCATGGCAGCACCGGATGACGTCTCGCCGAATTGCACTTCGGACACAATGTTGCTATCATCAGCGACACGACCGCAAGTCTGACAAGTTCCGTCGACGACGTTGGGCTTCGGACAGGCCTTGTTGGCGCACTGCTGATGGGCCGGGGTGACCACGCCTGGCCTCTGCGTTGACGAAAGACGTGCTGCTGCTTGGGCCGCATGACGGCGTTCTTCACGCTCACGGAGGGCCCGGACGGGATTTGGTCTAGCAAAGCGAGGTTTTGAAGGGCCGCTGCCCAGGCCTGCTGGCCGTTTTGCCGGCGCTGGTGTGAGGAACGACATGGCGGCTACCGCTATGCTGCTGATAGCCGTGTCTGGATATAAAGCAATGCGTCGATGAGGTGACGGATGATAAGTCGCGATAAAAGTTGTAAGTGAGAAGTGAGTATCGATAAACAAAAAAATTCCGGTCCACAATAGAAGTTGCTCTTCTTTCCTCCTCCGCGCAAATCCGGTTCTCACGGGGAACTGTTTATCCTCTAGAAAAGGCGTATCATCCGTTTCTCAAAGGTCATGAGCGCAAGCGATACAAAGCAAATCTAAGGCCAAAAAATGTTGCTTCGTGAATCCCGATGATGATAAAAATCCGTCGTCGCGCTCTGGTGGGCAGAAGAAAATGAAGAGAAAAAAAAGTTGGGCGGGGCCCTCGCCCGAACTGATTATGGCGGGATTAGAGTGGCCGAGTGGGGAAGAGGCACGAAAAAATGTGCAAATTCAGTTTTGCCCAGCAGAGTTTCCAGTCACGGCAGTGGTCCTGGTTCGAGGCAGCCGCCGGTTCGAATCTCGACGCTTCAAAGTTTTTTTTCGAGATGGCAAAGAGCCCTATGCAGCGCTATTGGAGATATCAGAGAGTATAAGATAACAGCCTGCACAGTTTTTGTGCGTAGAATCGCAGCCGCGAGCTCGTTGCAGAGTCAAAAGCGAAATGCTCTCAGCCCAAGGCAAAACTTTGACTCTTTGCTCAGAGATTCTGTCGGTCCGACCGCTTAATTATCGGCTGATTCCGCATATAAACTTCTTGTGCTATGACTCCCATCCCGCGCCCTCTGTCCCGCATGCGTCACTGAAACTATGGATTTTGCCGGGTTGAGCATCCTCTTCGCTGTGGCTGTGTACATTGTACTCGAATATCCATTGCCCAGAATATTCATTGTCGTAACTTTGGCAAAAAGAGGAAATTTCAAAGTGACGTATAATTTAGAGGATGATGTTCTCCAAATGCTGTCCCGTTCCCCGACATTCCCCGTCCACATGTGATTCGTATACTCCATCTTCCCCCACCTTTGACATTTCCCCGATCGCTGAGCAACGAGGACTGCCCCAGAAGCTAAAAAACGATGCTAAATGTTAAAGAGCAACAATGTCGAGTTGCGGAGTATTTGTCAAGAAAATAGCAGTATAAGCCGGTGAAACAGTACTTGGCATCTGACTTGACCTTATTAGTTACCCCGATTTAAAGGTTGTGGACACGATGTAGAGGGGCAGAGATGATGTGCGGCATCTCCATCAGCTCATGTTATAAAAGCTCACAAGCCATCCGCTCTTAGTCTTTCTACTTCTGTAAACTAACTCCTCTGTAATTCCAGCTTCTTCTTCATCATATCTCATATCATCAATTCACTGTGACAAATCATCACCATGGCTGACACTACTTTTACCTTTTCCGCCCCAGCCAACACCGACGTCTGGAAGAAACCCCCTTCCCACGACGTCTTCACCGGTAACCTCCTCCAAAACATGCCCACTTCACACATATCCATAATACAAAACAACTAACTCACCTCTCTCCATCCAGCCCCCTACAAATCCCTCTCCAAAAACCCCTTCCCCCAATTCAAATCCGCCTCCATCACCTTCACAGCAACCTACACCCACCAATTCGACCAAGCCGGCATCGTCCTCATCTTCACAAAGCCCTCCCTCCCGCGCAAGTGGATCAAGGCCGGCGTCGAGCACTTCAACGGCCAGCCTCGCCTGTCCACCGTCTGCTGCGACAACTGGGCCGACTGGAGCGTCGCCGACGCCTCTTCCGCCTCGGAGATCCAGGCCGGGCGCAAGAGCGTGACCATTTTGGTCGAGAGGCTGGACGCTCATGATGGGTCGTGCTTGTGGGTGTATCGCGTCGATGGCGAGGAAAAGGTGCCGATGAGGGAGATTAACTGGCCGTACGGGGATAATGGTGGTCAGGGCTGGGAGCTTGAGATTGGTGCTTTGATTGCGAGACCGGCTAAGGATACGACGGATAGCTTGGAGGCCAAGTTTCAGGATTTCCAAGTCAAGTGGGATTCTGCATAGATTTGTTAGTAGTCTACATGTAGCAAGTTTATACACACACTGAGCGTGATTTTACGACTTCTCAAATCAGAAACATGACATTCATGTTGGCAAAGGAACAAGCATGTGAGGTGCGAAATTGTCTCATTAACCTCGACCCTGACGCGGAACTCATGTCAGGGAGGACCGCTAGCGACCCTGTAGAATATTTTCTCTTTTTTTTTTGGCCTGCGTTGCGCCCCCAGGGCTGTGCAGTGTTTCTCATGTCTTCGTTAGAAAGGGAAAAAAGAAGAAAGAAAGAGCAAAAGCCAGAGGCACGCTCTGAATGTCCAATCTTGTCCGAGATGTATAACAATACTCGATCCGTAAGCAAATGCTTTGTCCAGATAATTGAAGTCTTCCCATTTTATCCATTTCGTAAATTGTATCCAAAGCCCAAAAAGAAAACCCGTAATGCCGAAGCAAACCAAGCAAAATC
Source organism: Trichoderma endophyticum (assembly GCA_035079535.1). Taxonomy (NCBI): domain Eukaryota; kingdom Fungi; phylum Ascomycota; class Sordariomycetes; order Hypocreales; family Hypocreaceae; genus Trichoderma; species Trichoderma endophyticum. The sequence continues at coordinate 919,176 of JAPMIQ010000001.1, forward strand.
CCGTTCTGAAAAAGCCTCCCGGGGCTGTCATTTTCCCCCATCTTTTCTCATGGTGCTGTAGATTTTTATCAAAATCCCAAAAACTTGGCAAGAAAAACACCAAGGACGCGATCTAGCGCCGTAGAATGAAAGCAGAGTGGAGTTCCGAGACTTGGAATAAAGCCAAGATATGTATGTGCAAAACACACTCAATGCAAGCAGTCCGTACAAAAAAAGATTGCGGCCCGTAGATGAAGCAATGATAAGACTCCCGTAAATTTGCACTCATCAGAACATCAGACAACCAAAAAGCGGTAAAAGAAAAAGAAAGCAATGCAAAAGCAACCAAATGCCTGCTCCAGCTTATATCGATCTGATTTACCATTTCGAGTTTTTTTTTTATATTTTTTGTTTTTTTCATCCTCCGCTTTCCAACGGCTGTTGTATGTACTCAGCCCGTGCCGAAAAGCAAAAGTTGTTCTTTCATCGTCGTGCCCCATTTATACAGTCTTGGGCGAACGGTTGTTAGTGACGTCAATGACGTCGTCCAAGTGGTTGCACATGGCAACGAACAAGTCGAAGAACAGCTTGCTGCCGCCGGCCTCCATCTCAGCTTGCATGGTGCCGCTGCGCTTGAACGTCTTGCGGCAGCGGATGATCAGAGCAAGGTAGTGAGCACGGAGGCGACTGTCCGAATCAGGCGTGTTGGCATAAGCGTACTGGGCAGACCGCAGGATGGTGCCGACGTCGATGCCGGCATGCAGCCCTTGCTTGCGGAGAGCCAGACGCTTCAGCTCCTCGAGGCCGTACCTGTCGGCGGCACAGTAGATGACTGTGTCACGCAGGATCTCGGCCCCCACGCTGGAGAGATAGACGGCGGCATCGGAGCCCGTGCCGTTGTCAGGGGTTGGTGGTGGCTTCTGAGGAGTCCTCATGCGGTCCTCGAGCTCCCAGGAGTTACGGTGCCTGTTGTGAACTAGGCGCGGGTAGTAGTCTCCCTTGTAGAGATACTCGAGCACGGCCGAGAAGATCTCGGGCTCCTCATCAGGAAGGGAGATTCTCTTGTTCATGGCATCAGACGAGTCCTTGCTGCAGGCCGCCTCGAAAAAGGGCGACTGGCTGAGGACATCCTCGTGTGCCGCAAACAGACGTCCCTCGCGACCAATGGTAAGGGTGACAATCGGCGAGGGCGTGATGTTGATGGGCTGAGCTGGTGCCGCTTCGTGCTCTATGATAGAGCTCTGCAGCTTAGACACCTTTGCTTTGACATGCTCCTTGGCGGAGCTTGGCTTCTTTAGTCTTTGAGCCTTGTCCACCCGGTTCTGGTTCTGGTGTTGGTCTTGAGACCGGAATGCACGCTTGAACATTTTGGCGGGTATATATTTGACCTGACTAAAGAAAGAGGTGTCTTTGTGGGAGATGTGTTGGCTGTGCATAAGATATGACGCTCTGACTCTCACAGTCTGCAGAAGACTAGCATATAGATTGACTTAAGAGAGCGACGAATAAAGGAATGAGCGGAAGGATTGGGAAAGCGAGATGTTGTGAATGATGAATGAATGAATGAATGACGCACAAAAAAGGAAAACGATTGTCGGGGTCCGGGCGCGACAAGACCACCTTCTTATAATCAAGAAGATGACCCTTTCGCGAGAGTATTTGCGACCCTATTTGGCTTGCGTGTGGGGGAGGAGAAGAAGCAGAAGACAGAAGAGGCAGAATGGGCACGGATCCACTATTTGTACCTCTGATGGCCGCCGACAGGTACCGATTGACCGTGAATCTCGCAGCCGGAATTGCTGTCTCAGCCACGGCGGCAGCCAGCGTCAGAACAGGTACCCAGTACTTGGGCCGCCGAGGGAAAGCTACCGCCGCGCGGGTTGCCGACACCTGGGCTGGGGCTGGACTGGGGGCGTGTGTTGTACTGTATTGTGCCATGCAGGTCGACATCATCCAATTGGCAGGGCTGGGCAGATGACTGGACGGCATGGTCAGTCTACTGTATCGCCCCTCACGGATGAATAGTCGTACTCGTACAGTACAGCAAAAAGGGCAGAGATAAGTGCTGTGCTGCTCGCCACCAATCGGGGAGCCGGAGCAGCTGAATAACACGGCGAGCCAAATCAGTGGGCAACAAGTGTCGTGAACAAGAGCACGCCCGACCTGACCACCGAATCAGGAAATGTCTCTCCCTCTCTCTCTTCACTCCCTGCGTATGTATCTACCTCTAAGACAGGCAAGGCATTATCTACAGTGCAATATTGAGATCGAACAGGTCATATCGCATCAGGAGACTCGGTCATTTGTTGCTCCGAGTCAACTATTCTTTCTCTTTACTTTCTTTACTCCTTGTTATCGGTGCACATTGTTCCCTATGGCCTCTCCCTCACAAAAAGAGAGTCATTCACTAAGACGACAGACATTCTCCCACACAGAGAGCCTAATTATACCCAAATAGCAACTCGCTCTCCCATCGAAGCGACCCACACTTCCTACAGCAACCATCAGGTTGTTTACTTCTTCCGTAGTATAGTGGTCAGTATGCAAGCTTGTCACGCTTGAGACCCGGGTTCAATTCCCGGCGGGAGAGAAGAAACCGCCAGCTTCGAAATCTTTTTTTGCCCATTTTTCCTACTTTATTTTTCATCAAAACTGAGTCTATCCAAAATTTCCTTCATTCCCCTTTCCCTCCCATCATTTTTTGCAGCAATCATTCCCCCTCCTTGATTTGGAAATGGCACGCGCTTCATTGGGCGGGCGTCTTGCTGGTACCTCTACCACGTGGTCCCGCCAAACCCCTCTTCCAAACCCGTAGAGACAAAGTACCTGTGACGTGTTCCATGGAGGGGTTTGGCGGCCTCGAACTTCCAAGTTCTCATCGCCTCACCCTCACCCTGAATCGCCCATGGCAACGTTTCGTCTCGTCCCCTGCGATCCAAACGCCATCTGCCACGCATCCACCCATCTTGACTTGACCAAACAAATGACCAGGCGCAATGGGCGTGTCGACGTGTACAGTGCCGCCCATCTGCACCGCCTGTTTCAACCCCCATCTCCTGCTCCTATGTATGGGGGAACCCATGCAAGCAACGCATCATGTCAGCGGTAGAAGGTTGTGGATTGGTTCTAGTCAGGAACGCAAGCACTTCTAAAATTGGTTCTAGGTTAAAGAGAATACTCTAGAGCTGCTCTCCCCACACTGACAGCTCATCAATGAGGCTTTTTCATAGGGCGAAACCACTGCCGCCGACCATCGGTCAGGACCCTTGATGCGTCACACTACCACAAGATGCCTCCGATCCCTCTAGATTCAAAGAGTCATGATCATTACCCCTCCTTTTGGTACTGCAATCATCATTACCCCTCCATCGACACTCGCATCTAGGCCCCGAGACCTTCTTGAATGATGACGTGGGGTCGGACCAGAGACTCTCGGATGCCAACGAAGCCCTGCATGAAGATGTACACTGTGACCATTGTCAGTCGTCTCAACACAAGGGCGGCAGATATAGGGCCTTACTAATTGGAGCCAAAAGGACGAAGCCGATGGCGTATGCCGTCACCGCTTCTTGGGAGCCGGCCTCTGCTGGATCAAGCCAGAAAAAGGGGTATATGCCAGTGGCGGCGTGTCCAATGTAGGCCCAGCCGAGGTAGAGGCCGGCAAAGACCATGAGGGCGAAGAGGTAGGCGCTGATTGTCTAGCGGCACGTCAGTTTGGCATTTAGCAGCAGTGACTCGCATTGCCCAACTCACCGAAGGGCGTCTGATGCTGTTGAGGAAGAGTATCTCAAACACCATGATGATTGACGTGATCCCGAACAGGTTAACAATGGCAAAGGCCTTGAGCCATCCTTCGCCAAAAATATCGCTGACTGTAAAGTCATGTTAGCAGAGTCTTCTAACGAAGCCATGAGAAGATAGCCTTACATGGTGTGTTGGGTGCTGCTGCTAGAAAGCCATTGCCGTCACCATTACCATTATTTCCATTACCATTATCATCATCCCCAGTGCCGCCATTGTCGTTGTTCTCCAAGTCGTATGGTCGCGTAATGAACCAGTAAATTACCGTATTCATGAACGAAAAAACGACCGTAGTAATGTAAAACAGAGTAAAGTAAAACTGCTGACGCAGGCTGGCCAGGTTTCTGGGCAGAGACATAACGTTCACAACCCATGATTCAATGCCTCCATCGATTTCCTCAGGATCCGGATAGTACAAGTGGGTGAAGGTCCACGACTGCAATCACAAACCCACGTTAGACATTTGTGACAACTCGACGAGGGCTGTGCATTTGACCTACAAACGTAATGATAAAGTACAAAAGAACCATGGCACCGCTGATGATGGCAAAGTCGAAGAAGAGGCGAGCATTTGTTTCACCTGGTGCGGCGTCTGTAGTCTCGTAATTCAAGACCAAGATGGAAGCGGCAATGAGATATGCGAGAATGAGGCCGCGGAAGAAGACGAGCACGTTTTGCGGTATGAAGCACCACGGAGAATGACTAGCACGGAGGAAGACAGGCTGTTTACAACAGCTCTTTAGTAGGGGACCAATACTGCACGGATGTTGCGCCGTAGAAACAAACAGCATGTACTCACATGGTCCTGTAGAAGAGCTCGGCTAGCTGACAGCTCGTTGCTGCCAACGAGTAGAGGCGTGGAATCCATTGTTTTGCTGCAATAGTATAACTACTAAAGTGGAAGATGTGTGTAACGCAGTACTGTCGTAATGATGCTTCAAAGAATAAAGCCCCGTCCCGACCAAGTCGTGGAGCTGAGGAGGTGAATATGAGGAGATTGTATGCGATAGGTTTCACAGCGGCGTGACAAGGGAGAGATGATGAATGTTGTTGTGATAAAAGTTGTAAACAGCACAGTACATGTAAACAGCAGTCGTGAACGGGGAAAGAGAGCTGCGATAGTTGACGTGGAAGGTTCGAGGGCAACGATGCTTTCGAGTAGCCATTGAAACGGAAGGCGAAATGAAGCTTCACTTCTCCACATTGTTTAATGATATTGTATTTGGTTTCCTTGTTTTACAATTGTTATACACTCAGCAACGCCGTAACTGGTTGTCCCAGACGTTCCGCAGCAGGTCGATTCCATTCCCTTTAGTCGTTCCTCTTATGCGAACTTGCCGCGCCCTCCTTCTGCATGCCCTCGCACCCAGTCAACTTTCCAGCCCACTCCTCGGCCTTTCCATATCCTTGGTTTGGATCCCTCTTTTCGCCAGCCTTTTTCAGGGCTTCGAGGGCAGCTGCTTTATCCTGCGCTCCCGATGCGGACCAGGCTTGCGAGCCGCTAAGGCTGCCAATGGTTGCCTGTAAGAGAGGAAATCAGTTAGCGATGGTGATACATGACGAAGAGTGAATGTAGTGGCTTTGAGAGGATTGAATCCATACCTCTCCGACTCCCTTGATATACTGCGCATGAGCACCCATCAGGCCCGCCTCTCCCTGCTGCTGGTTGGTGTTATTGTTGTTATTATTACCGCCCTCCATGATTGCAATTGTAGTATAATATCTGGCTCTAGGGTATGTAGCCGGATTGGTGTGATTTGGCTTTGGACGGCGATGGAATTTGGTACAATTCTCAGTTTCACAGTTGAAGATGATATCTTTGTAGTGCCCGGAGCAGCTGGAAGAACAAAAGACGTCTGCCCTCGATTTATACTACCAGTCCCAACCTCTAGATTACAAGCGATGACATACAAGCTTTCGATGGCTTCCTTGTCAATGACATCAGATCGGCCCCCCGCAGATCGAAAACGAGTCCCGAAGCCTCCCAAAACAGCAATGAGGTACGTACCGACCAGGCTCCGAGCACCTGTGGGTCCCACCACCTAATACAGCATTTGATTGGCTCGAGAGCTCCAAAAGAGCCACCATGTCCAGATCGTTGCCCATTAATTGAATTTGGATCCCAATGCATTGTCATCAGACCACCACATAAACAAACATCCAGCTTGCTTTTGCTTATATCTTGACCATTCGACCCAGCAATAAACCCCTTCCTTCTCAACTCGACACTCCTCATCCAAATCACTACGAAGAGAGAGAGGCGAAAATGTTTGCAGGTCTCCAGAACCCGCGGAATTTCGCCGCCCAGCTCATGAACTTTGGGCTGGTGCTGTCCACAGCTTTCATGGTGCGTTGCTGCGCTGATCCCTCGCAGACCCCTTCTAATATGGGAAATGAAGCTAACTGATTGCTGGATAATAGATGTGGAAGGGCCTCTCTATCGTCTCTGATTCTCCCTCTCCCATTGTCGTCGTTCTCAGTGGTAGCATGGAGCCGGCATTCCAACGCGGCGATCTGCTCTTGCTCTGGAACCGCGAACTGATCAGCGAAACTTCGGTCGGAGAGATTGTTGTCTACAACGTAAAGGATAAGGATATTCCCATTGTTCATCGAGTCGTGCGGAAATTCGGTCATGGGTAGGTACAGCCTTGCCGTCGACACTGTCATGTGTACTAACACCTCTACCAGCGACAAGGCAAAGTTTCTTACAAAGGGAGACAACAACGTGGCGGACGACACTGAACTCTTTGCCAAGGGCCAAGACTACCTGGAGCGCACCGATATCATTGGCAGCGTGATTGCATATGTACCTTTTGTCGGCTATGTCACCATCCTACTGTCGGAATACCCATGGTTGAAAACGGTAATGCTGGGCATAATGGGCCTCATGGTGGTGTTACAACGGGAATAAAATATGAAGCCAAGTATATGGCGAATTCAAAGAAATGTTGGACTGCAGTCAAGATGCAAAGGATAACCGGTATGCCAGCCATTCATGATATTCTTTTGACAGGTGCTAAAGATTTCCCAGGCGGCTCCGGGTCCAAAGTGGCATGGATATCAATAGAGTGATAGATTTTTGAGGCCACCTATGCTTTGATGATTCGGCGATGGGGAATGTCGGCTCGACTGATAAAGCCATTCTCTAGGTTCACGATGCGCTCCTTCATGCCCTATACGAGGTTTGGGGCACGAGGGATCGTCTCGAGAACCTGGAAAATAGCTTTGGCATCCGAGCTGGCACTTCCCATTGCCCTGCCCCGTTGCACAGACTCGAGACTGATGTGCGATGACGAGGAGATTTGCTCACATCAGCGTTCTGCCTTGAGCCATGGCGGCTGGTGATACTGGCCTCTTCTTTTTCGGCATACTCCCAAAGCAGAGAGACTCCATAATTGCTGGATGCCGCCTCTTTAGCTGCACAGCCTAGAAGCATGTTAGCTGCGGTTAATAGCAGCGCTTGGCTACAGGAGTCGCTTCATGGATGTGGATCCTCCTCGCCACCATTTATCGTGCATTTTTTTTTAAACACATGGGGGGCCTTGACCCAATTTCCCCGTTGCTCAGCCGTGCCGCTGCCTTTAATAGCCTGGGCGCGCCGGCTCTCTTTGATGTTGGTTGATTCCCATTTCTTCTCGTCCCGTAGTCATTCGCTTGTCGTTCGTTTTCGCAGCGCAAATCTCGCAGCCCAAGTCTGGGATATACACTCGCTTTTGTAACGCTTTTCGTTACAGCCCGTCGTTTTGTTTTGCACGCCCTTCGTTTCACTGCGCTTTTACTCGATAGTTCATTTTGCCAGTCTGAGGACATTTGCGTCGCTTCTATCTATACACCAGCACGCACCCTAATTTTCCTTCTTTGCAGCTCTTTGCCAGCTCAACTCCAAGTTCTGTCACCAACCCCGAGAGATTTATCGCCATGGCTTCCCAAGAGGCTCCCCAAGTCACCGAAAAGACTGCGGCGCCTGTTGCAGTGCCCGCCCCGACACATTCTCTTCCCCAGGAGCTGGTTGCTGCTGGATACCAGCCGTATTACCAACCCTACCCGGGCCAGCAACCCGTATTACCACTTCCGGAGGAGACGAGGAAGGCCGCATTCACGAGAGTGGGATTCCATGGTGCTGGTGTTCTTTTGGGCGCCATCGGCTTGGGCCTCTCGTTGGCGTCTCTGCAGAATGGCAACATCAGCGGTGCCATTGCTGCAGCCCCTTCTGTATGCTTATCCCCTTATTTCACGATCTGTATGAATAACCCTGACTTACACACTACAGGCCGGTATTGCTATGCTGTGGAGCCTTGCGGAAGTGATTACGAGAGCTGTTCGGAAATTCAAAAAGGGTATTCACCCTGGCGCTCATGTCGGCATGTGCCTCATCCTCTGGATGCTCTCCAGCATCATGGGCGGCATTCTCTGCACATACGTCGCTCTGAATCCCTACCAAGATGATGATGAAGACTGCGGCACCTACACTTACTCCGACAGCAACGGGAACCTGCACACAGTAAGTGGCAGTGACAGTTGTGATCCATACAGGGACACATATCCCCGTGGCAAGGTTCTCGGTGCTGCCGTCATCACTTGCCTCATCTTTGGGCTGTACTTTGGCCTCTTCATCGACGCTTGCATCAACACCCACCGACGCAATGTCGCCGCCAGACGACCCATCATGATGATTGCACAGCCGCAAAACTGGCCTGCTGCCACTCAGGGATGGCAACCGATGCAAAACGACGCTTCTACCGAGGCTGTCCAGATGCAGCCTCCTGCCGCCACCCAGGGGCCCGCGATTAGGGAGTTTTACGCTCCGGCTTAAAGGGAAGAGAAGCTAGTAAGCTAGTTTGAGAAGGGAGACAAGAGATGGAAACGTCATGTATTGGGACTTTTTGTGTTTTTCGGGCTTATTGGCGATATGATTCTACGAAGAGCGTTGGCCTTGGCTGGCCGCAACTTAGATCACGTATACCTCTCTAATGATACTTAATAACCTTGGGCAACCAGCCTGAAACTGAAATCATCACTCAACTCTGACTCTGGTTTCTTATCAGCCGGGAGTCACTACTTTAATTTTTCTCTTCAGCCCGATGGGGGCCTCTGCTGCCTATTCCCTAGGAAACCCTTGCAAAACGACCCCATCCGGACCCTCCCCTCAGACCATGGCAAGATTAAGCTACCCCTGGCTCCTTTCCAGAACAGGCAACGGCCGAATCCAGCCGTCTCTGACCATCTGGACATTAACCAGCCAATAGGGTCTCAAGCAGCGCCATTCGCACCAATCATGTTCAAAGGCAGTACCCAAAACTTGCGTATTACAGGGGTTCTTGTGCGTGTAAGTAGTCTAGCTAGATAACTGACTGCATGCCGTTCATGCGGTAATGGTAGCATCTTGTGTCAGACGAAAAAGATGGCAGTTAGTGCCAGTGCGCCCAGTTTTCGCTCTCGCTGTTCACTAGTATTTAGCGAGATGCCGGTTCTGTTAGGGAAGGGCTGAGTTCGTGGTCTAGTGGCCTACCTAGTGAGGAAGTTCGTATGCAGAGCAACGAACTACTGTATGTCGTGAGACGGAGTTGTCAGCGTTTCTTTTCTTTCTTTCTTCTTTCCTTTCTCCCTCTATATGCCATTGTGAGGGCTTTTGCGTGGTGTTTTTGCGCTTTTTATTTGTTTCCTGTTTTTGAGGGCATAGAAGTCGTTTGTGTATATTGGTTGGGAGGATTTTGTGCTTCGTCGCGCGTGTCGACCCCTTCGCAGGCTTTGAAACTCGAAATTTCATCGTTCCGCCTTTTCGAACCGAGAAACAGTAAACCGAATTGACCAACCACAACCATCACCATCACCATCACCATCACCTTGAGTCAAAACTCTCTGCGACAACATCTTCGAAATAACCTCACTTTTTTTTGTTATTCTCCAATTACCGCGCACAATGTCTTCCTCCAATGAAAAATCACCTCATCCCCCCGAGGCGCAACAACACCAGGAATCGCAGCAGACTGTGCCTCCTCCCGCCATCACGATGCAGCAGCAGCAGCCAGGTTTCCAGCCATACATCCACGCCGCGACAAACGCACCTCAAGTGTCATACGTTCCCTATCCAGGACCGATACCGACTTTTGACGATCTGGAGCCGGTCCTGATTAAGCCCTGGGAAATCACCAAGACTGTGTTCCACGTTCTGTCGTTTCTTCTCGCGGCGGCGGGGATTGGATTGGGCTTTAGCAGTCTTAACTTTACTTACTTTGCTTACACTGTCGTCATATCCGCTGCTCCTCCTGTAAGCCATCCTCTCTCCTTCTTTCAAAACCCGCATAACAAAAGAAAAAGAAGACTAATCATCCTCTTCACACAAAATAGTGCATCATCGCTCTCCTCTGGTCCCTCATCGAACTCATCGTCCGCGCCGCCCGCAAATTCCAAAAACACGGCATCCACCCCGGCGCCCACATCGCCCTCTCCCTCATCATCTTCCTCGTCGCCACAGTCCTCACCTCCCTCTTCGGCCCCTGGTTCCAAGACTCCTGGGGCGCATCATACGCCACCCAGTCCTGCGGCAACCAATGGAACTCCACCACGCAAACGGTCGTCTGGACATGCTCCGACGACGAGGACAATTACGCTGCGAAGCACATGTTTGCGCATGAGAGGAGCGTTTCTATAGCTGTGGCTGTGGTTACGTATTTGATTGCGGCGATTCATTTTACGTTGTTTGTGGGTGCGTGTGTGGATACGTCGAGGGTGAATGCTGCTGCTTCGAGGCCGATTTATGTTATTGCGCAGCCGCAGATGCTGCAGCAGAGATGGCAGATGATTCCACAGGATCCTATTCCTATGCAGGCTCCGGCTCCGGTTCAGGATCCTGTAGCAGATCGTGATGCGGTTCCTACAGATAATGAGAAAAGGACCTGGAGGAATAAGCGCAAGAATAAGGGCAAGGGCAAAGAGCCTGCTCTGAATAACATTGAGGAGCAAAACGAGACTACTGGTCAGCAATCATGAGTTGGTTCGGGATGTCATGGAGGGATGAAATAATGTCGGTGGAAGAGTGATTTTTCTTCTTCTTATTTTCTTGGACAATTAATAAGGCGTTGGTTGTGCTCAGCATGTTGAATTATACCCCAAAGCTTATACAGTACGTATTTTTCATATATAGAAACACATTGTTTTACTTTATTCTTCTTATTGCATTGAATAGCATTTCAACTACTATCCTGCAGCTAGGTATATAATAATGACTGTATATATCTCTGGAATGATACATAAACGAGGAGGATATTCTCTTCCTTTATATTCCTTTATAAGCCACGAAACCTAGCTTTAACTCATGCTTTCTTTCAGCTCTCAGCTACAAGGCTTTTAACACAGCGACATCAACAAAACCGTAACAAGTTTATAGTGGACAAGTCCTTCATATATGAAAAAAATATCATAGATACTGGTAATTAATACAATAGTGTCCTCATGACCTTAATGAAACAGGAACACTATGTCCATGCTATCAATCCATACAACTAAATCAACAATAAAAACCATATGAAAATATAAAACACCCAATAAAACCTTGCATTCCCTCCCATCGCCAGATTCCTGAATCACGGGTATTCCATCCCATCCCATCCTCCCAAAGCCCACATGCATATCTCTCCCTTTTAATATCTAGGTCGTGGCATCGTCATTTTTCCAATTACACCGCCATAAAAAAAAAAGGGCAGTTGTTTTCAAAAATTCATGTCCAGAAGAAAATATGAACAGCGCAGGAAAACAAGCACCTGCAAAATGCTCCAAATTTAAACATCATCCGGCTCATCCCAGCGCCTGGCCACCAATCTGCGCACCTTCTTGGGACTTCTAGGCCCGTTGGCACCACCCACGTCGCTGCTAATCTTGATGCGTTCAAATTTGCGGCTGATGCTCGTCACGCTGTCATGTTTGGGCGTGCCACTGCCGCTGGGGAGCACAAAGTCCTCGCGGTCCTCCAGGGGCTTCCGCTTGCTGGGGCTGCGGTTCGAAAGCTCCCTCTTGAGGATCATGTTTTCACGTCGCAGCCGCTCAACCTCCTGTGTAAGATTCTCCACCAGGACGTTTTCCTTGTCAAAGTCTTCCTCAAAGCCCGTATCCAGACCGCGCTCTAAGATGTCGACCTTACGGTCCCAGTGCTCCTCATGCCGCTCCTTTTCGATCTGCATGGATGCTTTGAAGCGAGCCAGTTCCATAGCAAGACGCTGCTCGAATTCAAGTGCGCACTCCTCTCGAACGGCAGCCTCCATGTCAATCATGCGATCCTCCGTACTAAGGAGATGAGCCTCGGCTATAATACGGGCCTCGCTCTGCACTTCGATTTCCTGACGGAGTTGCTCAATTTCCTCGCTCATCCTGGCAATCTCCAGCGCGGCAATCTCCATGGTCACTCTCTCGTCGGTGGCTTTAACAGGCGAAAAGTGGCTTCTCACAGATCCAAAGCCGGCATTGCCAAACGGCCTGGTGTGATGCGTGGAAACCGTGGGACTTGGTGCAAGCGTATTGGCCGTAAATGATGGCGCACGGGGAACAGTGACTTCTCGAGCAAGAGCACTGTAGCGAAGGATCTGGGATGTTGCGTTGAAGTCGCCCAGGGGATCAGCCGTAACAATCATGACGCCTCGCTGGGGGTTTCGGCGCGGAGTGTGAGAGTAGGATCCTGCTGCGGATGGGAACGAGTTGGAGAAGAGGATCTCGGTAAGCTTGCATTGTCTGTAGGGGACAACATTGGCCTGCCGCGGAGTTAGAGATTGTTCCCATTTGGTTTCGGCTGTAGATGGAGCAACTTACCCTGCCAGCGCTGACCTCGCTCTGGCTTTGGAGGCACTGGCCAAGATACATGAGGCTCTCGTTAATCTTTCCCGCTTCTGCCAATGTCGCGCCTTGAGTCTTTGCATCCCTCGCCCTCTCACTACCCGCGAGGTCGACAACGGTAAGCTTGCTTCCAGTCCATGAGTTGTTCTGCCAACCAAACGACCTCTTCTTGACTTCGAAGCAGAAGAAACCATGGCTCCTGCTTGAGACACTGTTGCTCCCCGTACCAGCCACCCGCCTTTCCTGCAGGCCTGCCTCAAGCACCAAGAGGGCTTCTCGAACATCGGTGCAGACTACCTTGCGAAGACCGGCAACCACCTTGCGATCAGGGGACAGCTCGGTAGGCTTGAACAAAAGGGGTCGGCGGTAGTCTTTGTTGGCGGCGGATTTGCTGGCGGGGACGAGGAGGTCGTAGATGCGGTCGTTGTGAACTTCGTACATGGATACGATGACGGCGTACTCGGCGGCGGGATCGCAGGGCACTACAAAGTCGCTGACGTCCGGAGAATAGGGAAGCGAGTTGAGCAAAGTTGAATTTCGGCGCAGGGTTCGTCGTTGACTCGAAAACGTACTTTCGCCCTTTATATTCTGTTTAGCTGTTGTCTTGAGGCGACTGGCGGCGGTTAATGACATGAATGGCCGCTCCAGTGCCCGCTTGGGCGACGGAATTCTGGCAGCCGTGTTGGATCTGCTGATTCCCAGAGACGGTTGCGCCGAACAACTCTATTGCCCTTTGCTATGCAGCGTCTCCTCAGCTTCACTGACAGGCCTGACACTTTTCGGGCTTGACATTGCTGAATCGGGAAAGGAGCCAGGCATTTGCTGGACTCTTCGCGGAACTTTACTGGGAGTGGACGTCTTGATAGACGAGAGGGCTGACTGGGTTCGTACCATCATGGGCGTGGTTGATCTTGAGCCGCCGGAACCACGGTATGTCCCCTGCGGTATATCTCCATTCATGCCATCGAGAAAGTACGGTGCCGTGACGAGGGTAGATTCGGACGCATCGCAGGCTTGGAGCGAATCGAGAGTTGGCGACTGGGCAGATTCGACCATGTTGTCGCTGATTGATCGGAAGATGACGTCCACGGCCAGCTGAGTGAGGCCTCGCTGGTTACGGCTGCCAAGGATCGTATGCGTCTGCCGCCAGGTTAGATGGACAAGGACGCATATCGTAGCATAGCGTTTGCATCTCCCGCCGCCGTCTGCGTACCTTGCCTGAGCCCGTGACACCAAGCGTGGCCACGACAGCATCTGTTCCGTCGCCGCCGTGGGGCGCCAGCACGCCCTCAATCAGAGACGGGGCATCCGTGCAGTGGAAGACGTCGAGCTGACTGGCGTCCTCTTCAAACACCTGCGTGAAGCCAAACCGCTCGATGGCCCTTCGTCGATCCGGTGGTGGGTTGAGCGTGATGTGGGACGGATGCAGGTTGTCTGCAGCGGCTTCGACGTCAAGGATGCGCTCAGTCTGCAGCGCTCCTGGATACGGGGGTCGCAGTCGGAGATAGACATTGAAGAGGTTTTGGGATTTGGATGCGAGCTCCATGGCGATGTGACGGCAAAAGCAGCCGGATCGATCCCGTGTTGAGACGAAAAGCAAAGAGCAAGAAGTAGAGAAAAAAAGATACTGGAGGCGCTGGATGCTGGATGCTGGTTAGACGTGAATCAAATCAATCTAGTGATGCATTGGATCCCAGGGGTCAGGATTATTCTTGTATGCGCTGCTCCACTGTTTATCCTGTCAACGGCTTTTAGGGGATTCTGCTGGCCCGGCAACGCCCAAGCAAGCGCGAGTCCCAGCATCCACTTAGAGTACAGTACAGTAGACGCGCGGGTGAAGCCGTCCATACACTGCCGGACTTTAGCCTATGGGTGTGCTGTCAGCCACCAGCCACCAGCCACCAGCCCCAGAGTCAAGCCCCAAAAATCAAGCCTCACAAGCCTCAGACTGCCTGATAGGCCTAGAGTGCCCTGTAACCTAATCTTTTCGGTCCCGAAGCGGCGCAGCAGGACACTGTAAGCTCCCGTCCCCCATCTGGCAGCCTGATCCACCCCCTCATTTTCGCAATCTAGGACTTTCATCCTTACTCACTCACTCATGCATGTGCTGCAACAACTCAGCCATCAACATTCATTTCATTCCTCATCATTTCATCCAGAACATGCTGGAATCTTCTTCTCTCTCATCAAATGCCTCATTCATTTATTTTTCCATCTCCTGAAACGACAAGATCCTTCAAAGGGCGCGCGACATTGTCCAGTCGGCTTCTCGCCCATGATGCTCGTCATTAGGCAGACTCAGCAGCGGCTGGATTGGATTGGATAATGGTGCCTAGCGTTTGAGGAACCATGTCCTTTCAAGACACCTGACCACCAAAGTTGGCTGGGCTGCAGCTCATTCTGAGCCTTCTTTGCTTTTCGCCACTCTTCTACTTCAGCAAGGGCGATAAGAGATGCGTTCATTACTATTACTCAAGTCTGAAAATGGTTACAGGTCGCTGCGCGAAACACAAAGATTCCCTCGGTCACGTCACTCAACAAAAAACGCCATACGCCATATGCCATTGCCCACTGTCGTCATTCACAGATTGCCTTTCCGCGCACCTTTTTTTCTTCATCTTCTCAGGTCACAATTCTGTCGCCCTGTCTACTGCTTGAACCTCATTCGCTCAATGTATGCCATTGCGTACTCCACTATCGATAGTCAGTATGCACCACTCAAGTGACGGGATAGACCCCCCCCGAAGTGGCTTACATTGAGTGTCCATCTTCTCATGTCCTGCCATATGCCACGTTTCATTGATTCTGCCTTCTTCTTGAATGCAACAAGGACAGAATTCAAAGTGGGTTGGCATGGGCGCGAGCTCGGGCATGGGCAACAGCCGATCCCGTGGTGTGCTGGGAGCATTGGATCTGGTTGATCTCCTGCTCTGAACAATATCTTTCTCGTCGTAAGGATCTTCAGCAAAAAGTTCTTGCTGCGGCACTACGATTGGATCGCACCAAGCGCCAAACCCCCGGAGATCGCGACTTCTCTCTGCTCTGGAGGCACTGGAGAAAGACTCTACCTGGCCACGACGATACCGATGAGACTCATCTGGAGGAGGAGAGGGGAGATGGTGTTTTCTGGACTTTCTGGACTCCCTAGCCAAATCCTGGCTTCTGACACCTCTTGAGGATACTGATGGCTGAACTAGGACGGAATCGAGTTCACGTGACGAACGATGTGATGAGGAGTGTTGATCAACGGCTTCATACTCTTCAGAGTAACGAGAATGCTTCGTTGAATGGCCTGAGCGGTACTCTCTGTGGCTCTTTTGCGGCATGAGATCCTCAAAGGCGGCGTTGTGGACTCGAGGCTCCATTCTGCTGAGCCGAGTCCTTCTGGTGTCGGCCCTGTGGTAGTCGAGACTCATGAGACGCTCCCTAGGGGGACTCAGCGACATCATGTCCATGTTGATGGAGCTCATGGTTCTCTCAATGATGCAGGATGTGATGCTGGCAGCTTCTTTGAGTTGGTGCTATCCTTGGTTGCATCGGCACCCAGTGGTAGGTGGGGAGAGGCGACGACGAGGTGTTGGACGAAAGCTAACAGGGGGATGATGTACAGGAGGATGCAACAGCAAGACTCTACGAGTTCAAACTCTGAAAGATGTTTTGCTCTTGTTTTCTGATGAAGTTTGCGTTGTCGAGTGTGAAGAGGGAAGAGTAATGGGGAGGAGGGTAGTTGGGACGGGACGGCTTTTATACCCTGGGACGCCGAGCAGGACCCCGAGGAGGCCCCCCTCGCTGTCAGCCAATGAGGGCTCTCTACCTGACACTACCTCCCCCGACCTACCTCATCCTCCTGACAACTCTGCACATGCTACCCTTTGTCATCACCATCATTAACTCCCATCAGCTCCCCAGACACGCTGGCTTTGCATTATTTAGACTATTCCCGTCGTCGGCCATCATTTCCCCCGAGATGCATACACACATATACACACACACACTTACATGACACTCTCTTGGGCAACTGACCGTCGCTGGCATCAAGACTCCATTCATCGAGGATGAGGATGCCAAGAGAGAGTCCTGCCCTCGAAAACGTTGTTTTACATGCTTTTTCATTCCATGCAGGCATGCATGCCTTTTTTTCAAGTCACCGTCGTGCCGTTTGGCCAGGGGGCATTTCCTACCATCTCCCACCCAAAGTCCTAGGAACTCTGCTGTGCTACGTCGCTAGCTTACGACGCAGCCTTACAATTTCCTTCCTCCATTGTCCAATTGGGGTCGATTGCACCCATTGCCATTATCGCTGGTGCTGTCGAATTGATATTCCTCAGTTGCTCTAAAGGGGCCATGGCCGAAAGCCTACCACCACTTAGAAGCAATGAGGCCTTTTCTCCCTCATGCATTAACAACACATACCCTGACACCACCCATTTGGCTAGCCCTATGCCGTTGACCTCAATCCAATCAAACAATTGCCTCTGTTGTCATCACTTGTAATTCATGTTCTGGATCATCGATCCATGGTCGTCGTCGCCCTGCCCCGTGTAAGTGCGTCGTAGACTCGTAGTACCAGCACAGTATCATCAAATTGGATTATTTTTTCATCTCCATCATCCTCTACATTAAATAGACATTCAATTCAATTGATTCTACAACTACTGAATGAGATATCTCTGCGAAAACATGTCGACGTCGTCCGAGGTCAAGTTGCCATGAGGTCCTCCAACTCGCTGAGTCATCACCAGGTGGCTGAGTCATCACTGCAGCCCTGTGACTTAGTCATCCACTGTATTCAACCAATAGCACGACCCGCCCACGAGGGAATCCACGCAGCCATTGTTCCATTTCCATCCGTATTTATCGGCATTGGTGCCGAAAATAGCGAAGGAATGATTCTTTGCGCCCTCCATCCGATGCTTCCAGACGAGGTCTGGGCGCTTAAAAAAATTCTGGGCTTAAAAAAACAAGTTTTGTTACATACAAAAGTGAGGCTCTTTTGTCTTTTTGCGGAGGCCTGCAGACGTATTTCGTATAAAACCGGGGAGCAGGGTAGGGAAGAAAATAAGACGGGCACGGCACGGCAGTTTGAATGCGCCCCAGCTACGGCTAATTCAGGGAAATATGCCTGTGCTAGCGATTTTCTGGGGGTGGATCCAGTGCGAGTGCGAGCCACATTGTGGCGGAAGGTGAGCGCGTGCCTGGATGGAAAATTGGGATTTGTATGGCTGACGCGACTGGGGACGGAGAGTTTTGTGCTTTGTACGTACCTTTGAGGGAGCTCACCCACTTACTCACTCACTTACTCAGTTTGCTTGAGTTATTGCTGCTGTTTTTGATACGTGAGGTAGAGAGAAGGGATAATTTACTAGATCCTTTGATTTATTGTTTTACTTTTTTTGTTTTTATTAAATTCCCTCTTTAAGCCAACGACAGATTAGACATGCCTCCACGGAAGCGCATCAGAGATGAAACCGAGGCAGCTGAGCCAGTGGCTAAGCGACGCTCGTCACGACAGGCGGCAGCATCAATTAAAAAAGCCGAGGAAAAGGAACAAGTTACGCCAGAAGTGAAGAAAGCTGCTGCTCCAACAAAGAAGCGTGCTGCCACCACAAAGGAAACCAAGACTGTCAACAAACCAACAGCTACAACAACAGACGACAAGAAGAAGCCTGTTAAAAAGGGCAGCAAGAAGACCAATGCTAAGAATGAAGATGATGAAAAGGCATCATCAGGTGGTGACAAAGCGACACAAAGCTCACGCGCCATCTCCGAAGACCCGGACATTGACTCCATCCCGGCAACGAACCCAGATGCACCGCGTCATGAGGGCGAGTGGTATTGGCTGATGAAGGCTGAGCCGGAGACGCGATTTGAGAATGGCATTGACGTCAGGTTCTCGATTGATGATTTGCGGGCAAAGGAGAAGCCTGAAGGGTGGGATGGTGAGTTTATTCAAGAGACTCTGGTAGCAGGAAGGGCATGATGCTGATGGAAGTGTAATAGGAATAAGAGCGTATGCGGCGCGCAATCACATGAGGAACATGAATCAGGGCGATAAAGCCTTCTTCTACCACTCCAACTGCAAGGAGCCCGGCATCGCAGGCATCATGGAGATTGTCAAGGAGTTTTCCGAAGACAGCAAGTCTACCCTTCACCCTTCTATCACGTTTCATACAAGGGGAACTAACACAATTCACCAGAAAGCGCTCGTCGCCCAGGAACGCCCTACTACGACCCGCAATCCTCAAAGGACAACGTCCGCTGGAGCCTGGTCCACGTCGAGTTCAGGAAAAAGTTTGCCGTGCCGATTGGCCTCAAGGAGCTGCGTGAGCTGGGCAAGCCGGGGGGTCCGTTGGAGAACATGCAGATGCTGAAGCAGGGCCGGTTGAGCGTGAGCAGAGTCAGTGAAGAGGAGTGGAAGGCGCTTTGTGAGATTGCGGATAAGAAGGCGGAGGAGGCTGGACTGAAGCACGAGACGACCAAATTGACCAAGTGAGTTCTGAGATATAAAAAGTGCGGCGGTCAAGTCAGAACTTTTGACCGTCTTTTCAGGTTGCTCATGACGACGATTGTGCGTTCTCGTCAGTGGTAATATGCAGAGCAACGCCGTTTGTATTTTCTTCTTCTTTTGCAGCTGTAACATTACCTTAATACGAAGAAAATCCACAGAAGATTACGGGTTGCATCTCTGCGAGAATGATGAATATGCCTACACCTTTTCGTCTTCTGACAAGAAAGAGAAAGGAAAAGATAATCTTTGCGTGGGGCGTATCCCGCGGACGATGCGTCTCCTCTCACACCATTGCCCCTCTTTCAAACGTAGTCGCACAGAATTGTTTAAACCTCACTAGAGTCAGTCATACGCATAAATTTAGACTGCCGCGAGATAAGCCGGATCAGGTTGCGCTTGGTAGTACGATGTCGGGTGTAGTCGGCTCCTCCCTCGCTGGAGAGGAAGCAGAGCTTGAGAGATGGCAAAAGCACGCAAGAGGACAGTCCGGTAGATCGTCTGAATAGCTTCATCCGATGGATGGCTCTCTGCGTGGGGTCCCGGAACTCCTCACGACGCTTGTGCGTTTGTCAGACTTCAATCGTTGATGGGTCGCACGTACGGTAGTTAGTCAAGCGTGAGTGGCCAGCAGCTTCATGTGCGATGTTGGTCACGTCATGCTGCTCCATGTGTTGACCGAAGCTGGCCGCGATGAGGGAGGCAACGAGCACCTGGATGGGGGAGCCATGTTCAGGTCGAAGCAAGGAGACGGACTCGTATATCCAGTGAGCCTGAATGGGTCAAGTGATGGAGGCGCCATCGGGCATCAAAGCTATGATTGGGCGACAATTTGCTCTCAACAACGTAGTCTCTCAGCGGTGGCTCGCTCTTCAGCTTTGACTATTGGTCCAAAGGCCCTCCATAGTCCAAAACCAGATCGGTCGATGGTCAAGAAAAAACACAGGTAGTCGAGGCCTTCGCCCTGGGAGCACTCTCGGCAAGGCTGGCCTCCCAGCCTGTCGGAACCGATATGCCATCGAGATCCAAGATTTCTTAGCTGAACATCCGGGAGATCTTGCTCTAGATATAGTCCACCAGATTTGTGTTCGAGCAGCAAGGGCAGATTCCTCGATGACGCCCCAAATAGTCGATGAAGCTTCGCGTCATCACTCTCAGCATCGGTCTTTGTCGTTGGGATCGAGCTTCTCGTTTGGATTTGCACTGATACTTTCCTCTTTTCCCAGTCTTGTTCGACCTCGGTTAGGGTATCACATATCTTGTCTGTTATTCGTTCTCCCGTTCGGTTAGCTCTTGGGTTACTCAGATGCTAAAATTTGACGTCGGATGGGTGTGTCCAAAATCCATCCTCCATTGTTTGGGTGGCCAATAAAAGGTCACCACATCTGCGCCTCAAGCTCTGCAGATAGCTTCGTTGCAACCTGTGCCACTTTGACACACGGCTTCGCCTGGCCCGACTTCAGCGCGAGCTTACAGGAGAAAAGAACAATAAAGGCGGTTGATTCATGACGTCCACGTGGTAGGCAACTGTTGCCGGAAAGAGAGCAGACGGCGTAGATTTAATAATCCAACGCCATTCATGACTGCGGGAAGTGTTATATAAACACCCCTGAAAAACAAGCAGTGTAGTTTCAGATAGCTCACCGAGATCTGGCCTCCAAATGGCTGCATATCCATCATGGTGGATGGCCTAATGGCTGGGTGTGACAGCATCAAAAACTAGACTGATAGATGGACAAATGATATCTCATTCCAAAACTCGTATATGGTATGCTCTCTCCGCCACTGATACCGCTTGTCCGGACATGGCCGGTCCCTAGCTTTATGTGCAGGACAGTTGAATATCGAGGCGGTCAGTAACGAGTTTCCAAGAGCTCTATCAATTTTGCTTCTTGACAATTCCAGTCATTGTAAGTGTTCTCATTTCAGCGTCTCAATGAGAAACGTACAGATCAAGTAGCGTAATTGTTCGCCCTGTTGCATTGCATTGTTGCATTCTGCACAGTTCATCTCTCGGCCTTTTTTCTGAGAATTCATCCTTGTCAACTTCATGCCTCAACCTTTGCTGTCTCAGACCGCCCCAAAGTTCGTTCAACAGCAGGTAATACAAGCCCATCCACGAGGCCCCGCAATGCCCAAAACCACAAGAGAACCCTTGTTACACAGGATTTGGGTGAACAACGTGGTTGGGAATTGCCTCTTGACGAGGCAGAGATGTGGCCACCACATGGAACGAAGGATAGCTGCGCTTGGAAAGGCGTAATGAGCTTAGTGCACCTCTGGGTAACCTCGCGCAGAGATGTGTAAATGGCGGTCGGGTGTTGGGTTGAAGAATCCGAAGCCCTCGCAGTTGATGTTGATGCTTCGAATCGTTTATATTCGCTCTCACCCTCCCTCTGAAGCCTTCACATTGTTGTCAAGTGGAATAGCCCAAAACACAACATCATAGAGCTCACCAAGAATAAGACTGCTTCTTCATAAACCTCATTATACAGTTTCCCTCAAAAAGGAGATGGCCGTTGTCAAGGTCGCAAATAAGGGGGTAGACGTGACCCGTCACCTCGTCCCCAAGGCGCGCGCCGCGTCAACAGCAGCAGTGCTTGCACAAACAGCCGCAAGACACGGCATGCCCCCAGGCTTCAAAGCCAAGCTCGGTAGGCTGGAGACCTTTACCCTTCCCGAAAGAGTCTCGGGGTCTGTATCGGACAAGGCCATTGCAGATGCCATGATTGGCGCCTGGCGCAGAGATGGCATTCTCCAAATTGGCATGTCCAAGCCACAGCAGAGATTATACCAAGCCGCCAATGCAGCAAGCAGGCGCTTCTTCGCCCAACCGCATGCAATGAAGCAGGCCTGTGTAGACGACAGGAGCTACTCAGGGTATATTGCCTCTGGCGAGGAGATCACAGACGGTATTGCCGACTACTCAGAAATCTTCACCGTGACCAAGGATCTTCCACACACCGATGAGCGAGTCGCCCGAGGTTGGCCATGTCATGGACCATGCCCATGGCTGGACCAGCACATGAAAGCAATCATGACCAGATACATGAATGATTTGGCTGAATCTGGAGAGAAGCTCCTGCAGCTGATCGAAATGGGCCTGGATATCCCTACAGGATCACTAACGAGATACACAAACGATGGGTGGCACCACATGCGCGTCCTCAGGTATGTAGCCATACTATTCCACATACCGCTTCAGATAGTGTAGCCGTTGCTGATTAGGCAACACAATAGATTTCCGCAAAATGATAGGACGAATGGCAAAGGCAAAAAGGGGCGAGGTATTGGCTCCCATACTGACTATGGCTTGCTTGTCATTGCAGCTCAAGATGACGTTGGAGGTATGTAGTTTTTACCGTAGACCTGTCGATCTGCAAGTCTAACGAGACGTGCTCCAGGGCTCTTTGTCCGGCCACCGCATGAAAATGAACGATTTTCCAACTGGGAAAAAAGCTCAGCTGGACTACGGGAAAACGAGGCCGGGTGGGTGTACGTGCCTCCGGTGGCTGGGACATTCACAGTCTTTCCAGGTAGGGCTCCCAGGTGAACCAGTTCAAGAAATCGTAACTCACACATTCTGCTCCAGGCGATATGATGCAGTACATGACCAACAATGTTCTGCAGTCAACACCGCACAAGGTCGGGCTCAACGTCCGTGAACGTTTCGCATTTGCGTATTTTCACGAGCCCAACTTTCGTTCCGTCATACGGCCGCTGCCGGGTCACAATGCCGGACAGTCGCCAATTGAAGGGATCCATTACGGCACACATTTCACAAACATGTTTCTGAGGAATTACCCCGACCGCGTCACCACTGCTCGGCTTCAAGAGGAGGGTCGGTATCGGCTACTTGAGTCGGAGGAGCTTCGGGACGGCGATGACGTACTGTGAAATGGTGTGTGTCACGTTAGCTAGATGATTGGTTGGCGCATTTGCTTTTCACTGTTGTCCATATAGCAAGCAATTGATACCTCTAGTGTTTTCAATATAGCTGAAAGTTTGAGTCTTTAGAAATACCTGGCGGCGCGTACTCGTATATGTCTCTCGGCTTGTCCCGCTAAGTTGCACCAGATGCGGTAGACGGCTCATCGAATGCAACCTGGCCCCATATTAGTGCGCCAAAAGCTACGGGATATCAGATGCAGGATACGATCTGAACTTTAGTTGAAAATATAATCTCCTCGAATTCTTATCCGAAGATTCAAGATGTCGACAACAAGACGTTTTGGGATGGGAGCCGGGTAAATGAAAATAAGCATGACGTTGTATTGGCAATCCGCCCACAGCCAAGCCCTCTGTTGATAGATTTTTTTTTAGTTGCATCAAAGATCCGACAGCCTTTCGAGTAACGGCAGAAAGGCTCGGAGATGGGTGTCAAGTCTCGCCTCGCTTCTTTCGCTTTCCGAGCCAGATAGCGGCAGTTAACATGAGGCATAGCGCTGTCATCACTGCTCAAAGGACATGTTACAATTGCTAACCCGCTCGATGTAGCAGCTAGTCAGTTGCGGGCATTGCAAACCGTTCAAGACCAACAAGGCCCGGGTTGTCAATGGGCGCCAGCGGGCATGCATGAGCCAATGATGGAAGAAATATGATATCCTCGACATGTCGCAGGCAATAGTCAAAAGCCTTGACCCCTCACCGCATGTTGATTCGGGTGAATCTTGGCGGCAATTGGTGCACTGACACTACCGACATGGTGTTCTTGTCAAGGCACGACACATAACGTTGGTAATACTGTCACTTTTCTGCAAGGTGGCAATGCAACATGCCACTCTAGCTCTGCAACTGTCGTGCCAGGCCCGCATCAGAGAATTACTGCTGTTTGTGCAGTAGAGGAGTTGCTGCATGAAGCGGGCATTGCTGAATTCGAACCACATACATGTCCTCACATAGTTTTCGCCCGGCTGATGAGCGATGAGACCTTTTCCTCAAGCCTGGACGAACCGAGTCAGTTTGCAACAATTGACTTGGCACACCGAGATGCTTGTCCATCTCTCACATCTTCTTTGCAGCTCCAACCTGGCAAATGCTGGGATCCAAGCGGAACCCACCGCGCCTATCCGAGCATGCCTGTAGACCAGGACCAGGGAGAGGCCGTGCGGGTCTGGGCCCGCCGTTGGGCGTAGACGAAGGGCTAGCAGTGACTAGGTGGTGCAGTATGAGCCGTCGATATAAAACTGAGATTCCAGGTCGAACAGCAAATGTCCTTCTCTCGGGCTGTTGTCTCTGGTCGAGTTGTAAGTCGTGTCTCTCGGTGTATTCAGTGCAAGGCGAAACCAAAAAAACAACAGAGTTTGGGGCGATCTTAGGCAGCTGCTGATACGCCACGTGCCGCTGACCTTGTGCCTGCTCGCCTTATCGGGTTCGTACTCGTATCGTTCGGTTCTAGGGCCAAAAAAAAAAGGCCAAAAAGGGCCCCGCATAAAAGAAACACCACCCACTACAGGAATAATTTCAATTTCATCATCCACCAATTTTTCGGACCAACCACAGTAACACTGGACAAATCAGATCTCGCGATTCCGCTCCCGCTTGGCTCTGATTTGACAAACAACACACTCAGCGCCCCACGATCAACAAACTGGAGTCGTTTTAGGCCAAGCGCTGCCAGGCCGCAACCCCAAATTTATTACCTGATTAGGTGGCCCGTTTTGGAGACTTAATTTGCACCGGTTCCTATCAGCGTCGTCCGGGTCTCTTTTGCCATCAGGGGAGCTTCAGTGGCCGATATTTTTCCCTGCTCGCCGCTACTTTTTTCTCTCGACGTTAAAGAAAGGGGGACGCTGCCCGCTTCATTCTTTTCCTCTCCCCATCCGCTGCGATCTGGAGGCCGACTAGGCGTTGTGGCTGAGCTGTTCTGACGCCGTCGTCATTCTTTGTCAAGCCTGATCATCGTCAATTGCTGTCAGCATCCTATTGTTCTTCAGCCTTTCGGCATCCATCGCAACCCACCACACCGAATACGGCAATCCCGTCACCAAGGCTGGCTGAGTGCTTTCAACAGCACGCCAACGTCCGTGAGTCGAATCCCCCGCCATTCCCCAGGCCTCCTGGTCTTATATGCTGTCCTTATATATCTGTGTCCATGTCTCTCTGTTTCTCTTCCTCGTCAACTCGAGATCTTGGTCTCTATTCCATCGCGAGATGCTAACAAGGTTTTGTGGGTCACAGACCGCACAAAGGTAGTCGACATCGTACGATATACTTGCCAATGGAATAGCTGCAAGTCGACAACGAAACACCTCTTCTCTATATCGATATGAATCCTTCTACGTTGCTCCCCCGCCGCTTTCGCGGGGAGCCTGCTCCGAGTCAAGCTGCCGCCCCTTCGCGCCTGAACAAGAGGCTCACGCCGCTGATCCAGTTCCTGGCCAAGGTCGCTTGCTCTCATCCTATACATACCATTGGTCTTATTGCTCTCTTGGCCAGCAGCTCCTATGTTGGTCTGCTCCAAGAGACTCTGTTTGGTGGCACTGCCAGCGTGAGCAAGGCAGAATGGACGTCGCTGGCGGAAGGCAGCAGAGATTTGATAGCTGGTCCCGAGACTGGCTGGAAATGGCAAAATGTAGAGCAAAGCACTGGTTCCTTTGACGAGGCTGACCACCTTGCCCTCCTGACACTTGTCTTCCCTGAGATCGTCTCTACGGGTGCGGTTGTTGCCGCTCCTCATTCCCATGCCGTGCCTACTCCCTCAAACCTTTCCATCACTACCTTGCCTGCTACTATCAACTCATTTGCTGCCTATGCGCGTGACAGCGTTTTGGCTTATTCTGTTCCCTACGAGCAGGCACCAGAGTTCATCGCTGCTGCTCAGGAGATTCCTCTTGAGAATGCTCAGGAGACGGAGACTCAACATGGCCGTGAGAAGAAGATGTGGATTATGAAGGCTGCCAAGGTCGACGCCGGCAACAACCTCGTGCTGTGGGTTCGCGATTCTTGGTCCAAATTTCTTGACTTGTTGAAGAACGCTGGTGGCTTGGACATAACCATCATGTTCCTTGGCTACCTGGCCATGCACATCACTTTCGTATCTCTTTTCCTGTCTATGCGCCGCCTAGGTTCCAACTTCTGGCTGGGTACAACCACGCTCTTCTCCTCTACTTTTGCCTTCCTTTTCGGCTTGGCCGTTACCACTAGCCTTGGTATCCCCATCAGTGTTCTCCTCCTCTCCGAGGGTCTTCCTTTCTTGGTTGTTACCATTGGTTTTGAGAAGAACATTGTCCTCACCAAGGCTGTGCTGAGCCACGCTATCGAGCACCGAGCCCAGGAGACCAAGAAGGGAAAGCAAGTCAAGCAGGAAAACGTCATCTCCTATGCCGTTCAAGCTGCCATCAAGGAAAAGGGCTATGATATCATCTGCGACTACGCCATTGAGATTTTCGTCCTCAGTCTTGGTGCCGCTTCTGGCGTTCAGGGTGGTCTCCAGCAGTTCTGCTTCCTGGCCGCCTGGATTCTCTTCTTCGACTGCATTCTGCTCTTCACATTCTACACTGCTATCCTGAGCATCAAGCTTGTCATCAACCGCATCAAGCGACATGTCGAGATGCGCATGGTCTTGGAAGCTGATGGCGTCAGCCGCCGTGTTGCGGAGAATGCCGCCTCAAGTGCCGATGGGCCCAACTCCAAGGAGGCTTCGCTGTTTGGCAGAAATGTCAAGAGCAGCAGTGTTCCCAAGTTCAAGGGCCTGATGGTTTCTGGTTTCATCTTGGTCAATCTCGTCAATATCGTCACTATTCTATTCCGCAACGGCGCTTCCTTTTCCAACATCCGTTCCTTGGTGGGTGGCCTCGGCGGCGTTGTTTCTACGCCTCCCATCGACCCCTTCAAGGTCGCATCCAACGGCCTCGATGCCATTCTGGAGATTGCCAAGGCCAAGGGCTCTGCCGTTCTTGTCAGCATCGTCACACCCATCAAGTATGAGCTCGAGTATCCCTCGGTTCACTACGCCCTGCCTTCGGCTACTGCTCCATCTGAGGGCCAGCTCTTTGGCGTCGGAGGTCGCGTTGTTGGAGGCCTTCTCAGCAGCCTGGAGGACCCTGTGCTCTCCAAGTGGATTGTGGCCGCTCTCGCCCTCAGTGTCGGTCTCAATGGCTACCTCTTCAACGTGGCCAGATGGACTATCAAGGACCCCAACACCCCAGACCACCAAATTGACCGCAACGAGCTTGCTCGTGCTCAGCGCTTCAACGAGACTCCCACCGTTAACCTGCCTCTTGGCGAATATGTGCCTCCCACCCCTCAGCAGACTCAGCCGGCTACTCCTGCCATTACGGATGACGAGAGTGACACCGAGGCAAAGGCGAAGCCCAAGGTTGAGGTTGAGAACCGTAGCATGGCCGTCTTGGAGAAGATGCTCGCTGAGAAGCGCGTTACCGAAATGACAGACGAGGAGGTCGTTGAGCTATCGATGCGCGGCAAGATCCCTGGTTATGCTCTCGAAAAGACTCTCAAGAACTTTACTCGTGCTGTCAAGGTTCGCCGGACCATCATCGCCCGCACCCGCGCCACTTCAGAAATCACCAGTGTTTTGGAAAACTCCAAGCTGCCCTACAGGCACTATGACTGGGAGCGTGTATTTGGAGCTTGCTGTGAAAACGTCATCGGTTATATGCCCATCCCCGTCGGTGTTGCTGGTCCTCTTGTTATTGATGGACAGAGCTTCTTCATCCCCATGGCCACTACCGAAGGTGTTCTTGTCGCCAGTACCAGCCGAGGCTGCAAGGCTATCAACTCCGGAGGCGGTGCCGTAACTGTTCTGACTGCTGATGGTATGACCCGTGGACCTGTTGTTAGCTTCGAAACTCTGGACCGTGCCGGTGCCGCCAAGCTGTGGCTTGACTCTGAAGAGGGTCAGACCACGATGAAGACTGCTTTCAACTCGACCAGCCGATTTGCCCGACTACAGACGATGAAGACGGCCATTGCCGGTACCAACCTGTATATTCGCTTCAAGACTACCACTGGTGACGCCATGGGCATGAACATGATATCCAAGGGCTGCGAACACGCCCTCAACGTGATGCAGAACGAAGCTGGCTTTGATGACATGGTCATTGTTTCTCTCTCTGGTAACTACTGCAGTGACAAGAAGCCTGCCGCCATCAATTGGATCGAGGGTCGTGGCAAGAGCGTTGTCGCTGAAGCTATCATTCCTGGCGAAGTTGTGCGAAGTGTCCTTAAGACGGATGTCGATTCTCTGGTTGAGCTCAACACGTCCAAGAACATGATTGGATCTGCCATGGCTGGCTCGATAGGTGGTTTCAACGCCCACGCCGCCAACATTGTCGCCGCTATATATCTCGCTACCGGTCAGGATCCCGCCCAAGTCGTGGAGAGCGCCAACTGTATTACTATTATGAAGAAGTGAGTGTCTACTTTTCTAACATGTCTTTTCTCTCATTTTAACAGATGTACTAACCATCGTCCAGTCTCCGCGGCTCTCTCCAAATCTCCGTCTCCATGCCCTCTTTGGAAGTCGGCACTCTCGGCGGTGGTACCATTCTGGACCCTCAAGGCTCCATGCTTGAGTTGCTCGGTGTTCGAGGATCTCACCCCACCAACCCTGGTGACAACGCCCGCCGCCTTGCCCGCATCATTGGTGCGTCAGTCCTGGCTGGTGAACTGTCCCTCTGCAGTGCCCTTGCTGCCGGCCACCTGGTCAAGGCTCACATGGCGCATAACCGAAGCGCCGCACCTTCAGGGGCCCCGTCAAGGGCCATGACCCCCGCCCCATCGTCAGTATCCCTGGCAATGTCCAACGGAGCTGCGCGGCGGTAATTAATGATGAATGGTTTTTTTCGTGTTGGGTAATGTCAAAGAAATCAAGCGCAGAAAAACAAAAAGGTCGCGCGGCCGGGTGTTGGTATTAATGGAGTTTCTTTTTGGATGATATGGGATCAGGGCGATGCAAACGGCATGCTCTATAGACGACATATGTGCGAGTATATATAGTTGCAAAGGCGGGCGAATAGTACTGCTTCGATATTGACGGATAACCGACTGTTTAGTCAATGTGTACTCTATCGTTTTGACGCTTTATATTTTGCTTTTTGCTTTTTACAAAGACAGTATACGATGGGAGCATTCTTCCATATAATAATACCCTTAATTCTTATGCTTCTTATCAGTCGATCTTGGTGCGATAAGCCACCGACGCCGAGGTGGGGCCGATCCAGGCACCGTGATCTAAAGCATGATTGAATATGTAACTCACATGTGCTTCTCTCATTCTCTCATTCTTGTCTCAACTCTCTGCATCTCATTCTTTTGTTTCGTTTACAATACAGATTATTTCATCAATCAGCACATAACTCACCATGACTATCGACTCAGCGTTTAAGCCCGCGCTCATCATTGTTGATTTCCAAGAGGATTTCTGCCCGCCAGTAAGTTGGCCAGCTTCACATATCCGCAACTCATCTCTCATAAACCCCAATCTCAAATGAAACCATCATCCGCTCATCTTACCAAAAAAACCCTTCCCTTATCACATCCAACCTCTCCATCAAAATCCTTCATAGTCACTCATCTCCCCCTCCAACAGAATGGCTCCCTCGCCGTCCCAGAAGGCCGCGCCATCGCCCCCATCGTAAACTCCCTCCTCAGTCTCCCCTTCGCCATCAAAATCGCCACCCGCGACAACCATCCCCAAAACCACATCTCTTTTGCAGAGAACCATCCCGGCGCCACCCCCTTCAAATCATACCACACAATCATCCATCCCACCGATCCAACAAAAAGCGACACGACACTCCTCTGGCCAACGCACTGCGTCCAAGGAACATCCGGCGCAGACCTCGTTCCTGAACTAGACGCAGAGAAAGTCGATGTCGTTGTGGATAAAGGGATGGATGCGAGAGTAGAAATGTACTCTGCGTTTTACGACCCTATGAGGGTGAGTGTTAGTGAGTTGGGGGAAAGGTTGAAGGAGGAGAGTGTGACGGATGTGTTTGTAGTTGGGTTGGCGGCGGATTATTGCGTACGGGCGACGGCGGAGTCGGCGGCGGAGGAAGGGTATAGGACGTTTATTGTTGAGGAGGGGACGAGGCCTGTGATGAGGGAGATTTGGGAGGCGGAGGGGAAGAAGGCTGTTGAGGGGAAGGGGGTGAAGATTGTGAGTGTGGATGGGGAGGAGGTTGCGAAGGTGAGGAAGCTGGTGTGATGCTGGTGTTGATGAGAGTGTGTATATTATTCATCTCGCCGTGATTGGGATGGACAATGAATGGCATTTAATGATATTGGGCAATGAGACATAGTCACGAGTTTGACGTGAATTGAAGCAGGCCATCTTTAAACGAATACAATTTTGTCCTGAGAAATCCTCCGTCGCTACCATTATCATATCCATGCATTAACCTCTATTTATTCCAACGCCTTGCATACCAATGTTTGTGTGTAGAGTTACAACTCCCAACGCTTTGCTCATATAAAATAGTCCAGATGGGACAACCATCATCTACACCCACCTACATCACTTCAAGTCTTCTGATCTCTTTCGCAGACGAATCGTCTTTCTAACGCGCGGATGCTTCCCCACGCGCCATTTGTCGCGTTTCTCATGATCTCTCATCCGCCGATGATGCCTACATTCATTAACTATCAGTGATGGATGGGTGTCGGCGAACCTATTGTATACGTACATCAGGATGTGTCCCACTTCAAGGTCCTCTTCACAAATGTCTGAACCTAGTAGATGGGACTCACTGCTAGTCTGGCCCTGTTTTGGCTTGACGAGAGCCGTGTCAATCTCGTCTGGTTCCAAAAACCTAGGAATCATGTCGTAGCTTGAGAAAGATGTTATCAGGGGAAGCAGCACCGTGGCCGCGTCGTTGCTGTCGTGTGCTCTGATAGGTTCCGGTGAAGAGTCAGAGGTGGTAGAAGTCAAAGTGGCAGTCGATCCCCGACAGTCCCTCTCATCACAGTCTGTCGTTGCGCCCTGAGTAGCCTCCGCTTGAGACGCATCGTTGTCCACGTTCTGTATAATCTCGGGAAGATACCTCTTCACAGTCGCCTTGTTCACTCCCAAGGGATGCAGCCCAATCCGTTCGTGATAATGCTCTTCCGCCAAGTAGCGTTCGAGACGGCGTCCGAAAAGCAAGGAGGAGTCGCCTTCATCTGAGGGCTGCGTACCTGCAGATGGGTCCTCTGCAATGTACGAGTTAGGCAAATCGAGAGGCGTCATCAAGAATCGCCCCGAAGTCACCGGGCCATACACCTCTCTGTGTGGACGGCGTGTAGTATAAAGATCGGACCTGCTTTGGCTAGTTTGTCAGGATATCGTTAGAGATGACATCCAGTAAAAATTAAACGTCGGAGACACAAACTCACCTCGGAGAGAGTGCAATGTCATCTTCCAAGCTAATGCTGCTGTCACGGCTAGGCTGGCCATCTTGCGGCGTCTGGTTCTCCATGTTGAACAAAGTGTAGATGGACGGTTCAAGAGTGGAAGTCCAGTCTCTAACTTGAGAAACTCTTGATGAGGGAGACGGAGGTCTGAAGGAATCTTTTCCCGGCCTTCCATCCCCTTATTTTAAATAAATCACTGGGTCCGAATAAAACGCGGCAGAGAGACAGCGTCTAGTCCATCATGCCCGCATACCATGTTGCCCGGTCCGCGAACCACACGCCTTTCCCAGGAACCCGGGAACTGATGCAAGGATCAGCCAGTATGGAAATCACAACGTCGTATTGACATACCGATGCGCACGCCCCCTCCTGTTCTCTATCCCCGGAGAAACGCTGCTGGGTTTGTATCAACACACCCCCGGTTCAGCTCCAAAACGGACAGCCACCGGACCCCTGGAAGAACACAAAACGGGCGTGGGGGGTGCGTAAATCAACCAATCCAGAATCGACTCATGAACTCTTCTTTTCTTTTTTTATCTCGGTCCAATTCTCTTTCCTTTCCTTTTTTCTTCTTTCCTTTTTCTTTGTCTCTCCTTTCTATTGATTTTACCTCGTTCCTTTCCTCGTCCTGTTCTCTCGATCCTTTTCTCGACAAGCGGCGTACAACGTCCCTTAGTCGACTTTTCTGTCGGCAGGGAGAAAAGTGGCTGGAAGCCTCATTCAGCTCACAAGTCAGGGAAACGGCAGGTGGACGCGACGAAGAGAGCCGAAATGGAGATTGCAATCTCGCCATGCCTTTGAAAGGTCAGGCACTGCGGAGAGCCGATAGGTAGGAAGAGTCCAGCTCAGTCCAAGGGATGTCGGCGGGTGCTCTTCCGAGTCCAGCCTCCCCTCAATATGCCCATTGTCCCCAGCATCCCAGGCCGACGGA
The DNA here is from genome assembly GCA_035079535.1 of Trichoderma endophyticum. Taxonomy (NCBI): domain Eukaryota; kingdom Fungi; phylum Ascomycota; class Sordariomycetes; order Hypocreales; family Hypocreaceae; genus Trichoderma; species Trichoderma endophyticum. The sequence goes on from JAPMIQ010000001.1 coordinate 951,569, forward strand.
TGCACTAATGCACCCCTGTGTCCAATGAACCGTCCACAACACAAAATGTCGAGGGATCTTGAGGGAAACCGGCCGACTGGATCGTGTCACTGAGCGTCGCCGTTGTAGCAATACATCTGTACAGGCCGACACCTTGTCAGTCCCATAACAGAAATAGGTGCAGGATGCTAATCCTAACGGCTACGGACAGCTGAGTAACGGAACGAGGTCCGATGACCAGCCAAGGGTCTGAATGGATCATAACTTGTTTCGCATTGAGACTCAACGAGGACTCCATAGTATTTGACGTCCGTTCTGTCCAGTATGTGTTCGTATCTCTCAGTCCCTGCTGCAAGATCTATGCCCAAGCTGAGAGGGGGGGCGAAAGCTGGACCTCTGGCTCCGCGGAGACGTGGATGGTATTAATCAGGCAAGCTGAAAAGGCTTAAAGCTGAGAGACTTGGCGCCAAGTAGCATCGCAACTTCTACCGATATCTTCATGTAATCAAAATCACTTCTTTGTGGCCAGCAGAGAGCCGGTGCTGCTCTCTGCTTGGAGGTTTGTTCTGCAGCAGCTTTCTCCCGCTCTGCTCAAGTCACTTGTACGATCCCTCGGGTCATAATACAACGAGAAATTGAATCCGCGCCGAGAGAGGGGCAGCACGGAGGCATCTCCGTACTAGCAACCAACAGAAACTTCCAGGAAGCTGATTTGACGGATCGACCAAGGGTGTCGGTGCGGTTTGGCGTTTGACAAGGCTTTGCCTGGGGATTTTTTTCGGCCGGCCCTTGCCTCGCGTCAGCCGCGACCAGTCAAGATCCCGGACACTTTTATCGGCTCCAAGCTGGCGGTATTTCGCCGTTGGATATCTGGAGTTTGTGGCAGCGGTGGCGCCATCAGGCTCGCCGCTCTACTACCGTCTTTACTATAACCACCCTCCCCTAGGTAGGAGGATATGCGCTCTACCGTAAATGAAATGTGATTTCAAAGTAAGCGAAGTCATTGCACTGCCAGAAGTAGCAGCTTGCAGCTCGGCCAAATCTCCTGGGCGGCGGCTGATGTTGAACAACGGCTGAGAAAAAAGAAAAGAAAAAGAAAACAAGGGGACCGGATTTCCAGACAGAGACAGGGCAGGGAATACACGGCCCCCAATCACTCAACGGAGGCCACTCATCAAACTACATCACCACCATGGAGTAGCCACATCACATCTCAAAGACTCTGGCATCGTGGGGGAACCGCACATGCTCCGGACACGGTGCGCTCGTATCTGAGGCTGCTCTGAGGCGACCAGTTACGTTGCAGGTCACATAATTGCTGTCTCAAGCCACATTAATGCATTGACTGGCCTGCTGGAGTTGTAATGCTTGCGAAGCTGAAATAATTGATTTGATGGCTTTGGCGGCCGGTCCAGCTGAGATGGGCAATAGGATTCATTCCCTCCAGATGGGCAACCAAGTTCTCAAACGATACCGCAAAGGGTTTATGCATAATCTGGAGCTATTGGAGTTGGCATGGTTGGAACTCGAGACATTGCTGGTCTGATATCGGGCCTTGCCTGGATTTAGGCGCCCGTTTCTCCAAGTGAGGAAGCGATGTACGTCGACAGTGCTTGTACGCGTAAGTCAGTTGCGAAAGCAAAAGGGAACAACAGCGTGGATTCGTATACCTTGGCTGACAATCAATAATTGCCTAGCTCTCAAAATGAAGGGAAAAGTAGATCCCTTGCTGTGAAGTTTGTGCGTGACCATGGCCAGTTGAGGCATCAATATTCGGTAAAGTTCCGAGAATAAGAACCGTTCAACATGATTAGTGATCACGTTCTCTAGTTGCTGGAGTCGAGATCAGCATGAGGACAATCCCCAGAATCTCACAGGTGGAAATATTCTTGTTGAGGACTACTGTGTGTGTTAGAGCAAAAATCTGGGGAAAGCAGAGACACCTGGAGAGGCTTCTAGAACACTTTTCACTGCGGCCGTTACCCTAGAGCCCGGTTCGGGAGCCTAGCGGGCGGGGAATCTTGGACGCCTTTCGGATCACCACAAGGCGCGGGAACTGCTTGACGCCATCGAGAAGAGCGATGAGATAAGCTTATCAAGGCAGCAGTTTTTTCTTGAGTTGTGTCTTCTGTTTATTTTTGTGTTAAAAAGGGTGACTTTTGTCTCTTGTTTCCGTTGTGGACAGTTGAGAGTCAAGAGTCAAGAGTCATCAACCCCGCAGTAAATTAAAGAAGAGACAAGAACAAGAAGAGCCTTGAGAGACATCACCAAAATGGCCGCCTTATCGACAACTCTCCCCCTAAACCGCGACTCCGTCTTCTGGGCGCACAAAGTCGTCAAGAATCACGTCCATCGCACTCCAGTCGTGACCAATCAGACGCTCTCCGAGCTGGCATCGACACCAAGGGCGGTTGAAGACTTGGAGGGCACTCGATTCGCCGGAAGGACACCCGCAAAACCTACCCTAAGATTGTGGTTCAAGTGCGAGAACTTGCAGCGCATCGGAGCCTTTAAAGTGCGCGGGGCGTTTTATGCGCTTCACAAGTTGACTGAGGAGCCGGGATGGCTAGAGGGAGGCGGAAAGGAAAAGGGCGTGGTGACGCATAGCTCTGGTAAGAAGATATCCTGACTTGGTCTCACTATTATCCTCGTGTTCAACATGAGTAATACACGGGACGGAGACTTGCGACTCACCTTGACCGTCATGTCCCATTTCAGCTCAAAATGGTTACTTACACACATAAAACAACAGGAAATCATGCGCAGGCTCTCGCCCTCGCGGCCAGAGAAAACGGAATCAAGGCTCACATCGTCATGCCCGAAATCTCCATCCCGGCCAAAATTAACGCCACAAAGGGCTACGGCGCCAACGTCGTTTTCAGCGGCAGCACCAGCGTCGAACGTGAAGCCGTCACCGAAAAGGTTATTGCCGAGACCGGTGCACGGCTGGTCCCCCCTTATGACCACCCTGACATCATGCTTGGCCAGGGAACCCTCGGGTTGGAACTCCAGGACCAGGTAGAAAGCAGCATTGCCTCCTCGGTCAACTCAGCCGGGCAGAGCTTGAGGGGCGTGTATGCCGCCTCAGCGAACAAGAAAAAGGGCAAGGTGCAAGGACTCGACGCCATCATCACTCCGTGTGGCGGCGGAGGCATGCTCTCTGGCGTGGCCCTGAGTTGCGAGGGCACCGGCATCCGCGTCTTCGGAGCCGAGCCTTCGTTCCAGGGAGCCGACGATGCCAAGCGAGGATACGAGTCGGGCGAACGTGTCCCAACTGTGTCTTCGCTCACTGTTGCTGACGGACTGCGAACGCCGTTGGGCGTGCACCCTTGGAGCGTCATCTACGAGCGGCGTCTCGTGAGCGGCATGTTTAGCGTGACGGATGAAGAGATTCTCAAGGCGATGAGGCTTGTGTATGAGCGGATGAAGCTGGTGGTTGAGCCGAGCGCGTGTGTCCCGCTGGCTGTTGCGCTGTTTGACGAGGATTTCAGAGCGCTTGCGGAAAAGGAGGGTGGTGTAGAGGGATGGGACTTGGGCCTTGTGTTTAGCGGCGGAAATGTTGCCGTTGATTCACTTGGAAAGCTGCTCGCCGGAGAGAAATAAGAGGCGGTCATTTTACTAAGGGACAAGTTCGATGATAAAGGAGGAGGATATAACTTCGAAAGTTCTAGCACGATGTGATGAAGCCATGAACCTCATCTCTTTTTACACATATACGCATACTTGAAATCTAGAGAGCAAGACAGAGTGCTTGAAATGAATATCAGCCACTGCAAATTAGGGTATCATAAACTCATTATATGTTCTTCAACGCCTCGTCCATCTGTTTCCTCCACTCAGGCGCATTCCTCCTCAATGTCCAAATGCCAATGTAGCCGGCAATCATACAAAACAAAGCCACAGTAGTAAACACCCAACCCACCCCTATTGCATCAATCCACGGAGCCGCGACGATGACGCCGACGCAGCTGAGAATGTTGCGAACAAAGTTGTTGACTGCAACGCCGGCAGAGCTCTTCTTGCGCACGAATTCCGTGAGCATGGTCGTAGCAGCAGACTGTGATGAGGTCAGTAGTTCGACTTAGGACTCAAGGGGGAGAAGAGAAGTCTTACAAAGACAAGCATGGATGACGCGCCAAAGATGAAGCTGCCAATTGCAGGAACAATGAAAATAACACCATAGTTGAGCGTCCAACCGTAAATCAACAATCCAATAGGATACATGGTATTAGCCAGCCACATGTTCTCCCTGAAGCGATCCTCAGGCAAGTAGATAAGCTTGCCATTTTCGTCATATCGATTTGCTTTGATGGCCTGTCTAGCCATGATCTTGTCAATCCATCTGCCTCCAAAGAGGGAGGCGATGAAATAGCCCAAGCCTGCAGGGAGATAGAGCAGGCCAACGATAATCTCGCTATAGTTGTAAGGGGGCTGAGAAAACTTTTGCTGGATGGAAATATTGGAGATGAATAGCGCACCAAAAGCAATGGCAGCAGTGAAGACGGTGATGAATACCGGAGGGAATCGGAGAAAGAGGAGCACCTTGAGAGGATCGATAAATACTCGTTTAGCGCTCGCTGCGAGTTTTTTGGTCTGAACTTTGGCGGACTCAGTGGTCGTCATGCGACGAATCGATTCTGGAGCAGGTTCCTCAAGGGGCACCTCAACCTTCTTTCGTGCCAGCGTCTCAGGAAGGAAGAATATTAACATGGCCAAGATGACGACCCCGTAAATTGCAAGAAACCACATGGTAGCCTTCCATCCCCATGCCTGGGCCAGAGCACCTCCGACAATGGGTGCAATCAGGGGCGCCAGTAAAGGTCCGAGGTAAAACATGCTCATAGCACGGCCTCGCTCATGAGACTCCCAGATGTCAGCAATGGTGCCGGCGCCAACCGCTTGGACGGAGGCAGAAGCACCGCCCGTGAAGATACGGAAGACGATGAGCATGGCGATGTTGGTAGAAACGGCGGAGAGAATGGCAAAGATGAGGAAGAGGGCAAAAGAGATGATGTAGATGGAGCGGCGGCCGAATTGCTCTGAGAAGGACGACCACCAGAGGGGGAAGATGGACATGGAGATCATGTAAAGGGCGACAGACAGGTTGGCAATGTCTTCGGTGGTGTTGAGACTTTTGGTCATCTCAGGGAGAGCAGCTATAATCCGTTAGCTAAGCTTTCTGATTGGATCATGGGCATTAGAACTTGCGTACGGTAAAAGATGGAGGAACCGAGGGGAGCAGCAGCAGTTGCCACAGCAATAGTCAAAGTGATGCCCCATTTGGTCGAGTTCTTGTAATCATATGGGCGATCAACCTCAGGCACAACAGCAAAACGGCCCAGCAGCCCACGACGCTGAGAGCGAGGAATGATGTTGAGGGTCCTTGATCGCGTAGTTGAAGCCCTAGACCGGGAGCGACCAGCTTCTTGTCCTGCTGCGTCGCCGGTGGGCTGTGCTGCCGTTGCTAAGCTGACGGTTGGGACGAGGGCGTCATGGTGAGGCTCAGGATCATCCTCGAGGATTTGATTTCGGACCGTCTTCTTTTCGTTGTCAAAGTCTTGTTCTTCTGATTGCGCGGTGGTGATGCTGTCGGTGGAGGAATGAATGGATGGGGGAGAGGATGTAAGTGAGCCCTCTCCCTTTTCGGGATCGGGTATAGAAGACATTGTGAATGTTTTAATGTGAAAGCGATAAACCGATGAGAAGATGGCGTTGTGATGGGTGAACCGGTGTGAGATGAGGGCTCCCAAAGTCTCCGTCGGCGATACGAGAATGAGTTACACGTTATAAATGATACGTCCTGTCTCTTCTATGAAAATCATATAACATGTACGATCGTAACAGCATAAAATAAACCAATTCTCGGTAAAAAGATGAATAAAGAAAGGAAGGAGCCACGGAAAAGGCCCTCATCGCCATGCATCAACACACTCAAGAAAAGGAGAAGAAACGAGCGACCGGTGAGCAGCACAAGGGTATTTGAAGACCAACACACAATACGGCCGAACTTTTTTTTTCGATCCCTCCTTCGATGACACCCCATGTCTGATTCCCACTCTGTTACGGCAGAAAATTGCCATTCTCCGTAATAAGTGGGCTTTTCCGGATAGGCACCGGCTTAGATCTGATGGCCGAGGTCCGCGATGCGGGACCGGGAGGTGTAGAAAGATGTCACCTACATAAGTATTTTACAATAAGTATGCCTTCATGTTGGTATTATGATTATACGTTTTCAGAATTACTCATTACTATTACTACAAGACACAGCTGTGTAGTAAAAATCATCACCATTGTTCAGTGGTAGACTTATTGCCATGTGTTATCATATAGCCGATGTGATCAAGAAGCCGTGTGAAGGCGCAATCAATATGCAGGTCATTTGCTGCCAAGCAGGGGCACCATTCAATCCTACCGGTGGGAATTAACCGGGCAATGGACGAGTTTCGATAGAAGATTTCTCAAGTATGTGTGGGGCGAGGCATGGAAGCAGACTGACGATTGGTAGGCAAGACGGCAACGCGATATTAGTCATAAACTATTGGGGTAAGTAAGAGGAGTTGGGGTATGTTGAATTGGGGTGAAATGAAAGCTCAACTCTTTGGACTTATTGAGTTGGGCTGAGATGGAGGCTTTGAGGCGATTGGATACATGTAGTTGATGTGAGTCAATGGTGGATTGGATCGGATACTGGTGCCGTATTGCTTAGTGATTGCATGGTTGGATACGGATATGATGTGCAAGGTGCGTGGATGCCGAGTTGCTTGACAACAGGGCGTTGGTATATCACTAGTGCCAACCCTGATGATTGCATTAGTATCTACGAGTTCTTACGGAGTGCTCCGAAGACTCGACTACATTGGTGTAAGTTGACCGAAGCCGTGACCAAGTTTCGATTACCGGTTGCAATAAGTTCATATAGGCATTATGCATGATTATGATCTGGTCTTCGGTTGAAGCAGCATTTTCCAATATGATAGATCGCCCTTTTCTACACTTTATCAAAGGAACATGTAAACTATGACCTTCCATGCATGTGGAACCACCCCCCTTGCAGCTGAAATTACTTATTCTGGCATTACTTGTTCTGGTAGTCATTCTGGCATGTGACGAATTAATAACAAGCGTGGAAGAGTCGGTTCCGAAGTGAGTTTCCTCGGCTTCGGCCTCGATTTCGGGTTCGGCCTCGATTGCGGCTTCATCTCGATGCGTGATGCTTTTGAGTATCATCCAGAGGGGGCACTTCGACAACGGACTCATAGAGGCTGCGGAAAACTCTTTCATGATTGGCCTTGTTCTTATTCTATTCACATGTTGATTCCATCATCCGTTGATAATGACGACCCAGCGTTAGTAGTTACATACTGACGACTTGTACAGTATTTCCGTAATCTATCTCCGATATGCCGAATCGCCATCCGGTGAATTCTCAATTCTAGCCATGCATGGGTATTGTTACGAACGTTGCCCTATCTGAGCTCCATATCTACTAGCTAATATCCTTTGACGTAAGGCCCGAGACGTGGTTGATACCCTTTGAGAAGATGACTGAGCAACATTGCGGAAGACAGATTACTACCTACTCGCCCGTCGACAACCAGTAAGCGACATCCAGTCAGAATTGAGAGAATCAGCGAATATTTAGAGAAGGTCAGTATCCAGTGTCCAGAAACCCACCCCTTATAATGGAAAACAACGGCTGACAGATGTTGACTGATGACTCTCTAGAGAAGGAGACCTCAAGCACATCTCCAAGATATATGAGCAAAATATACTACAACCAACGACCACATACCTTGTCAACTATAACTCTAGCTTCATAAGTTCTAAGGGTTCAGAGTTATTATAACGATAGAGAAGAATGCGGTCGGCTGCGTCAAAACTTGTTCAGCTGCCGCAATTGGGAAAATATTCTGCCAGCTGCCACACAATGCCACGACCCGAACGCAGAAGTGAATTGCAAAATTCACCGCCCAAACGGCACAACATTTATCCTTGACTGATGCCCGTTTGTTTGTTCAGCAGTAGAAACGACAGGGTAGGTGATTTAGAGAAGGAAGGAGCCTTGACAGCAGCTCCTGGACCGTCGGGCCATTTGTATTTCCAAGTCCCGTGATGCACATTTCATCATCTCTTTTCCCCATCAACCTCTCCCTGACCACCACCTACGCAGGGCGATTTTGCACAGTTGGATGACTGTCTTCTTCTCCAAATCGAGGCTTTGATTCACAAAAGCAGCCTCATAAACGGCAAGATGGTCTCTGTCAGCGACGACCACATCGAACAGCACTCGTACACCCTCAACTGGGCTGTCCACATGTGCGCTACCTATGCTGTCTCTGTTTGTCTACGAATCACGAGGTCTAACGCCGGCATAGGTGTTTCAATAGCAAGCTCTTCTCAGATGTCACGATTCATCTTGGAGGAATTGAGCTTCCGGCACATAGTATCGTGCTCGCATCACAGAGTGACTACTTCAAGAAGGCTTTGGAGTACCCAATGAAAGAGGGCATCGAGAAGAAGTTTGAGTTTAGTGAGGGAAGCATGCATGCCCACTGGAGGATGTTTGAGTACATCTATAGAGGCGAATACGTTCTTGATGCTGCGGTGCCACTGGGCTCGATAGGTGAGCAGCTATCTACTATAACGCTTTGCACAACACTCATTGTGCCTACGTACACGACTGACTCGTGTTTTCCAGCCGACGATGAAGACCTCTTGAAAGACATTCGCGTTTACGAGCTAGCAGACTACTTCCAAATCGAAAACTTGAGGAATTATGCTTTCCAAAACTTCAAGACTCGAATCAAGACACTATGGGTCAGTGAGAGCCTTATCGATTGTATACGAGAAGTGTACAAACTCCCGAGCAACGTCAGTTACGGAATGAGGATCGAGATTGCGAAAATTGCCCGCAAACATTTGGTGGATCTTTGGGACAAGAAAGCCTTTCGCAATCTTATCCGCGAGGGAGGCCAATTTGTCATTGACATTATGAAAGACATAATCGCTGATACATGATGGATAGCAGAACATGTCTGCAAGCGTTGCAGAGAAATGTTCGAGAGGTCTAGTTGAAAGAAGGACAAGCTTGCATGGATGGCAATGTGGATTAGCTGTAGGTCGTTTGCCCAGACGGTATACATGAGGAGATATAGGGACAGGTTGATGTCGCAGAGAGAGAAGATTGAGGACCATCAAAAGTGCAATTAGGGACAAAATTTGACTGTCGTCGATTTGAAACTAGATAGGATTGAGGCTGCAGAAAATTGTTAGGCTTCGACCTGGCCAAATTATCGAGGGTGCGATATCGGAAACTTTTGAGTGCGCTACACGCATCAGCCCAAGAAAAACAGGAGCATCAAGAAAAACAAGACCAAGTAAAATCTCAAGTTGATTTCAAAGTGATGTTCTAAAATGCAATTGAAATATTTACAGGATGAATCAGGTAACTGTTTTATTTGTAATGCAATGAGTGGCGCTTTGGGTGACGGTCGCCACAGCGATTACTGGACTAGGCAATGCAATGCGTGGGCCCCGATCGGAGCATGAAAATCAGATCTGACTGTGCCTAAGCCGGTCTGATCTCATAATCAGAGAACTCATCTCATGCTCGAACCTCACCTCGACGCTCATTTCAACCAAACAATTCACATCTAGAATCTGCATCCAGTGGTAGAGAAAAGGAGACAGAAGAGTAAAAAGCCTAATTCACCAGGACAATGTCCCTCACAAACGGCTCCCCCGAGGCCGCTGCCACAGCCGCCAAAACCGCCTCCTTCACCCTCGCCTCACTCCCGGCATCAGCCCGCAACGAGGCTCTCGAGGCCATCCACGCTGCTCTGACGGCTTCCAAGGACGAGATCTTGGCGGCTAATGCGCGCGATCTGGAGCTTGCGCGGAAAGCGGCGGCAGATGGACAGCTGTCGCAGGCGCTTGTGTCGAGGCTGGATCTGGGGAAGAAGGGCAAGTGGGAGGATATGCTGCAGGGGATATTGGATGTGAGAGACTTGGAAGATCCAGGTATGTGTGAATTGCTCTTTTTTGGATGATTCTATTGTGTTCGTACCTGTGCAATCATTGTGTTCTTATTTTTACCTTTCTTCTCTGCTTCTGCTTGAGGACTTGTCATCTCAAGTGAAATTTTCCTCTTAGCTGTATACGACTTACAAATTACTTCAAAATGCTAACATACACTTTTTCTCGCCACCAGTCGGCAAGGTACAGCTGCGGACAAAGCTCGATGACGGCCTCATTCTCGAGCGGGTATCATGCCCCATTGGCGTCCTCCTCATCATCTTTGAGGCACGTCCTGAGGTTATTGCCAATATTGCCAGTCTGGCGATCAAATCCGGCAATGCTGCTATTCTCAAGGGTAGGCTTCCATCTATCCGTCTCTCACTACCCTATTATACTAGATAACTTACTCATATATCATCTCGCAACAGGAGGCAAGGAATCCACAGAATCCTTCATCGCCATCTCACAAGTCATCTCCTCCGCCCTCTCCACAACTCAGGTCCCCAACTCGGCCATTCAGCTCGTTACAACCCGCGATGTCATTCTCCAGCTTCTAAGCCAGGACCGGAGCATCGATCTGGTCATCCCCCGTGGATCCAACGACCTTGTTCGCTACATCAAGGAAAACACAAAGATTCCCGTCCTGGGTCATGCCGACGGTCTCTGCAGCATTTATCTCACTGCCACGGCAGACAAGGAGAAATCTGCCATCGCCATCGTCGACTCCAAGACGAGCTACCCTGCTGCTTGCAACAGTTTGGAGACGCTGCTTGTCCAAGACAAAGCCCTTGACACCATCTGGCCCGACGTGGCTTTTGCCCTGGCTTTGAAAGGCGTAACACTCCGCCTCGATGAACCTAGCAAAGCTGCCCTCTCATCCACTACGCTCCCAGATGGCACTGTTCTGGATGCTACTCCCGAGGACTACGATACGGAACACCTCAACCTCACCTTGGCCGTCAAGACTGTATCCACCGTCGAGGAAGCCATTGCCCACATCAACACTCACGGCTCCCACCACACAGACTCCATCTTCACCTCGAACGAGGCCGAGGCCGAGCACTTTATGAACCAGGTGGACTCGGCCGGCGTGTACTGGAACGCCTCAACGCGACTGGCGGACGGCATGCGCTACGGCTTCGGAACAGAAGTCGGAATCAGCACCAACAAGATCCACTCGCGTGGACCTGTGGGCCTGGACGGGCTCACGATTTACAAATACAAGATTCGGGGAGATTACCAGCCAACGACTGGATACGGCGAGGGCGAGGGAAAGAGGCCATGGAAGCACGAGAAGTTATCTTTCTAAGGAGGGGTTTTCAATATACGGCGGCTAGTGAATACGAAGGGAGGATAAGCAAGCCAGGCACTCTGTCCGAGAAGAGAAAGATAGAGAATGATGTGGAATACAAAAAAGAACGGGATATCGGAATTAGCCAGGGGCAGAAAAAAAAAAGACTATCGTACGGAGCAGTGGATGTGTGTTTATTTGTTTGTTTTTGTCTCTCCCTATTTGCCAGATCGCGGTGAAGCAGATCGGCGAAAGAAAAGGACCACGCGGAGAGAAATCTCCTTGACCAGGGATGGCCCGAAAGACATAGTATGGGGTAATACAGCATCACCTTGTATACAGATTAACGTCCCCGAAGTACAGCATGGTCTGATTACAGTCTTTCTTCCCCCTTTATTCAGACAGGAAGGAGGACGATTTGCTCATCCTGCCCGAGTCAGGAAAAGAAGAAGAAGCAGAAGCCTACCTAGCTAAGCTGATGGTCCCTCTCCTCCCCCTTGTTTGTGGACAAGGAGACCCCGTCGCGACGGCGACATCCGGGAAGCCGTTTGGTTGGCGGAATAGGATATCGGTCTGCATCTGCCTGTACGAGTACTGCACGAGTACCTGTACCTGTACATGTCCCAAATGGCACCATCGATGCGCTGTAGGGAAAGAAAAAACTGATGCTGCAGGGCTAAGCTCGCCGACCTTGTGATTTTTTCTTTATCTGGTGATTGTCCCACGATGTCCTCATCCGATCCGGCCCTTTCTCCAGACTTGTTTTTTTTTTTTACGGGCCGACGAGAAATCGGATCTACGGCTTCCCTTTTTTGTCATCTGATTTTTTACTGCGCCGTAGGTAATAAGCAGAATCTATTTAAAAAGCACAAAGTAGTATTGCATGAAAAGCAGTGCATAGCCAGAGTCGCATCTGCATTTTGACATTACTCGGACGTGCCGCCCATCGTATCACACGAAAAAGTACCCGATACTTTCCCGCGGGCGTTGGCACCCCGTCTTTTGGCAGTAGTGGTGACTCCTGCACGAGGAGGGCTAGTGGAAAGCCAAGCCTAAGCTCAATCTAAAGTGCCCTTGCCGGGCTGCCATTTGCTATCCCCTATTATTTTTGGAATACGAGGGAGAGGACACTCATACTGTAGCAGAGCCAGAGCAGAGCGAGCGCGAAAAAAGAAAGAGAGAGAGACCATTAACCCGGCCTGGTTTATTCCTTCGGGTCAATTATAGCCTTCACCTGACTATTCCAGTTGGGCGCCGTCGTATTTTAGCGATTGGAGGTAAAACACTTGGTGGTGTGTGTGCGTGTCTTTTCTCTCTCTCTCTCGCGTGTGTGTGTGTGTGTGTGTGTGTGTCTATTCTTTTACGAGTTTGCTCGTACTACCATTGACTCACTATCATGTCTTATCTGGTCTCTTGTTCCTGCGCAAATGTCTTAGACGCATATTGTTGGATGGAGTCTGGGCTTTTTGCACACCGTTTTTGTTGTCCGGAAAAAGGGTGGACCCTGCGTTGTTCTGTGCCGTGCTGTGATATCACATCACCGCCTCTTGACGGGCCGTCCCAGCAAGATCCCGCAACGAAGAAAAGAAGAAGAACAGCAACAAGAAAAATGAAAGAATGAATCGCAGGAAAAATTTCCCCAGCTCAAGCTCCAGCAGTGAACCGATTCTCGCCTAAACGCAACATACAAGCACAAGGTACCATATAGCCGTCAATGCAAAAATTAATATCGAGGGCGGCGGCATGTCGGAGGGAATCCAAGCTGCTGTAAGCGGGATCCATGCCCGCCGACCCCCATTAAAGCCATACGCTGGACGCCTCAGAAAGACAGCTTTTTTGGCCCTAAGCATTAAGAGTCTGACTGGGCGATCAAAGAAGGGAAGGCGATTACAAAGTGATATCACCGATGGGATCCTATGCCGTGTACCGCTTCCCATCAATGGAAATCTCCTCGAGCTGTACTCGTACTTGTACATTAGGTAGTAGCACGATATATACGCTCTTACGCTCGTATCGTATATTGCCTGCAAATAAGTGATTCAGACAAGCATTGCATTGCCGCCGCACCTCGAGGTGACAGCAAGACCCATGTGATCGTAACATCTTTTCTCTCTCTCTCTTCCTCTCGCCCAGGCCCTTTTCATTCCTGTCCCATCAATCACCGCCGCGCTATTGGTACGGGTGCATCATAGTCGAAAGCTCGCCTTGCTCGAAATGGAACGATACGAGGGCACGTTTGCGCCTGGTTTGGGCTCGACCTTGCCACTGGATTCGGCTTGGCTTCGCCTTGTAGTGCGTGGGAAAAAAGGCAAATGTCTTTTTTTGGAAAACCCATGGCGTCACCATTCGTCGATGTGGGTGAGCTGAGCCCTTTTTTTTTTGCAAAATTCCACCTTGATTTTTTGGTGAAATCTTGTACTGTAGCTTTTTTGCCATCTCGACGCCTATTTTCCATGGAACACAGTGCGTAGGGCGAGCGGTTCGCGCGACGATCCCCGGGTAAGGCTGGGACATAAGGGTGGGAAACAGTGTGTGGCTGTGCCTGTCTACGCACTGTGCTCATACGGCGAAACGTTGCGTCTGGTTTGCTCTCGTAAAGCTGAGCGATGAAGCAAAAGCCGAAGCAGATTCTCCGTGCGGCTTGCGGGTACGTACCTACCTGGACGTACAGTACGAGTACCAACCACCTGCCTGGAGACCGCGAAAAACGTGGAGTTGGTGAATGGGGGCGTTGCGGCGCTATGACGTCTTATTGTCCAATGAACATGCGCTATCGCAGTCATCCTGCCCAAAGAGGCTTAGAGCATTGTGTCTCAGAACCAGTCAGCTGTGAGGGGAAAAGAAGAAAAAAACGGGGGAAGGCACAACCACTGCTACTAGCCACACTTGGGGCTCGTCCAGCGAATCGAGCGCCAGGAAAGCTCGTATTGCTCTGTGTCTCGCCATTTTTTTCTTTGCTCTTCTCACCTTTTCTCTCTCATTTTCCGTGCTGGTTGGCATTGTGTGGCGCCGGCCGCTGCACCACGTTGCCGCAGTACACGCCTGGATTCTTTGCTTGGCGCCTCTTATCTTGCTGAGCCTTGGAGCCACGAGTGGCTGGCCAGGTAGCGCTACCTCCGAGTACAGCCGCCGCCACCGGGCGCCGCGCCCTGCGGACTGTCGGCCAAGTATGGGCCAGGTACTCGTACCGCTACAGTACCTTGAGTACCCAGCGACGGGCTGCTGTGGGACGACGCCAGACAGGACCCCTGGTTAGCACCGTCATGGTTGGGGCCCGACTGCGCTGCAAGCTCCCTTTCCGCTGCCTCTGCTGGAGCTGGTTGCTGGTGCTGGTGGTGCTTGTATACGAAGAGCTACTGCTGTTGCGTCTGGATTGGACTCCCCCCGGCCCTCATCGTCACGCCTGAGTTGTTCTTTTGCGTCTGCGAGGGTCCATCTCGACGGGCTAACGGTGATACGAGTGCTCGTTGGCCAGTATCGAGTACTCGCGCGATACAACCGGCCACGACGAGGCAACTTTGCATACCTCAGCCAAGAGGGATCGGCGCACACGAGCGGCTTGTCACTCGGCGGCCGCTAACCTCTTTGTGCAGGTACCAGCACTGGTACCTGTACTTGGTAACCCGGCAGTCGAGGGACCCTGGCCGCCTCCCTGCATGTGCCTTGTTTGGGTTGCTGGGACAAGACAACCTCGTATCAAAGGCACATCCAGACGGACTGCATATATAATATCATGTCGTGTCCGCCGCACACCTCTTTTCCTCTGTTTCTGGTCCATCCCATCAACTACTACACTCGCTAGTTACGCTCAGCTTCTGCTGTACTCTCGTTCAACGAACCAAATATTTACGTCCGCCTAATATCTTAATATCACCCTCACCTCCGTTTTTACCTATTATAAAAACAGAAAAACCAACAAATTACATTCAAAATGAAGACCTCTGCCATCATCGTCGCCGTCACCGCCGCTCTCGTCAGCGCTCAGGCTCCCCCCGAGGGCACCAACAAGGTGACCTGCGCCAAGCCCAACGCCAACTACTGCTATGGCGGCGATATCATTGTTCGCTGCGATGCCAACGGCGTCGGCACTGCCGGCCGCTGCTCCGACAACGTTGCTGGATACCCTCCTCTGGGCGGTGTTGCTGAGTGCTGGCAGAGCACCGAGACCTCTGGTGACGCTGCTTGCCAGAAGAACGTAAGTGATCCTCTTACAATACATGACACTGCCGCAGTATGAACTTGAAGCTAACATCATCACCAGTGCGTCGTCTACGCTCAGCCTTCTTCATTCACCCTGGCTGCTTCTCAGTGCACTCCTAGCTTCACTGCCTCCGCCACTGCTCCTGCCACCACCCTGAGCAGTGCTGTCGCTACTGGCACCGCCAGCGCCAGCGTTATCTACACTACTGTTGTCAACGGAACCGTCACCACCACTGTTCCCTGCACTACTCTCCCCGGTACTCCCACCACCACTCCTGCTGGTCCTCCCGTCGTCATCACGACCACTCCCGCTGGTCCTGTCGGCACTGGTGTTCCTCCTCCTCCCCCTGCCAACAACGGCACTGCTCCCACTGGTCCCTCTGGTACCAACACCCCCGTTGGCCCTACCTCTACTGGCCCCAGCACCATCCCCACCGGCGCTGCCGTTGCCAACCGTGCTTCCGGCGCTCTGGCCATCATGGGTCTCGTTGCCGCTGCTTTCCTCTAAGCGAGTGGCCCATCTTCCTTGATCTGTCAAGTGAAATAACGTTTACGACTGATTTCAAAAATCTCATGAGTTTGAGCATGATTCTATGAAATGTCTGGCGATGACAGGGAAAAACGAGAAACTTTAATGTCGATGGTTACGGAAGGGGAATTGGGATGTCGCCCACGCCTGACTTGGTCATGCTCTCTTTTTTCTATTCATTTGCGAAGGGTTGTATATAACATGGTAGCAAAAGGAAAAAAAAAGAAACAAGACAAAGATTGGAGGGGAGATTTATTATACCTTGGGAAGTTAATCTTTTGGATCTCGGGAGTTTGCTTTTTTATTTTATTAGATACTGAAGTATGGAGGGGGATACACACGCGGAACACGCATTATACCTTTTAGCATGTGCGAGGTGCATGCCTTGGCAATGGAAATATTACTTTCACGAAATCTTATTGTGTCTTTCTCGTGCCTTGTCTTGATTGATGTGACAGTAATATGTATAGCGTAGGATGAACTATATCTCGCTGTAAATTCATCTACTATTATAATATGTATAGCGTGGGATATATCAATATATGTCTGTCGCTGTAAAACAAAAAGAACCAAAACCAATAGATGTAGTCATCGCTGCTGTGCCCATTTCTTCGAATTCATCACCCACAGCTGCGGCGCCTCGCCCTCTCCATCATAGATGTAACTCAAATACAACGAATACCGAAACAATGCCTGCCGCAGCGTCTCCTCCGTAACATCATCCATCCCAACCGTGCTCCCAAAGTTCCACGCCGTAACACTATCCGCCTCGGAAACAACATCGCTATCCTCGCCATCGCTCCACGCCGCCGATGAAGCCCCCGACGAAATAGATGAAGCCCTCGATGTCGCGGGACTAGGACACGGCGTGCCGCGCAGCGCTCTGTGCATAGCAAAGAGGAAGCTCTCCGGGACGGGCAGCCCCCGAGGGACGGAGCAGCCGGGGGACCAGATGGCTTTCGGCCGGCGGTTGAGGTCTGCGGCGAGTTTTTCTATGGTTTGCTGGGCGGTGGCTGGGTCGATGAATGTGGCGAGGGTGGTGAATGTTGGCTTTGCGAGGGCGGCGTTGAAGGCTTGGCAGGTGAGGCGGGCGGATTTATAGTCGGAGGGGGGGAGGTTGGTGAGGATTTGGGAGACGAGTTCGAAGGGGAGGGAGTTCATTTTGTTTTTGTGGTTGGGTATCAAGATGAGGTTGTTGTATGTATTATATGCGTGTAGAATGTATTATTGTATAGAGGGTATCGTGTATTGTTTGAGCAAGTGAGACGATTTATGTGTGTAGTATGTCGTCCTTCGTGATGGTTTGAGTGAGTATCGTGTGATTGTGTTGTGTGTGATGGACATGTGCTGCAATACGTTGTTTGTGTAAGGCTGATATGCGTCTCTACTATAGATAGTATAAAGTAACGGTGATTTCACAACATCATTAAAACCATACGATCGTGAGAAAGGGAAGAAAAGAGAAATAGACCAAACCAGGTCATCCAACAGCGAGGAAACACGGCCAGATATATACCTGTGCTCACCAAAAGCCACCTCGTGAGCTTTACCCTCAAGCTTCGCCCTCAAGGTTCACACACGCCCCCCTCCCCAAACAACCCAATCACACAGCAAGTTGCCGGGACCCGGATCCCACGCAGATCCATTCAATCGTTTTTGCGGAGAGCGAGAGCCATCCTGGGCTGACTCTTATCTGCCAAGAGCCTGGATCTCTGTCCCCCCCTTTTGTTACCTGTCGCCCCTGAGAAACTACCTCGGGGGGCTTGCTCAAGTTCGCATCCTGACGTGAGACCGCCTTAAACTAAGCTCCGAAAAGAGAAGTGCGAGAGTTCCATTAAACTCGCACTCGCACAATTCATGCCCGCTCCCGCTCTTGAGAGGCGCGGACGCGGACTCGGACTCGGAATGGGCTGAGTCAGGACTGGACGCCAAAGCCATGTGCAAGCCTCCTTAGGGCTGACCGGATTCCATTTAGGAAATAAATGTTGGCCTCCCACCTCCCAACCACACGTAAAAGATTCCGAGGTTTTGCTGACGCGCGGAGCCTATTTAGCTAATAAGGCGTGGGTCCTATTTTGTCTTACATGCCTTACGTGGAACTGCTGAGAGGCGGCTATTTTTTCTATTTGTATTAAAATCCGGGACAGAAAAGCCAAAACGCGCATGTCACACATCTGCTATTGGGTCACCTCTCGATAGAACAAATGCAGTCAGTAGAGTAGTGGGGGGAGGGCGTGTGAGGAGGAAAGATTGCGAATTGGGCTGTGTTGTTGGTGGTTGTCTATTTCGGCATGCAGGACGTGATGCGGGTCGAAATGAATTGCAATTGACGGCTAATCTTTTTTTTCTTTACGGGTAGCCAACACAGACCATCACGAGAACGCTTTGTTTCCAATTCCAAATAGAACTACAATAGGAATTCTAGCCTCTGCGGCAAAAACGCCGCCTTCGCCGGTTCTCGGACGAAACAGCGCGTGGCTTGAATGAAAAAAGCCGGGGGAGGATTCTCGAACTAAGGGATCCCCAAGGTCGATCCGAGTGCGATTTGGAGGGGAACCGCATTCGGAAAGTTTGCGCGAACTTAACGTGTTAGAAATCGCATATTTTTTGTTTAATATATGTGACTGGTGATGATGATCGCTACGTGGCATGTGAAATGAATGACTCGTAAAAGTGTCCTGCTGGCCTGGATATGCGTTGATGAATGGTGCCAAGCACGCAAGCAATATCACGGCGATGGAAATTACATGTAGGTTGATGCTTTTGCCTGCAGTTCCCCTTGCTTGAAGCCACAGTAATACGTGGCAGCATTTCACTTCCAGCTGATATCTATCTAATTCCCTGTCAATAGCTGACAGCTGAACAGGAAGATAGCAAACCGCATTGGACATTGAGTAGGGCTGAGCGACGCATCCACGCTCTGCCATTGCAATTCCTCTTTACTCAATCGAGGCACATTGGGGGCAGGTTGCATCAAATTCGTCCGTCAATCAGAGGACGATTCCGCCCCCAGACGGACGAACAATGGCGAGGCGAGATCCACTACTCCGCAGAATCTGAACGCCGTTTTAGTGGGTAATTCCAAAGGCTATGTGGGTGGGAAATTTGGCAACTTACAGTATTGGCGGATGACCGTTTTATTTGTCGAGGCTTAATCATGCGGGTGTTGTGCAGGGGAAATTGATGCAGTAGTTGCCAGAGCATCCGGGGGTGTGGTTTGAAGTATCCATGGATGCTTTAATTGTAGGTTTTAAACTCGGAATGGAACTCGGAATTGATGGAGGAGATGATCAGGTGCTCGTGGGGAGCATACCCGCCGGATCCATCATGTTGTACAGAGTATACTTGAGCCGATCTTGTTGCCAAATGAACCGCCACATAAACCGTCGGGTAGAACCCCAGGATAGGACCTCGGCTGTATTCTCCTTTGCTCTGTTGACTCAAGTCATCGGCTAGACCCGTGCTTCTTGTTAAAGCCGTGACTATGCGAATAACTCATGATTTCAGTCAAAACCATGTATGTAGATAGTCTGACTGTAGTGGAAAGCTCGATAATAATCCCCCAAATTGGGGGAGGCGAATTTTCCCCCGTGGGGAAAGGAATCAGGTTCAATTGATGTGACAATATGTGTAGGTAACTGGCTAGAGCTATACGCATTTGAAGTATATCGAGTTCCTAAATGATTCGAAATCATCATCATTGACATATGATCTAACCTAAACTGTATATAGCAACAATGTCTTCATTCTCCTGTCCATTCCGCCTCCCAATGTCCATGATCTAATACCCTCTTACTCAACCCCCTCCGTCTCCTGTTTCCACCACTCCTGCATCAGCCTCAACCTCTCCGTCCTCTCCCTCGCCATCTCCCTCCCCACATCCGTCTTCATCATAGTCTCCAACTTAAGCAGCTTCTCCTCGAAATGGTCGATTGAATTCCCCAAGCCCCTTCCCTTAGCTCCACCAAACGCAAATACTCGTCCAATGCCCACCGCTCCAATGGCGTCCAGTCGATCAGCATCCTGCACAACGGCAAGTTCCGGGTGTTGTTTAATAAGATCCCGTACACGTGCCAAGTCCTTGATCTCGCTCGAGTAGCTCACGCCCAGACAGATGACCTGAATCTTCTCCGCCAATTCCTCCGACGCACCGAGAGACGTGAGGGCCGTGAAGATCATGCGTGAGGCGTCTTCTCCCGGCTTGAGGTACTTCCTGTCGCCTACATCGTGCATGAGGGCTGCAAGAGTGACGATGTCGCGGTTCGTGTTGGGCACTTGGGCCTGGATCGTCTGCGCAAGATGCACCACGCGCTTGATATGGCTGTAGTCGTGCGAAGGGTCATAGTTGGCCATGTAGACTTTGATGTAGTCGGTCACTTTGGCAATGAGTGCTGGGTCCACGGTGAGAGGGGAGCTCATGATTGACACTGGCAACAATGCAGACTGTGAAATCTATGTGTGTGTGGCTTTTGAATTCCCTCTGCCAGTAGTAGAGGATGTGTCTTTTTCTTGTTTGTTCTTGTTCTTTTTATTTAGATAACACGATTGTTCCTCTTAGCCAAAGGCTTTGTCCCTTCCAAGGATGCTTTTTGCCTCTGTGGATTTATCCAAATCACCAGTTTGGTAAATCACAACTAGACCAAATTGTCCAATGTCTGTCACTTCAATGTTAGAATGTATTCAGTTTTGCCGGGGACGAATGACTGCTGCATTATATACATGGAGGACTGAGGCTGATGCAATGGCTGATGTTGCGAATTTTGCTTGTTTGGGCTCGCCGAGTGAATGCAAAGACAGGCTGCAGTGCTCCGTACAATTATCCACCGAAGTGAGTCAACCGGCGATAGCCCACGTGATTTCGTCTTCTATCGTCTCGACCATTCGATTTCAAATTGTCTTAGAGTGAAGATTACGCTGCATCATGCATTTTGAAGATAACGCATCTACCTATGTAATATGATTATTGGATGAATGACTATTTTGCATTGTACAGGTAGCTCAAATGTGTTGGGGGGAAAATGGCTGCCTAATGGTAGTCCTGAGCTTATCAATTCACTCATGCGTATTGGCTGTCATCTACATGGCACCCGGTTCACCCAAATAGCATAATTGACAAAGTATTCGGACAAATCGTCTCTCCAAAATTTCTGCTCATAATATTACGGAAGACCTTCTTGAATGAATTTTCTTCCAATAAACTCCAACATCATGCACGTTGTTTGCTGTTATTCCGAACTCCATGTCAAAAGGACAGCCCGGAATAACTCCGGCCACTGTTATGCTTAGTCACCACTCAGATTCGCTCTCCCGATCTCTGGTGGGGAACAAACTCCAAGTGGCAAGCAATTCATCCATCTCCACCCATGCCACCACAGGCCATCTTCGATCTAGCGGGCAGCCACTCGTTTAACTCGCTAAAAGCCTGAATGACAATCATGGCGGCAGTTCACGCGGGAGTCGACTTCAAGACGATGCTGCGCTCTGGCCAGTTTTCTGACTTGATGCTGGTTTGCGAGGGCAAAGAATTCAAGATTCACAAAGTCGTTGCCTGCCCACAGTCACCTGTGCTTTCTGCCGCTGTCAGTGGAGAGTTCAAGGTAAGCAGGGAGGCACACAAGCCGGTATTTCGTACAGTGGAACAGGCACTAAATCTCGATGCAGGAGAGCCAGACAGGCGTCGTCCAGATTGAGCTCTTCGACAGCGAGACGGTGAGGCGCATGGTTGAGTATCTCTACACGGGAAATTATGACCCCAACCACCCCCTAAACCCCCCAAAGCAGAATTACCTAGGTTGGTTCATATCGTAGATCGGGACAGCGTACCAGTTGGTGATTCTAACCTGTACCTGTACCAGTTGGCAGTATTCAAGATGTTACACCTGCTAAAAGTACAAGCGGTCCAGCCCCAAAGACAACAAGCGCAGCCCTCCCAGTGCCTGCTACTGCAGCAAGCACTCCAGACACGCTGATTCATGTGCGAGTAAATGCAATTGCGGATTACTACGGCATTCAAGGTCTCACGCTGCTTGCCAATCAAAAGATTCAGCAGGCATACCAGGCCAAGTGGGATGCCAAAGCCTTTCTAACTTCAGCAAAGGAGGCTCTCGACAACACTGGTGACAAAAAGCTGCATGGTATGATGGCACTTCTGGCAGCGCAGCATCTAGAGGAGCTGATTGCTTCCCCCCAGCTGGCCGACTTGGTTGGCGACTTTGCTGCCGACATCCTACGCTACCATGCCCATAAATTGGAAGCGTCTAAACAAGAGCAACTTCAAATTATCCGCCAGGAGCAAGTGGCAGCCCAGGCACGACAAGTAGAGGTCCAGGCTCAGACCCAGGCTGCCGAAGCCAAGACTGGCCGCGTCATTGCGAATATCGGCAGAGTGGTTACTATGATGTGCGAGAGGCAATTTTGTCGGAACAATGCCTGTGGAGAGGATTTTGGCTGCTATATTGAGCAAGTTGGCGGCACAGATGAGCCCTCGTATGTTCTTCGGTGTTCTTGGTGTCGGTGCAGGCATTAACCTGTTATCCTTGCCGATGTGGAGAGACATCGAGTGGGCCATTGAAACAATGTTTTGTACATCTGCACGTACCAGTTATAAGTCCGTCATGGCAGGCCTTTTGCCGCCGGCGCTAGAGACATGTCACACCTAGTTATATGCAACTGATTAATGGAATTTATGGCCACCAAATTACCAGCAAACGTTGAATGAATCATCATCCTGGGTAGGACATAGAAGAGGAGAGGGGGAATATGCAAGGGAGATGCTGCACGGGAGCACAAGACACAAGACACAAGACACAAGACATGTGCGAAGCCACTTTGCTTTAGTCGGGCGGTCGCCTTGATCGGCCGCAGGAGGAAGGATGCGGTGATGCCTCTCTGTCCTAGAGGATGGTGCGGAGTCCTTCGCCCGTGTCCTGCCTTGTTGCCTTGGTAGAGAGAAACTAAACGCCGTCAAGGGCAAACTAGTTGATTCTAGCTGCGGGCATTGCGACGGAGGCCATGAGAGACATATCATGATCCATGTTATCGTGCCGTCATGGGCTATCGATACTTGGTATATCCCAGCACGCTTACACCACACGTTGGTCGCTTTTCATGCGGCCTCGACGGGGAGATGCGGATGATGCCGTGGTTGGTCTCGTTTGGCGGCCGCTGAAGGCCCGTCTGAAGGCCCAGCCATGAGGTGGAAGCCTGCTTTTACCGGGTGTTGAGTGTGATGTGACCAAGTGCGGCTGGAGACGGACAGGGATCAAGGTGTTTTAATATCTGAAAGAAACATGCAACTAACGGGGTTATAGCAATAACCTACATAATGCACTTTTCCAACGCAGGCAGCTAAAGCTCTAGCAGCCGAGAATCAGCCGGGCCTGAGCTTGGTGGGGCGGTCTGGTCTTTGTCTGGCATCTCGTCACGAAACTTTCAGCCTTGTGATAGCGTGCCTCTCTTTTGAAACCCCAACGCCCGACACCAGCAGACAAGATGAGCTTCGTGCCGGTCAACCCGCGGCCTATGCTGCAAGATCTCGTCGACAAGACGGTCCTCGTCCGCCTAAAGTGGGGTGAGACGGAGTACAAGGGCAGACTGGTGGTGAGTAGAGCCGGAGGACGAGTCGAGGTGGTTCCCCTGGATAATGCTAATTGCGCCTTGCTACTCTAGTCCATCGACAGCTACATGAACCTGCAGCTGTCCAACACGGAGGAATACCTAAACGACAAGTTGACGGGCGAGCTGGGCCAAGTTCTGATCAGGTAGGACGCGCTTTGCTTTTCCACCTCTGGCTTTATTCATGGGGTTTTAACGATTACGGTATAGGTGCAACAACGTTCTTTACATCCGCGGAGCCGACCAGAAGGAGAGCGGTGGAGATACTAGAATGGAGGATTGAAGAGGGGATACATGAGAAAAAAAGACGCAGACTCTTCCGCTGAGCGTTGGACACTAGGCGCTGAGGCTTGACTTGCTGCTGGGATGGGGGGAATGGGAAGCTGTACAGACTATCACACGGACATTTCTCAGGGGAAATTCCACGATGGGACGAATCAAATCGACCTCGATGTCGAAAGCTGCAACCGAAAGAAAGATATACCAGGGCGTACAACAGATGGGATAAGGAAGCCGTGATTACTACAGGCATCATCTCTCGAAATATATTTAGCTATTCATTAATCAGCATCTGTCTTTTTTACACTCAGACCGATGTTTCTTGCAGAGTTTGTTTGTCACATGAGAAGCTGGATTTTGAAGGCTGGAATATCGGCTTCACTATGGTCTTGCAAGGCTGTTCATGGCAACCATTCTGGGATCAATTGAGCGACATGAGGATACCCTAGAGCCAAGTTTGGAAACGGACATGTGATGTCAGCTCCTCACGAGTTCATCATTCAATCAATCAACTAAGCATATGTAGAGTCCTATTGCTCTCTACCTGCCTTGTCGAGACATCAGAATGACCCACACTGACTTCAACAACAGGGCTCTCCATCGCCAAGCAGAGCAGAGCATACGACTGACTGGTTAGATGCATATCGGCCTCTATCGACAAGCGGCTATGAAGCAAGTGAAGCCTTGCAACTCGGGCTTGTATCCACCGCCATTGTGTGATCAAAAAGCTGCGTCTGCAGTTTTAGCTTGGTTGTTTGTTTGTTTGTTCGCCTATATGCACTTTGTCGATACTACCTTGGTCCACCCGCAAGCGCTCCAACGAATCACGGCGAGCTCGGGCGTACACCAAAAGGACACCAGCGTGCGTAATTACGGCTGCAATCAGACCACGAGCCAGTCACAGCAGGCAGAGGCCCCTCCTCCGGCTCTGCAGGTGACGAGACTTGCTGGCGGCAGTCCAATGAAGCGCCGCATCTAGACGCCGGCAGCGCTGTGGATGGGCGCCACACATGAGTGGTTAAATGTGGTTAACCGCCCATACCCCTGCCGGGTGAGAGGAGACGGACGCCGAGATGCATGTAGAAGCGGCCTTGGTGTGCGACTTTGCCGCGTTATTGGCCCGCCACGATGGCTCATTTGCTCATCCATGGCAAGCCGGTCGAAGAGGTTGCAGACATGGCTCACTTCCCTTGCCTCTTGGGGCCTGGTCTAGGCAATGGCCGGGCCAAGTGTCGTGACGGCCTCTCCCTCGGGTCCGCGCTTCGCAAAACGTATATCAAGGCGGCCAACACCCGTCGAGATGTTTCTCTTTTTTCTTGTTCCTCAGCAAGTTCTGCCAACCTCAAATCCACCTTTCTGTTTTTCCCCCTTGTTTGTTTTTTTTTTTTTTTGCTCTGGAGCTGGTCTCCCTTTTTATCTTCTAATATACCATCTCGTCTTCACTTACACAAACCCTTACACACGTCAACTACACCATCAAACATCTCAGTTGCCGGTCAGCTTGAGACGAGATAATTTTTTACATTGAATTTTTTTTTGCATTTTTCCACGACATCTTAATTGATACCCCCCTAATAAACAGAATTCTGGATTTCACTTGCTCGCTGGCGATCAATACACCAATTTTTACACTTTTGCCCAAGAATCACTAGAACTCCTACAACAACAAAGCATCTCCCTAATCACAACAACTTTTAATACCCACTAATCAACATGTCTTCCATCCAACTCTCATTCTCTCTTCGCGTCTCTTCTGGCGTCAAGACCGTCCACCTTCTCGGCTCTTGGGACAACTACGTCGGCCAGCTCCCCCTTGCCAAGGACAAGTCCTCCAAGTCCGGCACCGCATGGAAGGGTACCTTCAAGTTCCAGAACTCCACCCTCGAGGCTGGCAAGCGATACTGGTACTACTACATCATCGACGGCTACCACGTCGCTCACAACCCTTCCATTGAGTCCACCACCGAGCCCACCACCGGCCGAGAGCTCAACATCCTCGACGTCACCAAGGACGGTTCCAAGTCATCCCACAAGTCAAGCAGCAAGAGCTCTTCTCGTCACCGTGCTTCCCTGGCCGTCGACATCCCCAAGGGCCGACCTCTCTCCATCTCTCAGATCAAGGCCCCCAAGCCCATGTCTCCCCACGCCACCAAGCACATCCTCCAGTCCGACTACGAGGATCTTGAGGAGCTCACTGCCCGCTTCGGCAGCGCCGGCCTCGAAGACGATGTCCTCACCGACTTCAGCACCTCCCCCGTCTCCTCCAACGGCTCCAGCCTCTCATACCGCTCCGACAGCTCCTCCCCCAGCTCCTCGCTCTCCGGCTACAGCACCCCCAGCTCCGACTGCAGCTCATGCACCTGCGAGCGCTACGGAATCACCCGCAAGGGCGACCGTGTCAAGATCGACTGTGGCGGCTCCCGATGCGGCTATGAGGACAGCTCTGACTGCGCTAGCGACGTCAGCGACGACGAGGAGGCCGAGTACGAGGTCTCTGCCCGCCGCAATGGCATCATTGTTGGTTGAGCGACTTGGACAATGCCTGATGATAATGACGGATGAAGAAAAGCCTTTTACGATGAAGAGAATATGATAAGCATGTTTATTCCCCACGACAGGGCAGACGGACTGCATAATGATCCTGCAGTGTTCTGTGCCTGCTCGGTGACACACATTAATGTTGTTGTGTGGTAATGTATATACAAAGCACACTCTCTCGCTTTTATACAATCATTCCCCACCGCGCCCCCTTCATAGGGCGGGATCACGCAGCACTCCAAGCTGGTTCTTGGATAATGGTGCTG
The DNA here is from genome assembly GCA_035079535.1 of Trichoderma endophyticum. Classification (NCBI taxonomy): domain Eukaryota; kingdom Fungi; phylum Ascomycota; class Sordariomycetes; order Hypocreales; family Hypocreaceae; genus Trichoderma; species Trichoderma endophyticum. The sequence continues at coordinate 978,282 of JAPMIQ010000001.1, forward strand.
CGTGATCTTTGCACCTGGGGCGCGTGTGATGACCATCTGGGTCGATGCTGCGGCCCCCCGTGGAGTGGTCCCTCCCATTTCCACGGGTCTGTTTTGTTTTGTTGATTCTTGAGCCAACTTTTTGCAAAGAGTCGGGTAAGAACCACTCTTTTGCTCATTCAGCCAAGACCGGAGTATCATCCCCCTTTTCTTTCGTCTCTCGTAGAAGATACAAAGAAGGAAGGATATAGGGGGTTGTCCAGCTCCGGACAAGATTTTGCGACAAGGTCATGGATGTGGCCCTTTCGGGATCAGGTTATGTACAATGATTTCGGAGGGCTAGCCAGGAAAAAAAAGGATCGTGGATGGGGGGGAGATTGATGGCAGATGGTTAAGGATTACTGCCGTGTTGGATACTTAGATAGATGACTTTATTGAATCTACAAGTACTGACTGAGAGAAATTATTTGATCTACTTTTGCTCTTGTGATGATGAATTTGTTGAATACTTGTAGAGTTACCATTTTCTTGTTCAAACACGCCAGGAATGATGGGTTCCATGGTCTTCTAAGACGCTGTGGTGGATGAGATGGTTCTAAATGTGCTTAAGCCTTGAGATTTGCTAACACTCACCGTGCTGCTTGATGCTACTCCAAGGCAGAATTCTAAATGCCTGCGGTTTTGACCAAGGGGACGAACGTTACAGTGTTGCCATATGCACAGAGCTTAGTCGAGTTATGCCAGTAGACGTATTAGAATACACTTCTGCTTCTATGGACGCCAACATGATGGGAATGGTGAACTTTGTGATGACTTGCTTCGGTGAACGCGAATCGAAATCCGCCTATACCCGTTCGATGAGTCAAATCAACCGAAGCCTCGAACTCTATGGTGCCAGATACAGCCTCTGAAGAGAGAACTCAATTAATACTTGCCCCCTGGATAAGACTAATGCCCAATAGACTCTTCGTAGATAAGTACTACTAGGTAGGTATCTTACAAGTCGATGGAATAATTATTTGTCCTGATACAAGGCAAAATTTACCTTGGGCACCTACCTTGCCGTTTTGAAGGCTGAGTTTACCATGAGAAAGGTACCCAGAGAAAGGCTATCGATGGTTGCGAAGCCACTCTCTGCGATAAAGCGCTGGATACTAAGTTTTTTTTCCCTCCCCATCAGCCTGGGAGAATGTACAGCTGCGAGGTACCTGCTAGGTAGCTTTTCTTTCTGATCTTTTCTTTTCCAGTTTAATGTTGACTTTTTTTTCCAAAACCTTTTATGCGAATCCTTTACCGTCTTTTCCCCCTTGCCTTGCGCTTCCTCCATCAATGCCCTTCACAGCAGAGATGGCATTGAATTCGTCATTTGGATCTCTCATGGCGGAGATCTGCGCCATAGAGAATCAGGTACCACCAGAGTCGCCCCAGGAAGACATTGTGCAGCATGGAGAAGACATTCAAAATGTGACGACGACCTTTGAGCGGGAACAGGGTGCTTCCCAGGCACCTGAACAGCCTTGTGAGGAGGAAGAGCAAGGGAGCAATGGGGAAGAGGAGCACACAAATAAGTTGGTTTCCCTATTTTCTGTGTTTGGTCTGTTTGCGATTAACTAGGGATTAGGGAGCCTAAAGTCGAATGCACACCGGTAGAAGCTGAGGCTAAGAGGACATGGACATCGCAGTGGGAGACGGTATTCCCTAAGAGCAAGGCCGTCGCGAAGAACCTGTGGTATGTGGCTAAAAGCCGAACGCAGAGTAAGTTGGTGTCTGCAATTATTCTGTATCTCCCCCAAGATGATGAAAAGAACAGCGTGCTGACACCAAAAAGGATTGTTTCAAGGCTCACGTTCGAACTCTTCTAGTACGACAGTACAGCCCGCCCCTGAAGAGCAACGATGTCACCATCGGAGGAGAAGACGAAAGAGCCAGAAAGAACCAGAGGATGACGATTGGGTCGTTGTCGCGGACGATTTTGGCATCTTGGTCTTCCTGGATGACTACATATGTACTAGATCAGCGGAAGATTCGAGTGAAGATTCGAGTGTATGATTTCGGGTGGGGATATTTCAGCTCTTGCTCTGTCAAGAGTTGCTTCTTTTGGGGGTTTTGTCTTTGGAGTACTGGGATACTGGATTAAGCGAGGCGTATTGGAGGCGTACGGGGGATATCTGGATTGCTGGAGCTGAGAGATGCTTGGCCAGGGAGTTTTCTTGACAACTAAACCTCTACCAAATACGACTGTAGTTAGGTGAATTGAGACTCTAGTTGGTTGTCTGCCTATCGTTTGGATGGAATGTAGTTGCAGTCGTAGTCACGGTCGGTCTCGATTGCAGGCCAAGGCTCAAGCTGACTCGAGCTGGAGAAGAGCATCTGACTTGGTGCAAGGATAATACGCGTAGGATCAAGGCCAGCCTCATGCAAATCAGCCAACAATGATGCAGAAATATGATCTGTTCGAACAAAATGCATGTATAAAGCGACAGCTGAACGGTCTAGAAACCCAGAGCCAAGCAATAGTATATATCACAAGCCATGCTCGTCCATTGGCATCCCTTCGTATCCATGACAATGACAAGGCTCTCCCTTAACCCTGCTTCGCCCTCCCCCCTCAACGGCGTAGCGCCGGGTGACGATGGGGCCTTGAGTTCAGCTCGCCACTATGCAAGCGACTAAACCGGATGAAGCAGAGCCTTGCCAAGGGCCTCAGGAACGCCGTCTTTTAAGAGGGAGGAGAAAGTTCGCTAACCGTTGGACGGGGTGCAGTCGTGCATCGACGGAGTGGTTCGGTGTCTCGGCAACATTTGTATAAATAGATAGGAGTTACATACATAAGCGTGACGATGTAGAAGAATGAAAAGAGGGATCACCGAAACTGAGGACGTACAGATATTTGCATCATAGATCTGGGATTGGGAGAGGAGAGGAGATGGACGGGCCTTGCTTTTTTGGGGATGCAGGGAGGGGAAAAGCCGTCTGACAAGTCATTTTCGCGAGTTGAGATGGACAGAGTTCTAGATCCATTACTAGTTGCAAGCACGGTCTGACGGCATATGGTGTTACCACGTCTTGTGCGAGGCCAAGACAGGACATAAGATTTGGTTGGTGTTTTCTGTGTAGACTGCTATCGGATGTTGAATACCTCAACTGGTATTGATGGATCGAGGTTTTACTATACGAGTACCCAGGCTTGGAATTTATCAGTAATGGTGGCGCTAGACTATTCGGATTGTCCGTACAGTGGGTGCCTGTAGGTGCCTGGATGTGCTGAAGGCTTCAAGGTTGTCCGCTGTAAACTGTCTCCAGGGCAATAACCAGCCACTACGAAAAGCCGACCGCACTTCCAGATTCTATCACTATTCACAAAGACCATCTCATCTCACCCTCTCTTGGCTTTCTCGCTTCTTGTCATCACCACATCGTTTTGACGTCTTTTCTGAGACATTCCGCCTCTAGCGCCGCATCGCCTATTCGCTGTGCCGAACCGAGCAAATCATCCCAGCAGGCATCTTGGCCTCTTGTCTTGCAGCTGTCCAGTGGCGGGACGCCAACATCATCCGCACCCGCACCAACTCTCGCCTTACCCTCTGTGGCATCTCTCTCTCTCCACCACAGACCCGCCATCGCTACGAACCGTCTAAGCCCACTCGTACGAGTATTACTGCGCTGCTAGTTTAGTACATACGAGTACCTAACTAATGTCTCCATCTCGTAGGCATGTCCGAGTACACGTTCCTGTAGCCCTGCGACTGGGCTGGACACTCGCTGGAATTAGCCCGAGCCTTGTGACTGGGGACTCGCCGACGAAAAATGTGCCGATCGATTGCTGAATCTGGCTGGCCATTGGCCCTCTCCTCATAAATGGCACCCAAGACACCGAGGCTTGTCTGCATTTCCGATTGGCGACAGATAACAGGGGACATCCTGGAGGCCGTGACCACGTACGGGTCGGAGAGCCTTGCCTGCGCTGTTGCTGCTGGTTGCTAGCACCAAATATTATTGCCCCCTTTGATTGCCCATCCACTTCCGAAGGTGCAAGATGGGGCATCTCTGGCGGCCTGCCGAAAGACACTGCCAATTGCGCTGGTTGCGAGGGGGGCGGAAGAGGCTGACTGACATCCATCGCTCCTCTTTGTCCCCTCTTGTCAAAGATTACCAGCCCCCAGTTCGTCCCAGCTCGGACCCTGCTCCGTGGTTCCCCAGTTAGCAATCCCAGGCTAAACGCATTTTTTTGCGTGGTTGCTCATGACTGCGTTGTGCAGAAGACGATCGAGTACTTGTACAAGTCCAACGCCAACTAAGCTTGTGCGCGCTCAGCTTGTCTCGATTCTTTGCTACAGCATTGCCTGGTTGACTTGATTTGATTCGACTGCTGTGCCTCGCCCCCATTGAATTCCTTACCAACGAGACACGGGCAAGATACACGAGATCCCGCCTGTTGGCTTCTTCCCAGCGGTGAAGATGTCTTGCTTTTGCGATGCCTGAGCTGCAGTCTCGTTCCCATCGCCAGCCTGTCGATATCGCCATGTCATTGTACGAGCTCCTTCCGAGGGGCCTCACCGTGGTACGTCATCTTGACTATAATTCCGATCGATTTCTATCTATCCTGGCGCCTCGAGTCTCGCTTCTATCCACAGCATCGCGGGCGGTGCTGCACCTGCATCTGCACCTGAAGAGCTGAAGCGGGACGCGGCAGTTATGGAGCAAGCCACAACTTGAATCGTGCTGTGTACCGTTTGTATCTGGCTAACCTCTGATGCGTTTTGGTCTGTCGTAGCCCAATGACACTCGAGTTGGATCTGGCCGTGATGGCTCTGATGGCGGTACTCTAAGCACGGCAAATGGCAACAAATCGAATTCTCTGTCTAAACTTGGTGCTACTTTTGCTCCTGTTGCTATCTATCTGGGCCTTTGCTTGGCCCTATTCCTTTTGCTGCGGCCTCGTTCCAGGCGAGTTTATGCTCCAAGAACTATTCCCAGTCTTCGATACCCAGAGTATGTTCTATCCTTCTCTGCCTTTCTATCATCTTCATCCCTGTATCTCTCCTGTCTTCACATTCGTAAATTCCCAAAACCGTTACAATTGCAATGCCGGCACCACGTCTCACACAAGATTCTATAGGAAACCCACTCCTGAGTTGCCTTCTGGTCTCTTCAACTGGATAATACCCTTCCTCAAGATTCCTGACACCTACGTCCTCAACAATGGCTCTCTTGACGCCTACTTTTTCCTCCGCTATCTCAAGGTTCTACGAAACATTAGCCTCGTTGGCTGCTGCATCGTCTGGCCAATCCTCCTCCCAGTACACGGCACTGGCGGTAATAGTCTTACACAGCTTGACCTCCTGACCATTGGTAACGTCGTCTCCGGATCTACAAGACTTTGGGCCCATGCCATAGTCGCTTGGTTATTCTTTGGTAAGATTAGGTTAGCCCCTTTCCACTGCTACGCCACCCGTATTGACATAGAATTGAAGGCTTCGTGCTCTTTACAATTGTCCGAGAGTGTATTTACTTTGTCAACCTGCGCCAAGCATACCTTTCATCGCCTTATTATGCCGACCGACTTTCGTCCAAAACGTTGCTCTTGCTGTGTATCCCCAAGCCTTACCGCGATGAGGCTCGACTTCGAAAGCTGTACGGCGATTCTGCGAAGCGCATCTTCCTACCCCGCACAAGTAAAGATCTTGCGAACCTGGTCAAAGAGAGAGAACAGACAGCTATGCGACTAGAGAAAGCCGAGATTGATCTTATCAAGAAAGCCAACGCCGCGCGGAACAAATATCTTCGCAAGAACCCACAATCTGCCAATATGCTTTATCAAACCACTAGAAAAGAGACCGAGACTTCCTCAATACATGAGATGACCACTCTGGATAGCGGCGAAACCGTCCAGCAATCCAACAGTCCGCTCGAGGTAACCTTACCTGGGGCCCAACTTGGAGTGGATATAGAGAATCAGGCAGGCTATACCAGCGTTGAAGGGAGCCCCAAGCAGGTCAATCTCGAGGAGGAAGAAGACCTTAAAGCAGAGGACTTGGACTATGTGCATCCATATGGCCTCAGGCCCAACTTGCCGGACGTCAGAGGCTCCGTTGCAGCCCAATGGATACCAGCAGAAGCCCGGCCGCATCATCGGCCAATTGGGAACTTTGGTCGTCGAGTTGATACAATCAGGTGGACTCGCAATAGGCTCAAGGAGCTTAACATCCAAATTTTCAAATTGCGACGCCAAATCAAGCGAGGCGATGTTGAGCCTCTCCCGGCCGCATTTATAGAGTTCGATACTCAGGAGGCTGCCCATGCCGCACAGCAAGTTGTTGTGCACCATTTACCGCTGCAGATGGCCCCCGGGCTGCTCGGTATTCGCCCGGACGAGGTCATATGGGAATCTCTGCGGATGAAATGGTGGGAACGTATTATACGACGTTTGCTGATTCTCAGTGGCATCACCGCCGCCATCATCTTCTGGTCCATTCCCTCCGCATTTATCGGCATAGCATCCCAACTGGACTTTTTAACCGAAAAGATTCCCTTTCTTCACTGGATCAACAAGTTGCCTAGTTTTATAATAGGCGTTATTAGCGGTCTTCTTCCACCATTCGCTTTGTCTGTGCTCATGGCGCTGGTGCCGATTCTGTTGAGAAGTAAGGAATCCCTACATTTACAATCCCTGTTTGAATATGGTAGACTGACGCCCCTTTTATAGTTTGCGCTGCTCAAGCTGGCATTCCGTCACTGATCATTGGAGAGTTCTTTACGCAAAATGCATACTTTGCATTCCAAGTCGTTCAAGTTTTCTTGGTCACTACCATCACTTCGGCCGCCTCGGGTGCACTCCAGGACATTATTGAAAACCCGCTGGGTATCCAATCACTTCTCGCACAGAACCTGCCTAAGGCGTCGAATTTTTACCTGTCGTACATCTTGGTCCAATGCTTAGCTACTGGTGGCACCCAGCTACTGCAATTGTTTTCCTTGGTTCGGCACCACATTGTGGCAAAAACGTCAGATGTGCCCAGGAGACGATTCACAACCTGGCGTAAGCTTCGGCCAGCTCGCTGGGGCGGCATCTTTCCAGTGTTTACAAACATGGGAGTGATCGGTACGTACCACTTTTATTTCATGCCCCTTTGAAAGAGGAAGCATTGTGCTAATGGATATACGACTTGCAGCACTTTCATATGCCTGTATTGCGCCGTTGATCCTGATATTTAGCGCGGGAGGCATGGCCTTTATTGGACTTGTTTGGAAGTACAACCTGATCTATGTTTTCGACACTACAACAGACAGCAAGGGTCTCTTCTATCCGCGCGCCCTACAGCAGTTGATCATTGGCCTTTACTTGGCAGAGATATGTCTGATTGGCCTCTTAATTTTGAATCGTGCATTTGGACCCATGGGTATTGTCATCACCCTCCTTGGTCTAACGGGCTTGGTTCATTTCCTGCTTAGAGATGCTATTTTGCCTCTCATGTGGAACTTGCCGCAGACCTTAGCAGTGGAGGAACAGATCCAAGAAGAAGAAAAGGCAAAACTCGCAGTCAACAACGACGACGGAGAAGCACATGGAAATGATGCCGGCGGTGCAGCTGCAAGCTACTTTGACGTGGAACAAGCATTTGGAGATGAAGAAGAGGTCGAGATAGAAGAGATTGACGAAGACGATCACCACGTTGTCTCTAATAGGGGTCTCGAAGGCGCCAGCAGTATTCGAATGGCCCTAACAGCGTGGCTGAAGTCTGCTGCCATAGAAAAAGTCAAGACTGAGATGGAAAAGTCCGGGCTTAATGCGATGCTAGACAAGATGTTTGCATTTGCGAAGAGTGGAGATGGAGAAGGGCCTCCCGGCTTTCTTGCCAAATGGCTGCACCCAGAGGAGCACGAAGACTTTGTGGCATTACGCAAACTGATCCCCAACGAGGAACGACCGCCTATTTCGTACACGAACGGAGACAAATACGCGACCTACCAGCCTCCGGAGCTCTGGACGCCGAAACCAAGCCTCTGGATACCAAGGGATGAAGCTAGAGTAAGCAGACAGGAGGTGGCACACACTCGGCTTTGCACGCCGATATCTGATCTGGGAGCAACATTGAACGAAAAGGGACGGATTACTGTTGATCTAGACGCAGCTCCATTTGAAGAGCATAGGATGATATTATAGCGAGTTTGTTATACATGGTTGAGCATTTTGCGTTACCTACTAGGTAGAATTTACTATACCCGGCCACAGTTGAATGTACATGGCCACTACTGAAATAATATAATGATTGGATTTATGACAATTAGAGCTTGTTATTTTCATTTTTGTGAAATTAGTTTGAACGAGATTCTTCATGTCTGCAACGGCCGTAGGTCAGCGCCACATCAAATGGACCATCAGCCATCAGCCACACCCGTAGCTTGGACTGACCCCACTACGCTGCAAAGCTCCCAAAAATTCTTGGTCTCTCGCAGACCTTGAACTACCATCTTCAATTGGGATTTGTCGCATGACAAACTACATTTTTCTCACTTCTTTTCTGTCACAACTGTTCAATTCACATCCCTGAGCAGCCGCAATGCCTCTCGATACATCAACATACTCCCTCGCGCTTCTGCGCATCGACGGCCGACGATGGAACGACCTCCGTCGCCTGCACGCCCAGATTCACACCCAAGACGCCGCAGACGGATCATCATACCTCGAGATGGGCCACACAAAGGTCATGTGCGTGGTGACTGGCCCGGCTGAGCCGCAGGCAGGTCAGCAGAAGAGGGGGACTGGCGGCGGCGGCCAGGCGGGTGGACAGAAGGACGGGGCGAGCATCGTGGTGAATGTGGTGGTGGCTGGCTTTTCGAGCGTGGATCGCAAGAGGAGAGGGAGAAATGATAGGTGAGAAGCTACATGTGACAAGAAGTCGGAGATGTGTGACTAACTGAGGGGATTCTAGGCGCATCCAAGAGATGGAGATTACGATTCAGAAAGCGCTGGCGGCTAACTTACATGTTCATCTTTTCCCACACTCGACGATTACGGTATCCTTGCATGTTTTGTCCCAGGATGGATCGCTCTTGGCTGCGTTGATCAACGCGACGACGCTTGCGCTCATCGACGCGGGTATTCCCATGACAGACTACATTACGGCTTGTACCGCGGGCTCAACATCATCCTATGCCGCTGGCGATGATTCAGCCGACCCTCTGCTCGATCTGAATACTCAGGAGGAGCAAGAGCTGCCTTATCTGACGGTGGCCACGCTGGGAGATTCCGACAAAGTTGCGGTGCTGGTGTGCGAGAGCCGTGTTCAGGTGAGCCGGCTGGAGGGCATGCTGGTGGTGGGCGTGGATGGGTGTAGACAGATGAGGAGGCTGCTGGATGGAATTGTGAGGCAGAAGGGTAGCAAGATGATTAAAGAGGGGGCGGTGCAGAGGAGCGATATGATGGCTGTGAGCTTGGAGGATTAAGTGGTGGGTGTTTTGGACTGCGAGTTTGTATGGGCAACACGATATTTTTTGCCCTTTGAATGATACCAGGTACGTTTCCACAATTCTTTTTTAAATAATGGCTATGTTCAATCTTATTTGTTATTCTGTCTTGCTAATTCAGATACATGTACTATATAGCTGGCCAAATGTGCTTTCTTTAGAGCTCATCGTGCGCAGACTCCTCGGCAACCTCTTCAGCCGCAGGAGCCTCAGTCTCGACCTTTGCCTCTTCGGTAGTCTCGGGCTTCTCGACGACAATTCCTTGGGGAAGCTTCTTCTTCTCGCCCTCGCCCATTCGGACAGAGTCGATCCAGGACTCGACGCTGTGGACGTCGAACTCGCCCTCTTCGTATCGCCTCCACCAGCCGCGACGGGCGTTGAGGGCAATGAGCTCGATTTTACCCGAGATGCCGAGGGCTTCCTTCAGAGCGGCAGCGCCTTCGACGTCGCTGTCGACGGAGAAGAAGGGGAAGTGGCGCTTTCCGTGGACGTACTTGGTGTGCAGCTGGGAGACGGACAAAAGGATCTTGTTGCGCATCTCCGAGGTGCCTGCGGGGACAAATGCAAGGACACACGTCTGAGACTTGGACTGGAGGCAGTGTTCTTCGAGTTCGGCCTTGGAAGCAAGGGCGGGGATGTCGATGAGGGTGGATTCAGGGGCAGCGGCGGTTGAGGTCTCGGAGGATGCGGTGGACGAGGACTGCTCGGCCTTGGGGGCTTCCTTGCTGGCCTTGTCCTTGGAAGATGCCTTCTTGTTGGGCTTGGCGCTGGAGGGGGATGGGTCGGGGTTGGGCTGGGCGGCTTGCTTCAGGAACTCGACCATGTCCTTCTTGTTGAGCTCTCCGCTGTAAGTGATGGGCTCCTTGCCGCCTCCAGGGATGAGAACGAAGGATGGGAACGAAGAAATGCCAAACTTTTCCACAGTGGCCGTCTCCTTGTTCCTAACTTGCCCAACAGTGACGGCATCGAGAAAATCAATGGCAATACTCCTAAGCAGCGCACTCGTAGTTCCTTTCTCCGTGAACAGGATAGCCTTTGGCTTCTCTTCCTCCTTCTCCAAGAAGCCGTCAATGTCCTTGTCCGTCAGCTTAACAACGTGGTTATTAATCTTGGCCACCACGGCGTCGACAATGGCCCCCGCGCTGCGCTGGCCCTGGTAGTCCTCGACGACGGGGCGGCCGTACTTCTTGCCCGGGCGGACGATTTTGAGCGTGGGGAAGCCCTTGACGCCCATGGTGCCGCAAAAGGCCTTGTTGGCGTCGTCGTCGCAGTCGACGGCGGCGACCTTGGCGAGGCCGTCGAGGTTCTTGGCGGCTTTTTCGTAGGCGGGCTTGAGGTTTTGGCAGTGGCCGCACCAGGGGGCGTAGAATTCGACGATCTGGAGACGGTTAGTTGTTTGTTTTGTTTTGTTTCAATTTCATTTCGTTCATTCGTGGATATGTTTTTTTCTTATGTGGTACAAGTCTTTATAATGTTTTGATGTGTATGAGACGTGTGTGAGTTTGTAAGCAAAACTTACAGATGTGTGGTTGGACTTTGCGATGAGTCGGTCGTATGATTTGGCGTCTACCTGCAGAACAGGCGAGTTTTTGGTGTAGAAGCCAGCCTGGGCGACGGGTAGGGCCGCAAGCACTGCCGACAGCGTGGCGAGGAGAGTTTGTTGATGCATGGCTTCTGATTTTCCGTGTAAGTTGATAGGATGAAGCCCTTGTGAGTAAGTGGAGTGAGACTGATGCTTGATGTATCAAGCAGCGAAAGAAAGCTTCTCACGACCTCTTTCTCCCTTTCAAGAGGTGGTTATATAGAAGAGAGGATATGTGAGAAGAGGGTGAGGAATTTAGCCAAAAGGAAAATGTTGCAAATGTGGCTGCGATTGCTTGGCCTTTGGGATCTTATAGCTGGCCTCTTTTTATGAAGATGGCCCGGGTGCATGGGAATTTGGGAAAAGGCCACGCTGGAGAGAGATGCACAGTGTGAGGCGTGGCTTATGCGTGGCTTGGCGATATGTTTTTTGCCTTACTTTTTACTTTCTGGCAGGGTAGATGAGTTGTTCTTAATTGACGACTCTTGATTTTAAAAAAATAGAATAGTTTATTAACATTGATATGAATAAATCATGAAGTCTCCTGAAGGACTAGATGGTAACTTCAATGTTCTTATACTCAGTGCCTATGGCATGACATCTTTGATACACAGTGTGATATTAACCATGCGTGTTTCCAGCTTCCAAATCAGTCTCGCTGTGGCGCGACCTTGGGCGGGGCATTTCGCTGTGGCTTGTGCATGGATGTACTCGAATCATGTATCGTCAAGGCTGCAGCTTCATGTGGGGGGAAGCGCATCGTCACCTGCGATTACGTCGATGCGCCCATTTGCACAAAGAGCTTCCCGACCGTTTTAATCTTCTCCAACTTGTTCTTTGCTCTTCTATTACTATACACTGCTTCAAGCAAAATAAAGCAAGCAGATAATTCAATCGCTTAGTCGCAATGGCCGAGCCAATCCCCGCGCCGCTCAAGATCCCCGAAGTCAGTCGGTTTCTCAACCGCGCAAACCAGCTGCGTGCCTTCAAACCCGCCATCTCATACTGGTGTACGTGAGATCTCACAGAATGAGAAAATCGTGTCTCTTACAAAGTATATATACAGGCGAATACCATGCCGTCAACCAGATTGTAGGAAAGAACCTGCACACCACCGACGATGACTGCTTCGCCTTCACAAAGACGCTGCTCGAGCGCCTCGAGTCCACAAAGGCCGAGCGTCCAGACGACGATGCCATCATGGACAATACGGCGGGGCAGGCCTATGTCGAGCAGTTTGCGCAGGAGACGTTTGATCGTGCAGAACGAACCATGAAGGCGAACAAAGTGACGAGGTAATGAAACACAAACCATACTGTCTCCAAACTACACTCTAGCTAACTGCTGTCGCGGCTAGACAAACCGCCGATACCTTTGACGCTGCCGCCACCTTCTTCGATCTCACCCACGAATGGGGAACCCCCGAGCCAGACGTCCTCCAAAAGATCAAATTCGCAAAATGGAACGCCGCACGAATCCTAAAGGCCATCCGCGAAGGCAAGGACCCCAACGAGTCCAACCCCAAACCCCGCGAGGTCGAAGACGAACCAGCCCTCGACCCTCTCGACCCGGACGTCCAGGAACTCACCAGCCCCCCGCCGCCGCAATCTGCCTACGTCGAGGACGCTCCCGACGGGGGCGAGCCGTCCCGCCAGGAGCCCGTGCAGGAAGGATATTTCCCCCTTACGCAGGCGGCGGAGCCCGACAACGAGCCCTTTGTCCCTTCGCCCATGAGCACGAGTCCTCCACCTCAGGATCTTCCGACACAGCCGCCGCATTCTACGCCTCAGCTTCCCCCTCAGTTCACTTCCTACGCGCCTCCTCCCCAGCCTCCTCAGCCCGTCAACCCTTCTGTTCCTCCTAGCTGGACCGCCCCCACGGCACCCGTGCCTCCAGCTGTTGTGTCGCCAAGCGTCGTCTCACCCCCCGTCGCAACTCCCATCGTGCCACCGGTTGCGAACGTCGGTAGCAGCAGACCACCGGTGGCTGATCAGAAGAGCATGGCACAGGCGCAGAAACATGCCAAGTGGGCGATATCCGCTCTGAATTTCGACGACGTGCCAACCGCCGTGCAGGAGCTGAGGAACGCGCTGGCTACTCTTGGGGCACTGTGAGAAGGCAAATTACTGGGATATTTAACGCTGTACATGAGATACCTAATCGCAAAATGAAACAAAGTGTCAAAGATGAAGAAGGGCCTTGGTTTTCTTTTTTTTCAGGAGTAGTAATTCTGCCTATAGAAAGAGCGGCATGTTTGAGCTACCTATGCAGACATAGAGAGAAAAAGGAGTGCTAACACTGGAAGCTCTGACGTTGTAAGAACCAGAGCAGACATTTGAAATAAGGGCTTCAGGGAAAGGAATTAACAAAAATAAGAATATAAAGAGTTCAAAAACAAAGCGCCAAGTCCAAATCATTCGATTCCATCGTCAAAGTCATTCCACAAGGTTTTGTCGTACACAAAAAAAGAAAAAAAAATCTCATTCCCATTTGCTCCATGCCAATCCATGCTGTATGTATTACGCCACAACCATGATGTTGTGTGAGTTTCCGAACCCCTGGATCGGAACGCTCTCGAGTGGTCTATTCGGATCAGGCCCGGCAACAGCCGCCGCGGTGTCTTCGTCCTCATCCGCGTCCGTCCAGCCGCGCTCTGGCCCCCATCGGATGGCCACGCCATTGGTTTCGGCAGCAACCTTGATGAGGCCGGACATCATGTTACCCGTCTTCTTGACGCTGGACCAAGCGTCGAACTCGACCGTGCTCACGGCGGGCAACACCTCGAGGACGTTGGTAAGAAGAGCGCGACTAAAGGACTCGTAGAAGCCCTCGGAGCGACGGAAGCCCTTGAAGATGCCGTCGCTGGGGTCGCATTCCACAAGGACCTTGAGCTTGTGCACGTTGATGCAGTCCTTTAGCCCGAGCGCATCGTTGACAGCCCACCCTTTAGGTGGCGCATTCCACCCCGGCCCGAGGCGCAATTCCAGGGTCGTGAGGCATTCGCGCTGGCGGGGCTTGAGGCGGGCGAGCAATGGCCGCTTGCTCTTGAAGTACTTGCCTGGGTACGTGGGGAAGAGGCGAAACGTCCGGGTGCCGTAGTAGTAGTATGTTGCTTCCTCGTGCAGCAGCCTGCAGACGCGCATGAGGCCGAGTTTCTTGTGGATGCTCTTGTAGTTGTTAGGCGACAGGTCGAGGACCTCGCCGTCGTCTTCAAAGTAGTATTCGTATATCTTGACGCGCAGCTCCGAGGGCAAGGAAAGGAAGTGGAACGGCGTCGCGGGAACACGCGGCGGCTTCTTTCGGAGCGGGATCAATGGGGTGTCGAGGGTAAGAGAAGCAATTGGTATATTGTTGATGTCATCATCGATGCTGCTGGCAGCAGGAGCAGGTGCAGAATCTTGCATCTCTTGCTCCGGAGCCTGAAGATCCTGCTCTGGCGACTGGGGGTTCTGTGCCAGCGCCTGAGGCTTGTGGATCGCAGTTTGCGACTTGTTCACCACGACGTGCAGTTTATGCGCCGCTGCTTGCGACTTCTTGGCCGTGGCTTGCGCCTTTCTCGGTGCTGCCGGCGGCGGAGGCTTGGTCAGAGATGGTCGTCGACCAGTGCTCTTGGAGGGATGCTCGGACATGTTGAAATAATGAAACGAGGAGGTATTATGTCGGATTTTCGGATCGAATCTCGAGGTGCGAAGAGGAGCGGTTCAAACGGAAATTCGTTATACTGTACAGCAGACTAGGAACCCCAATCTTGGTCTTGCGCGCATGCCACACCGGCGGTTAAATAGGACGGGTAGAGTCAAGGTCGATCAATCACAACGGAACGAGGTGCCTCGTCGAGGGTGGTTCCATGGCGAGACGACAAAACTCGAGATGAACCACCCTCTAGATTGCACCAAACGCAAAAGCCATGATATTGATTGGACTGATTGGCGGCCGGGTTTCGCTTGGGCAAATCAGCCGATGTTGGAGGAATGGCGACGGTTCCAGAACCGAGTGAAACAGGGACAGAGACAGGGTCGGATGTGGTCCGAGAATCGCAACAACAGTAAGATTACTGTACTGTAATGACAGCAACAGGAGTGAAACAAGGGTCTTCTCGCGTGAGGGGGGAGAGACAAAAAGACGAGACAAAGCTGGGGAAGAGGGAAAACTTGAGTCTCTTGAGGTATGACAAAACCGGGAGTTCTACTGAGAGACAAGTACTCGGTACAAGTCGGAGGTTTTGGAGATTCGACATTCCCCAATTGGCACTTTCACGTGAGCCGTCGACGGCGCGCTAGTCCGCAGGCGGCAGTGAGGGGCCCAAACGGGGCAAATGCAGAAAACCCCACCAAACGGAAGAGAACATGCCAGAATCGCGTAAACATCGGCTGAATCCAATCCCGGCAAAAAAATTCTGGATGACGGAGGCGGGTCAGTACGCAAGAAGTGGGCGAGAGAAGAACGACTTTGCCTTTGCGCCACTAAAAGCGTCGTTTCCATGACTGCAGGCCACAGGCAATTCCTACTGTCGAGACACATCTGAACCAGCCAACCAGGAGCCTTGGATCCGGCGGCATCGAGATCATCGTCGAGCGACCCGGGACATGCGCAATTGAAGAGTCTCGCTTCCGTCTTTGAGGCCTTTGCACCGTCCATCCCACGATGCTCTCCAGAGTAGCTCAAGCCTCTCGGCTGGGGCTGGCGGCCAGTCGGCTACCACGAACGGCTGTGCGTCAGCCCATCCGATTCCCTGCTGCTGCTGCTGCTGCTCCGGCTTCGCAATTCCTCCGTACCTATGCGAACAAGAAATCCAGCCCCGGAGAGACGTCCAGATCAGCTCCGAAGCAGCCCTCACCAGGACCCAAGGGCCCCGCCGCAGAGGGCTCACCAGTACAGGAGGACAAGGTCGATTCCTCAGCTGAGCAGAAGCCCGCCGACTCTGCTGAACCAGAACCCATACCCTTCCACAAGCTTCCCGATCTCACCCAGGGCATTCCCTCGACGTTGGAGGCCGAGCTCGAGCAGAGAGCTGGCAAGTCGCAGTCGTCATTGACACTGGGCGAGGAGGAGCCAGCTGCTGGAGGAAGCGGAGGAGGAGGCCGCGGCCGAGCCAGAGAAGAGTATGTCTCTACCAGCGAGCGCAACCGCAAGTGGTGGACTCGCTTCATGTTGGCTGTTACGGGCTCGGGATCACTGATGGGCATCGCATACATGGGTCGTAACTGGGAGGATGCCATCGAGGCAGAGCGCCACCCCGAGATTCCCAATGGATGGAGCCCGACGCTGTGGTGGCAGCGAACTAGAGCTCGATGGGGAGAGTCAGTGTCTTACTACCAGGACCCAGCCTTTGAGAAGCTGCTACCTGATCCCGACCCGAGCTTCGAGCGCCCGTACACCCTCTGTATCAGTTTGGACGACATGCTCATCCACAGCGAATGGACCCGAGAGCATGGCTGGAGAGTGGCCAAGCGACCTGGAATGGATTACTTTATTCGATACCTGAGTCAATACTACGAGCTTGTGCTCTTCACCACAGCACCCTTTGGCATGGCAGAGCCGCTGGTTCGGAAGCTGGATCCTTTCCGCTTCATCATGTGGCCCCTCTATCGCGAGGCAACTAAATACGAGGATGGAGAAATCGTCAAGGTAAGCCCCCAATTCCTATCAATGTCAATGCAGCAGCATAACTAATATGTATTCAAAATAGGATCTCTCCTACCTCAACCGTGACCTTTCCAAAGTCATTATCCTCGACACCAAAGCCTCTCATGTCCGCAAGCAGCCTGAGAACGCCGTCATTCTAGAGCCTTGGAAGGGTGATGCAAGCGACAAGGAACTTGTCGCCCTGATTCCTTTCCTCGAGTATATACACACCATGCAGTACTCGGATGTACGAAAGGTTCTCAAGTCGTTCGAAGGAAAGCACATTCCTACCGAGTTTGCCCGCCGAGAAGCCATTGCCCGCCGAGAATTTAACAAGCAACGTGCTGAAAAGTCAAAGCACGGAAAGCCGTCCGGCATGGGTGCTCTTGGAAACTTGCTTGGCCTGAAGCCCAGCAAGATGAGCATGACGGTGCCCGTCGACGGAGAGCAGGATCCTACCGAAGCCTACGCTCAGGGCAAGATGCTTCAGGACATTGCTCGTGAAAGAGGCCAGCGCAACTACCAGGCTCTTGAGAAGGAGATCCGTGAGAACGGCGAGAAGTGGCTCAAGGAGGAGCAGCAGGCCATGGAGAAGGCTCAGCAGGAGATGATGAGCAGCATGATGGGTTCATTCTCTGGCATGTTTGGTCCTAAGAAGGAGGGCGGCGACAACACCAAAGCATGAGTCGCTGTACCAGAATGAAGAAAGATAAAAAAACAAAGAGAAAAAAATTGGTGATGGGTACGACGCTGCGATCTTTCTCTCTCTCTCTCTCTCCGCTATATAATGGCTTCAACCACATAATAATTGTAAAAACACCAAAAGGGGGAAAACGAAACGTGGCAAGGTTATGGTCCTCGGATTCGTCCACCGAGAACGGGATTATTTGCATATAGAAATTCTTTCGGTATCATGGCATGGGGTCAAACGAGCCTTTTTGCTGCGAAGGGGCGATTAAGGAGGGGATGGAAAGGGGGCGCGAGGTGATCTTTTGTGATCATATTTTTTGTATTTGCTACGAACAAAGAAGGATGAAAAACTACTTCTGTGTAACTTGACTTGTATACTAGAGGATGTATGAGACGATTGATGGATTATGTTGAAGAGAACTTGTAAGAGCTGTGTCTGAGTGCAAAAGCCTCATGTGGTTGATGTGAGAAGTGACATTCATATTAGGAGGAGATGATTGTGTTATCTAGGTCTCTGTTGTTTGTTTTCCCATCTTGCATACTTGGACTTGATATCACTCGTGCAATCCAAACGAACGAAGTACAAAGAATGAATGCTTCTGGCTCTCAGTTGAATCTTCCTCTCCTTATCCCTGAAAATCCAAACCTTTTTCCATCACTTTAGCTCAACAGTCACCCACAAACCCACTACCCTCAAACTATCGCGTAAAGAAACAATCGCACGAAGGCGTCACAGAAAGAGTCACATAACTCGTCCGCGTCAAGGTAATGAATCTCGTCGTAATCCGCTGCGAAGGCTGCACAACCACGACATGCGCCGTGCCGTCCTCAGAGCTAGTATACGTCCCCGGCAGAAGCGTGCGATAATCCGTGCTAAAGAGGTTCGTCGCAGGAGGGATTGGAAGAGTTGGATGGATGGTGGTGACGTTGATCCAGCAGTGATCGCAGCGGGGATTGGTGACGCATTGGAAGTATCTGAAGTTGATGGGTTATTAGAAGGGGTTGTTTAAAGGGGTGAGTTGTGTTTGGAATAACTTACTCGTCGCCGTTTTTATCTGGGATACGGGTGCAGTCGCATTCGGCGCCGGGTTTGCACATGTCTGTCCAGGGATCTGATGTTGTTGTTGGTGTTGGGAAGGATGTTGTTGGAGGAATGGGGAGGGGGATGGGATGGATGGTTGTTGGTGGAGGAGGATCGATTTCCACGCTCGTGTTGTGATGGTGAGGATGAGTGAGGATTTGGGGAAAGGAAAGGACCGTGGGGAGGTGGAAGAAGATGGCCACGAGGAGGCGGAGGAGCATCATTTTGATGGAGTTGATGGTTCGATAGGAGAAGACGGTTGGTATTAGAGCGTTCATTGTCAGTATAAAGATTTTGAAAAGAGAAGAGAAGGGGGAAGATGATAATTAGGAGGGGAATGGTTAGACTTTATATCTTCCAACTCACCATCTACCCAGGGAGTTGAGAAGGAAGGAAAAGATGAGTTCGTCACACGAAATCTATCCGTCCGTCAAGCTTCTCTGGAACTATATCAAGATGTTTGTTTTTGCACATGGACCAAGTTCATGCGGATAACTGCAGCTGATCTTGGTCAAATCTTGCAATACCATGACAACACGTACACCGTCAAGCCGATGAAAGAGACAAACATGCTCTTGTGACATCAAATAATTTAGCCGGCTCAGATCACATGGAGAGACACGAAGAATAGGTCTTTAGTGTTACATGGTATATGCTTGAATTCTTGTATACGTTACTCAGCAGCGGCAAACACGAGATGAGGATCTTGTGCGTGGCCATCAACAGATGATGTAGCACAGCAGTAGTTATGGATGATGGGAAATAAACCTTGGTGACTCTGCACATATCTCCAGACTTATATGCTTCAAATAATGTTTAGAGGTCTAATATGACTTGACGGCGCTCAAATAAAAGTCTAGCTTCTTTAATACACATGGCAATATTGATCAAGCCATCTTCATATGAGGTCAATAAAAATCCATACCATCCTAAACCTGCAAGTATAACTGCCCCCAGCTATGCATTCACAAGCCATGCGTTCCTTTACTATTACAGAAGTAGCCCAGCAAACACAGTATAAAAAAGTCCCACCCCAATTCATGCGTATACTACATAAACACGTCTATTATCGTACAAGAAAACTTGGGGGTATTCGCTATTATATCCAATCACCCTTTTATCCTAGCATGGCCGTTCTGTGTCGCTGCGTCATCCCTCCTCCTAAGCCATGCCGGAGCCAACTTGCGCCATATCCAGGCAACCAGCTGAAAGAAGCGTGCGTCCACATCAACTCCTACAAACCCCAGAATGCTCACAACAATGTACACCAGGAAAGCGATGACGACGCCCAAATCCAGAAAGTGGACGAACCACCAAAAGTGCTGTGTGCCCAGACGACAATTGACAAACTCGTACTCCCACTCCCACGTCTCTTGGTTGAACCACATGCTGAGAAGGCCCGCGTTGCCGCTAAAGTCGCCCATCATGCTACGCACCGTAATCTCTCGTCTGCCTGGGACACCTGAAGTGGTCAGGTTCGGCAGTCCTCGAGCCTGGGCATCACGCCATCTTGCCACCTCCCAGAAGCGCTCACTAGGATCCGTGCCGTTTGTCTGGTTGATGAAGTGGTATGTATCACAGCCCTCGTGATCGTGTCCGTTGAGGATCAAGCCCTTGCGGCCTCGTCCGGCACCGGCCGCGTAGGGATCTTTGTTCATGCCGTAGAATCCCTCGAGGAAGCCCTTGCTTGCGTCCGAACTCAGCAGATATTGCTCCTTCACACCACCTCCGTCTTCTGCGCTGTGAAAGTCGAAAAAGGGTGCGTCGACGCAGACACCCTCGGGTTTATACAGCGGAATATGGGTTAAGACGAGGGTGAAGATGCCCGAGTATTCGACGGCGGCCGAGGTTCCGATGACGGCGTTAATGAATTTGTATGTCTCATCTTGCAGGTCGGTGTCCTTGGCAGGGGTGTCGAGATTCATGTCATTGAGAACGACGATACGGATCTCGGGTTCCAGTCGGGGAGAGTGGGGGTTTGTTTGGTCGTTATGAATAGTGGCCAACACATCCGAGTCGTTGATGGGAATTCCAAATCGAAGCTCGTAGTTGACCTTGCCAAAGACACGCTCGAACCGCAACAATCGCTCGGCAGTCAAGTCTCCAGCATATCCGATATCGTGGTTGCCAGCAACATTGATGATTCTCTTTGTCCAAATCTCCTCCGCCTCGGATCCGTCTAGCATGCCCGTCAAATCATATTCGTGCGCTGGCCACGTGGCGATATCATCCGGCACTCTCTCTCCACCGCGGAAAGTCCTCTCCCAGAATCTGTGGCCTCGCTTCTCGAATTCGTCGTCTTCGATCCACTGGCTGCCCAAAAGGTCGCCAAGAACGCTTACGTGTGTCGGGCGCGACCACCAGTGTAAGGTTCTGTAGATGTGGGCGAGATAGAAGTCGTTGCCGAAGAGGTCGAGACGTTTGCGCCAGGAGTCGAGGTAATAGGGAATGTCTTCGAAGAATACATCGACGATATCGTGCACCGTCCAGCGGATGCGCTCTCGAAAGCACCAGTGTTCCGTCTGAAAGGTGAGATGCTTGTAGATGCTGATTACGTGGGGGAATGTGCCCAGGATGACCGTCGCGACCGAAGTGTCGCCCTCGAGCTGAGGATCGCCCAGAGCGAGGAGTCGAAAGGGAGCAAGTTGAGTAGGCACATGGTCTGCATCGGTTTGGGTCTCGTTGAAGGGCCAATGGAGTCGTTTGGTCGCCTCAAACGCTTCGTGGGCGTCTCTCGAGGGCAGGGGAAACGCGCAACCGCCGAACACGGGATAAAGATAGAGGTAAATCGTGCAGGCTATCGCCACAGGCACCAAGAGGCCCAAGCCATTGCGCAGGAAAGCCGCGACTAACATGTAGCCAGCCGCATGTGCAAAAAGCACGACAGAAGAGAAGAGGAAGAAAAAAGCAACGAGATAAAGGAATGATGGTGTTTTGGCCAGAGGTTTCAACTGACGGTTTATTTTGGGCGTAGGCCGTTCAGGGGTCCAACTCCCTTAACAGTAGAAGCCACGAGTACTTAGGATTGCGCTAAATTAGCGTGCAATCTTGTGTATCTGCTAGTGCCCCGCATTAGTGCCTAGCCATCCCCTAATTGTTCCATGAATTAGTGTTTTAGGGTAGAAGGTGTCGATGCTTGAGTTCAATGGTATCAAGAAGAACATACATATAAAAATACTCATCTTATACGTTACAAGCATCTTGATCGTTGTGTTTTGAATGTCATTTTTATTTCTTTTGTTTGCAGTGACTTAGGAATAGTGTAGCTTATGCATATATGAGCATGGATTGGTATATATAAACAGTTTAACAAACGCTATTTGGTCGGGCTCTTACAAGATACAAATAATATGTATAAATAAATGAATGAGATGGCTTTTCCGATCCCCGTACTAAAGAAACATTGAAATCATCTTCTATCTCCAGCCGTTCCATCATTCCATCATAGTCATTTCGTCGTAACCTATCTTTGGTAAATCTGCAGGAGTCATTCTCCACCGTCAATGCTGTTAAGAGTTGGCAGTGATATCGTTCTAGGTATACTTGCCATGCAACCCAATTGTTTCCGGCTTTTCTTTCTTTCATGTTTTTTTCTCTTTTCTTTTTCCGATGGAAAGTTATCATTTCAAAGGCCAATTATCCATATTGGAGTGACGCACGTCATCCAAATCGACGTCGTTGGGAGATGCTAAGCCAGCCGGGAGTGCTTGAACGTTTAGTTCCGAGAGGTCATTATGGGCATCAGCGCTGCCTTTGGTTTCAATGGCAGCAGAGGTATCGGTGGTGTTTGTAGTCTGGCTTCTGCCAGCCTTAGTGACCAGCCCACCTCTATTCCGGGTGTGATCCAGCTCGGGCTGAGGCTGAGATAGGGGAGAATTCTTGGCAACGCTAGTCGCGCTTGCAGATAGTTGAGTTGGGATTAAACGGCGACGACAATTGTTGGCAATGGTGTCGTCTTCAGGTATGCTTGTCGTCCAATCCAATTAGTTCAGTGAGTAATTTATTTCTCTTTGCCCAGGCTATTGATCTTTTCCTGAGCCCAGGGCCCCATGTGGGAGACCTCGAGGTCAACGAAAGGAGCGTTGGCTGTACCGTACGCAGAATCGCCAATCTTGTCGTCTGAAGGGCCCATGCTAGAGACACTCCTCATACCGTCTGCATTAAATAAACTGGTAAAGGTCTTGCCGGCACCACCAGTAGTGTAACCCATAGCGGCCAACCTAGCCCGGAGTGCTTGGGCCTTTGGCCTCGAGGGGTTACCATGGGCACCACCGTTGACATCGTTGACGACTCCGCTGCCAACGACACCATCGGTGTCGGTGGTGTGTGTACTCTGGCTGTGGCCAGCATCGGTGGACGGTCCGCCTTTGTTTTGGACGCCCTCCCACCCGGGCTGCGAGAGAGAGAGCAAAGCAGGGTTCCCAACAGCGTTGGTGAGGCTTGCGAATGACTTGCTGATGTTATCTTGAACCCAGGGTGCCATGTGAGGTTCAGTCCCTCTTGGGTCTGAGCTCACAGACGGGTTAAACGAGCCCTGGTCGTGCGCGTATTCACAGACGCGGCCCAACGTCCGGCACCGCGCGCAGGGATCGAGGCGGTCGCATCGCAGCTTGAGCTTCCGACACGAGTTACACGCCGTAACAGGTCTTGGCCGCTTGGTGCTGCGCGGTGGCTGCTGCGGTGGCTGCTGCAGGTGTTCAAGATACTGCTGCTGCCGAGCTGCGGCAGAAGTGGAAGAGAGAAAGTTGGTCTCTGCGTGCAGTGGCTGTGCAGAATCCTGAGAGGTGGGCAGATTTCTGCAATCCACGCAAAGAGGTTTTTCTTCAGGATTTGTTGACCAAAGCAAACCACTCTGGGCAGAGCAATTGGAGCAAACGACCTCCTCAACATCAGAACCTCCAGCATTCGCTGGCGCTGAGTCAGAAGTTTCTGGTATATCAGAGCCCATTTCCGTATCTTCGTTGTCGTCATCACAGTCCATAGCCGAGGGTTCACCCCCGGTGTAAATCATTCCACCGTTGCTTGTCAAGTTTGCGAAGTGTCTGCCTGAAACAGTCGAGGAACGATCAAGCTGCATTGAAGAAGTCATCGACTCGTTCAAGGCGTTGTTAGACTCCTCCATCTTTTGGAACTTGGACAGCTGAGCCACCGTTCTGCTCGTTGCTGATTCTCCTTTCTTGCCTGGTTCGAATGACTCCAGAGCCTTTTTGCTGTCTAGAGCCTTTAGGGAACCAGAAACATCTTCCTCCTCGGCCTGCAGGGCTGCACTTGGACCACCAGCTTGAGCTACTATTCGCCCGTTTCCATCAACCTGCACTTCACAACACCAATCCTTGAGCTGTTCTGTCAGCGGTCTTTTGCCCTGATCGGCGTGTGACTTCCCAGTGGATGGATCTCTCATATGCGCAATGTATAAGTGAAGTATTACTCCACTTGCAGTATCGTAATGCTTCTGCGCCGAGCAAGATTCGCACTTGGATAGTGGATTGATGGCTTGGACATCGGGCTTGATACCAACGGAGGCCGGGTCGCGGCATATGAACTTCTTCGTCATCGTTGCGTGTCGAAGCATATGACGATCGAGCTCATGACGCCCTCGGAAGCCACGTGGATGGTCGTTACAGATGGTGCATAAGAACTTGGATGATTTGCGCTTCTGATCTGAGCTTAAGCGTCCGATTGGACGGCCAGCGATGGCTTGACGCGGTTTGTGAACAGGAGCCGCTGATGAGCCTCCTTCATCCATCTTCATCGCAGCGGCTGGGCCTGAGGGTAAATCGGATGAAGTGAGAACTGGGGATGTTAGCGGGGAGAAATATGTGCCAAGCGGGTAATCATCGCTGGCTGATATCTTTGGCGCGTACGCAGCCGACGGCGGTCCCTCAAGTGGTTTATATGTTGGTGCAAGGGGATCAAAATTGTAGGACGCTTGATATAACTCATGGCCTTGAAGAGAATCGGAAGTTAAATTGGGAACTTCATCCAACTCTTCTCCAATCACCTGAATTTGTGATGGTGGCCCATAAGAATTGACATTATATAACTGGTAAGGAGAGTTGGCAATTGAACTGGGAGTCACCGTCGACACTGAATGTGGTGAGAAGCTGAGCCCAGGTAACGGTGTGTTCCAGGATGGGTACAGTGGCGCAAAGGGCTCGACACGATCAAAACTGGGATAAGGGAAGTCCGCATCTATCAGAGGCTGAAATGATTGCACAGATGAATCGACGTCGTGAGAAGGGGAAACATTCTCGTTGACGCTGTGAGAAGGGGAAACATTCTCATTCGCATAATAAGAAGGGGAAACATTCTTATTGACGTCGTAAGGAGGGGAAACATTCTTAGTGACGTCCCGAGAAGGGGAAACATTATCATTCGCATAATAAGAAGGGGAAACATTCTTATTGACGTCGCGAGAAGGGAAAACTTTCTCGGTTGAATGCGAAGCTTCATCTTGAGCAACCACTGTAGTGGATGAGCCATGAGGCTCATCCGCCTTCACAAGAACCTCCTCAGTCCATAGCCGGAGATCCGACACAGCTGAAGATAGACGAACGACCCTGCTGTTGCTGTTGACAAGTGTCTCTTGATAATGCCGTTGGAAATGCCTCCGCCGAAGATGGTCTGCTGCCATGTAATATGCATTATACTTCTTCCCAGATGAACAGTCTGGGCACTGAGAGAGTGGAAAATCAGGCTTTACATCAGAATAAAGACCTGCGGCGGTTGGATCTCGGCAGACATATTTCTTGGTGAGCTTAGCATGTCCAGCCGTTTTATAGGCTGGTGCTGGCGGGCGACGTGGCGGGTGAGATTTTTCTTCTATAACCGCTCCTCGATCTACTTTTGAAACTGTCGGTATAGAATTGATGCCATTTTTTGGCTGAGGTGTTTCGTGAAAGTGTCTAGCACGCTGGAAGCTTTCCTCAGATATTAATTCATGTGCCCGGAGATTGATGAGAAAGTTGAAATCAGGGCGAACATCAGCTATAGTTGCCCCTGCCTCACTCCTTTCAAAAAAGTCCCAGACTACACCGGACTGGCGTTCACTGCCAAGATCGTCAAATATGCTCTGAAATGCCAACTTTTCGAATTCTTGTGGCTTATAATCGGGCTCCGGTGGCGCGGTCAATAGAAATTGTTGATCTAATAGGGCTCGAGCATGTTCGAAAACAAGTTTGGCGGGCATAACGGCAGTCAGACCGTTGGAGAGACTACCTGCAAAGACGTGTCCAAAGAGGCGACCAGTGACCTTATCCCTGACCCAGCTTCCACAGTCTCCAGGCCCAAGGGACCCAAAGAATCTCGCGGTATATACCTCAACGAACACTTTGGAGTGAGGAAGCCGTATGCTAAGAGTATTCTCCGACATGAGTCCATGGACGACTCTACCGTTTGAGGCCACAGTCTTCACGGCCGTGTTGCGGGGACCAGACTCGATCTTGTCGAGATCAGTAAGTGAAATTGCGTTGTTGAGCAAGGACTCTGAAGGGGGGTTCATGTCCACTTCAAAGAGGGCATAGTCGAGCTCTTCACTGCAGACAACAGGTTTGCCTTTGCCAATCAACCGCCCTTCCGGGGAGCTGGGTTCTTGCGGAGAGATGGAGAGTCGCCTTTGTGAGTTCCTATCGCTTTCTGAGGCTGATGTAGGGGTATACGATTCGTCCATCTCATATTCTTTACTCTCGTCCACGTCCGAAACGCTGCCCTGCCTCACAGTTTCAACAAAATCCGTGTCTGTCTCGTCGTCGTCGTCATCGTCGAAATCACCCAAGCCCGTTATTTCGCAGTCGCTGATCTGGCTCGCCTCGAATTTATGCGTTGGCAACTCGATTGATGGTGCATCTCTCAAGAAATGGCTGATGCTAAGCAACATGTGTTTGTTCATATAGCTTACAACACCACCAGCAGTAGCCGTTCGAATGGAGCCTGGCTTGGCCGATGTAGAAATGCTGCGCTTGAGCGTCGACTTGCTGCGAGATCCGCTTCTAAGTCGTGACTTGGATCGCGATTTTGATCGTGTCCTTGACTTGTTGCGGAAATGTTGGACGAGGCCAGCGACGGCGGCAGTCCCGACTGTGGCCTTGGCTGAGGTAGAAGTGCTACGCTGGCGGCGACGTGAGCGTGAGCGAGAACGAGAACGAGAAGGTGAATGATTATCGTCAGAGGAATTATAGCCTCGGCTTCGGCTGCGGCCCCGATGTCTCTCCCCCTTTTCGACTTTGCCAGCCTGGAGATACTTTGCGGCGCCAGCTACGGCGAGAGCAGCTGCCGCAAGGCCCAGACCCTTTTTGAGCGCGGAATTGCGATCGGGGGATTCGTCGCCGTCTCCCCAGCGATCTTCATATGCGCTGTGAGCTCGCCTGATGGCCTCAGTTCCGAGAGCTCCTAGCCCGGCACTGGCAATAATCTTCCTGCCCGAGACCTGTTTGTCTGAGATCTCTTGGCCTGATATTAATCGATAACAATCTGAAGTGCCTTCTTGTTGTAGTGAGAAAACGGAGACGCTGTCGCCGGCCCAGGCCATGAGCTTTTCAAAGTCCGAGTGCCCAATTTCGAAGCCCGGGTATTTGGCCATGATGTCGCTATGAAGAATCAAATCATATGCTTCCTTGCGGGCGACTTTATCGTCCGACACAAGCATGACAACAGGCTTTGCTCGCTTTGCCCTCTTCCCAACCATAAACAGCGGGATGGAAAGGTAGCTGCCGGACTCTTGCGCCTTGTCGCTGTGCTCGAGCAAGTAGTCGAGAATGGACTTTTTGAGGCTGCTCTCGAATAACCTCCGGGCCTCCCCCTTGGCCTCCCAACAGAGGATGTCGCCGAGCAGCCCTGGATGTAGTGTCCCTAATAGCTTTCCAACGGAGTCCTGTGCCGAACTCTGCGCGTATGGCCACGTCTTTGGGCTTCGCGAAACGATATTCATCGCGGCGCTCTTTAGTGGCTATATTCACCGGGACAGTCAAACAGAATTGTTGGCCGTTGACTCATTTAGTGTTTTAGAGATGGCGGAGTTTGGAAAAGTGTCAGAAGGGAGATGCCTAGTAAGTGTAGGTTTCGCCAGGCAGGAAGTGTATTATTGAAAAATAGTGTTAGTTGGGTTTGGGTTTGTCTGAAAGTGCGGGAAATGAGAGGAACGGCAACATTTTGGCAGTGCTTGTGATTCCTGATGTCACTCCCATCGACTATTGGATGCGACATCTTCGTGCACTGCCTCGATATGCGTATGCAGACAAGGTTGATGGAGCGCGTAAGGCTCACAGGGAGGCTCAAATGCTGCAGCTGGGGGCATATTAGCCGCCGACAATCACACCAACTATAAAGAGGGTTGCATGCAGATAACGACAATACATCTGTAAGACCGCGATACGATAATGTTAAACTGCTATAAACCCGCTGAAGAAGAGTTGAGACCAAAGGTCTAGAGTATGAATACACGAAGAATAGAGACGGTGCATCACTTGGCGACGATGGTTTTTAAATCGCGGGATTTATTCAACTTCAACTGACCTTTGAATGTTATTGTTGTAACGACTTTGATTCCAATCAACATCAACCATGCAAGTCCCATTGTTAGTGGATATTTGAAGGCTGTGTCCACCTTACCTATTCCGCCACGAATCCTGGTATAAGTGAGGGTGACATTCAAAACCTCGGTAAAGAGCCTCATCGATCGCCCCATTGCTGGAAAAGTAAACAAAGTGAACAAAATGCAATGATTCTGTCTATCCTTGGCTTTCTGTAACTCCAAATATCGCTTGAATCCGATGTTATTGCGATGAATCCCAACGTCTCTCAAATATCGCAGTCTGAGGCCTTAAATGAGCCGCTGCAAAAATTCCCAATCTCAGGATCGGTACAGGAGGGGTTGCTCGAGGCACTATGGGAGGCCTCAGACCGTCATGGCAGCATGTCGCCTTACTTTAAATATTATTCCAAGCGTATTCAGCGCCTGCGACTGGATGGCTGCGACGGATTCTGTGCCGACTCGCACGCGGACATTGCTTCAATTGCAAGAAGAATATTGGATGGGGTTTCCAGAGATGAAATATTTGACCAAGTAGCAGTTGCAGAAAAGTGTCCGTCTGCGTCTACCGCTGCCGACATCAACCATGGCATAGACATGTGCGCAAGCCTGCTTGTGATGACGGAGATTGAACTCAATGGGATTTCTGCTGGTCTATCCGGATTGACTGCTGTACCTTGGAAGATTGGATCGTTGAATAATGCTTTGGCGACTTATTTCTGTCCTCAAAAGACGCTGCAGGCAGATCGGCCTAAACTGGGCAAAGTATTCACGGCTAGGAACTTGAATCGCATAGCAGGCATTGAGATTCGGTGGACAACAAACTTGGCGGACCATCTGCGTCTTGTGGACGATGACCAAGTTGTCTTTATTTTTCACTGCGCGAGTTTTCTTCAGCTTCAAAAAAGGTAAGCAGACAAATCCTACCAAACAAACGATACAAAGCCTAGACAACTGACTAACAATAATATAGTCTAGACAACAGCCCATTTCCAGCATCATTCCTCCAAGAAACGCTCGACACTCTCGCTCTTCTCTTCCCCTCCTCAGATAATGAGACGACAAACTGGCTAAAGAGCATTGCGAAGATTGACCCGCGACTATTAAAATGTGGTTCTCTTCGTACCCGGGAGCGCAGACTGGAGGATTTTAATTACTGGCATGATCAGCTTGTTATCTTGAAGCAGGCGTTTGACGAGTCCAGTCCCAGAAACATTTCTCAATGGTGGTTTGACAGAAGGAATGGCGTCCAATGGTACACGTTTTGGATAGCGATACTCGTTTTTGCAGTTACTATATTCTTCGGCATTGTGCAAAGTGTCGAGGGTGCATTGCAGGTTTATCTGTCGTACAAGAGCATACAGTCAGGGTAGCATGGATGGGTAACGTGGGTATGGCGTCTTGGAGAGACGATTATGAGCGAATGTTTTATTGTATATGCACCTGGGTTGTACTTGGATTATTTTTTTTTAAGATACCAGAACTGTTATTATTTCTAGAAGAATGTCATTTGTTTTCGATTCACAAAAGCTGGACGCAGTGAGAACGACGAACCTGTAGACAGCTCTATACTTTAGTTCTTTCGTTATCATTATACGGAGTTGATACCATAGGCTGGGGGATAGCTACATATTTATGATCCCAATTGCCACAACTTATTGGTCCCCCCATTATGATTATAAATAACAATTTGTCTGTAGAGAGAATTACGACGTTTAACAAAAAATGAGCCTAGAGAGTTTTGGTCTCTATCATTTCTCTTATATCACTTGATGCATCGGCAAAAAGGTGTAAGTACTCTGCCAATTCATCTTCAACAACCACAGTGAGTCATATTTGACGACCTATTCCGGCTAAAAAGCAAATGCAAAATTGACTTATAATTACTAAACAGGATCTTTGATGGGATCCTTTTCACTTGACACTCTCCTTATACATCCATCTCCTTCTCCTGATCGCCAACCGTGTTGCACTCGGACAA
Source organism: Trichoderma endophyticum (assembly GCA_035079535.1). NCBI lineage: Eukaryota > Fungi > Ascomycota > Sordariomycetes > Hypocreales > Hypocreaceae > Trichoderma > Trichoderma endophyticum. The sequence goes on from JAPMIQ010000001.1 coordinate 1,008,214, forward strand.
ACTGGGGTGTCCGTGGAAGCCATGGAGGCCGTGAATATCCCGGGCTTATGCAGACAGGGATGTCCTTTTTCTCTTCCTGGAATAGTCTATGGATCTGATCTCTGGCGCTAGATCCACATAATACTAGTGCATGCAAGGTTCTCTTACTTCCACTTTCGTCGCAGACGAGATGCTAGCTCCTATGTTGAGCCACTTACACGGTGTAAACAGTTCATGATAGGCTTCAAACAGGCAAATAATTTCATCATGGCTCAATTTGTAACAGAATAATTGTCATGTTAATCCATCAATTTCTCGTCTTACAAATCAACAAGTCGACTGACGACTGACTCATGAAAGGGTTGAAGATGTAGTTTGTCAAATACAGCAAAAGTAGTAGCATGAGGAATAGTTATAAATACAGTCTTCATCTCGTCTTCCAAGTTCATCTTTAGCAATCACAATCACTGTTCTATTCTACAATTATCTATAACTAAACTACCTCACAATGTCAACCTCAGACTCCCTCTCCCTGGCCGGCAAGACAGCCATCATCACTGGTTCCGGAAAAGAGAACGGCATCGGAGCCGCCATCGCCCTCGCTCTTGCTAGGAATGGTGCTCGTGTTGCCATCAACTATGTCTCGGAAGTCACTGCTCCTCGATCCTTGAAAGTCGCAGCGAGCATTGAAGAAGTGGCAGGCAAGGGCAGCGTCGTGATTATTCAACAGGATGTCACCACGCCTGAGGGAACCAAGAAACTAGTTGAAAAGGCAATCGAAGGATTCGGTGTTGATCGTATCGATATCCTTGGTGAGTGTTTGCCATTGAATGGTACCATGGAGGCTTGAGCTGATGGCTTATGCATAGTTAACAATGCCGCATGGGCTTCGCGAGAGCCTGCCTTGATCGTGGGCCAAGAGAATGTCGAAAAAACCTTCAATACTTGTGTTTTGGGGCCACTGTATCTCATTCAAGCTACAGTCCCACACATGCCACAGGGCGGAAGGATCATCAATGTTGGCAGCGTGGCTTCAAAGCTCGGAATCGAGGCCATTTACGGAGCCGCAAAGGCAGCCATGGACGCTTTGACATACAGTCTGGCAAGAGATGTAAGTCTATGAACAGATTCACAACTAGTCGCCTGACGCAAGCTAACAAAAAAAAAAAAAAAAGCTTGGGAGCGACAACAAACGCATCACCATTAACACCGTGATGCCCGGCCCTGTGCTCACCGACTCACTGAAGGCTGAAGAGTTTGAAATGTTGAAGGAAGGGTTGCTCAACTTGACACGAGCAGAGAGGCGATTTGGAACAGTCGAGGATATTGCAGACTCAGTGCTGCTTCTTGCAAATGAGAAGAGCCGATGGATTACTGGAGAGTGCATCTCTGTTAGTGGCGGCATAGTTGGCAATTAACAAGGTCTAGTTGTGGTAACTCTTAACTCGGACAAATTCATCTCCCGCGAGAACAGGTCCTAAATAAGATATAGTATTTATTTAGCCTTCACATGCCAAATTACCTAGTTTTCTAAACTCTTCTTACACTGTCCAACTGTTATTCCGTATTTCCTGTGGTGACGTTTCCTCCGCATTCGTCCGGGAATCATGTGGAGCGACAAGCCCACTGACTAGGATTGGTGCTAAAAAAGGGACTGGAGATTCTCGGCAGGCTACCCGAGCATTTATTAATGCGGCTCCCCGTCTCCGAACCTACATCTATGCAACTAAAACTTGGTCTTTTCAAACCGCCAGTTCAAATCCAAATTCTTCCTTTTTTCACCAAAACTTGTCTGTACAATCCATCATGGGATCCAAGCAATTCTCCTTTGTCAACATTTCACACCCAGAAGAGAGTCGGAGCCGCCACAACCTGGCCTACGTTCGCCGCCATGTCATGGCAGACGTCGGTCGTTTGAAGCGCAAAAAGCCAAGATATAAGATTATTCCCCTTGAAGTCGCTTCTAGAGAAGATGCATCTGAGGCAACGCCAGTGAAGATTGAAGCGGCTGAGTCACCACCTCTTGGGAGAATGCCACCGTCGTTTCAATTACATCTCGTTGACACGAATGCTCGTGCTTGCGAACTTATCAGCTTCAGTAAGTGTTTAGTTCATACAGCTCACTTATAACTGTTGCTGGGAATCATATTTTAAACGCACATTATAGTGGCTGCTGAGGCCGACTATGTGTATCGACCGTTCCGCACCTCATGGGTTCAAATTGGCCTCTCGGACCCAACCGCGTTTGATCTGTGGCTTGCACAAGCCATTGTGATTCGAGGTCGCGCCGTACATGAAGATATTACATCCTGTCCCGATGTGGAGTATTTAAGCAATCCCGAGGCGAATAAGTACTACAGTAGATCACTCAGCCAGCTATCCCATCGACTGAGTAGTCGCGAAGAGTGCGTAAGCATCGGCGTTGTAGCAATCATTATGGGATTCATATGCATTGATGTAAGAGAACTCCTGGCAGCTGTTTTGTTTTAACCAGAAACTAATGACTTTACTATGTCTAGACACGCGTGGGAAATTGGGATCGGTATCTTATGCATATGAATGGTTTGGAGCGAATATATCATCTTCGAAACGGGTTTGACGAATTGGACAGGGAGATTTCATTAATGGCGTTTTTGTCAGTTTTCCCACGCATCAGGATCGAGATTCCTACAACTGCTAACAGATGAATAGCGTTGATTTAATGGGAGCTTCCATGCTCGATCGCTATCCTCGATTTCCCATTCCAAAACACTGCGTCAATCCTTCGGAAATGCATTACGAAAGCGACATGTCAGATACGTTACAGATTTTGCTCAGTGATGCTAAAACGATGGCAGCTCAAGGAGAGCGGATATACGCCATGCTAAGAGTAACAGCATCAGTCATAGCGATGGTCAATCGGAACGCCAATGACCCCCTATTCTGGACCCATGACGCAGCTCTGGCCGAGAAATTGGGGTCTGCGAGTCACTTTATACTATCAATGCCTAAATCTCCAGAACACGATCCACATACAGACTATCCTGTTTTTGTTGTGCAGAGAATGGTACAGCTCGCATGCCTGATGGTCATGTCGAAGTTGAAGCAATTGGCGTCTTTCCACTGGGCCGATATAGACCCTATTGGAGAACGGCTTGGCAAACTGCTGCAAGCGCCTTGTTACGAGGTTCCCGTGCAGCTCCAGAAACTACGTCTCTGGGCGATTGTGACAGCTTGCTCATTACTGGATCCCGAAGCACAAGTCCCGTTTCTTATCGAGTTGAGGCGGTCAATAAGAGCATTGGGTTATCATACTGCTGAAGAGGCAATTGGATATGTCAAAAACCTTCTTTGGCTCGAAAACATTGACATCATTGCAGCAGAGAGCCTATACGGATGTTGTAACCTATAATCGGGGTGTCGAATGGTGGGAAAATATATACAACATGAGATGATCGCGTCGATATTGATCAAATTAGCAATCGGGGAGAGAGGACCTGTAACTGTACAGTAGACGATATACATGAAATGATGAGGCAGATTAATTATGACAAAATCCCACTTATTCCATTAATATGGTGTTGCATTGGCAAGAAATGATGCTAGTGTACTCTGTACTGGAGAGCAGAGTTGAACCCGATTCCAAGTTCCATTACCAACCTCACAACAAAGAGAGTGTTGAACTAAGGGGAAAAACAAATTTGATTAGTTATATAATGGAAAAATATAAATTTAAATAAAATTAAAAATAACAAGCATGTCTTTCAGTTCAATACCCTTGCCGTAACTTTCATCGTGAGACTTACAGCAGAATGTTTTAGCCGGATTTAAGTTTATCCGCCACGCACCATCGTCGCATTTTCTCTGGCGATAGCGTCAAGTAAAGCTTCAGCAAACCACACGAGCAAAGCGACAAACAGCTCCATTCTCGCTGTCATTTCCCATCCCATCTCGATATACGCAAAGAGGAGGGAAGAATTGAGCCGGGTCTCGCTCTAGACACACTCAATTTAAATCCAAGGAGCGGGCATCCAAACATCTTCGCCTCAAATCGTCCCACGAAGATTCTCAACACCAAGGCGAGATTCGTCGAATCCCAATCGCCTCCCTCCCTCGAGAGATACAAACATTAAATCAACATCTCCAACTCAATACTCTCTCCAAAATGGCGTCCTCCTCCCTCACCGGGCTCTTCAGCCGCCTCTCCCTCCTCTCACGAACAACATCCTCGACCACCACAACCATGACAACCCCCCGCCTCTTCTCGACAACCTCCTCCTCCCTCGCCCGCAAACTTCCCACCCCAGCCTCCGCCCCCAAAGCCGCCCGCCGCAACCGCTCGGCCCCCAAGTCCGAAAACTTCAACCGCATCCGCACCCTCCGCCGCAACATGTTCTCCCCGGCGCCCCCTCCCCTGCGCATGGCCCGCCAGCGATACCTCCGCCACTGGACCATCCACCGCGCCTGGATGCTCTTCCGCCGCAAGCAGCACGAGGCCATCGAGAAGGAGAGGAGCAGGATGCACGCGGGCATGTACAATGCCTGCGAGGAGCTGCGCAAGACGGTCGGGCCTGGATCGAGGGGCGAGGGATATCTGTACCGAGTCGCCATGGAGAAGAAGGGCGTCTATGGGCTTGAGGGCGTGCCGATAGAGTATGCTCGGTTCCAGACGGATAGCCCTGCGAAAGAGCCGTGGAATCACGACTGGAAGAGGTAGAGAAGGGAACAATATGGGAGCTTGCAGGAGAAGAAAAAAAAAAGGAAGAAACGAAATAGACGCCATGTATGAATATGAAGAATTGTATAATACCACCCATGATATATCCAAAATCGATAGCGTGGTCAATAAAGTGAGCATAATGGAGAAAAAAATAGATCACAAGTGATGACATGAGCATTCAATTGGGAGACTCGACATTCTTATTGCTAAAATAGCAGAGTATAAAAATCGCCCTCTCCATCATTCACCCTTTTCCGTCCAAAAAAGTCCCATATACCACAAATCTGGGACAAACAAAACAATATACCAGTTATTGATCTATGCCATCCACCATATTAGTACAGAGGTTGAAACCGCCTCGCTTTGAAGCGCTTTTTCTCCGCTGCGACAAAATACGCTTGCCAAACATTTGCGATAAAAACAGCATTTAAAAATCCAAGAGTAAAAAATAAACAGAGCTTTCCAATAAGGTAGACCAGAAAGAACGGCGAAAGGACGGCTGGTAACCTCGACCCCTCAGGCCGAGACCATGTTCTCGTAGTGGTTGTATGTATGCTTTTATGCAATACTTGATGTGATGTAATCAGCTGCAATTCCAAGGAAGGAAGAAACATTAGTTTCAAAGGCCGTGTAATGGAGAGAGAAGCATTGCGCTTATACTCTTCTCAGCAGAGATGGAGATAACTGTGCTTTGCCAAGCGGCAACAAGCTTTGAAGATGCAAGCATCATGCCATGGCCTCATTCGTCGAGATGTAGGCTCGTAACGGTGCGTTGTTCGGCCACTTTCCTTTGGCCCAAGTATTTTATGTCGACTTTCGTTCGACGCGTGAGGACAAAATTCCAAGTCCTACAGAACAACGCAACAGCCTGTGCTCTCCCCCTTCTCGAATGTGAGGAGAGCCGCTCGGGTAGCCGCCTCAAACACATCATCAACACCCTCTCCACTCAAACTGGAGCATTCAAGATATCTCTTGGCGCCAATCTCTCGAGCGACGCCCTCGCCGTCGTGCGTAGTGACGAATCGCAATGATTTTTTGCGCATCTCTTCGATAGCAACGGGATCGTCGCGCAGATCTTTCTTCAATCCGACGAGTATGATAGGTACTCCTTCACAAAGGCGAGTAGCTTCCTCAATCCACTAGAATAACAACATTATATCAGCACACAGCGATTCTATCATATGCTGAATGGGCGCTATCGAACCTTGTGTTTGACATTATCAAGGGAATCGGGCGTATCGACAGAGAAGCCTATTAGAATGACATGCGCCTTGGAGTAGGCAAGGGGTCGTAAGCGTTCGTAGTCTTCTTGGCCGGCCGTATCCCACAGAGCAAGCTGCACGGACTTGCCATCTACTCTGCAGTCGGTTACGTAGTTTTCGAAGACGGTGGGAATCTGCATTGGGAGGTTAATCTTGGCTGTGTGGGTGCGCAATCGCGATCGGAACTCACGTAATGCTACATTATGGTTAGCGACCGCATACACTTTGTCTAGAGTAGAGAGAGAGCTTGGAATAACATACTGTAGGAAAATAACCGAGTGTGAAGACGCTGAGTAGACTTGTCTTGCCGCAGGCACCATCTCCGATGATGACGAGTTTCCTGCAAGTTTGGTCTGGTTAGCAAAACAATTCCGTTGTCTAGCAGATTCTGCCATGGCTCAAGCCAAATCATGGGCTCAACACCCGGCATCGAACGAATAGAAAGCCACCAGTGACGACAATAACAACAATAACAGAGACATAGACGTCGATCGTACCTGCGGATGACATTCTGCGGACTCCCACTAGCCATGTTGAAGCGATGCGATTAAGAGCTGCTGGATATGGATAGATGGACGGACAAAGTCGTCAAGTGGGAAAACGAAAGCGAAAGCAGGCAGACAGGGCCAGGCGTCGGATTCTTGTGCCAAACGGAACTCCCCCAGTCCCAACGGCCTTGTTCGCCGAAGATCTGTGGATGACGGACAGGACCAGTTTAAAAGCAGTGGCTCCCGGGGCAAATCGAGCTCGATTATCGATGTTATGAATCTTGGTTCGGGAACGCCGCTCTTGTGCTGCCTCCCAGAATCGTACTGTCGCGTCTAGGGGATACGGGTTGGACCAGGGCGGTGGAACGGATTGGTTGGTTGCCAGGCGATTTATCGGAATACGAGCTTGGACGAGTCTCCAGTTATTCGCTGCGGCGAGCGGTCGGCTGCAAAGGACTTTGGCCGCGCCAATGGAGGATCAGATCAGGGCAGGCTAGGGGCAGAAAGAATCACACAACTTTGCAGCAGCTGCTGTAACTGTAGCGAGACAATCAATGTGAGGCAGAAAATAAAAAAGAAGCACTGGAGGGAAAAAAAAGAAAAGGAACAGGCAGGGTTTAAGGGGGGAAAGGCGCTGCTCACGGCGCTATCGTTGCTAAGGCTAAGAGGATAGCATAGCACAGCACAGGTCCTTAGCAAATGCAGCCCGGCAACGTTTCACCAACAAGATGGGCCGCTAGACTGCTGGTGGATCGAGGCCGAGTTGAGGCTTGCGTCTGACGCTGAGGCCGGACTTTACGACTCAAGAAGAGAAGAAGGAGTTCGCGCCAGATTACATAAAGCAGCAGACCGGCCAACCAGCGGCTCAGCTTCGCCTCGGCCATCCCAAAAGTGTCTTGACTTGGGACGGGCTGTACCTTTGCCGGAAGCATTACGGCCACAGTAGCGTTGACTGCTAGTACCTGGCCGGCCGATTGAACTGTCTTACGGAGACGGTGATATTTTTAAAAAAGTGGCATTGAAAGTATTAGAGAGGTTTAGTGTTGGTGTCGAGTTCAATAAAGGGAATTATTGCGATGTACATATATGTAAGCCTGCAACTACTAACTTGCCTCTGGACGCCCGTCTGTCTATGCGATCTGTCAGTCTATCTCTTGTCTATCTCTTGTCTTCTCTTGTCTGCGCCTCTCCTCGGAGTCGTCCTGATCTTCGCTCGGTCGGCGGAATACTACCGATCGTCCCGCTTCCAAGCGAGGCTGAGTCTCGAGCGAATGAGCGACCGCCTTCAAAGCCATGGTGTAACATCACGCATGAGAGCGAAGGCGCTAAGAAAGCAAACAAAGCCTGGCTTTGCAAGTCTATTGGGCGCACGGCTGGACGCTCTGTACGAGAACGCCATGGTGCATTGCAACGCGTCTCGTTTTCTGCCGTCTTTCATGCAGGGACTCGGGTTGATGGCAGGTCTATGCAATGTTATGATATCAGTCCGGGGACAAAGACGAGAGTGGCCTACTGTAATCTGGGGGGCTATCGCGTTTGATGCCCGACAAAGCACCAAGGAAGGATTCACTACAGGGCCAGCTAGGGCTGAAATGAGCGCAAGCTTTGCGGGAAAAGAAGCTTCTCGGGGCATTCTGGCGAATAACGAGCCGCCAATGTCAATAGTCTACCCTGTTAATTCATGGCTTGCATCAGGCACCTTGCGGGCTGCTCATGCTCATGTCAACACTGCCCTACGACGAGTAACTACCTAAGCAGGTTACCGTGATTGCTAGTGTAGGCCATGATGGACAATGGTGGGGTTCAGCCCTCTGCAGGATTCTTACCTTGCATGAGCGCCAGACAAACTTCGTGCACTTGGTGCAGATGGGCTTATTTTCAGCTGCCAGCAGACGGGCGGCAAGGCAGAACTAGAGGCCGTTGTGAAGCATTGAACAAAAAGTGTAGCAAGTCTGGAGATGCTGCGAGAGTCCCCCCTGGCCTGCCTGCTGCCTACAATGCATCAGCTGCTTGTAGACGTGCGTCCATGTCAATGGATCAGGAGAGTGAGCAGCCACTCTGCTTCACCGAATGGCATTCGAGGCGTTTCTAGAGGGTCCTGTCCCAAAGCGGTAGGCTACGTAACTTGACGTAGAGCACGAGGGTCTCTTCTCAATGCGGAAAACGGCCATCCAATTCATATCGATAGCCAAGTTGCGTCCCGAGATGCATTGTTGCCGTCGTGGTAGGTAAGTGTAAACAATCTAACTGCCTTTGTACAGAAGACCCCTTGCTTTGTCCAAATTGTGGTACCCGCTTGATATCAAAGGGCTGCATTGATCTGAGTAATCTTTATACGTAGCAACTACTTAAGTAGAGACGTATTGGACGCCGGATCAAGGTAACATCCATCTGTCATCTACCAGGTAGTGATCAGGGTGGCATTACCTATGACGCAGACTCCAGGTGCATCAGCTATGACGATCTATGCCTCAGAGAGCCTTGCGGAAGCCGTAGCGAAATAGCTATCATCCACAGCTCTCTGGCATCAGACCATGGCAACAGCCTCGCGAGTAAATGGCAACGTGGTATTACATGGATGTCAATACATACAGCAGGCAGGCACAAATGCAGCCACACCGAATGAGGCGAGCTGGTAACTATCTGTACGACCTTGATGCCCAACAAATCCGCTACTCCTTGCAGGGCTACGTGCTGATCGCAGGTCTATCACAGGACTATGTACTCTGTACCGTAGGACTACCAGCGCTTCATCCTTGCTTGCCCTTGCACCACAGCTTCAGGCGAGGGGCGATCAGGACCCAGCGCTGAACCTGAACCCGACCCCAGGGAGAGCTCACCCGCTATTAATAGGAAATAGTGAATCAAACGCTCTGATTAGACATCACTGCCAAACAACGACTAAGTTCTGTTGCTTTATGTAAGTCGAAAGGGTGTGTTTTAGCTCAGGTACGTACGGAGCACAGCAACAAGGCAGGGAAAGCGTCAATGCCTCTTTGTATGTACAGTAATGGACTTCTTTGTAGTAATCCATGTTGATGTGATGAATGCGGTAATGTGCGCCTGCCATTGCTCGAAACGAAGCAGGGCAGCGGTATCGATGCCAATCACGGGGTACAGGCACACGCCAGTGACATTGGCCGCGCTGCGTACGATGCACAGCACCGAGTGCCCATGCCCTTGCGGTGTTGTACAGGTACTTTGCAGGCCATAAGGGTCCATGCCTGCTGGAAGCACCTGGAAGGACCCCTACAGCACTTATTGTATAGCGCCTGTTGGCTCTGTGCTTTGGGCTTTGGTAGGCCCGCCAACCCCAGCGCCTCAGGCACAAAGCCAGATTTCGGCTGCGGATCTGGGTGTTAAAAGGGCATCACGTGCCGTTGCACAGGGTCGCCTTTTCAAATCCAGCGCGAAATCTGATAGACGGCTTTCAGCCCCGGTTTTCGCCAGCCTCAACAGGGACGTCTATTCTTGCATAACAGAAGTACATGCCGCTATGTAACTACACCACACGGTGACTTCCATCGATTTCTGGCCCTCCAAAGCATCGCCCACGACTCTCCCAATCGCCTTCCCCACGCAATCGACGCGAGCCTCACGACGCGCCGCATCTCACAGGCTCAGGCTCTCGGCCGGGGCTCTTCGAAACCCCCACTGGCGTCATTGCTGACCTAACCCTGAATTGGCTTTGCGGATTGTGAGTGCCTCATTTTGAGTCGCCGGCAACCTCCACCAGCAAACCCAGCCATCGCCATCGACCTCGAACGCCGTGCTTTGCCACCCGCAGCTGGCCTTGTCCTTGACCGTCCGCACGCCCTTCCTGCTGCTGCTCTGTCCCAGTAACCCGACGACTGACTTGCTTGTTTTCTTCCTGCTGCAGGCTGCGTCGTTTTGAGCCGCCCTGGGCCCCAGTCCCGAGACTTGATGCTCTCAACTGCCTTGCTTCCGTAGATTCACGATGCCGGCCCATCACCAGAAACCGGCCCCCCTCGCGCCGGCATCGCCTCGAAACACTGCCAAATACACTAACAAGGACGGCTCCAAGTTCATCACCGTCCCTAAGGGCAGCCCTTCAGACTCTTCCCGGCCCTCGACGCCCACCATCGCCAAATCCAACAAGGCCCCGCCGCCCGCGGACTCGACAGGCCTCGACACGTCGGCGCCCACGGTAAATCGCAAGAAGCAGAAGCGGCGGCAAAAGGCTGCAGCCAAGGCGGCCGCTGCGCAGGTTGCCAATGGCCATCCCAGCCCCGCTCTCAGCTCCGACAAGCCGATGCCCGCGGACTATGAGCTTGTCGCAAGTGATGAGGATGATGACGTTTATGATCTAGCTGACGACGCGGAACCTATGCCGACGACGAATGGCCACATCATAGATCCTAAAGCTAATAAAAAGAACAAGAAAAAGAAGAAAAAGACCGGTCCCGGTGTTCACGCCGAGGAGATGGATCTGGCACAGCATCGTCATAACCACCATACTCACAACCATCGTTATCACGGGGACGACTTGGCGCCAGCGGCTCCGGCGCCGCGTGGCTCTGGAATGTCTAGGGATAAGATATGGAGTACTAGCAATCACGAGGAGCGCGAGCGTATCAAGGAGTTCTGGCTTGGCCTGGGCGAGGATGACCGGAAATCCTTGGTCAAGGTGGAAAAGGACGCCGTACTAAAGAAGATGAAGGAGCAGCAGAAGCATACGTGTAGCTGTACCGTCTGCGGGCGGAAGCGCACCGCCATCGAGGAGGAACTGGAAGGTCTGTATGATGCATACTATCTCGAGCTCGAGCAGTTTGCAAACCAAGGAGAGGGCCCCCCGATGCTACCCCCTCCTCCCCGAGACTTTTCGATTCGCCAAACGCGAGGTTTGCCCGGAGGATACCCCCGGCCTCCCCCAGCTCGCGGTCGAATAGTGGAGCACGTGGGCGACGATGACGAAGAGTTAGAAGAAGCATACAGTGAAGACGAAGCGGAGGACGACGAGTATAGCGACGACGAACCTCCCGAGGAATTTCACGGCTCTCCTGACCGAGACGTAGCTGATTTCTTGACGTTTGGTAACAGTCTCCAAGTCAAGGGTACGCAACTTCTTGAATCACTTCTGCACAGATATGGTAACATGGACTTAGGCGGCATTCTCACCGTGGCGGATGACCTACTCAAAAACGACGGCAGACGCTTCATCGAAATGATGGAGCAGCTTGCGGAACGTCGAATGGCCCGAGAAGAGGACGCGCGAGAGCACTTCGCTCGCGGCTACGGTCATCCCAACGGCTCATACTCCGCTCCTCACAACCATCCTCCTCCTGAAGACGAAGACTACGAGGACGAAGAAGAGGAGGAGGAAGAGGACTACGACGATAGTCAAGACGAGGAGTATGAGGATGAAGAGGTATACTACAACCCATCTGTGATGCCGTCCAAGTTCCATACTGAGTGCTGTTGCCAGGACCCGATGACAGAAGAACAGCGAATGGAAGAAGGCCGACGCATGTTCCAGATATTCGCCGCCCGCATGTTCGAACAACGAGTACTATCCGCGTACAAAGAGAAAGTAGCCAAGGAGCGTCAAGAAAAGCTACTAGAAGAGCTGGAGGAGGAAAGCCGAGCGGTGGACGAGCAGAAGGCGAAAAAGGCAAAGAATGCTCAAAAGAAGAAGGACAAGGCCGCCCAAAGGAAACAAGCGCTTGCGGACGAGAAGGCTCGAAAAGAAGCCGAGAAGGCCGCCGAGGAAACTGCCCGAATCGAAGCCGAGAGGAAGAAGATTGCTGAGCAGAAACAGAAAGCCGAAGAGAAACGCAAGCAGAAGGAAGCCCAAAAGAAGGCCGAGGAGGACGCGCGGCTAAAGAAGGAGGCTGAACGACTGCGGCGGATCCATGAGCAGAAAGAGAAGCAAGCCGAAGTGGAACGAAAAGCACGCGAGGCCAAAGAGCGAGAAAAGAAGCTCAAGGATGAGCAACGCACCAAAGAGCGGGAAGCCCGAGAGCAGAAAGAGCGAGAGGCTCAGGAGCGTAAGGAGAAACAGGAACGCGACAAGCGAGAAAAGGAGGCCAGAGCTGCAAAGTCCCAGAAGGAGTCTCGAGAGGCTGCAGAGGCCGCCAGAGAAGAGCAGCTGCAGCGAGCCAAGGAAGAAAAGGCTGCACCAAAGGTTTCCTCTGTTCAGGTAGCCCAGACACAGCCCGCACAGCCTGCCAAGCGTGGAAATCAGCAGCAGCAACAGCAGCCTCCCCAGATGGCGCAGACTCCTGTTATCTTGCCCGCAGTCTTGCCTCAACATCCTCCTAATCCAGCAAGCTTCATTTCGCCAAAGATTCCCGTAGCAACTCCGGCAATCCCCAAGGCGCCAACTCCCATACGGCCGAGGACGACGTCTCAGCAACACGGGACCGGGCCGGCAAGCTCATCTGACTCGCAGACAGCATCCGTACCTAGCCAGAGCACATCACCACATTCTGTCACGCCAGTGTATACCAGCCCGAGTTCGACTGGGCCCGAGAGGAGAATCAGCGCAGGCACTCCGGTCACGATACAGCCAGCTACAATGTCAGGTACACCACCTGGGCTGCCACTGCCCAAGGGCCCAAGCCCATCTGCCCCGTTCCAGCTACCCATGATGAACATGCAGCCTCCTCCAGGGCTGGGTCCCCATGGGCCTCCACCCCCGCCAGGTTTCTCCAACCGGCCGGGCCACGATCCCATCTTCCCGGTAGGGTTCCGACCGAGTCCCGGTCATAATATGATGATTCCGCCGCCAGGCATTAATAGCTCTGCGGTTCGCGGCTATCCACCGGTCACAATGCCCCCTCCCGGGTTCTCACAGCCAACTGGTGACTATCCCATGAACCAAGGCTATCCCATGCCTACCAGAGACGGTCCTGTCATGACCCACGGGCGCCAAGGTTCTATTGGATTCGAGAGCGCGCCCGGTACTCCTGGACAGCCGATTGGACGACCAGCACCGATAGGCCGTCCTGGCAGCGTCAGTCATGGATATTCGCGTGACAAGGAGGAGGATACGCAGCATCTCGGAAGCCGTGTTCTTGTTGAGGACGATGAGCCATTGGGTGCAGATGCTGGTGTTGGCGGCTTGCGTCACCAACCACTAGGACCTCGAGGCGGCTTTGCTGCAGGCCCTTTTATTGACTCTGGATTTCCAATGGGCCACAACCCCTGGGGTCCCATCAACAGCCCTCCGCAGCCTTTCCCTCCCGCTACGGCCCAGCAGCCATTTGCTCTACCGACATTTGGCAATCCAGGCTGGGGTCCTCCAAGCGGCCCTCCAGGATTTCATGTTGGATCTCCGAGCGGATTGGGATCCATTCGCGCTCAGCCTCGCCACGTAACAGTGCGCCTGCTACTCTCACAGGCGTGCAAAGAGTTGACAAATTCGGCCACTGCCGATAAGGATGGTTACGTTGATCTGGCAGACATCAAGGGACATGTCAGTCTGGTGTCTGGTGACCCCAGCATCTCGGAACAAGACCTGTTGAACCTTTGCGATACTGTCGGCAGTCTGTCAAATGGTGGGGGGTCCTTTGATGTGAAACAAGATGCTGTGGGGCTCAAGAAGATACGATGGGTTCCTGACACGGACGAGGGGCTCAATCCTCACTTTCGGGCAGTCGGAGCTCCCGGTGAGATTGGCAGTCCTTTAGTAGGCCATGCGTCTTTGCGCGGGATTTAGGCAGATCTCGAAAAGATGCAGCACATGGGAATTGAAGAGAGCCCTTCTAGGCGGATGAACTTATTGGAACGGATCGGTGTCACCCCGTCGTCTGCTACGGCTGAGTCCCAGGCACTTCGCATTGCGATGGGCATGAATACCACGGATACTGCGCAGGCGTCGACAAATTCCCCCTTCGTCGGCTCGATAAATACACACACGCACAGAGACGACGCTTCCCTCTGGCAGAACGACCAGAGTACTATGAGAGGGACGCACAGAAAGGGTATCAGCGAAAACATTACATACAGCGGCTATCATGGGAATGCTACGGATGAAAGCAGTAAAGTGGACACCTGGGTCGGCTTTTACAATCCCCGCAAGAATGGGAGAAGATCTTTGGGCCCTTGATGCTGGATGAGATGCAGCATTTGAGCTTTTTTATTTTAAAGGCGGGGGAAGATACGAAAGAGGACCAAACCAACATTGTGTCGTTGCTGGACGTGACGACAAGCTATGAGATAGGCTACTATCAAAGTATCAAATCAGCATGGCGCTTGCGCGTGTTCTTGTGTGATTTTAGACGTGTGTGGGTTTATTATTGGGAGGGGAGACTCGAGAGTAGCAACTAGGTGCGAAAGCGTGTCGACATAAATACCCCCCGGAATAGTGTATTCAATCATAACATTTGTCAAGTCATTGCCGGTTATTTTTTCTCTTTCTTGGTGAAGTGCTATATCCGTGTGTTTGAATGATTGATATTATTCTGAGAGCATCTGGTATTATATGATTTATATCCATGTCGTCCGAACAGGTACCGGCACTTGTATTAAACTGGAACAGCCCAAACTATTTCCATACCGGAAGGTGCGATGATGCTATGTATATGCTTCTTCTTCTCGTTTATTCAAGGCAAACCACGTGAACTGTTGCAACATCTATAAGTCACAAAATGTCCGTTCCAATTCAAGTACCTTATCTAAATCAATGCTGCTTCTTTAAATAACATCAAATCCCCCCATTTCCTACCCGAGGCTCGCCTCAATCTCTAACGAAATCTTTTTTGATGATGCGTGCCTTTGCTATCTTCCCGACTGAAGAAGAAGCCGGCAAAGTCGCTGCCCACCCTCCCTTGACCTTGTTCCTTGATACTAATAAGGTACTATAACGTTATGCCACACAACCTGTCTTTGTCCCTGTACCCACGGCTCGAAGAGCAACATGATGCGCCGAAAAACAAAATATGAAAAAGCAAGACATCAAAAAGTGCTGATCCGATTTCTCCTCCCTTTATGCCGTGTGTCACAAAAAAACATCGTGGCTGTTTTCCTGTTCTCTGACCACCTCAAGCCTGCTTGGTGCTGGGCCAGCGCCACGACCTCGACCTCTTCTGGCTCTCTAAGACCGGGCCTGGTCGGCGAAGGGGTCAGGGCCCTCCTGGCGCATCAGGGGAGCTCGCGTCTCGGCGGCGCGGGCCTTTTTGGTCTGGGCTCGGGCGAGGGCAGTGGCCTCGGCGCGGGCCTCGAGCTGCTTCTGGTGGCGGCTCTCTCGGCAGCAGGCAAAGGTCAGGAAGGTGATGGCGACGACAATGGCGGTGCCGAAGACGATGGCGATGATGATGCCGCCGACGTCGAGGTTGTTCTTCTTCTTCATGCAGACGGTCTCGCCGAGGGAGTCGAGAGAGCACATGAGGCCAGGGGCACAGTTGGCCTTGGCCACCTCGGTGGGGACACATGTAAGTGTTCGCAGGACACCCTTATCGGTGGAAATATCGCAGGACGACGTCTTGACGGTGGATGTGGCCATGCACTGGAGGGTGCCGTCGCGGACCCAGTGGGTTGGGAGCGGTGCGGGCTGGGCTGCTCGGGCATGGTGCGTCTCGAGGGGGCTGCCAAAGACGCCGCGGTATCGCTTCTTCAGGTCTCCCATCTTGTCAAGCTCGTCGCATCGCCTCAGGGCATATTTGGCCTCGGAGACGGCCTCGTCGATGGAGCATCCGGCGTTGGTATAACAGGCCTCGAGATCGCTTTCGGTTTCGGAGTAGCCCAGGGTCGACAGGCAGTACTCGAGTGAGACGTGCTGGCCGCACTCAGAGTATCCGGCGAGCTGTTGGCTGTGCTTGCTGAAGCATCCTGCTTCCAGGGCGAGGGCACTGCCGCTGAGGGCGAGGGCAGCAGCAGAGAAGAGCTTCATTGTGAGAGAGACTGGAGGGCAACCCGGTTGCTACGCTACTTCGGAGAGAGGGGAGGGGGAGGATTGAGTTGTGAGCCGCAGCTAATATGATGTGCAAAACACAGCGGGATGGTGGGTCTCGTCGCGGCGAAGAACAAAAGGCCCGTGGAAAAGGAAAAGGAAGGTATTCCAACAATGAGGTGACAAGCAGCAGGCTCGCTGAGAAGGAGAGATGAGGGATGAAACAAGGTGGAAGAGGTGGTAGTGCTGGAGCAAAATAGAAAAAGAAGCGGTTCTGCTAACATGAAAAAGGAGTCGAGAGGACTTGGTTTGACGGGAGCGGCACTTGTCCCCTTTCAGTTAGGGGTCTATAGTCAGCCTTGGGTCTGACTGGGGCTGGGTTGGAGCGTTCCAAACAAAAAAAAAACAAGGGGGGCCCAATCTGTGCGTGCCAGAACTCGTTAGGGGAACAGCAAAGCCGCTGATGAGACGCTTACACGGCGCCGCCATCAAGGCTGTGCAGTTCGAAGTTCGAGCCACAGCCGCAATGACAATTCAATTCACACATGATCGCCCTGGGCGGGTGACTTTGGAGGGCCAGAAGAGGCTTGATTCCAGTGTTGACGGCATTACAGGACAGGACAAGCTCGGGCTCTAGGTTCGGGACTGGTCTCAATTTCCTATCGACGGGGAGCTTGAAGCTGAATCTACGATTGCTTGTTCCATTTTTAGCGACATGGTGGGTTAGCATATAGTGCCGGGCACATGTGAGGCATCGACCCCAAATCACTCACTCTGATGATACGAGACGGAGATTGTCTTTGGATGGCGGTGGATGAAAGATTTATACCCTTTTTTTAACACCTCTTTCTCACACTTTTAATGTTCCTTTAAATCTTTTTTTTCCCCCTCTAATATTCCTGCTTCTTTTTTTATTTTCTTCTTTTTGGTGCTTTTTTAGCAGTAAGGCATCTGCGGGTGCCGTATCAATCTAAAGCGGTGCATCCTCCTGACTCCATCTGAATCAGCGCTACCTGTGGCTCGCTAATAATAAACCACCCTTTCTTTTGTCACTAATGCGCGTCAATCCTTGTCTGGCCATTTTGCACTCTACATTTTGCGCAGGATATTTGCCCCATTGCTGTACTTATAACAGATGGCATTCGCATCGGATTCTACAGGAAAGACACATGCGTACGCTACAGTAGAATAGATGTGGTATTTGGCATCCAAGCTTTCAAGCTGGCAATACCGAGCGCTATCCAATGGGCCCAGCTACGGATGTGATGGCAAGATGCTGAGCTCAAGGCAAGGTGTCAGTTAATATGTCGGTACTCGTACTTCCCTGCCTGTATGAATAATCGGCATTGCTCAATCTGTAAGAAAGCCCAACCAGGTGGAATGAATGGGCAGAGCTGCAGCAATCAGCGGAGACCAGCGTCTGCGCTGAGTGAGTGGTGGCTCGCCCAGTTAAAAAAGGCCTGGGCACCTACCGCTAGCAAATTACCTACAACGCTGAAAAAGCAAGCGATATTAACCGTCAAGGTATCCTGCCTTGATGACCCTTTTTTGTCTTGAGATTGAGAAAACGGCGAAAGGGGGCTTTTTGATTTGATAAGCAGAGTTTTTTGAGTGCATTACGTAGCGAGGATGCATTACGTACGTGGACCTGTGTGGTTTTTATGAATCTGAGACCCCTATGAGGATAGCGATGCTGCGACGACGTCATCGTTTGCGAGGCCTCGGGACGCTATACTGTACAGCTTCCATGCTTTTCGGCCGGAAGAGGAAGGAAATTAACGTCGTTATAAGAGTCTAAATACAACCTTTTTTTCTTCCTTCTTTTTCTTTCTTTTTTCCTTTCTTTATACCCATGTACCATTACTCTTTTTTGACACAAAGATAATTCTGGAAGATTAATCACTTCCTGTTTTACAGCCAACGTAACGCTAATCACAACGGCAGCCTACCATCACAAGCAAAAGTTCCATTTATCAACTACGTTTTTGTGCCACGCAATCGATTCAATTCATCATGCCTCTCGTCGTGCCCGGCATCATGAGCAATTCCGACGACAAGACCCAGGTCTGGGCCAACAAGCTCGTCGGAAAGACCTTTTCGGAGAATGAATCCAATGAGACGGTACGCTTCCTTTCATTTTTTGTCCATTTCCTATACCCAAGTCTTTGGTTTCATTCCATCTTCATCATGATCATGCCACTTTTGTATCAAGTAGAGCGGGGGAGGCGAAAAACATAATGGCTAACATGTAGGACAGATGTTTTGCAAAAAGGACCTGCCAGAGTCTCATCGGATCATCAAGCCGGGTTCGATGGTAACTAAGGATTTCAGGCCGGATAGACTGAACGTGCATTTGAATGAGGATGGAACGGTGTCGCATGTTGTTCATGGGTAGAAAGGAGCTGTATGTTAGTACGTAGCTGCTATGAGCTATGAGGAGTCGAAAAGGTTGTGCACATGCGACCGACGAGATGCCTAACAATACAGAAGAATAAACTATCCTATTTCATTATTATTGAATTAAAATTACGGCTATGAATCAGTCAATTTTTTGTATTTTATTCTATTGCTTCCTCTAAGCAAAGGCAAAGGAAAGCAGTGTCCCATCATTGATGCTTCCCCCCGCCTGATTGCATGTTCTGGCCATGGCTGTTTTTGCCCCGCCATTTCTTTGGCTTATCGATGGCGGGGCTGCGCCGATAAACCTGCACCTTGGCTTTGCCTTGTCTTGAAGCTGCGATTCGCTTTCCGTCAATCATAGTCACATCGATCACCACGGCGAGAAACGCAGCGATTTTCCCTCCCTTTTGACGCGCCTTTGTTCCGGGCAATTCTGTCTTTATAATCTATATATCAATTCTTTTCATACTCCCGTAAACTCCTCCCGTCATCCGCCAAAATGTTCAAAAAAGAGTGCGTCGCTATGTTCCCTTTCTCCCCTCCCCCTCCAAGCAAGCAAAAAAACCAAAAGCAGACAACAAATCCACATGGAAAGCAACAAGAGACACGCTTTAGCTAACTCCTGATATAAAAACAGCCTCCCCGTCGCTCCCAAGCAAAAGCTCAAATCCTCCGTCCAGCGCTCCCTCCGCAACTCCCTCCTCGCAACCTACCCCCTCCTGACGCCTTATATCGACGAAATCATGCCCAAGAAGGGCTCCCTCGAGAGCATGAAGCTGCCCGACCGCAACACGCTCTACGTGCTCGACTCGGTGCCCCTGTTCTACCAGCAGGACGGCTCCGACCTGCTGCCGCACCTCAAGCTCGTGCACCGCTTCCCGCAGGCATTTCCCAGCATCCGCATAGATCGCGGGGCGATTCGCTTCGTGCTTTCCGGCGCGACGCTCATGGCGCCCGGGCTGACGTCCAAGGGGGGCAGACTGCCTGTGGAGGGCGCGAAGCCGTTGGAGGAGGGTAAGGAGATGGAGCAGGGGATTGTGGAGGATGGGCGGTGGAGCAGGGAGTTGGCCAAGGGGGAGCCGGTGGTGATTATGGCGGAGGGCAAGGAGGAGGCGTGTGCGGTTGGGATTTTAGTTGCGGGTACGGACGAGGTCAAGGCGAAGGGTAAGGGACCTGTGGTGGAGGACGCGCATTTCTTGGGAGATGGACTGTGGTGTTTGCATGCGTAGATGGAGGGTTTAATATCGCGGTGTTTCTACTGGATTTTGTTTATATATATTTTTGAAATTGTACAGAATAAGATGGTACATGTATAAATTTCTCAGTTGCTGCCACCTTTATTTATTTCGTGTCCTAAATGATATGGAGTATTGGTCCTTCAGACTTGTCAAAGCAGAGCCCTTGGACGTTCAACAACATCTATTCACATTGGTCTAAACGGTTTATAAATTCGAATTGTTTAAATATTATTACTGAGCCGCTAAATGCCATAGTCTAAATGATATTCCATTCTAGCATTCAGACGTTAGTAATGAGTGTCGCATCAGATGTTCTTTCTCTTTACCTTTTCGATGGAAAACCGTAATGCTCATAGGTACCTAGTAGTCATGCTAAAGTTTGTGCCCCAACCGATTTCTTGCACGAAATCACATCTCTGTTTGCAACTGATCCAACTTCTAAGCCTAACCTGGGATCCACAGTTCTCTTGACTGATACTCTAGGATGATGATTTTTCTGCTTTCTTCTTTTTTTTTTCTTTGACTTCGGCGTACTGAGAATCATGACGAGCCATGGCTGCCTTTCCGACCTCTTCTTGATACTTTTCAATAAAGACCTGGACGTCCTCCAAGTTGTACTCGCCGTCGGGGTTTTTGAGGCTCTTTTCCGGTACAATTCCAAAACTCGCATCATCTTCGAGGATAATCTTCTTCAGAGCTTTGACAAGACATGATCTATAAAGAATGTCTCGGTGGTCAGTGGATTTAGGCTCCGGGACACTACCCTTTATGGATGTATTCCAGATAAAATCCCTTTGCCGCTCGAGGAGAAACTCCTTGCGTCGAGTGTTAAACTCCTTTTCAACGCCAAATACAGAAAAGGCCTCTTCTGTGACTTGCTCCCTGGTATATTTGCGCTCGGGAAATTTCCCAAGTCGACGGCACTCTGGAAGAAATTCGTCGACCCATTTTCTGAAAACAGGCCGGTAGTTCATGCGCCGACGGTCGTTTGCTTTGAGTTTCTTTGCATCGGGCTCTTGTGCAACGGGGGATACCCACATCAGCCGACAACGAGTAGCGTAATCAAACATGTCTTCGACGCGGGGGAAAGGCTTGTCCCAGTATCCGTCCATGGGCATGTCAAGAAACTCCATGACCTTGGCTGGATCAGACGAGAGGAAGATTCTGGCTCGCTTCCTATCAGACTCTTCAATCTCGGGGACTCTGAGCCACATGGCGCTGTCGTCAACTGTCAACCCGTAAGATCTAATCGTTGATCCTAGGAGATTCCATAAGTCTCCATGGCCGTGTTTGAAAAGCATCCAGCGTAGCCTGTGCTCTGTGTCGCATACTCGGACGTCGATTTGGATGTACTTTTTCTCAGACACCTTTTTAGCATCCTGTTCATCTGCCGGCCAAGGGATGGCCAGACTACCCGCAGGCTCGTTGCCTCCAGCTGTAATTGATCTCTCTGCTCCGAGGGCTTTGGATATGGTCTGAATTGCATATGCGCCCCTGGAAGCCTCTGGCTTTGGTGAGGCGAGGAGAAAATCGATATCGCCAAAGTCTGTTTTACCTGGCCCGTCAAGAGGAGACTCCACGCAAGAGTACAAAGTGCGAAGAATCCCTTCGCATTGGCTTTTGATGGCTTCATAGACTTCTTTCGGCATTCGGGGAGTTAACAGTGGATTAACTACTGAGGAGAATGCTGAGCCACCCATGTTGAGCACCAGTCAGCAGCGCCTCTTTTTCTTTTACTATTTTCTAGCCTTGGACAGTTTCTGAGCGTGATCTGGTGTAAACGCCACTAGATGTTTTCAATGTGTTTAAAGTGTTGAATGGGATTCTGTTCCTTGAGCAGTTAGCAAGTCGGCTCTCGGTTTCAGCATGGGTAATACGACACCCGAAAGTTGAGCTTGGGAGAGGCTTTATAGCTCTGGAATCGTATCATGAAGCATCTCAACAGCTAGTCGCTGAATGAGGCCATATTTTGCGATGTGACTCACCAGCAAGTATCCAGAAACGATGACTTTGGTGTGTTTATCCAAAAGACATGAGCTTCGCGGTGTTGCGATAGCGGATTCAATGACTGTACTCGGTTCAATGACGGCAAATGTGCAAGAGACTGTCGCAAGTGCACCTTAGAGGAATGAAGCAAAGGAGAGAAGGGAGCGAGCGAATGATTTAAATTTACTTGTGCGCCTAAGGCAGCAAAAATGCAGGGGCGCTTTTGTGAAAGCAGCCTGAGGAAAAGGAAGCTGGAAGGCTCAAATTGGTGTTGCTTAGGACGATTGGAGCAATAGCAGCTGATGCTCTGCAGCCTTCAATATTACACGGATCCCCCCGCAGTACCTGGCGCTTACCCTGGATCTGATGATGATTTCTTTGGGATCAAAGAATAAGATTTGTGATATGAAGAAATGAAGCATGAATCGAAGATTTTTATGAAGGAATGGAACAGAAATCCGTCCATTATGTGCTCCGAGCTAGGAGACAATCAGCTAACTTCAATATGAATCACTTGCCGGGATGCAAATCTAGCTGCGAATCATTGAGTCACGTCTTTCATGCTGCACCACTGCAACCACTACCTGCAACCAAGCAACCAAGCCGCATCGTCTCTTTTCTCTTTCTTTTAGTGTCTTTATTTTCCTCTATTTTAGCTAGGAAAAAGACTTAAATATGGCAGTTCGAAAAGAGATAAGCAACAAGACACGGCAAATCACACCAGCCTCATCATGCCACCTCCCAGCCCCCTAGCAATAATTCACAGACGGGCTATATCTATTCACAAAATGTTGCATTTCTTATATATATTCTTCCACATATACCTGCAACATTACAATGACTTATGAACCTTGAGACAATAGTATCACCCTCAATAACATGGATCCAGCTGATCCTACGTCCTGTAGTAGCATACACCGGACAACACCGAACACACGAAGAGTAAAAGAACGTTGAGCGCTACAGCTGATATCGAATCAAGTGCCTGGGATTTGATATAGTGGAATTCTTTCCACATCTTTCCACAGCATTCTGTGGCGTGGCGTGGCTATGCAGAGTACACTCTTCAACTGAACCAAACATCATCCTGGTATGGGTTTCGTGGTGGAAATGACTGCGGCTTTGTTTCTACAGGCAGCGACAAGGCAGGATCAGTTTCGCTGCCCGTGGTCCCCCATCTAACCCCGCATGCGCACATGAAAAAAAGCGAAACTATGAACGCGACGTGACTTGGCAAACCGCGTCAGAATAAAGTACGCGAGTCGTCCAATATTTTCCGGCCAAAAACGGAGCCAGCATATTCTATATTTATTAAACTAATAATATCTCTGAGGCTTTATTCTTCTTAGCTATATTCTGAGCTGCTATAACAATAGATCTGGATTATCGCAGTGTCTTTCAACGATCTGCATGATTGATGACGAGATTTTAAGACTTGAACAGGGCATCATCGGGGAATATGAGTACATATAGGGTCAGAGGCGTGCCGGCCGACTGGGATTGTCAACGATTGCAATCTTTCCTGAATGATCAAGAAACTGTTATAGGTGCGGCGATTGAGTCCCTAGCTCATGAGAACAACGGCATATGTCAGGTAGCAACAGCGACTTTTGAGAATTTACCTTCTCAGCTTCAGCATGCCCATAGTTGGTCCATTCCAATATCGAGGACGCCTAATACTAAGCTTACCCGCAAACAATATCTAACGATAGATAAAGATTTTCATGGATTAACTACACTTTACACACCACCTTCAGAAGATCATAAGATAGAGTAAGTATATAAGCTAATGGGGCGATCTCTAGCTAACGCTTATAGTATTATTGCATTATCAGGCCTTGGAGGCCATGCTTTTGGCTCGTTCAAGGAGAAAGGTGGAAGTTATATGTGGTTGCGCGACTCTCTCCCTTATGACCTCACCTCGGAAACCAAGCCGATAGCTCGGGTTATGATCTACGGCTATGACTCGACTGTTGCTGAGAGCAAGAGCATGCAAAATTTCGAAGATTTCGCTACTAAGTTTAATGGTAGCCTACACACCCTAATGAATACTACAACGATTCGGCCAATTATTCTTATTGGTCATAGTCTTGGGGGATTAATTATCAAGCAAGTAAGCTACTCTTTAACGCCCAAACTTTCGTTCCTAATGTTCATCCTTTAAACAGGCCCTTATATCGTTATCGGGATCGGAAAACAAAGAAAGCCGGACACTTATTCGAGCTGTGTATGGGGTGGTCTTCTTTGGAACCCCACACCATGGCATGGACATTAGCTCACTCATTCCCATGGCTGGAGACGGGCCAAATCGTTCCTTGATAGAGTCTCTCAGCCATAATAACTCGCTAACGCTTACTATGCAACATCGAGAGTTCCATAAAGTCTTGGGAGACGAGGGCGAATCAGAAGTCTTCTGCTTTTACGAAACTCTGAAGTCACCAACAGCTCAGCAAGTGAGTTTCCTACTATAATTCTTATCAATAAACTCATTAACTGTAATTAGGATCAATATGGCGGCTGGACAATGACTGGGCCTGATGCGTTTCTAGTCACTAAGTCTTCAGCTACACATTGTCGTCCTTGGGAAGTTGGTGCTGAGAACATCTGTGCTCTTAATCGTACACACTCTGAACTGGTCAAGTTTAAACCAAACGACTCTGATTACGACATTGTAAAAGAAAAAATTGAGGGTCTATGTAAACGGGCATTTGTAGCGCGAGGCGTCAATTTCGATCTTTACTGCAACAAATGTCAGTACCAGTACCCCCTTCATCTCGCGATTGCTTCTGTTAAACAGTATAGGTGACGAATATGGACATATGGCTGACGCCCCTCACTGTGCCGACTGTAAGTGTTAGTGCCTCCACCAGCCTCGCGAATATTAACATTATATAGGCCGTGAATTTGGGCATACTCAATATGATCTTCACTGTTATAAATGTCAGTGCAACTACCTCTCATTATCTTACCAATACTAATATCAACCCATATAGGCGGTGGGATTGGGCATTATGCCGGCGAACCTCACTGTTGGGAATGTCAGTGCTAGCATCCCCCTTTACTTCTTGAGAATTGATATTAAACGGTATAGGCGACTCATTCGAACATTTCATAAAAGATTGCCCAATGCGGTAATGGGTAGCGAGGATTTAATATAATATAGTAGTTGCTGCTTGAAACTACAGTTGGATCTAGCGCGATTGGGTCTTTAACAAGAATGTTCATGCGTTCTTCAATAAGTACGTTTGCTGAACACTACATATGTCTTTTAAGCAAGCTCAAGAATTTCACTAAGATATGTAAAGAGGCTTTCTCAATAAGTGACAAGTCAAAGACCTTCCTATATACACAAGAAGTAAACTATATACAATAGTACTGATGATATGCACAATAGCCATCGGCCGCTCTTCCGCTCAACCACATAAGTCCATTAGACTTACCCCTGAATCATTTACTGGATATCTCCTTTCCAGTAGTAGACCCAGAAGGTGTTGCCATCGCCAGAGAACGGCTCAGTTCCGAACTGGTAGCCTATAAAGAAATTAATGTTCCGTTTCTTTCGCCAAGGCAAGTAATCAACTTACTGAGAAGGTACTGGCTGCCAATGGGGTATCCTCGGTTTGTAGCCATCCAGTTGTAGAATGCCTTGACATCGCCGTTCCAGTTCTGAACCTGGTTGTAAGCAACAAAGCTGTAGACTTGCATCTGGCCGTTCCAGCCGTAGTACAGGTTCCAATCTTGGCCGTTGACATTGACATTGCCCTGTGATTGACCAATGGGGTAGATGTCACCATATCTGCCAAGCCTGTTTCATCATATCAGTAACTGAAATCACAATCGGTTCTCTTTCCATCTTACCAGATCATAAGCTCAAAGTCTCCATAGTAAGTCGGGTGGTTAGGGTCGGAAGCAGTGAACAAGTCGTAGGCGACATCAGCGCGCAAGTTGTTTCCGGTATAGTTCCATACGGCACCGGTGGGCATGCTGTTGATGCTGCTGACCAACTGCTTTGCTCCGATGTTTCTTTGCACGTTTGGGAATGACTTGACATTGGAGGGACTGCCAGACCATCGCCAGTCAGCGTGCCACGCCGTGGCATCAGTGATCCAGTCGTTTGTGATACAACCGAATCCTCCAGCATCTGCAGATGACTCGCCCCAGAGATTGTTACTGATGGTGAAACCGTTGGCCGAGATGGTCGAGTACTGGTCGCAAAGAGTTTGCGCAGCTACTGCTGGCAGCAACGCAGCCAAAAATGAAAAGGCCTTCATTGTGTTTGTCAAATGAATGCTATTCAAAGAAGTCTACGCTATGCAATTGAATGCCTGCTGAATGAGCGTGAGGATCAACTGTTTAATTTGTCTGGCATGATGACCTCTTATACCTGAACATTGAGAGATTAAAGCCATCACTGGTTCGAGTATAAGTTCTTTGCATAGCCATTCAATCACCCAATTCCAACAAACATGGCAGGTGGAATTGGTGAATAAAAGTCTAGACACTTCCAATCAGGGACTTTCCTAAACTTGATGGATAGATTAAGACAAGGCCCATTCGGCCGACGCCGAGGGTAACACTCTGATCCGGCTTAATCCGTAATTAGACGCCGTTACCCCTGGCTAAGTTGGCACTTCATTTGAGAACAGGGGCGGCACAACTGACAGCGATCCACTCTTCAATACACATAAAACATCAGGTGTATCAAAACGAAGCTGGGCTATAGAGCACGTGGTTTGCTGACTCGAAAAATATACCTCTTAGGAAGTTGGACGCCTAGGCTAAAAAGTCCTCCCTTGGGTATGTTGAAGCATCAGCCTATTTGCAAATACTCTCACAGAAGTAAGCCAGCCACGAGTTACTGAGAATTATACAAACGACTTTACATCTGGCAACTAAAAGTGTCTGGTAGGTAATAGAACTCTTATGTTGACTTGTTACAGTTTTCCTTTTAGCCTTTGAGAACCTTAAAGCTTAGTTTGCGAGACAGGGTTATTAAAGACGATATTCGACAATCAACCGGAAATCAGCAACATAGTGTGATCCATGTAACCCATTGGCACTTCAAC
Organism: Trichoderma endophyticum; assembly: GCA_035079535.1. NCBI lineage: Eukaryota > Fungi > Ascomycota > Sordariomycetes > Hypocreales > Hypocreaceae > Trichoderma > Trichoderma endophyticum. Next base: position 1,035,185 of record JAPMIQ010000001.1, read on the forward strand.
CAGGGTATAACAAAAGGTGTCACCCATAAGCAAGGGCAATTACAAAAGAAGAAAGAGGTTAACCCAGCAAGCAGTAGCGGCCTATTGAATTCGGCAACTGTTTAACTAACTCGTGAAAATTGCCCATCATAGCCCATTCTCCTGCCGACGGAAATGAATCCGTCCCGAGGTCTCTCTATCTATCGACTATCTGGCTCACCAGGGGCTTCACCTATTGGCGGGATAAAATAGTAAACTAGCTAGTTATGTAAAAGATATACTTCTGTTTCCGGAAATTGCTCATTGATGACTGTGGCCTGCCATTTTCAGCAAATAGATGCTCAATAGTATGATTGTAAACTTACGTTCCGTTCATCAAGGTACTCATGGCGCTAACTGATTTGGTAACATGCAATTTGTAATGTTATTAAACGGGCCTATTGCACCATTTTGTGTTGTTAAAAGTTCCAACCCATACTCTATATAGATGAGTAGACATAAGCTTACGCCGCTGTGCGGCAGAATTGCGGCCGAGCATTCACCTGGTAATACAATCATGGATGACTCTTTCCAGAGCCGCTGAAAACTGCCGTTTCTATGCTACCATAACTCTTAGAAAGAAGAGTATATGCCTTCATCCGGGATGAATCGGCATGCGAAATGTATCCCAAACCTCATCTTGTGATACTGTGTCCCATATACTTCAACTCTAGTAGTCCGGAATCATTGTCACCTCAAGCCGTCCGATCCCTTCGATCTCTGCTAAGATGCAATCTCCTGGCTTCAACCAACAATCTCCATGTACATGAGCTGACCCTGATGGGGAGCCGGTAAAGATAATGTCACCTGGCTCGAGGGTCATGTAACTGCTGATGATGCTCAACTGCTCGTCACACTTGTACAGCATTTCGCTAGTAGACGCATCCATCATGGGCTTATCGTTGACGGATAGTCGGATGCGTAAATCGGCTGTATCAGGCAGGAACTTGGCCGGCACAATGAAAGGCCCGCAGGGTGCCATAGTGTCTTGTGCTTTTCCGCGCATGAGATCAATTTGTAGCTCGTTGCCAGCCGGAATCAAGTCCCTGCACGAGAGATCCAGTCCAATACTGTAGCCAGCGATACCTTCGGCTGCTTCTTCCCGACTGGCATGTCTCAGCCTCTTGCCTACTACCACAACCAACTCACACTCCCAGTCGAATTGTTTCGTAGATCTGGGGATTCTGACAGTCTTTCCTGGTCCGACAAGACTCGTAGTCGGAGGTCTGATGAAGAACGGCATGTTCGCCCACTTTTCTGCAGTTAGGCCCATCTCTTTAAGATGACCAGAGTAATTTGCACCAACTGCCACCAGTTTGTTGGGGTACATGATGGGAGTGAGGAGCTGGGCATTGTCCAAGTTAATTTGGCTTTCACCTGACACGTTCTGACCCTTCCTGGTGTTTTGGGCAAATTGTTCCAGTATTGGGAAAGTGTCTAGCCACGATCCCAAAATGTCTTTGACCGTTGTATGCTTGAGCGAAGGAAGTGAGTCTGGAAGCAAGTAAAAACTGTCATCAACCCCGATGGCTGCCACAGGCTCGTCTTCGATACAAAGTGTAGCAAGAGTAAACATCGGCATGCCTAAAGGATTAGAGGCCATGATGCATTAATGCATAGTTAGGAGAACTCATATATCCTCACTGAGCGGCCTGCCACTGTCGTTATTTGAGACTTGGAGAATGGAGCAACAGCTAGGAATATGATAAGTTGGTCATGCGCTGATTTTAACATCAATTTTGGCAAGATACCGAGCAGGCATGCCGGAGTTTTCTCCGGACAGCAGTTCGGGAAGCTCCCGCGTGGTGCAGAACTTCGAACACAATGCATCATTTGCACTTGCGGAATCCGGTGCATATGAATAAGACTATGCTTAACTCGAGTCATTCTGTAACGTAAATACAACTGGCTACATATCATGTTGAAGGGCAAAATCTCTTAAACGTACGCAGACTGTATGATGTTTTCAATTGTCTTATTCCACAGTTATTTACTTGTGCAATAGAAGCTAGCAATGGTGCCTCGGCTGATTTGCAAGAGAAACTGGCTTATGCTGATGGATCAGCTTGAATATTTCCAAGCCAGTATTCATCTTGATCGGGCTTATCAGTCCATTCGTGCTCCTCATCCTCAACATAAAGGCGTACTATCTTCCCGTCTGGGTCTTCGCAAGCCAATACCCACGCTTTAATGCCCATGAAAATAGGACTTCGCTTAACATTCATTGAGTCGAGCCATGCCGCCCATTCGTCGAGATCTTTGCGGGTGGCGACGCCATACGTGACAGGATCCCACCCTTTTTGCGCCTCTGCTTGGGCTGGTTCATAGCGGACCTCGACTATCAACCCAGTAGGTTCATAACGGAACATCTTTGCAAATAGTTTGTGATCGGGAGTGAAGTGGTCCCAGCGAGGTTGGGGAGTGAACGGAAAGACTTTGGTGTAGAAATCGTGCGTCTTTTGGACAGAAAAACATGCCAACTTCAAATGGTTGATGCCACGAAAAGAGCGCGGCATGGAAACTGGACTGGATTCGTTGGCCATGGTGGGTGATTGCTGACTATCGCCAAAGGGATAGGGTTGTAAGAGTAGGGCTAGTATAGCACTTATAGGATTCAGGGAAAGTAGTGACATTTTATCCCCTGGCTCAGATCCCAGCACAGCTGTGTCCTGTTACTCTAGAGCCGAGTGCCACGAGTTTGGTTGGCCAGCTTAACTGAAGAGGTTTAATAACATTATTAGAAGATTCTACATTGTTATACCGGTTGTTAGCCAGTCCCGAAATCGAGATGACTCGGGACTCGGCCACTTGACGGGAGCGAGCCGTCCGTGTAAGCCGTATGGGTCCGGGTTGTTCCCGTGCTCCACTGGCTGAGTCCGCTACTTGAAGCTGCTAATGCAAGTGTTGAGCCCGGGAACAGCCCGACGAAAAGGAGTAAGTAGGTAGTATTGCAATGCCTTGTCTTCCTCCTCTTTGTTTCCATTGTTCCAACTACCGGTAACCTTCCGTATCGTCGGAATAGCCCGAGCTGCATTTCGGGTTCTGATGCGAAGAAGGGCGGGGACTCAATTGAACTCGGCCATTGAGCTCCAACGTGATGATATCACACAACAGGCGAAGACGCGTAGCTCTCGCCTGCGACACCTGTAGGGAGCGTAAAGTTCGATGCGATGGAGCGAAGCCTGTGTGCGGGACGTGTAGGGCGAGAAACCGACAATCTCTGTGTGTTTACCAGTTGCTCGGCGACAATGGGAAGGCAGGGAGCGAACGAGAGTAAGTCGGGCGGAATTGACAAAGAATCACCCGGGGATATCTTCCTTTCATCATCTCACATCCTTGCCATTCAGATATGTTCAGTCACTACTCGCACGAATCAGCCTCTTAGAGCAACAAGTCCGGCAGAAAGGCGATGACTGCCATAGGAGTCCACCAAATTCTGTGCCTTCTACAGCTACAGATAGTCGCGGCGTTTCATCATCCGTGCCTCTCTCTTCTACCAGTGATACACTGCCTCGCCATATAGAGAACCCATTAACCTTCAAGGCGTCGCCTACAGCTATACCCTCGCAACACGATGCCAGCCCAGTCAATGCAATGGGCGCCGCTGTGCCGGCGAGAATGGTGAATGATTCGCTCAACGTAAACAAGCAGTACTATGGACAATCCTCGATCGTTTCGCTCTTACGGCAGGCCAGCCGTGATAAACCACAGACGGAGAAAAGCCAATATGTTGAGACGCAGCAAGCAAGAGAAGCTCGCCACGTACCGTCTACTACCACTACGGCAAAATCGGCATCAGTTGGTCTGCTCCATGACCAGTTTTGCCTACCACCTAGACGAGTGACAGATTCCCTCCTCGAGGTTTACTGGAAGGAAGCGCACATATTTCATCCCTGGGTACACTTTGACAGTTTCATGGCTTTCTATCGCTCGATCTGGTCTGGGGATGGCTTAGAGGAAGCGTCCAATTTGCCAGACATTGGACTTGGCGGCAGCAATTGCCCGGAAACCGTCTTTTATTGCGCATTGAATGCAATGCTAGCCGAGGCGTGCCAATTCTCTGACATACCGCCACAAGACAAGAGATCTAGCTCGACGATGTTTTACGAAAGAGCACGAGCGCTCTTACAAGTCGACTTACTCGATAGTGGCAGCTTGTCCCACATACAGACGCTGTTGCTTGTGGTACAGTACTTGCAATGTACGGAATTGGCGACCCAATGTTGGAATCTGGTGGGTATGGCGTATCGGATGTCTGTGGCCATCGGGTTGCATCACGAAGAGAAGTCTGCCGGCTTGAGCTCTCTGGAGAGGGAGATGCGGAGACGAACGTGGCATGCCTGTCTCCAGATGGAATTGTAAGTTATCTATCCCGTGACTTTTACATAAACACATGGGCTCCATGCCCTATTCTGACAACTTTAGGATCATGAGTATGACCATGGGTCGCCCGGCTCAGTTGGGAATCGAACACAACGTCCCGCTACCTCTGGCAATTGACGATGAGTATCTGTCTCCTACTCGGTGTGACTGTCGTCAACCTGATAGTATTGTCTCTCGTAATCAGTACCTAGTGGAGAGCTTGAAATTAGTACAAGTTCTTAGCCAAGTTCTCTCCACCATGTACAATGCGACGAGGGATGAGGAGCAGAATGTTTCTAGTGGTGTCCCAACCAGTACGATGCGGGCTAAGCTCATGGATATGCTACAAATTGAAGCCTCATTAGATAACTTCGAGTCGTCTCTACACCCGAGCCTCAAATGGGACGTATATTGCTCGAGCAAGGCAGCAAATGATGTATTTGTACGCCAATCTAATGTACTCCATGCAAGGTATGAAGCAGATCCGCCTACTCTCACGACACGCGCAGAGTAACTAAAGTGACCATCTAGAATCTTACATCTCAAATTGCTGCTTCATCGTCCAGCACTAAGTCTCTACTGCTCTCCCAAGGGTAACAGCGGTCCGTCATCGGAAATAACATATGGCTTAAATCGGTTCCCAAACCCTTATCCGGCTGATTCCGCAGTAGCTTGTGTCAAAGCGGCTTGTGGGTTGATTGACGTGATACATCGAGCAGTCGCAAGTGGCTCTGCTAGTGCTTGGTGGTACTGTGTCTTTTGTGAGTCCTAAATTTATGATACCCTTTGGGATCTTCTTCTTTTAATATGTAGATTGCTGATTTGAACCATAAGATCTTATATCTGGTAGTCTTGTCTTGGCTCTTGCAGAGTCTCGAGATGAGCTCGTGGCCCGCTTAGAAGCGAATACCTTGGAGTCGGCTTGGTCAAAGTGTGATCAGGCTCTGTGTCGAATGGCAAAACTAGTCGATGGACCTGTGCAAGATTATGCCACTGCCTTGCGCGAGCTGAGAAGGCGTGCTACAGAGCGAGGTAAGTCGTGGTCACATTTACATTCTCAAGATTACATCCTTGATTCCTCAGTAGTGTTTTCACTTTCTGACCACCTGTATCATTATTTAGACAGACAACAGCCTGAGGCGAGTCAAACAGAGAATGGCCAAAGTGTGCCAGAACAATCTCCCACAAATCAGTTTGGGTCTACTGGAAAGACTGCGCTACAATACGAGACTCTTCACAGTCAGCTCAGAAGACAAAGTCATACTTTTATGGGGGATCTGCTACAAGAGTACCTTGATCCACCAGCATTGCAGAATTGGGATGCGATTCTAAATGACGTTCGGCTCTCCTATCTTGCCCCGGAGCGGGAAGACTGCCCTATACCGCCGGGCTTGTATTAGTGAACAAATGAGTTATAAGAACGAGAATCTCCTTTGCATACGCAGATGGTACCATAGCTGCATATCCCTGCTGCTGCATGTTCTTGTGAGTGTCTGAGTATGTAATTGTATACGCCCCGACTAACTGGACAGAGGAAATGTTTATTGGTCCTGCTACTTGTATGATAAGGCATTCAATTCTGTAACCAATTAATTTCTGAGTGAAGCGTCTTTGGTATCTTTCCGTTCAACACACAGTGTCCAATTAACTTTTGTGATTGACTGTTAGGCTGACTTCAGGCGTAAAAGACGATTACATCACCACAGTGCCATGAACAAAAGCTAAATGGTTGGATTCACTGCATCGCTTCATGTTCCAATCTTTTGAGGTCAAGCCCTCACTGCGAATATCGATCACTACGATAGACAATTATGCAGTATCGTCTGCCTTTTCATTTTTTTTTTTTGTCTCAGGGAGAAATTGTATCTCTACCATGAGCCTCGCGGCTAGATGGCCAAGAGAAAGTGTCTAGGTTTGGATTAGGTTTTGTGGCTTACAACGGAGCTGAATATAAAAAAGAGGTTTTCCCTTTATTTGGAGAAATAATTTAGAGATGGAGTCAGACACTGCTGGACATCCGGCTGTTCGATAGCAGCTGATATACACATACTATCTGCCTTTCTATCTTATCATTATGAAGCGAAACGTTCTCGAAGTCGACCCAGACGGGGATACTCTTCTCATCCTACGCAATCCTGACGCACCATTTGCGGTCATAGATCCAGCTGCCTTTTGGTACCTACTGCCAACTCATATACCGCCCACGAAAATGGGCGAGCTACAATTAAGAAGCTCCGAAAGGTCTCTTCGTAAGCCGCAGATTCAACAGAACAAAGAAGAACTACGATTACGACTCTCATCAACGCATCTTACTTTTGCGTCTGCATACTTTAAAACAATGATGACCAACGACTGGAAGGAGACCAGACCTGAGGAAGGTTATTCTTTCGTCGTAACTGCTGAAGAATGGGATCAAAAAGCATTACTCATCCTAATGAATATTATCCACGGCCAGACGACAAAGATACCCCGAATAATCAGTATTGAGATGCTTGCCAAAATGGCTGTTCTTGTCGATTATTACAAATGCCACGAAGCGGTGGAGTTCTATGCGAAAACATGGATCAATAATTTGATAGAACCACTTCCTACGTTTTATGGAAGAAATTTCTTGCTTAGGTTATGTATATCGTGGGTATTTTCAGAATCCGAAGTTTTCCGAGAGTTGACAAGGGCCGCCTTATATCAAAGCAGAGGCCCCATTTGTTCCCTAGGTTTACCCATACCAGGGGATGTCATTGGTATGTAGCCATCATGAATGGTTATCATGGCACAACGGCTAACTCTTTCTCTAGATGCTCTTGAGACGAAGAGGCAGAATTTTGTCTCTGAAGTTATTTCCGAGCTACATGACTTGAAGTCTCGGTTATACAAGGATAAAGGACATAAGGATAAGGGAGACTGTTCCTTCGAATGTTCTTCAATTCTACTAGGTGCTCTTATCAAAGGCATGAATACAATTTGTATTCTTGACCCCCCATTATCCGAATCGCTTGAAGGCTATAGTATCAGGGCACTCGAAAAAGCTGTGCTAAGTATCCAGGAGCCAAACTACAGTTCTATGCCTGATTCCTACAGCCTTTGCACAGGAGAAACACATACTCGTACGTATGGGAAGTATGCGAAGTATGCGAAAAAGCCTCACAGATGTACACTCTCTGAGAAAATTAGGGGAATCATCGATCCAAAGATTGAGGTAATTGCCGGGCTAGAGTTGAATGCTTTTACTAATCAAGGCTAAGCCTGCCCGGTTCCTCGAGTATCGGCTACTTTAGCTATATCCGTTTAGTATCTGCTACTATAGTCACTTTCTTCTAATATCTGTTACTCTTGTTTAGTATCTGCTGCTGTATTCACTTTCTTCTAGTATCTGTTACTCCCGTATAGTAACTGCTACTATAGCTATATTCCCGTATGACTGTCAAGTACGAAATAGGTGTCTCTTCTCTGGCCAAACTACCTCGGATTATAACGGGCAGCTGAGTTTAGACTGGAGCTGTGGTCGTACAAGAAGGCGGTCATGTGCTGTTACCGGGAAGTACAGGAAATCCGGGCAGCTGCATGTTGCCAGTCTGAGATACAGCAGCAATTCAGGCTGGCGCTCTAATACTGCATCCTAAGTGGTTGCGGTAGTTTAGGCAGCAAACTCAGGTTAGGCATCCGAGAATGAGCAAATAACTACGTCGATGGGCTGGCATCACTGTACGTTTAATTGATTTCCAAGTTGATTCAGCACTACTTTATTCAATATTATCTTTTGCAACGTTCAAAACATCACCTCAAGGCATCTCTTTTACGAACAAGTCTCTACCAGCTACAAAGCTATGAACGAGATAACCGCAGGCGTTAATAAACTAAAAATCCGCCGAAAAATTTATATTGGTTTCGGAGACGATGATATTTCAGGTGAAGTTCCGTCTCGCCCCTCAGGCAATCTCGCAACAGAGTCGCACGTTACTCCGCATTGTCCAGATGAGGTTCCGTCCCGTCCGCCAGGCAATCTGGCAGCAAAATTGCACGACACTCCGCGCTATCTCTTTCGTGTTTTTTCAGATGCGTCTGCAGGGGACAATAGTCGCGAATGCATGAAATCTGTCGACGCGCTGGACAACACTTTTGAAGACATCTTTGCACGAGACGCTTTCACTGTTGCTTTAACTCTCAACGAGCATCTCAGGTGGCAGCCAAAATCATACGGAGATCCTTTTATATCATGGACGACTTCGCTTCTTGTCGCAATTCAGTATGCTATTTACAAGCATAAGACTGAATCTGCCAAACTAAGCACGATTTATCTGTGTATAATTGACACCACTTTATTCCCCGACGGAGTGTTCATGAAAGACCTCGACCTCATCGAAAAATTCCATGACAAGGTCCCTGATCACTACCCGGTCTTTTATAAAGGCAAACAGTCTGACTGGAAAGACAGAGGGCTCCCCAACATCGGTAAAATGCGGAACAAAAAACATAGGAACTATTCTGGCGTTTACTACTTTGGAGAGTACCTTTCACAGGGGCAAACCAATATTGAGGGTCGTTCATGCACAGTGACTTGCGATAAGATTATTAACAGCAACTTGTTTGCCTTTATGCCTCAATTCGAAGACGAATTAAAAGACGAATCTCTACTTTGGGCAAACGCAGTCATCAAGCTTCGACAACCGTTCTACTTTAAGAAGCAAAAAGAGATGAAGGATTCAGACTTTAGCAAGGCAACGATAATAGCGTTAAAATTTGATACGGCATGGTTTCTACCTATGCTCGCCAACTTACTAGCTCTAAGTCCTCGAATGGCTAGGGATCCCACTACCATAGGCCGGATATTGGAGCATTTTCGCGGTGCGTGTCGGTCCCGAAAGGGTAGTATCTTGATTTGCTAACAAAACATCAGATGAGGTAATACACCATTTATTACCTAAAGTCACGAATGTTGTGGCCAATGACAACATTCCCGAGGTCCTCCATTTTGGGAAGATCATTCATGGTATTAGCGAAGACTACTACGCCAAGTCTGTTGCTGAGTTGATGAGTTCTATGGGAAAGACTACAGGTGCATCCCTTGCCACAAATTGCGATAGAATAGGATACCAATCCACATTTCCGAATGCTAACACTTCAATTTCTACGATAGATATTATTCGTCACTTTATACGAGACTCTGGGACCGCTGGAGGTCGAAAGATGCTTGGTACAGGAGATTTAGCAACCTATCTCCCTACCGTAGATCATAGCTATGTGCAGCCACTTATGCGGAGCTTGGAAACTCTAAGCGGGATTCTACAAGAACTTCAAGGAGATACAACTTAGAAAAGCGGATTGGAGATTATGTGGCACCGAACGCCTCCAGATAACGCCATAAACGTGCGCGAACCGTTGGACCTATTTTCAAAAGTGCAGTTTCAAAGCTACTAGATACATTAACGAAGTTATCGTGCTTGCGCGTTTATTTCCGGTGCGTTTGATGCATCATTCATGGCTGGCATTACGAAGCTGTGAGGCAATATGTGCCTGAGAGCTTGTCGTTGGGCTTGGCGTGTCTCCTAGCATTATTATACCCTTTCCTATCTTGAAGAGTGCAGTAAAAAGTGGCCAGTGCACGTAAATGACGATTATGGCTTGCCCAGCCCCTACATTCTATTACTCTGGGAGTGAAAACGTGGGATGAGGGCAGCTCCTATTTGCGTTTTATAAAACGTACAATATATACGCCTTGCTATTGTTGTTTAGCAGCCCCTAGTTCCTGAGCTGGATGTTTGCGTCATGTTTTACCATTTACACTGTTGGATGCCTAGTAGGTAAGTTACAATGGGTGAGGCTATATATAGCTGAGGTCAAAGCTCCAGTCTCAAATCTTATATGTGCCCACAGCCAAGCAACAGCCAGCGACTTTGCGATTCATTGTTGCAAGTTGCACAAGCTGGATGCGCCATATCTGAGAGTCTATGTCTTGGTTGTACTTCCAGTACAATAATTTCCGTCTGAGTGCAGTGACCAAGACCGTATACGAACAGGAACGAAACTATCAAAAGTTCGTGGATCCAATCGGATGGACAAAGCGTCAGCACACTATCTGTCTAGCGTAGGACAGATCGCTGTGTGGCTTGGATTGATATCTGAGACGACGGCTTCTAGCGCAATCTGAGATAGAATTTCAGCAAAAAGCATAAGCAGAGTTTCTTGGTGATACAGTAAGTTGACTCTCTGCGCCATGTATAGAACGTACCTGCATTCACAGCAGATGAAACGAAGGCAACTGTAGCTCCCTTCCAAAAACGTGTGCGATACTACATTAGTCGGGTATGAGGAGCCTAGCTGATGGAGAAGCTAGAAAAAAAACGACGAGAGGAGACCCAACGGCCCCGCACCTTGAGGTGGCATGGAACGGCGTTGGAAGCCGAGCTTGGTGACCTTCCCAACTGGATCGGGGATCCGTTGACAGGCGGAGGAAGGCATTTGTCCGAGCATTGCATTACCATTGTGATGAGTTTCTGTGCCGTGTGTATGTGTCAGAAATGCTTCACGCACAGACTCGCCAAGACGGGAGTCGTTTGACAGCAATTTCGTCTGAGTCTTGGCTGAGAGTGAGAGTCAGTGAGTATGCGAGGGAGAGGAGAATCCAACCCCATCCAGGTACCAGCCAGCACATGCAGAAGCCCATCGCCAGCTCCCTCTCAGCTTGTGCCGAATTCAAGAAGCCCTGCATAGAAGTCCCACAGAAAGCCGCCTATCCGGACATCGGGGCCTCGGCCAGCTCCAGTCTAGCGATAGAGGCGCAGGACGTGGTCGAACAGAGTTGGTAACGCGCCGCAGCCACACCGATCGAAGTAGCTGCCTACTACAGTACAGTTAGTAGTATTTCTTGAATGGAGATGTCCGAGCGAGGAGAATACGATAAGTCGCGCCAACAACGGAACGGGCTTTGTCTAGTCTTGACAAAGAAGAAACTATTGATGCACCGCTGGGATGGGGGGGATGTGGAGGCGAAAACCCCAGACGCGGATCCTCAGCCTCCCTTCCCGCCGCGGCTGTGACGCTTGGCTGCTACGTAATGGAATTTTTTTTCTTTCTTTTCGTGGGATTCAATGGAACAATAAATAAGCATCGTCTTTCGGCCTCTTTTCTTCTCCGCCTTTTTCTTTCCTCTTGTGTTTCTCCTTCTTGTTTGTTGTTGTTGATACCCGATATCATCGCCGCGGTACGGACACAGAGCAGGCGCATACCGACAATCATCACCACTACCTTTTTACTTACACAAAAGTAATACTGTAAGCAAAAGCAAACAATCACCGCCCAAAATGCGTGGTCTCGCCCTGTCCCTGTCCCTGCTTGCCGCCAGCTCAACGGCCGCCGCGGCTACCCAGCCGACGTGCGCAAAGGGCCTCTACATGGTCGTCGCCCGAGGCAGCGAAGAGCCCGCGGGCACCGGTGTGACGGGCAACCTCACGAGCCAGATTGCCGCAAGGGTGCCCAACAGCCAGGTCGTGCCCGTCGACTACCCGGCCACGCTCAGCGACTACGAGGACTCCGAGGGCGATGGCGTCAAGGCGATGCAGACGCTGCTCAACAACTACGGCCAGGCCTGCCCGGGCAGCAAGATTGCGATTCTGGGCTACTCCCAGGTGTGTATACATACTGTACTCGTAGTTGACTGCTTGTTTATGAGCAATGTGATGTGGTGATGATTTACGACATGGGGAGCGGTGATGACAGCTTCACTAGTGAGCATGGACATGGGCTGATCTGATTCATATCTTGGGAACAGGGCGCGCAAGTCTCGTCTGATTCCGTCTGCGGCAGCGCCGGCGAGCCTTTCATTGACGACAAGGCCATGTCAGACGAGGTCATGAACAGCGGTGAGTTCAAGTTTTTCCATCATTGGCTGGGCGCCAAGCAGCAATTGAGGGGAAATGGAAGAAGAAGAAAAAAGCTAACGAGAGTCCCTTGTCCCTAGTCGTTGCCATTGCCATTTTCGGAGACCCAACCCATGTCGCCAATCTGACGTACGACAGAGGCACCAGCGTCAAGGACGGCGTAAGTTCAAACTGATTCTGACGGAGATTGAGAGGCGTGAAGGCGTGTAACTGACTCTGCGATCGATAGCTCTTCAACCGAAGCTCGGCCAGCGTCGACCAGTGCAAAAAGTACGCCAGCCGCATCATCTCGTACTGCGACAAGGGCGACATCTACTGCGACTCCGGCAGCAACCTGACCGTCCACCACCTGTACATCGACCGCTACGGCGACGAGATTGTCGACTTTGTCGTCAGCCAGTACGAGAAGAGCACCAGCACCGGCTCCGGTTCCAACGCAACCGCCACGGCTCCCTTTCCCACGACCAAGCCCACCAGCGGCGGTGGCAGCGGCAGCAACAGCACCGCCCCGACCAGAACGGGTGCTCCTACTACCAGCCCAACCAAGGGATCTGGTGCGAATATGTTGACGAGCAGCTTGATGCTGGGAGGTCTGTTGGCGGCTCTGACGGCCGTGTCTCAGATGTTGTAAGCGGGGACTATGCAATTAATACCTACAATGTTGAGCACATCAGCCAGTAATATGGAGTTATTTTGATGCCGGAGTTTTTTTGCGGTGTTTCTCTTTGGTGCAATTGCACAAGAGTATATATGAGACATGGCCCAATAATGATGAGACAATTGACAATGTGTGTAATGCAATATTCTGCTGTGCTCCGTGACTCTGACTCGTCTCTGGCAGATGTGAGTGAGTACCCGTGTTATGTTTTTCGATTTGTGTTTCGAGCTGTCAATGTTCGTGTATCGGCAATGTTTCTCTTGGTCAGCTATTGCATCAAAAGCGTGCATTATTAATTCTGAAGGAAGAAAGAGGAGATGATGAAAGGAGATGAAAGGAGATCATTCCATCTTGGGTCAATAAACTTCAACCTTGATGACTAGACCACACGCTACTTGCCCTACGGAGATCGGCCGAAGGTATCCGACCGAACAATGAATGATTGAAGCCAAATTGATTGGCTACAAATGTTAATGACATGGAAGAATTACAGTAATTGGACGTACTCGTAATCGTCTACCATGAAGAAAATCACGATTGCTCCGGCTCCGCATTTGGAATTAAGACATGTCAAATATCACCCTAGAACCTGTCAATCCAGAATCTAGAAGAAAGATGCCCTTCAACTTCCTCATTTGGCCTCATATATCCACCAAGCTTCCACCAAGTTGTCCGATCCAATCTTCCGCTCCGCATGGGCGTCAGCGGCAAAACAGTTGTCTGTGTCAAAGCGATCAGAGATGCAGTATGAACCAATCACGACCCGATGCAAAGCCACACCGATCGACTAAATCACTGTAGCACACGATTCTCTATTATCAATCACCTCGATGAGTCTTACAGCACGCCCTATTCTGTACAGTATGCTCTGCTTTGCACCAAAATGGAAAAGAAACAACAAAACGTGCACTGGAGGTGGAAAAAATAAGTTTAGCGGCCGTTCTCCGTGCCCGCAAGGTGAAAGCTTTTGCCTCAAAAAGGCAGCCAAGGCGCAACTCGGGCGCCGCAGTAAACCGAACAAAGATCGGGGAGCCCCCCACAGTTTCCAAGAAATTGGATTTTATTCTTCTTGTTTTTTTTCTTAATGATTCTGATTATTTTGTCGTTAATTTTCTTTGTAAACGCTTTTACTTGCTAGAAACTGACTGACTAATAGGAAGCCGGTGAGATTCCTCATTTTCACGCCCTCTCGGTGTACAATCGACCTATCGGGAAACTTCCATCACCCAGCTTCATCCAACCTCGACGAATAACAACTTCTCACCTCCCCCCTTTTGGCGTCATCTAGACTAAATCATCTTTCCCCTCCCCTCCCCGTTATTCCCGGCCCAGAAGAACAATAGAAGGACCAACATGGCAGTTATGATTCATCCATTGGCGTCTTTGTTGCCATCTTTTGCCCCGATCCGGCCTCGATAACCGGAAAAGCCAAGAGACTCCACAACCCGCAAAAGGCGCCCATGGCTAAAGGCGAACTCACGCCTCCGTACGAAGCGGAGGAGCCCACTAATCTGACGACCCCGTGTCCGATTTTTTTTCTCTTTTTTTCTGTGGTGCCTTTTTTGCCTTGGCCGTGGAGAGTTATGTGAGGGCGTGAGAAGCTTAAAATAAGACGAGAGGAACACTTCAGGAGGAAACGAGAATGCCGTTGGGAAAAAGACCATCTGTCAACCTCTTGACTCTCATCATCAAAAGGAGCTGAAGTCACTCTTCACTCAACCCTGAAATTCCCATCGGGACACACTGAGCAAGAACATCAAAATGGAGGCCGACGAGAAAAGGGGACAGCTCAAAATGGGCCAGCCAGAGCCTCCCGCGGTCTTGGAATCCGGCATCCTCCCCTCTGGCCGGACATCCTCAGACAACAGCCAATTCCTCGACAAAGCCGAGATCGAACGCCTAGGTCGGGCCCGTCCGGCCGTTCTCAGCTCATGGCTAACCGAAGTCCTCTTCGTCGCCACCATTGTGCTGTCCATGACCATGAGCGAGTACTTCATCGGCGGCTTCAACATCATCCTACCCCCTGTAGCCGACGCCCTCAACATCCCCGAAAACACACGGACATGGCCCGCCGGCGTCATCAACCTGACGACAGCAGCCTTCCTGATGCCCTTTTCACGCCTGTGCGACATCTACGGCGCTCGTTCCGTCTTCTTGTTCGGCCACATCTGGTTCATGATCTGGTCTCTCGTCTGCGGCTTCAGCCAAAACACCATCATGCTCATCATCTGCCGTGCCCTCCAGGGCGTTGGAACGTCGGCTTTCACCCCCGCCGGCCTCGCTCTCCTGGGTCAGACGTACCGCCCCGGCCCACGCAAGAACCTCGTCTTCGCCATCTGGGGTGCCTTTGCCTGTCTGGGCTTCTATTTCGGCATCTTCATGGGCGCCGTGACAGCAGATTTCATGACTTGGCGCTGGTACTTCTGGATCGGCGCCATCATCATCTTTTGCATTGCTTTTACGGGCTTCCTCACTATCCCGCGTAACCTTCATGATCAGGACGATACTATTCGCATGGACTGGTGGGGTCTCTGCACGATTGTGCCGGGCTTGATCCTCGTCGTCTTTGCCTTTACGGACGGAGGCCATGCGCCGCGCGGCTGGCAGACGCCATACATCTATGTGACGTTTATCATTGGCATGCTGTTCCTCATTGCCGGTGTGTACACCCAGGGCTGGGTGTCTGCTCAGCCGCTGCTCCCTGCAGACCTGTTTCGTCCCAAGTACATGAAGCGGCTGTCTTTGGCTCTGTTTTGCTTGTACGGTGTCTTTGGCTTGTATCTGTTTTACTCGAGCTACTAGTTAGTCGATCCCTTCTCTGCCTCGTCTTGTTTAATATCATCTCACTAACATGCATAATTAGCATCGAAACCGTACTCAACACGACTCCCATCCTTACCGCTGCTTGGTTCACCCCCTTGGCCATCGGAGGCGTGTGTCTCGCGGTCTGCGGCGGCTTCGTCATGCACATGATATCGAACCGTATCCTGATGATGATCTCTAGCGTGGGCTTCCTCTTGTCGGTGCTCCTGTTTGCCATCATCCCCAACCGCGTCGACGGCCACCCCTCGACCGGCTTCCTCTACTGGGCGTACATCTTCCCGGCCATGCTGTGCGGCACTATCGGTGTCGACATCACCTACAACGTCACCAACGTCTTCATCACCACGTCGATGCCGCGACGCCTCCAGGCTACCGCTGGCGGTCTCATCAATACTCTGCTGTATCTCGGCCTGGCATTTTGGCTGGGCATTGCCGAGATGGCCGTGTCTGAGGCTAACAGGAGAAAACTACCCGAAGGACTCAGCCTGCGGCAGCAGTACAAGATTGGCTTCTGGATTGGCGTTGCCATGGCCGGCCTGTCGCTGATACTGGTGCTGACCATTAAGATTGACAAGGCAGCGGCTGAGTTGACAGCTGATGAAAAGGCAGCTCAGGCACAGCGCGAAGCAACATCAAACTAAGCTTACACAGTTTGGTCCTGGCTTTGAAGTCTCCTCTCCAACAATGAATATTTAATCAGAAAGAAGAAAAATCGGTGGATGCATTAATGGTGGAAGGGAAGCGATTGTTTGTTTTTATTTACTTGATTTGTTTTTCGAGCTGCATAAAGGAGCATTTGTTGGGTTTGTTATACCACGGATAGAACCGTATGATTCGGGAGATACCAGGACAGCGCGCATACTAGAGGGATACGGAAGATGGATTTATGCAGCATTTACGACAGAGCGCGCGGACATGGCGAGATTTGGTTTTGATTCATTCGGATAGAACATATATACATATACCTGCATATACCACGAAAACGAAGAATGACAACTGTTCTCCAATTCCTTGAACAAAGAAAGAGTGTTTCTTGCTGAATAAACAGAAAACAAGCCTCGGCTGATGGCGGCTGATGTCTAGAAAGGGCGCATAAACCCGGGCATTTCCATCTCCACATTTGGCCTCGACGACAGCCGGACGGCACTTGGAGTCCCGGTTCCTGTCGCCCGAGCTGATCGTGACAAGGGCGCATCTCATCTCAAGTAGCCTATATGATCTGGTCTATTCCAGCTGGTAAGGTTTGTGATTTCGGCTTCACATGTGATGGTTGTCGGGACAAGATTTGCCGAATCTTGACGTTCTATAAACCTCGCCAAGAACTCTAAATTACCAACTCCCACGGCGAGCCACATTATAAGAAATATTGAACTCACAAAAGCGTTCCATAAGGAGAGCATATAAGAAAAACAAGATCATGGGCATCTCAAGCAACCTCGTCAACCGCACCTCCTTCACCGCGGCCGACATCGTCAAGGAGATCTGGACGAGCCTCCATCTCCCCCCTCACGCCCTCTCATCTCTCACTCTCCCCGGCCATCAAATCGGACCAGCCACGCCATCGTCTTTCAAAATCGGTCACCTTGCACAAAGTTCAATCGCTCTATCCGCACTTACAGCATCTCTCGTCCACAGCGGACGATCTTCATCTTCTTCACCATCAACATCGCCATCTCCCATCCCCCACGTCAACGTACCTCTCGACCACGCCCTGATAGAATTCAAATCCGAGCGCCTCTACAGCATCGACAACCAGCCCCTCGAATCCGTTTGGGGCACAATTGGTGGTCTTCACAAGACTGCAGACGGCTACGTCCGCATCCACGACAACTTCCCCAATCATGCCCTAGGAACGCTCCAACTCCTCGGCCTGCCCCCAACAGCCTCACGTCAAGATGTCGCCGCCAAGGTAGCTCAATGGAAGAGCGCCGATCTTGAAACCGAAGCCACGGAGAAAGGAAAGCTCGCTATTTACGCTTTGCGATCATATGCTGAATGGGACGCTCTCCCTCAAGCATCAGCCATCGACGACAATCCCATTCTCATCAGACAACTCGCCCCTGGACCCCCAAAGACCTTGCCCGAGACTACTTCCAGCCGCTGCCTCCAGGGCATCCGCATACTTGAAATGAGCCGTGTCATCGCCGCCCCCGTAGCAGGCAAAACTCTCGCCGCTCACGGCGCCGATGTCTTATGGGTGACGAGCCCCAACCTGCCAAACCAGCCCGGACTAGACAGAGACCTGAGCCGTGGCAAACGCACTATACAACTAGACATCCACAAGCCAGATGAAAAGGAGCGTCTACTCGAGCTCCTGCGATCTTGCGACGTCTTCATCCAGGGATACCGCCCAGGCAGCCTCGCCGCATACGGCCTCTCGCCCGAAGAGCTCCAAAAGGCAAACCCGGACATCATCTGCGCAAACCTCTCCGCCTTTGGACCCTCCGGCCCGTGGTCTCAGCGCCGGGGTTACGATTCCCTCGTGCAGACGTGTACTGGCATGAATGTCTCCGAGGCAGAGCACTTTGGGGCCGGCGAGCCTGCACGCGTCATGCCCTGTCAGGCGCTCGACCACGCTGCGGGATATCTCCTCGCCACGGGAATTAGTGCTGCGATTCATCGACGGGCTCAAGTTGGGGGTTCGTGGATAGTGGATGTTTCGCTGGCGGGAGTGATGAAGTATCTGCGTAGTTTGGGGCAGTATCCTGGGAAGACGGGGTTTGAGAGCCAGGATGTGCAGGCTCAGGAGGATGTGCGTGCAGACTATCTCGAGACGAGGGATACGGCGTTTGGAAGCATGAGGGCGGTTAGCCACAGCGCGAGCGTTGAGGGGTGTGAAGTTGGGTGGGAGGAGATGCCGAAGCCGCTGGGGTCTGATGAGGCGAGATGGCTGTAGATTGAGCTGGGGAAAGGAATTGAATAGATATGTATTTGTAGTGTATACCCCATCTCTCTATCATATTAGATGTTTTAAATGTTTCACTCGCTAGAAGTCGTCGCGAAAAATACACAAGAGTGTGAATGCAGGGAAAAGCTGAACCGACTTCTATCCCAACTCATGTACATTCCTTGAATCCACTTCCACCACTGGCGGCTGTCCTTCTACTTCAGCCAGCGGCGTATACGTTTGCTTCATCCCCATGGATTCTACTGTTCCTGGGTTCACCTCTCGTCCGTCCTTCTCAAGCTGTACCATCTTCTTCTGCTTCTTCTTCCTCAACAACAACCATACACCAACGATACCGCCAATCAACGCAATCCCACCCAAAGGACCTCCCACCGCCGCCCCAATCGTGACCGACTTATTACTTTTGTCCGCTTCATCGTCCGTTTTCTTGTCCGCTCCATCGCCCGTTTGCTTGGCCGCCCCGTCGTCCGTTTGTGTTGTAGTACTCGCGTTAGCCGTACTAGAAGTATCCGTCGCAGTCGTCTTACTCGTAGTATCGTCACCCTTGGCATCAGGATTTCGATCGAGCAAGCTGAAACGCCGACTTCCGTCCCTACAGCAATCTCCATTATCAAAGTCCGGGTTGCAGCAGTACTCCCCAGAAGCGCACTGTTTCACCTGAAGCCATGAATTGGACAAGACTAGATAAAGTAAACCTCTCAGCTTCTGGATGCTCATATCTATGTCAAGAACAGTTCAAAGACGAAAACTCACCGTCAAGGCAAACCTGCGGACATCCCGACCAATCTGCATTTGTACATCCTCCCCTATAATCGTACGCACCGACAGCATTCGTCAGGTGCGTACACAGGCCATCGGGAGTGCATACATCCTGCCCTGGGATGCAGCATTGGCTCCAAGTAGTGTTTTTACCGCCGCAGGGCTGGTAATTGTATGAAAAGTTTTGTTCGGGCTTGCCGTTAGGATAGAAACATTTCGAAGATGCCGATGGCTTGGGGGTCTTCGTCGGAGTTTTTGATGGTGTGGAGGATGTTGTTGCGCTGGAGAGTGTCGCGAGCCAGATTGCTGCAAAGAGCAAAGAGCATCGAGTCATGGCAGCTTGGCGTTTTAATCTGATAAACAATATTCAGATTCGATATGTAAACTCTCCACCGTCAATTGAGAAGAAGGGGAGAACAAGCAAATTCAATGGATCGAAAGGAAGCAAGAAACAGGCTTCCATTCTCCCCTCGTGCCATCTTCCGCCCTCCCCTTGCATCCACCTGTCTCAGCCTTTCATCGACAAAGAACCCATGCTTTTAGAATCCGCAAAGGATTCAAATCCCACCTCTTGCTTGGATCCAGCCGAGCAAAGAAGGCTAGCAGCAGCAAGG
The DNA here is from genome assembly GCA_035079535.1 of Trichoderma endophyticum. Lineage (NCBI taxonomy): Eukaryota > Fungi > Ascomycota > Sordariomycetes > Hypocreales > Hypocreaceae > Trichoderma > Trichoderma endophyticum. The sequence goes on from JAPMIQ010000001.1 coordinate 1,055,201, forward strand.
CCGGGCCAGTCGTATGTCAAGGAATCATGTCAAGCTGCATGATCTTGTTCCACAAGTGGCTCGGCTTATTTGCTAAACAGCAGCTCTTAAGGACGATCCTTTGTCTATCTAATTTTAAATAATCACCCCATCCCATTTTTTATAAAAAAGAGAACATGGTTGTGCTTTAGGGGAAACTGCCTAGGAATCCAAGCATCTTGGCATCGAATCCTTCGCCCACTAAATTTACACCGTACCCAATGAAAGTACTAACATTGAAGAAAAGCGCCCTGTCAGAAGCCTAAAATACCACTGCAGATCCCTCACACTTTATTGCTCCACATAGAAACTTATTCTTGCTACTCAATCCGGTCCCGCCTCCGTAAAGCCTAAATCTGGTGTTATATGCCGATATCACCGAAAGAGAGTTGCGGTGGATACCCTGGACAACAAAACTCAATATATTTCGTATATCATATAATAGTAAAAACGGCTGCGTAATATCAAGTTCGTATATCATCATGTCGCATATAATAATATTCGCCCATCATCCTCAAAAATAGCACGCTTAGTCGTAAGTAGCAAACACATAAAAGACACACAAACTCAAAGCTCAAAAACCTCCATCAATCACTTATCAACCTCCCCCTCAGCTCCCTCTTATTCACCAAAATACACATCACCATCATGAACCCGCCCCCCGCAACAAGCCCCGGCGAAAACTTTCCCTTCAACGCCCTCACCACCGCCAATCCCACCATCGCCAACATCATCACTAACAAGCCCACCCTCAACAACCCCTCACAGCTGAGGATACTACCCATCCTCCTCGAAGAATTCCGTTCTTGTTCTTGCTCTTCTCTTTGGTCACCTCTGTCCTCTTCGCCGAGTCGTGGCCATGGTTGTACGGCCAATGAAGATGGCCCTCGGCTTGTAGGCAGTAACGTGCTCGTCTCACTGACATCCGTGTGTTCGTTCATATCTCCATCCCCATCAAGAGCCGCTAAAACCACAGACCTCTATCAGTAAATCTTAAATCCAACACAATCTCCTTCATAAAACAAAGAGCGTCAAATGAAAAACCACATACAGGTCAGAATCCACTCCCTCACCAAGGAACCATCCCCACCACCGCGTCGTTCATCGTCACCTTCGCTCATCAGGCCGTCATCGACGATGTCTCGAATCAAATTTCGCAAAACACTCGCTTTTATTCTTCTCAAGCCCGATAAAGCAAGAAGCGAAAACAAGAAGAATATTTCCCCTCTTTTCATTAAATATTTATAGATGATGTTTTTCCTTCTTCGAGGTCGTCATGAAAAAGGATCGACAAGGCGGGGAAACCCGCCATCCAGCCATTCAGCCATCCCCAAAAGCCTAACAAGTGTTAGGCCAGGGCGCTCTCTTAGCCTCGCCCTGGTGAAGTGAGGCTGAATTAGCCTGTCCGCTTTGGGGCATTTTGCTCTCACGAGCAGTAGAAAACCAGGCACATAAAAGGTTGAGGCTTCCAAGTGGTACGAAACTTCAAGATAAGAGAGCACTCTAAATAACAATCCACAAGGGCATTTTCTTATTTCCTTTCAGCAAAAGGCGAATTGGGGTAGCTTTCATCTTTGGTACCTCGAAGGGCGTCAGATACTAACCTACATCCCGCTATACAAACAGGGTCACGTACTCCATAGAGCAGGTATCAGCAATATAAGAGAAGTAAAAGTGAGTTCTTCAGCCTATAGCCATTATACATACATGGTACCGCTATATCAATACTACTAATGATGTAGTATATCGGCCATGATCAAAGCGAAAGAGGCCTCTCCGCCCAAATACCTCAAGTAGACATTCCCAGTCTAAAAAAAAAAAAGAAATGCGAAAGTTGTGTGTTGTTCCGCAGGTTGTGAATAGCAATACCCTGCCTTTGAAAATCCGCCCAAAAAACTCCATCCCAATATGCCTCCCATGTTTCCCATGCTCGCTGCAATCTTTGACGCAGAACGAAATCGCAATAACAAGCCGCTTCCCAAATGTACCGCCGTTTACTTCCTTCGTCGTGGTCGATCTACATTCTTCACCTTCCGGTTCTGCATGGCTGCGACCTGGCGAGACTTGCTGTACACCCTGATGACATCGTTCAAGACGATGTAGAGGCACCCGCCCACTAGGCTGCGACCCCATTGTTGTTGCAGCAGGCCAGGTCGGCCTGACAGCGATGGCCCAAACAGCCAGTGGTTCCTAGACGGCGCTGTTGTCCAAGATCTAGGGAGAATCATCCGCAAAGCCTCGCCCATGGCAAAGGAGATGCCCGGTAAAAGGAGAGCCCCGACGATGGAGTTGGACACGTTTGACAGGAGACCACCGAGTCCCATCCTCCTTGCGGGTGGCGCTTGGGGTGCCTCGCGTTGATTTTCCTGAGGATGCCCGTTGGCATTATCATCCTGAGCCTGATCCCAGCGCGCATGACCATTTTGCTCATCGTTGACTGCTCCGTTCAAATCAACTGCATCTTCAATGACCTCTTCGATGAGAAGTTCAACTCTGATCTCATCTCCCTCTTCACGCTGCTCTAGTCGAATCTCATGCTGGGCCCCTGGTCGCGCCTCTCCGCCACCATTATTGACACCAGCGGCGGGATCTTCTTCATCCGGGTCCAGCACATCAAGAATGTTTTGGAGAAGGCCAATAAACCCACCCTCTCCGTTGCGCTCCAGATCCTGCCGATTGTGAACACCCTCGGCCTCTTGCTGTGGGTCGAGGGGTGGGAGTCCCGAGATTTGTCGGTTGAGCCTCACTTCGTAGGGCATGACAAAGTCTCTCCAGAAGCTAAAGTACACCTTGCGAATGATGGGCAGCGCCACCATGGCCATACGAGGAGACGGCGGCCACTCCAAGAAGTTGTCATTTCGAATCATGCTGTAGATCCCATACTAATGAAGACACAAATATTAGCAAATGTCAAGGACTTTTGTCACACCCCATGCATGCATTCTTTTGTTTCCTATCTCTCTGCTCCTTTGTTTCCAAAATGCACCGCCAGGAATGTCATTATTAGTGAAATGAACTCACAATAGATGCAGTCTGCATAAAGTATCTGTTAGTAAGACCTGGTAGCAGCTGGCTAATGAGCAGTGTCGGCGCCACGTTCATCAGAATCAAGGCGTTGACTATGCGCTCCTTGGCAAATCGCAGCGCCCCAGGCGATCGCCCGTCGATGAGCATATCAGGTCCCAGGGCGAACTGAAGCAGCGCCTCCTTGCCAGCAAACGTCCACAACGCCATGGCGCCGTACATTTGCAGGCTAAACTGAACTCCCACCGACACCCCGGTCAAGAGGATGAAGGGGCTTGCGCGGGTGAATTTGCGCTGTATGGCGTCGTGTAGAGAGGCGATGGGGTCCCACGGGCCGTCCATCTCGATGGCGGACTTGCACACCGGGCACTTGAGCGGCTTGTTGGAGCGCTCGCAGTCCGTCACCCATGAGAGCATGCAGTCTTGGTGCGCTTCCAGGGTGCATGGGCACGGGTCAACCCACGAGCCTGGAGGATCCGAGGGCTCCTCGTCCGTCAAGCAAATGAAGCATCGTCGCGGCGCATCTGACGGGCGATCGGCGATGGCGGCCTGGACGGCTGCGGATGATGTGTGAGGCTCGGCCTTGGCCGACAAGTCCATGCTGTCGACGCTCTCCCGAGTTTCTTATCGAGGCTGTTGTAGGATTGTTCGCAATCTAGATTTCGGGTCGTGGCATCTTCTGCGCTGGCTGGAACACGCGGTGGGGACGGCGCTGGGCCAGAGAGAAGGAGGCTGCCGGGTTTATATAAGTATAACTAAAGGACAAGGCGGCGCAAGTTGGTGATCGAGCAAGCTACGGCGTATGCTGGGCAGAGGCGTGTCGTGGGTTTGGTCGTATGAGCATCGGTGGTTGTGCAAAAGCCGCTCGAGGCGTGACGAGCTTCTCCAACGTGAGGATTGATGTCAGAGTGGCCCACCTAGCGCTGCCTAGCCCAATCAAAGGCTCCAGGCTTTGTTTAGTGCTCTCGGCCCCATTCCGTGGGTATGTAGCGCCTTCAGGGAACGCTGCATTAGCACTCGGCAGATAGAGCACCGACAGTTGAGGCTATTTTATAAGCCGGGGGAACAGAGTAGTTGGGATATTGATGGATGAATATATGGATTTATATTGAGAGGTAGGTAGAGAGGGGAGAATATTCTAGGCAAGGACTTGAAAATGTGCGAGCGCGGGCAAAACATATCAGCATCCCTACTAGGTAGCTCCTCATGTATGTATAGTCGCTACCCTATACACTCTTGGGGTGAGGGTGCGCTGGCCTGCATCAAATCTCCAGTCATGTAGATGCAGTGTATCATACCTTACCCATCCGTCGTCTGTGGATAGATTCCCGCGATGGAGATACTTGGATCTACTCGAAGATCCAGGTCCCTTTGTACATCCCTAGCGTCTTCAACTCCACGAGGTTAGGTACTAAGGAGGATATTACAAAAGAGTATCCGCAGAATTTCAGGGCTCTACAAGGTCATGGTGTTCAACATTCAGCACCAAGTCAGATAAGATAGCAAGAACATGTTTGAAATCAATCTCTGTTGTTTGATTTGATTTATTTATTCATTTCCCATCGTCTCGTCTACTGTTCCTCCACGCAAATTTCCCAGTCGTCATAAAATCGTGCAGTCTTATCGGCCCATGCGATGGCAGCTCACTGCTCACACGGTGTCGAAGAGGAACGTTGGATCGATCAAAGAGTGTTGCTCGGTTTATTTGTGCTGTGGATAGATTGATTAGCGACCCATTCAACCACATCTCCGCCCATCTCAGCAGCGTTCAGTTATAACTCACAGGGCAGCCAGCGCAGGTGCAGCTAGAGCCGCAGCCGCAGGAGCCAGATTCAGCACAGCCGCAACCGCCCATGATGTTGGTATTGTTTGGTATGTGGTGAAGAGAAAGGGTGATTGATTGTTTGTTTGGTTTGAACTAAAGTTCGAAATTGCTTGCAAGGAGGGAACTAAAAACAAGCTCTAGGGGAATGGGCGGTCAGGTTTATATAGCCATAGGCAGTTGAGTTTGAGCTACGCTAGATGGACAATCTTATTGCCCAGCACAGTGCATCACTTGCCCCTCATCAGCTGCCCACTGGACCCCTCATTCTGGGCGCCTTTTATGCCTCCCTGCGTTAAAGCTCACACACAGCCCTGAAGTGACGGCAGAATCGAGACAGAAGCACGCGGAAGGATGTGACGTTGAAAGCCCAGCCAAGAGAGGATCCTAAGCTCAACACCAGGGATTTTTGCCTTATTTTTTTCAACTCTATCTTTCTTTTCTTCTCCTCTTCCCCTCCTCTCACCTCAGCTCCCTCCCTTGTCCAGAATTAGAGGAGATCGGATGGGTCTTGCGAGATACGTGTGGAGATGGAAGATTCGATTTGCCAGTCCAGTGCAGTCCAGTGGGACAAGCTCGCTGTTAGCGCCGAATCCCATCGGAGCATCGCCAACGTGGCCACTCCCTCCTTGCGCCAGGACTGTGCGACTTGGGGGCCTGAAAAGCAGCAGGTTTTCACGTCGCAAACGGCGCCTGGAGAGTGACGTTTGGTTGGGATTTGTGTCGGGTGCAACTTGCGAATCCTGAGGCGAGGCGGACAAGCAAAAGTGCTAACTAACCTACAGTGCACCGCAGATCTCGGCTTGTGTGGCGACGAGGCGAGACTTCCAATGTTCTAGTATACGAGTACTGTACATACAGATGTGACTTATCTCATCATCGTCATTTGCCCTGAAGCATCCAATCAATCTCTTCCTCTTCTCCCATCGGGACCCAGTTCGGTATTCGCCGGTATCGTCAGTGGCCAGCCAACCGGCGCGTCAGATATCATCGGCGATCGGAATGATCGACCGCCAGCCTTGTCCACTGACAGTTGCAGGTTCCCGGTTCTCCTTCGACGTTACACAACATGATACGCAATGATTGATTGCCTTACCTCACCACTCCGCCGCGCGATACGCTCTCGTAACAGGTACTCCGCGATGATTGATCTTGGCGCAGTCCTCGCTTCGCTTGCCTCGCTTGTGCCTACCAAGCAAGCACTGAATGCACTAATCAAATTGCCAGGTCTAGCATAACGCTGTCCGGCCGTCATCGTGTTCGCTTCATGTCTCATTATGACGCCCCCAAAAGATGCGTGTACGAGACATGAGTAAACCCATCACATGTCTCGATAAGCTCTTACCAATCTCACAAGGGACGCCTTAATTTAGCATCTCTCGCTCAGCTCACGCCGCTATTCCAGGGACCGTAAGCATCCCGACGGCAGGGATGGTTAGCAAAAACCGCCGACCTTCCAGTTGGATAGTATCGTGGCTTAATTCAAGGATAACCAACAACTCCGTGAAACGTACGTCTGGCCATGCTTGGCTGCAGGTAAGCCAGCATTTCGAAGCTTCAAAGACGGTCACAACGCTCATCAGGAGACGGAATATGCCACGGGGATGATGCTTGCAATATGTCTGACTTTGCTCTGCACCGTTACATTGCAAAGCAAGGACGGGACTTTTTTCAACTCTTACAATCCCACCGCCACCTGCTACATGCAGGCAACTCCGCATTTTCTCTGGATATAAACAGGCATTTTTGTGGCATAATTGCGGACTTATATCCGGAAGACACAGACCGGGGAAGGCATTTGAGGGCCCTTGCATACCTGCCAGTTTCGTTTCCATCATGATTGGGTCCAAGAATCGGTCAAGGAGGGGGGTGAAGATGCTCGATTATCGAACCCATGCGCAGCCACCGAGGCCCTTCACCGGTTACACATACCCCTTGAGAAAGCACGGAGCAGGGACGGACACTTGTAATCCTATCTGCAAGCATTATGTCCTATCCTTGATTACCCTATCCCCGAGTATTCCATGTGCATTGCATGGGGCCTGCAGGAGAGTAATCCTTCCTGAATGATTTGTAAAAAGAAAAGAATGCACACCCCGTTTCATCCTGCTCCCCTGACTCCTTGCCCCAGAATCCTTGGCGATGAGCATCGAGGAGAATTCAGTGATAAATTGCTTAAACCGATGAGTCGATCGATATGGCTTCATCTTCAAAGACAGCCACCCCCGTATAGGTAATGCTACTCCAGCAAGGGGTGTCGTAGAGCCCTGTTTCTGCATGCTGATACACATACCCCCATAGGAATTTGGTCGATTTATCATCGGCATCTTGGTCGGCATTCTGCTGCTGCTGCATGTTTGCGGTGCTGATGCTGGTGCTGGTGCTGGCCTCCCCCATGAACATCTCAACCCCAAACGCCGAGGCCATCATGGGCCGTGGCAGCTGGCCTCCCAGCCCGTACCAGACCTCCTTGTACGCCAAGTGAAGGGCCTCCTGAAGGAACCCTGTCGTGGTGAAGCCTGTTGCTACCACATCGCCAGCGGTGCCGTTGGTATATGCCGAAAAGTGATGACGCGTGCGAATGTACATGGACGATGCCCAGATGAAGGATCTCGTGGCGCTGGGTGCCGTTTGCTCCGCCAGCCAATCCAGATATAGCGTCAGGCCGTCGGCGAATGAATCTGGCACGCGCAGGACCCTGATCAGGGCGGCCACTCGGGTCTGCAGACGCGGCGACAGACGCATCTCCCGCCTGGAGAGAGTGTAGAAGGGCAAGGAACATGCGACGACGCTGGCGCCATCGCCATCGCCATCGCCATCGCCGATACCTGCACCTTCGATACCCATGCTTGACATGCTGCTGGAGCTGGAGCCTAGAGTACCGTCGATGCCGGCGTCGATCGTGCAGCTTACTCTGCGGAGCTCGTACCAGGTGCCGTTGCCATAGCCTCGGTGCAGGTAGACGCCCCAGTCGAACTCTTCTCTGTCGATGCCCTTGGCGCAAGACACTTCGTATGACGCCAAGTCGAGATCCTCAGATAGGCATGTCGGATAGCTGACGGCCGACGAGTCAGGACCGTAAGAACTTGATCGAGGGACGGAGATCGTGATGTAGAGAGAGCCGGGTTCAAGGGTTTTCAGCTCACGGCTAACGACTGAGCGCTTTTCTTTGAGCTCCATGGTTTATTTGTCAGGCCAAATTGCAGGGAGATGTCGACGAGAGCAATGAGATGAGCGCGCGTAGCCAATGCTCGTCGAGCAGATGTTTTGATTGATGGAGAGGAAGTTGTCGAGACTTTACTGCCTCTATCTTGACTTGGTCAAAGTTGCAGTTCTTTGTTGATCATGCTGAAGCACAAATTGCCATAGCCGTTCAACCAGCTGGCAAAGCCATCGTCGTTTGAACTGCCAGCTGGTCGACAGATGTCAAGGCATTCAACTCTGTTGTATTGAATCCGCCAGATCCGGCTGGCCTGTGACTTCAATGCGACGCATCCTCTCCTGCAAGCAGCTGTCAAAGCTGAGGCGCAAGAAGTCGTTAGGGTTCTTCTCAAGACTTATCAAAACTCAAGTTCGTGATGTCTTCTATTGTCATCATTAGCCGCGCTTCTTTACAACAGCAAACCAACCAAACAGCGTTACTTTTCTTTTTCCGCTGGTCTTTTGACATACCTATCCATTTCCGAATAATTTTCCGGCTTGGGATTCCTTTGATGCAACTTCACCTAAAATGGTGGTCCAAGCTGTTCCACAAAGCCAACAAAAAATATCTCGCCATTACTCTCGGCGCCCCTCAGCCGTCGAAATCCGATGGATTTCCCGCGGACTGCGCTGGCGCCTCTCGACTATTTAGCTTCCTTCGCAAACGTTGTCTTATCAGCAAAACACGAATCCTCTCCATCGTTGTCCGGACCACGAGATTTCCCAGCCTCGCAACATCACTCGTGCGCTTAACGGCCCCTGGGATCCACGAAGTCCCGTTTGTACGTTCTCCGTAGTACCCGCAAAACCGCCGACGATATTAGCGGGGTCTTTTTAAAGAGGTCACGCCAAAAGGATCGCCACTTTGGCCAAATATCTATCGCGTGTCATCCGGATTGTCTGCGATATCTCTGCATTGGCTCTTTTTTCTATAAACTTTTGCGCCGGCTTTTCTTCTCGTTACCTCCCAATCATCCTGATCGTCTTGCGTGTCTCAAGTTTATCAGTCACTGTCTTGCGCTTCATCCTGTTTCTTGGTTACACCTGTTTATAAGTGACCAACGGATATTTGCTTTTTTTTTTTTATAAAGCTCCAGATCCGCATACGTCATAGAGGGCGAGAAAAAAGAACCCCTGATTTCCGTGTGAAAACCACTGCGGGGTACTGCTTTTTGGAGAACGAAGCTCTGATCGCGGGGTCTTTTTTATTTTCCTCGATATCAAGTCCAGTTTGCTATACTAGACGGTTCTCGTACAGACAATTCTAATAAATCATATCGAAAGAAAGGAGGGAAACATCACATCAAAAGGAAGAAACCTCCAAAAAAAATGTCTGGCCCTGTCCCAGTCGCAAAGTCCCTGGAGGACATCTACCCCCCAACCGCCATTGCATCAGAGATTCCACGATGGAACAACCTGCTGGCCAAGTTCGAAAAGGAGTTTGGCCACCCGGCTGAATTCATCTCGCGGTCGCCCGGCAGAGTCAACATCATCGGCGAGCACATCGACTACTCGCTGTACTCGGTGCTGCCCATGGCCATCACCGCCGACGCCATCATCGCCGTCTCGACAAAGCCCGCCGCCGCAGACGCAACGACGTTCAAGGTCTCCGTGCGAAACGTCCAGGACGGCAAGTTCGCCCCCGGGGAGTTTGACGTGCCGATCGGCAGCGACGTCGAGATTGATTCCACAAAGTTCGAGTGGACAAACTACTTCAAGAGCGGGCTCCGCGGTGCCCTGGGCCTCCTGTACCGCAAGAAAGGGGCCGACTTCCGCCCCTGCGACATGGAAGTGCTTATGGACGGCAACGTTCCCGTTGGCGGAGGGCTGAGCTCAAGCGCCGCCTTTGTCACCGCCAGTGCTCTGGCCGTCATGGCCGCCAATGGCGAGAGCACAGTGGACAAGAAGGAGCTGACTGAGCTCGCCATCGTCAGCGAGCGAGCGGTTGGGGTCAACTCTGGAGGGTAAGTTTTCTCTCTTCTCTCGTGAACAATGAACAATGGCCCCCCGGTTTGCCCCGTTGAGCTGCCTGCCTCCCATGTTCCCGTAATCCGGTAACCGTCGTCGATGATTTTCCTCGCAGCAAGTGGGCACTCGTATCTTACCGAGCATCATGCAACTACTTCCTACATACATACACTTACACTTACATACATACTTACATACTTGTCCTTTAACTCAAACCCACACCTCCCCCCTCCCCTTTCACTCCCTCCCCCCCCCTTGCCCCCCCTGGCCCTACCGCATAAACTCTCTCGTACAGATCCTCGCTGTAAATCGTACAATGCTGACAATCATCACCGCCACAGCATGGATCAATCTGCATCAGTCTTCTCGGAGCAAGGGTCCGCCACATTCGTGTCCTTCACCCCCGGCTTGTCTGCCCGGCCGGTCAAGTTCCCCCCAACCAGGCCCGAGCTGTGCTTCGTTATCGCGCAATCCTTTGTCACGTCCAATAAACATGTCACAGGACCCATCCACTACAACCTTCGTGTTGTCGAGGTCAGCTTTGCGGCTGCTTACCTTCACGCGGTGCTCAACCCACCCGGTACGCAGCTGCCAGAAGACGCAGGTCCTCTCGGCATTAGTCTCCAGGGATTCCACGACACCTTCTTCTACCACAACGGCGGGTCAGACTATGCCGCTGCTAAGAGCCTGACTAAGGAGGAGGAGCTGCGCAGGCTCGTCGAGGTCACCAAGGAGACGCTGACCCGGGAGGACGGCTACACGCGGGAGGAAATCGCCGCCGTCCTCCAGATGTCCGTGCCGGAGCTAGAGCAGCGCTTCATGGCCAGATTCCCCGTCCGCGCCGACCGCTTCAAGCTCAGGCAGCGAGCCCTGCACGTCTTCACCGAGGCGCTGCGAGTCCTCGAGTTCCTGACGCTGCTCGAGCGTCCCTTGCACACGGGGGCCACCGACACGACTCAGTTCAACCAGGAGCTCGGACGCCTCATGAACGAGACGCAGGACTCGTGCAGGGACCTGTACGAGTGCAGCTGCCCAGAGCTCGACGACATATGTCGCATCTCACGTGGCGCCGGGGCTTATAGCAGCAGGCTGACGGGAGCCGGGTGGGGAGGATGCAGCGTCCACCTCGTGCCGGCCGACAAGGTGCAGGCCGTCAAGGAGGCGCTGGAGCAGCAATACTATGCCAAGATGGACCTGACGGACGAGCAGAAGGAGCAGGCTGTCGTGGTGAGCCGGCCCGCTCGAGGGAGCGCCGTCTATATAGTCGAGGGAGGCCAGATAAGGTGATGGCCGGCGAAAAGGAGAACAAAAAGGAAATAAAAGAAAAAGTAATGTGACGAGTTTGCAATGCGAGGCTGCGTCTCCCCCTTCCTCTTTCCCCCCTCCCGTCATCTCTTTATTCTTTGCCTGTTGTATTTGGATAGATGATAGCCCGCTTTTTTTCTATTTTCAATCTTCTTCTCTCTCTTCTTCCCTCCCCATGTATTACAGGGAAGAGATGGGAAACCGGGACGGGGACACTTGTAAAATTCAGATGAAAAGAAACAAAATAAAATACACCCCCGTTACATTTCACTTACTCGTACATACATCTACCTAGTATGTGGAGCAAAAAGACAAGAATTTGGAATACCTTCCTCATCTTGTTTTGATTTACGTTCAGGTCTACAGCTGCAAGTCAATATGACAGACAAAAGCTCCTTCATCTTGCATGACGAAACTCGGTGAGAAGTCATCATCTATGGAGTACAAATCCCTGTGAACTCACTTCACAGGCCGGTAGTTGTCTCACTGAGACACGGCAGAGAGAGTGAGATAGAGAGAGCAAAGACAAAAAAAAAGGAGAGAGTGCTCAGCTCTCACTCTCTCGTAGTTTACCCTTACCCATGGATGGGATTAACCCGGCTTCTTTGCTGATTCGCCTTTCCCGTTGCACATCCCCAAAAAGCCTAATTCCTCTCCACGGGCGAAAGGAAAATCATCATGGTCATGGTCCCTTTTGTTTCGTATAGCCTTTTTGCAACCAGCTCCTTCGGACAGAGTTGCCAAAACAAACAAGAACAAGCGTCTTACATTTCCCTTCAATTTCATCCGGCCGAGTGATTTTCAAAAAAAGGTCCGTCCTTTTCTGATGATCACTTTTTTTATTTTTATTTTCTCACACCCCCATGTCCCCCACGCCATTGACAAAAATATGAAAAATGAATGAAACCGGGCTGATGAGAATCGAAAGGGGGGTGTGTGAAAGGTGTGAAAGTGGGAATGGACGATTGGCCGCCTGACGTCCCCCACACACAAAAAGTCTATCTCATAGCCAAGCTTTTCTGGGAGGTTGGAAAAAGGGAAAAGGGTAAAAAAAGCAAAGGGAAGGGAGCATACTGTCGGTAGCCAATAGCATTGAGAAGAAAATGAGCGCACGTCCGCTTTCTGTCTCTGAAGCCTTGGCGTGAGAGCGATGACGCCTCGTGAGGATGCCGAGATTACAACTGCCGAAAGGGAGCAAGCGTCGGCAAAAAGACGCAGTACTGAGAGAATGAGACAAACCACAGACAAAAAAAAAGAAAGGAAAATAGAGAGAGGGAAACAGGTACCTCGGATGGAGCACGGCCACAAGTCGAAGCTTACACGGCGGAGAACACTTTTGGGTTCCTATCATCAACCATCTCCTCTCATTTCTGCTATTGTTCGTCATCCGGCTCCTTAGGCCGTCTTGTGGCGTGATTCCACAAATGACAGACTCGTGGCCAGCCACCAAATTAGTAAACCTCGCCAGCACTACGGAACATAGTCCGGTAATGAGAAGGCGTTCCTGGGAGCAAATCAGTTAATCCGTGGCAACTAACTGCCGGTGCTGTCAATGCTGCCAATGAGAATGTCAGGTTTGCCCATTGGAGGAATATCTTGAATTCGGATGAACAACCCGTCTGGGCTACGCACTCGGAGACGCCTCGACAGTCATTTTCTACCAAATTTGACGCTCTGTCTCGCAGGAATCCTCTCGTCAAGGGCCAGATGACTTGTCGATGCAAGGCAAGCCAACAGGGATACGGGAATAGCGCGGTGTCACCAGCGCCGAAGGGTGGGGATGGGCGAGGCAGCAGAAACCGCCTGCTAGCTGCTGTACCTCCGTGTTATTAGACATACTCCATATGACGCTTTTGAGCGCCGGGTATGGCCCGGAGATGGCCAACGAAAAAGGCCAACGAAACAGGGTAAGATATTAGTAGGGAAAAGACTTAGCATTTGATATGTAGGTAATAGGTCAGTTTTTTTCCCCTTCTCGAGGCATAGGGGGCGTGTACCTTGGAAACAATCGTTATCTGGCCGTCTTTCCCGTTTCGACTAATGACTGTTTGGGCTAACCATTTGTCAAAGGAGGGTGAGAACCTGTAAGGCTTAGCAGGCTCATTAGAGAATTCCAACTTCCGTCACTGGGCCGAAATGGTTTCGCCGCTTGTTTAGCGGACCTTGCGGTCGGTAATGCGGAGGATGTTCAAGTAGCACCATCCAGTGTGTTGGGAAAAGTAGGGAGTGGGAAGCGGCCGGTATGGAGAAGAGTAATCACTAACAATGGCGTCTCTCTTCCTGTATTGGGTTACGGTAAGCTAGCTGTATCAGGTAACCAGGTTGCTTCCTTCATACCTGTACAGTAGTCTGTAGACCTGAATCAAGAAGGGACCATTATGGTAAAGGTGAGCGAGCTGAATGATCGCTATACTTGGACATGAATTGATCATCCTTGAGCAGCTGTGCAGCATGAGCTGGGATGATGATTCAACTGCCGGCTCAAGTTGTAGTAGAACCTCAACGTCGTTGTTCACCACACCAGATGCAGGCTGTAGTGTCTGTGCAACATCTCCAGCCGCCGAGCAGCGCCGAGTGCCGGCGGCGGTGGTTTCCTGATTTGCCCGTCGTGGGCTTGCCCATTCCTCTCGTTCGGAAAACGGCAGTCATCACATTAAACATTAACAAGACGCCCCGGGGCGTACTAGTTAGTATGCGACGGTTGTCTCGCGTGTCTCTCTTGTTCCTCCGTTCTCCATACCGTATGTTACTAAACGGTTCTGGGGCAGCAGATCCAAACGACAAAACGACAAAACCAAGACGCCAGGCTGTCGCTCGCAAATAGCTTACTCTTCATCGGCTCGCCCGTCAACGGCGGCAGAAGGAAGTCGGACTCGCATTCATGGGGGGACAACCTCCTTTCATCTCAGACGAGGGTTCGCCAGTGGTGTCTCGTATCATTGGCCCGCCTAGTTCCCAATCGGAAGGGAGCGTATTCCAGATCCGTCAGTGCTCCGGAGACGAGACAAGCAGTCCCTGTCATCCACACTAACACCAAGCAATCGTGTATGGCATCTACCAGATGCACATTTAGTCCATATACTCGTAGTCTTTTCCTCTCCAGGCCAGCAGATGCTCTTGCTCCCCGTATCATGCGGCGAGAGTGTTTCACTTCCTCATCTTAGTCGTCTACACAGCCGTATGTCAGAGTCAGTGCGTAAATGAGGCGTCGTCTGCACATTTGACCAAAATAACCTGAGCTGTTTGTTATCCATGCTAGACCAAAGTAGAAGCCGGACACCCTGTTGCCCTTGATCGATGAGGATCAATAGGCTGTTGGCTAGCAGTCGTCCCGAATGTCATCAAGCTACCCCCTTATCCCAAAAATAGAACAGACATGGCAAACATGTCGACGCTTGCGCCCTCCCGGTAAGGCTACCACAAATTCAAGGCGCCATTCACGGAACGGAGAAATTCTCAGACCAGAGTGACGGGCCAGAGTGACGCAAGGATTGTAGAGGCGCCAAGTGGGCAGTAGCTGCATGATACTACGAGTTACTATGTACAGCACTCGTATGTTATGTGATTGCAGCATGAATGCTCGTACTGCTCGTACCGTAGTACTTGCGATGCTGGAATGTCGCAGTGTTGGCATGAGAAAGCAGCATCCTGGGATCAGAGTAACATCACATCACCGGGCATGGAACCGCCCTATTCGTCCTGATAACACACTTTCATCCTATGCCTCATGTTCGCCCGCTGAGTATGTACAAGACGAACGCCGTCCTTAGCGGATGTACAAGATGCCGAGGCAGCTACTGCTGTATGTAAGATTTGGTGAGGTTGGCTAGCATCTGCCACGTTGTGGTAAAGTGGGCTAATTATGCCCTCGTCGTCTTCCCTGGGCATTCAGCGCCATGGGACGGACTAAAACAACATCCGGCCGGTGCGGACTAATGTGGATAAACGGTGATTTCATCAGTAAGGAGCTCGTTAGCGCCGAAGCGATGATCATCTCGAGCCCAGGTTGCCAGGCACCTACACAAAGGCACCTGAGTAGTGCAGAACGTGCCAGGAGAGCTAGCAGTGGTACGAAGTAGTCCTGGTCGTCCTGGCTGTTTCGTGGGATTAGAAATGCTTATGATTACGGAAGTTTTCCGTGCCTAGCACTGCTTCCAGTAGTCTCATCGAAGCAAGTTTAGTCGATCGCTTCTGGCGCAAGGATCTGATAATTATTAGCTCTAGTGTTGGCAACCTGAGGCACAGGTCGGGGTAAGAGACACGAGTTGGGGTCAGTTGCAAAGCACCCCGAGTGGTGAGTGGTGCCGGATGTCATGCAAAGGGCCAAGCTTTTCGACGATTTGCCGATGGCAGCTTTTGCGGGTAGCATGCCAGGTAGCACTACTAGTAGTACTTGCATGTCCGGGCATGTCTAGGCATGCTTATGTTCATGCTAACACACTCTGATCGAAGCAAGGTAGCACTGCAGATAGGGAGGGCAAAGATGCGCTTTTTGCGGAGGTGGCAGTTATTGCCCATTCGCACAGAGCAGAGCATTGCCAGGTGGTGACCAAAGCTCCGCCCTATGAGTGGACCTGGCTGCCACTTGAAGATGATGAGGATGGAGACTCAGGTCTTAAGCGATCTGACTGGGCTTGAACCCCTGTCAACTGGCGTTTGTCCCTATTTGCCAGAGTCAGTCAGTCTGGAACACTAATCAAAAGAGAGCGTTTGCTAATACTGCTAAATGCTGCCAGCAGCAGCTGTAGCAGCGGCAGCGGCAACGGCAACGGCAGAACGGCACCCGCACTGCAGGTGTAAAGATCAACCCGCGTAAACGGATCCAGCTATTTCGGTGTCCCTCTTCCGGAGGTGCTCAGATGATTTACATGCCAAGTTTCTGCTCTGATATCCTCCGAAGAATGGGAGGCCATCCATCCAGATGCCTTCTGGCAGCACATGAATACCCTCCATCATATCGTTAGTGCAGAGTAGGTGCTTACTCGTCCGGGCCCATGATTTGCGGACAGCGTTGCGTGTACGAGTAATGAACATGTTCGGGATCTGGAATCAGACGCGGATCCATAGTCGAGAAGGCTGCCTAGCGGCGCTTGGGCGAATGTCGGATTACCATTGCACTGTAAACGGACTTTATGCTCAGGACTTTAATCGATTCAGGTCAGCAGCCATGAGGGGCTAAGGTGCAAGTCCGAGGGGACTCGCCGGAGATGGACATCTTTCAACCAACAGAGCTCCGTCCTCGTGTACCCTACACCATATTGGCAGGTGGCTGAACATATAGCAACTCAGGCTTGCTCGACGAGTGATGCTGATTACAATAGCAATGCCGAGAAAGGGGTTAGCATGGTAAAGGCCGCCTTGCTAGGCCCATTGAACGCTGAGAAATGGTATTCTAATCAGGCCAGAAGATCATGATTTGATTTTCTCGGGCCCGTCAGGGTCTTTTTGTTGGCTGACGGGAAGCCCGGGACGATCGTTAGCCAGGGGGGTGAAACTCGCTCAGTGGTGGTTTTTCTGTCTCCAGCGCTGTATCATCACTGCTACCACCACTATTGCATTCGATTGAAAAAGAAAGGGAAAACGGCAAAGGGTAAACGGGACGATGGAAGCATGAAGAAGAGGCGGGGAATTCGCGGTAGGGGCAGAGGCTGAAAGTACGAGGTACGAAGTCGATCATTGGCCTGCTGGTGATTCCTTCCGTGTTCCATTTCCCGACGAAACAGTCGGTGCTTGTATTATTCCGAGAGCCTTTAAGGTTGGTCTGACGAGTATATTTGGATTAATTTGACTCCATTTCTTGATCCCGAGCTGTGACCGATCATGTCGCATTGCTTCGCATTGTATTGCTGCCCATCTCATCGCATCTCATATCATGTCATGCAATTGTGTGGTCGTTGGTTGCCCAACCACTGAAGAGCGCGTCCGTCGCATCGCCATCGCACCGCACCACAACGCACCGCATCACCGCCGTTTCTGACGCATCCGCCGTTTTGCCATTTACTCGGCTGGCATCCATGCTGCTGCTCCCAACGATCGCCGCAATTTCGGAAGCTAGATCTTGTTTTCGCACCTCTGCTCTAGCCATGGAGTCCGAGTGCTACCTGATGACTAAAGGGCGGAATGTTTTTTTGTTTCCATCCTCCATGTCAACGGCAACGTCAACGTCAACGTCAACGTTAACCCCGAGCCGATGGTTAGCAACTTGAGCCGGCCAATGGCACTCGATACCTGCACGGCGGTTTGCACGCCATGTCTCGCAGGCGGATGTCACTGCGCCGGAAACCGTTATATCCGCACTGCCCGCGACCCCTAGTCAGTTGCTTGGACGAGTACGGCATACTATGCGAACTAAGGTAGGTAGCTGACAGAATCCATGGCACTATTGCGTCCGGATACAAAGACGAGCGAGACAAAGCGTTGGCCGGGCTCAAGTTAGCTTTTGGGGGATGCGACGGCCTCAGCCGACTCAGAATCGTTTGGGCTCGTCGTCAATGCACTCGAGCGCTTGCTTCAGCTACCGTACGGCAGATATTACGGAGTACAGAATATCACATTCCTACTGGTACTTTGTGCCCTTGCCGCGCGGGCAATTGTACGATACAGGATAGGTACGCTCTCCACCAAACACCTCCGAGGGCCCTGCTCGTGCAACGGAGTGGTAGTCTCATCGGTAATGGAGTAACGAGGGGTCTGATATCCTAGAAAGGGGGGAGGGGCCGTCGTCGTGTTTGCAACGCGCAGCCTTACGGTTAGCTCTCCAACGACACATTACTTGCAGGAGAGATTGCTAGTCCAAGTACGGAGCTTCCTGCTACTGTATTTGCAAGCAAGCAGGGCTCAAGGGATTGCCACACGCCCGTCTTGGCCACAGGAGATTGCCAGGATTTTCTAACCCGAGTTCGTCCGCCCGGCTGTCGCTACAAGTCGACTGGGTCGGCATCTCTTCGTTCTTGACTCGGATATCAAGTCTTCTTAGCTGAGTGTCAATGCGGTCGTTCATGCACGTCCAATTACATCTTCTCAAAGCGTTACCGACGAACAGGTAAATGACTCTTCAACCCCCCTCATATCCGCAACAATCTCCGGCGGTAAGCCATGCCGAAGACATGGCTGACACGATCCGGAGACTGCATCACCACCATCACCATTTCCCTGCATACATTTGTTTCATGAGGCTTGATCATCTCGACACTAATACGGGATACCGACACTCCGGACGCTTTATCTCCTACCGAGGTATTCGGAAAGCGTGTGTAAAATGCGATTGAGAGGGGCGAAAGGTGAGGAGATCGGTCAGGCCACTGAGATATCTGAGCAATACGCTTGATACGCAGCCAATTTGGCGTATCTGACATGCACAAAGTTATAGCGTTGGCTTTGCCATGATAACTTCACATTAAAAGCCACGACTCTCTCTCAGCAGATGAGTAATGCCATCTTGCAATGGGTTCTTTTGTCTCGCCAGACGCTTTAGCCAGGGAAAAGAAAAGGGGGGGAGGGGTGGCTATCGAGAGGTCCCTGCGATTCCCAAATCACATCGCAATCTGGTCCCGAGAGCACGGCCCCTCCGCCCTGTCGTTCACTAATGCTCCTGGGATATCCCAGTCGCTACTCAGCCCTGCTGTCGGGTCGTGTGAGAAGGTGTGCGTGGAGGGAATGCGGGAATGCTTCTTAGGCCGCACGCCGGCCCTACCAGGGTGGAGAGGACATGAGTTACCGTACCTCGAGGACCGGGGCATTTGTACAGTACTCCGCACAACTACGGCTGACTGCGGATACTTGGCGCCTCATTAAGTCCTCTTTATTCTCACACAAAGTCGCAATACTCGGTCCTTTTTCCTGTAGCTCTGCCCTACAGCTGCGTGGAGAAGACTGACGTTGTGGCGCTCAATTTCACTCGAACACTGGCATCTTTCCGTTACCCGTTTGGCAATTGCTCGTCTAGGTAAATCGCATCTCGTTTAGCCGCGCTGTTGCTCATTTATTCTGCTGCCTACGAAAGTTCTTGGACTAATAACTGCATCTCCACAGATTGCTGTGGCTGACAACGACCTGCATCTGGCATTTGAGGAAGTCGGGCATAAAATTTATCCGTCTCTTGGTTCTTCCGTATTGATGTGATGGAACAAGGAGGCAGTCGATGTCTCTTCACGAGGCAGCTCAAGTGATTTCTGCTTGGCACTGACCTGACGTTGCATTGGGGCTTCTGCCCAACCCTCTGAGCCCAATGCTTTGATCAAACGGAAATGATGCAAGCTTACAATGTATTGAATAATTTGCAATGCCAAGGAAAGAGATCGCACGAGCACTAACAACATGGGATGACTGAGCTTGCATCTCCCTCGTCTTTCTCAATGAGGCCGTGCTGCATACGGCGCCTGCTACTTCCCAACTCGTCCCCCATGTATGGGGATAATGGGGATATGGACAGCCTGCTTCTGGCTTCCAAAGAACTGCATCTTCTTCTTGATGATCCAATCCAGTCCCTGGTCTCTTGAGTGGAACCTGCGGTTCCAGTCCGCTGGCTTGGTGACCACTACCCGGCCTTGTATCTGGATCCATCGATGGTGCATGGACAAGCCACTCGACCCATCCGTCTCTCATGCCGCACGCCCTCTTAACCTGCTCACTCATCAAGTGGTCCAAGCATGGATTGCCTTGTGGGTGGAACCTCCGAACCGTCGGTACGGTAGCAGGCCGTCATGTTAGTAGCCTACTACTGGCGCTATCACCACACCCTACGTCCAAGTCCCAAGTTGCTTGCACCACGGAAAGACTGCAGCCATAGGCGAGATAAAGGGGACTAAGTACAATCAGCATCAGAAACCACTAAGGAGGAAGAGGCTAGTATGTCTCTGCATGCCGCGAAACTTACCAAAACTTACTCCCTTGACATGGAGAAGGGTGAAGAACGTACCCATTCGACTTATCCCTAGAGCAGCAAGCATGAGCGATATCCGCCGCTGCCAGCTTGTGGCCCGGTGGGAATCTTGCCGTCCATTGTCTCGTCGAAAACCGTTCCATCGTCTGTTCTGATTCTCTCACACCCCCCCAGCTTTCATTAGCGTCGTACGCATGTGCTCCCTCGTGCTGTCAGTTAGTGGCACACGGGTCGATTACTCGGACTAGCACTTCGGCTCGTCTGGTTTCCAAGGAAGAATGCGCACCCATTGGGGGGCGTTTGCCTTGAGGCCGCTCGGCGACGCTCCGTGCATGCTGCTACTGCTGCTATCTCATCGCCATCTAGCCGGGTGGAATCGAATGCCTTGTGTTTCTGCGTGGCATTGATTTTCGTCCTTGTTCCTGCTTGCACGCCCGCACTAGAGGAGGTGCCGTGTCGACCGAGGCGGAGCCCTCCCTCAGATCACGACTCCATAAAGACAGACGCCTCCGGCGCATCTTAATTCTTTAACCGACTGTTTCTTCCTGCTGCCGCAAAACAAGCTCCAAGACCTTTTCTAACAACTCAAAATCGCGATCGTCATACTCCGTACTCAGTGCTTGTTCGCATCGTCTGACAAAACGGAAGCTAGACCGCGGGCCTACACGAACGCCTCGGTCAGCACGTGTTGAGCGATCCCCTCCCATCGCCAACCGGCATCCCACTTAATTCTCACCATACCCTGCCCGCCTCCTCTCACGAGTATATGGATCTCTTCTCCGCGTCCTGAACTCTCTTGGATACTGCTACTACTTATATCTGACAAGTTCCTCACCGCCTTGACATCGTGTTTTCGACCTTTGTGTATAATACCCGATCGTGATAACGTGCAACGACCTTCCCCCCCACACGTCTCTCGATATACCCACTGCCTGCTCTATCTCTTGTTCTCTCTTTTCTTCTTGACCTTTGAGCTCAACGTCGCACATCAAATCATTACGTGGCTTGGCATCAAGAACTCTACTACTCTATTTCAACTCCCAAGAATATTCACCCCTCTACCGTATATGGTCTTGGGATAGCCAATCCTTTCTGCTTGACTGGTTTTACAACAAGACATGGCACAGGGACTTTGGCCGGATCAGGAGGGCATGTCGCCTGAACTCAACCTACCCCAGCAAGAGCGGGTCGATCGCCAGATGATTCGACACCTGCTTGGTAAATACTCACGAGAGGAACTGGGAAGGTTGCTACAAGAAGAAGGCCGCTTATCACCATCTTCATCATGTAAGTCGTTGCTATGCCCTTGTTAGTCGACAGGCACGACTTGATTGTGTTGTAGCTGGAGATTCTGTATTGGTGCCTCTAACACGTCTACTTCCTTTCCACAGATGAGGAAAGATCCTTCATGCTCTCAAGTAGCGGAAGCTCGCACGAAGACTCGTCAAATATGTTCGACTCAACGAGCAGCAACAACGCATTCTCAGATACGTCATCTACATGCGGCAGCGTCACTTCCAACGTTTCACCTCGAGCGAGCACCAGCCGCAAGCGCCACGCAAGTCCATCGACGACTCGAGCCAGCATAGCCCTTACCGATGAATCGTCCTGGGATGCCGAGGATACCACACCTACGACAGCAGCTCCCAAGCAAAAGGGCTCATTCACCTGCGGATTCTGTCTCGAAGAGGGCATCCAGAAGACATGTACACGCAAGAATGACTTGAAGCGCCACATGGAAGATTTCCATCACACAAACGCACAATGGTTCTGCCGGCATCGAGGCTGCCAGATGGTCTTTGATTGGCAGACGGCCTACAAGGCTCACCTCAAGAACTCTCATGGCGGATCAAGAATGAATCTGGATGACGCCAAGGTTCCGCTGTGTCCCCAGACGGTGTTCGCGTGCGGTTTTGAGAACTGCCTCCAGGTTTTCGAGGCGCCAAGCGACGCTCATGCCGGACCTACCTTCAAGGAGTACGTGAGCCATGTTGTCAAGCACTTTGACGAGGGCGCAAGCAGTGGCCAGTGGAGTTACTCGGCGAGAATGCGTAACCTGCTCCGTCAATCTAGCGTCTTGAGCACTTGGTCACAATCATTATGGCCAGACGCAGACCCAAGTCGCCTACGGTGGAATTCCCAAACTAGCAGTGTTTTGAGAAAGCGCCTAGAAACTAGACATCTTGGCGACCTGCAGTTCCTCGTCCAATACGCTATTGCCCTTGGCTCAAGCCCCAATGGCGCCATTCAGAACTTCCGCGCGGACTTTGTGACTCCCATCCGCAGCGAGTGCAGGATGGCGATCCACGGCCACAACAGGGCAGGTGTTCCGGCAGCAACAACCACTCCGGAGCCAGATCACATGGTTCAGTACGGCATGTCGAATGCTGCCAATCCAGCCATGGTCGCATATTACCAGCGACAGGCCTACATGCCTCAGCCGGCACAGCCGCAGATGCATTCATCAGGCTACACCTTTCACAATGCGCCTCCCTCTCCGGGTTACGACGCCCACCAAGCTTTGCAACAACAACAGCAGCAGCAACAGCAGCAGCAGCAGCATTCACAGTACATAGGCATGTCCGACACCCCGATGGTTGGGACTGATTACGTACCACATGCGAATGGCAGTCTCCAGACTATGCCCGCTGCTTATGGCGCCAATGGCATGCATAGTCCCGCACCCACGGATATATGCGGTACCGCAAGTCCGGGCTCGAATATGGAACAGCGGGCTAATAGCTACGCATACAACTCTTCTCCATATGCATACTAAATCACGAGGGTAGCAGCACCTCGTACCACAGACTACTTAGAGTTACATACAACAAGACCAATGTGACCACTCTTCCCTAGTGGTTGCTGGCCTCGCGGCATAGCAGATCGAACATACATTTTTTGTTTTGATACGAAACACACATGTGCCCCGAAGATACCGGCACGGACGGATATGCATATATTACTATAACACCGGTTCGGGCAGGGTTGGGGAGGTTTTTTACTCAGAGCTCCTGGGGGGCCGGAGGGTAGACGATGACACAATAACGGCCGCCATGCACACATTTTCATTTTTTACTCTTTTCGTTCTGGTTCATCTATTTTACTTTCTCATCTCTTCTAATTCTCTGTCCCTCTTTTTTTATACCCTCATCAGCACGCATTTACTTGAGCAGTAAGATTGATTTCGAAGCGGAAGAGCGACGATCACTGCACTTACACATTATGACCATTTCTTTTTTTTTTTCCTTCTCTCTTTGCTCCAATATACACGAGAGAGCGGCGGGTTTCTTTTCCTTTGTTCTGGGACTGGCACACGAACTATGGGATGCGGGTATAGGTCAAGGGGATTATTTGCGACTACAGTACGGGGTGGGCGAATTTACGGGGCAACGTTTTTCTTCTTTTTCTTTTTTCTCTATGTCTTGGTCTTGGCTTTATTCATTTGGGAAAGTGTTTCAACGGAATGAATCATTATTTTTGCGGGAGTAGGAGCAACAAAAATGGATTACTGTGTGCAAGATTTACCTAGACCAAAGATGTGTGGACCTTTATTAGACGAGTGGTTTATTCCATCGTGGATGCAGCAATGCACGTATCAATACCCCCTCCTCCCTCTTTGTATCAGTTGTTGCTACAGTACGGCGTTTAGGTAATGTGACGCATCAAGTTTGTTTTTTTGGCCAACAGTCGCAGCGCAGTGCAGCAAATAAGAGAGTGATGAAATGATAGATAATCCCATCAGGAAAGTAGAAAAAACCCGCCGAGGGAACGGAATTTCCCGACGAATCGAGGTATGTAATCTTAGAAAGGACGGGTGTGATGACGGGCATTAGATTTCCTGCGAGTGTTTCGCTCGGACTGGGGCATCGGGGTAGTTGGAGAAGCAACTAAAAAGTTTGTTTTATACTGCTGCCTGTTTTTTCTTCATCATGTAATCCATGGTTTTCCTGTTTTTTTGTTTGTCTTTGCTTTGTTCCTTGTCACAGGGGATGGGGAGGGGGGGGCATTTCTGCTTACTTGCTTTTACTGATGTCTCTTGTTCTGTCTTTGTCTTCTGCATGCGGTTTAGGTGGGCCTCCGTCATCCTCTGGAAAATGTGATGGATGACTTTTTTTGCTTGTTCGTGTTGTTGCAAGCGCGTATGTAATGTCATGGCGTGCCGTAATTATTGCTTGTTCAAGAGGCAGCAGATCCTTGGGGGGAAGGCAAGCCGAGAGACAACAGACATAACAGCATAGACAAGGGGGGCGGTTCACACAAGCTGAGCCACTAAAGCAACGATAAGTTTTACTGTATACGTGTAAATGCGAGGTGAGCCTTTCCCCCATGTACACATCATCAATCAAACCCGGGTGCTCATCATTTTCTTTTCACTGTTGGGTCTTTGCTTTCTGTTGTGTCTTGGTCTTTTGTTCAATGCTTCGACGTGCTTTTCTTGGCGGATTGTGTACCCTGTAAGAAGCGGTAAAACTGAATCGGGACATGCTTTTGGTCATACTACATGTTTATTTCATCACCATTATCCGTTTTTGCGAGGGCTTTTAAGCGGCTCTGCGCATCATTTTCCGTTTTATCTCGGGAAGGATTTTGCGGGTGTGGATATTGGGTTCGTTTTTTTTCCTTTTGTGATCCCATCTGATTCGGGGCTGGGTCTTGTCACTTTGTGAAAAGGGTGAGAGGCCGGCACATCTTACGGGTAGCATGGGGAGGAGCCCAAGCCTGCATAAAATATCTGCAAGGCGCAGAAAAGGACAAGCCCTATGTAAATCAGACAGTCACAGAGAGACAGACAGAGAGACAGAGGGAAAAAGGGAAAAAGTTACAGGTATCAAAAGGATGGAGGAGACGTGGGAAAAAAAGCAAGAGGGTGGTATTGGGGGAATGGATGGGCAAGTGAGAAGTTTAGCACAAGGGGGTGTGCGGAAGGTGTTTGGATGGATGGGGGGAAGAGGAAGAGGAAGAGGAGGAGGGGAATATGCTTTTTCTCATCTGCTGGAAACTTGTTTGCTCGACTTGTTCTGCTGGTATGTGTTGATCCTGCTGTTGCATGATTATCTGCTGATGAATAATGATTGATCATATTTGAGCGTGACGGCCGTTGCATGTGCCGGAAAAAGGGTGGTATTAGGGTTAGGAAGAGGTGGTAGTGGCAAGTAGCAATAAAGCGAATTCGGAGTAACAGCACGTATTTGTCCAAGTGAGATGGAAAGACGGCATTACGAGTTATGAGGGAAGAAAGGGAAATGATAGTTGAGAGTGAAGGTCTTACAGCGCATCCGAGGACGTACTTGACAAGAGACAAGACACGGAAACAGAGGGCAGAGATTGGCACCTGGTCGGCCGATGTTTGATTGGTTTCTCGAGGGGGGTGCGTGAGCAGGTACCGATTGCCCGGATGCTGACTTGCGTGCATTAATAGAGTGCTGATTTTATCTCTGGATGTTCTTTTTTTGGGAGAGGGCATGGGAGAGAGAGTGGCATATCTCGGCAAGGGGAAGAGTCAGCGAGAAGGGGGTTCTTTTTCTGATTGTTCGCTGTCTCTTCTACGTTTACAGTTAGAACGGCCAAGTATAAAGAGATGCTGGCGAGCGGCCCCTACGGCAATGGGTCAAAAAACTAACTGCCATCATTGTCCAAACTACTAGTGGTGAAACTAAATCCAGCACTACAGACAGCACTGACAAGTAGGTATTTAGCATCAATTAACACAACCGAGGGGGGCGTGCGACGATGAGAAACAAGAGCAACAATCAGAAAGGAAAGAAAAAAGCCCGCGGCGGGCCTAAGTAAAAGTGGCGGAGCCGTCTCCGAAGAAAGTCGCCCATGGGGCCGACAGGGCTGGCGGGAGCGGATGGATAACGCTCTAGTAGAGAGTCGGGTCTGGGTCTGGGGGGGATGGATGGAGGATGATTTTCCCTCTTTTTCGTTTGCGGCAAGTCTTTCGAATTTGGAATCCCCGGGAAACAAGGCACCGCCATGGGGAGGTGAGAAGGGAAGAAAAAGTCTGGCGCTGGCGGGGGGAGGGTGCGTAAGCACTGTGCTTCATTACGGACAAATTAATGCTTTTCTGTCGCCCCGTGTAGGTAGAAGGCGCGGCTAAAGGCGGCCGGCCCTTGTTTTGGATATGATATGTATGGATATGTATGTAGACGAGCACACGTGCAGGATGAGAAAATGAAGCAACTTTGAGCGAGCGAGTTTTCTGATGAAGCCAATGGCCAATGGAATGGATACCCGATGCCTAGAAAGCTGATGTGGCGGCGAGGCCGTATGACAAAAGCTACAATCGTTCCCCCGACAAAGAGCTGCTAACAGCAGATGCTAGTAGCAAGTAGCAAGCTCCAGATGCAGTAAAAGGGTGGGAGGAGAAAACGGAGACGGACTGCCGTCTCCTTTGGCTCACAAGGTCCGTCCGGCGGCAAGTTTTTTCCCTTTTTCTTTTTGACAGACAGCCTGTGTGACACGTTGGCGACAAACAAGACGAGATCCGCGGCAATGGGGTACCACAGGGCAAGCCGCTCAGCTGACTGGCGTCCGAGATGTGCCATGGGTAACCCCGGGGGTGTGTGTGTCCGTGTTGCCAAAATTGGCGTCAAGAAAGAAAGTGGTAGGATTACAAAGCAATATAGTGGCCTAGACGAGTAAGTGTACGGATAGAGAGGCATGATGGGTTAGTGGACAGACAGGTTGATCCATGCTAAATGGCTGGTTGGGAATGGATGGACGCTTTACGATTAATGTTGTTGCCAACAGCCTAATCTACTCGATGATAAGGCGAAGCCAAGAAGCGAGACGAAACGCCAATCGTTTGCCCGATGGCGCGCTAGATAGGGTAAATAGGACTTTAGGTTTGTGGCTGAAGGGTCTGGAATTCATCTGGATCACGGAAAGAAACAGGTTACTCGAGTTCTATATTATCAAGCAAGAGATCCGAGGTGATGGAAGAAGCGACACTACTGGACTCTTCTTGTCCCTGCTTCTCTGTATAATACTCGTACGTACTGCGTACATCCATGGAGCGAGGTGACTGGCGTAGCATTTGGGGGTGGGCAGAAGGGGGCCAAATGTGTCAAGTAAACTAATCACCCTGCAGATAATGTCAATGTGTGTGAGATGTGAGTGAGTGAGTAAGTGAGTGTGTGTAGCTGTGATGCCGGTAATGAATCGTGTTTTTGGTAGGGCAGACTTATCAAAGAGCTGAGCGTCGGTAAACGGCCCAGACTCGATGCCGCTCGGAGGGCTGGACTGGCTGGCTAGGAGAAATTGTCCTCGTGCAACAATGGGCGGGAAGAAGATTTCTGGAATTGAAAAGGGAGCACAGCTCCGGGGCACCACGTGGCGGAGGCTGTTGGAAGGGTGGTGAAGAAAACGGACAAGAGAGGCGCCTGTTGGAAGGAATCACGCCACGGCTTGTGGTTGGCAGGAAACAAGGTTGGCTGGTGTGGACGCCAATTCCCTCGGATTGGCCTGCCACCATTCCCACGGCTGCCCTTCCATTATGATTGGGCGCCGCTTTGATCACTTGGTCGACGAGTTCTGGACTTTCAAACGGCAGCATCTAGAAGCGCTCGGGTGGTGCGTTGGGGGGTAAAGGGGTACAAGTTGGTGGTTGCATGTGGTTTGCTGAGAAGATGGCGAGTATAACAGTAGCAGCACTCGTATGGATGTAGCAGTAGCAGTAGCTATGAGACTGACTGGTGGAAGAACCGGCCCTCGATGAACTGCTGCAGATCGTAAACGGTCCGTCCTGTGTGCACAAAGACGGGAATTGCTGTTTCTGGCCCTTTGGGCCGAATGTTGTTGGTTCCATCGACACAGCTGGGCCTAGATCTTCATTAGGGCTGAGATGAACTGAGGAGCAGTCAACCAAACCAAACCAGGCTATTGTCCGCAGGGCTACATTAGCACCACTAACATCAGCTGCTTGCAGTAGCTGAGAGCTGCTCTGGATGCCAATGCTCTTGGCCTGCTGTAGCTGACCTGACTTGGATGGATCGTCTGATTGCCCACCCTCATCTCCGTGCGTTGCCACTGTCTTTCCCTTCCCTTGGGATTGCCGTCCCAGAGTCACGAAAAGAGGACGCTGTCCGTGGCTCATTACTCGTGAGCCTGCATTCGGGTGGTGCTGCGGGCTTCAGAAAAGGCACTTGTGCGGAGAACCAGGGTGTCGAGGATCCATGCCCAAAGATTGCCAGCCAGCGAGGGTTTTTCTTTGTCTCTCTCCCTCTCTGTTCTTTTTTCACCTCTTCTTCCCTCACTGCCTGCTGCTATCAATTTTCACAAACGGAGTCGCGCGGCGTCAGCGACAAAGTGGGCAGAGGACCGTGCGCTGAGGGATCGATGCATCCCATGGAGCTGGAGCTGGTGCTGGCGATTGGGTTCTATGGTCATCATTACTCCGAAATCCGATCCCAACACACATCTCGTCACGCTGTCCTGGTCCGTATGGGGTAGCAGGTACGAGGGGGAATCGCCCAAACAGTGATGCCTGTACGGAGTCCCTGGGCTGGGCGATCACATGCTGTCAGTGGCTGTGAAGGTGCGATAAGAGACTGAGAGAGGCTGAGAGACGGGAAGACGGAGAGAGAAAGGATTGAAGAGAGGGGAATGTGCAAACAAGGCACAGCTTGAGTTGCGATCACAATAACGCAAAGCCACTGCAGGCAGACAAGACAACCAGCGGCCGCACACGGCAACCCACGACGGCGGCCTTCACCGAGAGATGAGCAGAATGGCCTCGGAGAGCGGCGTTCCCGGGTCTGGTCTGCTTGGGCCAGCATCTGCTGCAAGACGCTGTCACTGCCTGGGTGAGGCTCGGTGAGGCATGGCTGACCACGGACGGGCTCGTGCGGCGCTGGGCTGGACCAGGTTCATGTTCTGAAGAGGCATCAATGCCGCGAGGTCCGTATCGTATCTGTGGTGTGCTGTGGCCGTAGTTGAAATAAGTGTGATAACCGTGATAGCCGCCACCAATATCCATCCAAGCCATGGATGTCATGACTGGCGACGATACGTGTACCCGTACTGACCTGGGGCCTTGAACCTGGCCTGGCCTGGTCTTGCCTGGGATAATCCGTACTCCGTATAAACTACTCCGCTCTCTGTGAATCCGTATCACCGCCAGGATCTGCTCTCCCGTCTGCTCTCCACGTGCGCGTCCAGGCTTGTGGAGAGGCACGACGACGGGGCTGGAAGGGAGCTGACATAAACGGAGCACAGCGCCGCTTTGGGCTTCAGCAGCTGATTTCTCTTTGCTCTTGGTCGTTTGCCGTCGCTTGAGGGCCAGACCTTGGCGCCTGGGCTGTGATGCCGTATCGAGCAGGAGCCGGAGAGCAGGCAAATCCTACATGCTCGTACCAGCCCGGACTGGGATGCGATGCCGAATGGAGGCGGTGGCGATTCGAGCAAGTGGTCTGGTCTGGCTGGTGTGGTGTTTGCAGGCTGCAGCCGCCTGGCCTGCGCGCATTAGTGGAGGCCATAATTGACATTAATAGCATCAAATCGCGAGCTGAAAGACGTTGGATTCGCCGTTTATATCTACTAGTAATGCCCGGAGCTGTGCGCACGCGAGACTTTTTTCAGGGCTACGGACGGAATACAGCTAGGTACGCAGCATGGATGGAGGGCTTGTGCGAGTTTTGCCGTTTCGCATGGATGGATTTCTCTGCTCTAGTCTTGCTTGATGCCGCTTAGCGATCTGCGGGTTTGCTACAGATAGGCATGGAGTACGGAGCAGAGACGTAATTGAACAATCAATACCGTGGAAGAAATGAGCAGGGCGGCATTTACGGAGTACCGACTGCACAGAAACAAATCCCCTCACTTCCGGCAGCTCGTTTGCCTCAGCCTTGTGTTGCCCAGAGGTCTCACTTTGATTGCCGTCGGTCCACGTCCGGTATTTGTACCACCAACAGAAGCTGATTTGATGTGACGGCAATGCATGGCCACGAGTAAGTTGTTATTTGATATTTCGCACCCTGGTCGGCTCGAGTCCGCAGGCGTTATTGGCAACCAGCCAATCCCAGCAGCCCATCCTCATCGTCCCGTGTTTGGCGTCATCTTATCCTACCTTGTCCAGCCTGGTCTTGTTTGCGCCCAAAACGAGCCCGCTGCGTGATCGGCCTAGCCGGGTTCCTGGCGGTTTGATAGCACTCTCTGCTCCCCACCTGCAATTTGTACCTGACCCGTACTGGACTGTGTTGTGTTGTATCAAGCATCTAGTCTAGTACGAGAATGCGACAGTAAAGCACGAGCCGTGGCGACACACATGAATCTTCAACGTCTGCATGTGGTGTTTTTACCGGTATTTGGCAGCAGGCATTACAGGATTAGCGCATGTGCCCTGCAACTTGGTCGCTATCGGGAGCTGCGCTAGCTGGGTCGAGGTACCTTGGATGCGCGGCCAAGCGTCAGCACTTGCGCTGCTCGCACTCCAAGGTACATATTCTTAGGCTCTGGACTCGCTATTTTTTGTCCATGGCGGAGGATCTGCTGCTGTTATCTGGGCGACTTGGCTGCAGGAATGGTGGCTGATGGCTGCTGCTACTGTACTGCTGCTCACCCAGTTGACCGAGCGAGGATAACGCATTGCATTGCATTGCATTGCATCGCATGACCCCTGGATAGATTGCTCTTGAATTTGATTGATTGATTGAATGAATAAATAAATGGATGATTGATTGACTTCAGCGGGATTTGCTTTGATTGGGATGGAGCAGACAAGACAGAGCACGCTCGTGTACCCTCTTTGTACCTGTAGAGTCGCTTTTGCCAGGCCCCGGGGCACGTGTTCGCCGGCCGCTGCCCTGAACCCTACAATGTTAGTACCTGCCAAGCGGCTGCGCTAGATACATTCCGCGCCCTCTCTTTGACTTTTTCTCTCTCTCCATCTTTTTCGCCTTCGCCCATCGGCGCCGACTGCAATCCGCCGACTTTTTTCTTTTTTAGCTGCAACACCCGCCATTATGCCATGCCACTGCTTTTCAATGGTTGCCATTCCATGACGCCTTGTCGCATTTGCCGCCCCCTCATTGGCCTGGCTACCCAGCTGGACCCTCCCCGGATGCCTCGCTTTTCCCTTCTAGAAGGACGGCAGAAGCCATCTGCCAGGGGTCTCCCAGCCCGTTTCCCGCATCCATGGTAAGAAATGCAGGGGGCCCAAGAGCTGGTAATTTACGACGGTCAGGCGACGAGGCTGCTCGCCCTGTGGTTGGCCGTGGCCTCTCCGGATGGGGACGCCTTTCGACAGCGGACAGCCATTTTGGCCTTCGCCTGGTCCCACACCACCATCGAAAACTTTACACAAGTCGACAGACTTTTGCTCGCGGCTTTGGGCTAGCCAGAGCAAGCCAGAGGCAACTTGCGTTTCAGGACGGCATGGGGGCCGCTGTGAGAAATGACACTGTTCCTGAAACGGGGCTTGGTGCGTCTTGCTCGACAGGGGAATGCGTGACACCAATTCGTCGGATTCCACGACTCGACCGGGTTATGCCAGTCGCTGGGCGAGAAAGGATTTGGGATTAGGGATTAGGGGGGGCGCAATTCATGCTCGCTCCCAAGAGTTAGGTCCCAGATGTGGCCCTACCACCCATTACCCATTTGTCCATCACCACAGCGCCCGACCCGGTGGGCTTGATTGCACACGCTGCCACTTTGCCTGGCCTTTTCTCCGACAGATCTTCTAGAAGCCTTCCCCGGCTTTTCGACCGTTTCTCCCCTCGCCATTTGTCTTTCTCCCCTTGCCTGGCCCTGGCGACTGCGTCCTTCCTCTCTGTCGCTCGTTCACCCAACCTCTGGCTTCTCATTCTCACTGAGAAGAAAAAAAATTACCGTCCTTTTCTTGATAGGCAGTGCCTTGGCGGACTTCTCAGCCCCAGCGACTCAACGTTGAGGCGACGCTAATATTAATCCAAAATCTGAAAATCGATTCCTTCGATTGAGGGCGTACTGACCAGTTAATCACTCTCTTTGATCGTGACCGGCACGCGAGAGCGAAACTGAGCGGAATTTTCTGCAGCGCTCATACCGGCGCCGTACTAAGCGCTACTTTTTTTTTTCTTCCTCGCTTCCCTCTTGTTTCTTTTCTCTCTTCCTGTCGACTTTTTTCCTATCGCCGCATTGCGCGGCGGTTATGCGAGTTTGACGACGAGCGGTGGTGTCGAGTTGCCATCTCTCCATTTGGTAAGGATAAGGACATCGAACCGCGTTGCTTTTCTGGACGTGTCCGTGGGTAGCGACTTTTCACTGTCGATACCACTTTTCTTGTGGGTGCGGCGGATAGCTGGCCGTCGATTTCCATCAGAAGGACGAAGCGCGGTTAATTGTCGAATCGCAACAATCTTGCATCATGTTTCCATACGGGGCCGCGCCTGAGGAGTCCACCGTGCGTCCATTGACGGAGGAGGACCAACAGCTGCTCCTCGGGCTCGTTCACAAATACGGAGCCTCGAGTCTATTATTTGCCTTGACTGGCTATGGTGAACCATGTAGGTTGTCAACTGTTTCAAACTCGTGATTGCTTTTGAGTTCTGACATGATTCAGCACGGGCATCTGCGTTTTCTGCAAATACCCTCCTCAGCAGTGCGAGCGCGTCTTCAGTAGCATGGACTAATTCAGAGGCTGCCTCGCAATGCCGGTCTGATGAGGCGTCTATTCACACCTCATACACGTGGCCTGACGTTCAGAACGACATGCCACCTGTGCATGATGGAGAGGCTAACAAGATGACGACGACGAGTGAGCGGTCATGGCTCGACTCGCCTGTAGCAGTGCCATCCCCGATGATTCAGCCTCACGACGTCACGTCACACCCCTCTCCGCGCCTTGTTACGCCAACTTCCAAGAAGTACCAGTGCCCGATGTGCTATCTGGACAACAGCCCTGTCGGATTCGGCAGGAAGAGCGATTTTAAGAAGCACTTGCACAACTTCCACGGAGCCGACGTCGTCTGGATTTGCCGAACCAAGGGATGCCATTTGTCATTTTCGACCGAGCGTGCATACAGCACGCACGCCAAGGAAGCTCACAGGATGAAGGCTCTTCCCAACAGCGCTGCTCGAACGGAAATGTGCCCACAGCTCGTCTTCGCCTGCGGCTTCGGCAACTGTCGCGACCGGCTATTTGAGGCCCACAACTCGGAAGACGCCTCAGCAACACGCGATAAGCACTTTGAGCACATTGCCAAGCACTTTGAGGATGGCTTCGATGTCAGCAACTGGGAGTACAAGGTCCAGATGCAGAACCTCATGCGCCAGAAACAGGTGAAGCAAATCTGGAAGACGTGCATTTGGCCCAAGGAAAAAAGACAGCAGCTTCACTGGCGAGCACGGTCTTCCGGTGACTTGAAGCGTATGCTCGAGTGTCGCCATCTAGGCACCAACATCTCCAGCCTTGTTAGGCTGGCTTTCATTCTTGGAACTGCTCCATTTACAGTAACCTCGACACCGCCGCCAAACGAGATCGACATCTACTTTCAGCTTCCGTACAGGAGCCAGTGCCTGTTGGAGTCATCCGGCCACGCGTCCTTGGAAAGCACTTCTATGAAAATGGAAGAGGGCGGTTCACCTGCATTTAGCCTGCCCAAGAGCCGCTCAGGCATCACCAGCATCCCCCAAACCATGCTCAAGTTTTCCGGTCGCTCATTGAAGAAAGGTACTCGACCGACAACACCTGCAAGCGTGATGAGCAATGGTGCCGACACAATCATGGGAGACGACTCGGCGGCTGGCCCGCACCCGGGAACACCGTTCCCCATCCCCAACGAGACTGTTTGGCCAGCAGATGCTCCGAAATTCGCGCCCGATATCCCAACCTCTATGCCAAAACAATTGAATAGCCCTGCCGATACATCCATCTTTGATCCCCAGCAGCAACAACACCAACTGCAGCATCATCAATCAGCGCCACAACTTCCACTACTTCCACACCAACATCAGCAAGAGCAGCAATTGATGTACTCCATGCCGCCGCAAGATGACTCACAACAGGCGTGGATGGTAATGAACCAGCAGATTCCGGCATATCAGACACCCCAGGTGTTCCCGGAGCAGGCGGACATGATGAATGGACTTTACGACTATTCGATGAACACTAGCCAGACTTCGACAGTGCGGCCAGGAACTCCAACACCCCACAAGCGACCGGCATCGTGGAGTCGAATGATTAGCATGGAGAACCTTCGACCGTCCAAGAAGTCATCACCCGACACACCACCAGGAGGGATGCTTATGGGTATGTAAATGACTGGGCAGGATTAATACTAGCCAACCTACCAGCCGACCATGACCATTGGCCTTTTTTCATCTTCGTCGCCAGCACGATCTAGATGGACGCTCTGCTAGCGAATGGCTCCACTCTTTTATCGATTTCTTATATGTCTTTTACATATATCCCTTGCCGCGATTGATTTCCTGTATTCTCAAACATATATACCACTACTTATACCAAACGGACCGGGACGGCAAATGTACGTTTAATTGGGGGAACCAACTTTTGGAGGGGAAAGGGGGGAGGCGGATCGAATCGCATACCAATTTTGTCACTATGCTGACGCTGAGATACCATTTTCTTTCTTTCCTTTTATTTTCCTTTTTCTTTGCTGTTATGTGATGAACCGGCGTCGTTCACGAATCACACATATATAGACAGGGTGGGATTGGTCATTTGTGGCATTTATGTGGAGCGAATGGTGTCTTTTTTTTGTGTTATTCCTGTTACGCTACAATCGATGATGGGGGAAGTTTGTTGGAAAAGTAGGGCCGAGAGATACATACGAATATATGTAGTGATGTCTGGTGAATATGACATTTTGCATAAAGGAGCAAATAATGTTGTACAATTGACCATATTTTGAAGTTGCCCTCTTTTTTTTTTTCTGTTTGCTATCTCTTTGGTGCTAGTGGTTATCTTGCCGCGTGGTTTTGAAAGGGCGGCAGACGGCCTGGCGATATGACGTGAAAGAATAACGTCATGCCATTTTGGCCTGCATATACGCACCAGTATGGAGTACCTTATGCTTCTTTTTCCGTTATTATGTATGAGTATGAGTATGAGTATGAGTACAGCTTCCGGATGTGCGTATCGGCCCGTCAGCTTACCCGCCATTTTGGGGGCCCACCTGTGTTGCTGCAACTAGAGGGTATGTAGGGCGAACCGGACATGGGGAAGAAAGGCGGAGATGAAGAGGGTCAGTCAGTGTTGGTTTTTTTTTTTGACCGGATGCCATTGAGTGGATTTCTGAAGCAGGTGTGTTCTAGTAATACGCATGAGTGGATAGGTCAGTACGCTGAGCCGTTGAGGGTTCTGGGAGAGACGAGTGACGTCCAGCTTATTTGGGGCTGAGACATTTGGGGGGGGATGGAGCTACGGGAGACTTCGGGGGGAAAAGATGAGTACAGAAATCCAGGCACGGCTCTAGGAGAGGGGGAACATAATGTCGTAAGATGGTTTGGCTGTATTACATGTAGTACTAAGAATTACTTCGACGGGACTGCTTGGCATATATGTAGTAGCTCTTAAGAGGGACGTTGCTATTGGATATGTAAAGCGGGAGAGAAGAGTATGAGCACGAGGTGAGGGAGGTGGGAAGCAGGATGGTGGGTGGTATTGCAGCGAGTAAAGGGGGTTCGACTCTTTATTCCTGTTCGTCGCCCTTTGCTGTGTGTGCTGTATCTGAGGGGGAGGTGGTGGTGCGACATGCATTAGAGGGCGGACTCGGTGAGGACAAGATGCACGCTTTGGGGATGGATGTGTTGTAGTGGTACAGTAGGTGGTTTTGTCGATTTTCTATTGGGCAATTGCCTCTGGGAGGTTTCAACGGCGGTTGAAGCGAACAGCTTGCTTGAAAAGATGCGTGATGCAGGAGAAAGATCTGTCGACGTGGTGCTGCAACGAGGGAAGGACTGTAGTTATATGAAGTCCGTTTTGAGTCTGCCTCGGTTGGATGCAAAGCAAGTCTAGGGTCGTTTAGTGCTGCTTCAAGATGTCATTTGCTCAGAGCCATGGATGTCAAACGAGAGATAGTACGGAGTAATTCGGGTTTCCTTGATTGGCCCAAGTCCACCAAAGCGAGCTCTGATTCGGGGTCCGATTCGGGATCCGTGTGTCGGGGTCTGATCATCGGGGATCTCACGTCCTGTTTGTTCAAAAAGGAACAGGACAAGCCTGCTTCTGCATCCCGCAAACTCCGAGTGTCCAATAGACAATTCCGGGTGTCCAATAAGCAAGAATAGCCTGGCATTAGCCTGCCCTGCTAATGCTAACATGAGAAGTGGTCGCGCCACCGGAGGCCGTGGTTGACATGTGCTCTGGGCTAAACACGCGCGAGGCCATGTACTCTGGACGAAGGCTTTCCGGGAATAAGGGATTTTAGGAGGGAACATCCATGACTTGTTTTCTTGGAGTTTGTGAGTCAACGGGCGTTGGGATTGCAGCTCCGTATATCGCAGTTGAGATTCGGCTAGACTAAAGAGAGTTGTGATGGATGGACAGATGTAATTATTTGAATTGGATTTTTTGTTGTCGATGTGATTGACGCCGTGGTTGATGGAGTCCTAGGAACACTGAAGCTAAGGTACCTCTAACCCAGAGGCCTCGAGATGGGGTAACTGTACCCATTGATCAATCACTGCGCTAGACTTGCACAACGCAGGGGGAAACGTAAGCCTGGAAGTAGGGCTTTGCTGTGCTGAGATTGGAACAAGTGGCAGAGTAACATGTAGGGCAAGCTGGCTCCCAAGGCAGGGCAAAGGCTGGTGCTGAACAATACCAGACATACATTGAAACATACAGTACATACTTACATGAGAAGCAATTGGGATTATGCTGAGCTTACGGTGCTCGCAGCGACGCACTCCGATGGCAATTGTAATTGCAAGTATGGGGTACTCGGCTGGCGTGGCGCACATGTGCTGCTGGAAGTACCCGACGCTGTAGCACACGCAGGCAAATGCCCAAGCCCCGCAACTTTTAGGCGCGCACATGCATGCTGATTGGCTGGTCACTACGGGCTGGCCGTCTTTGAATCGCTGCCATCTGAACTCTGTCTGCCCTGGCGTCTCCGAGCCCAATGGGAGAAAGGGTTATTATATTTTGCTGAAAAATTATAATACAAAGAAAAAAAAAAGAAAAATCTTACCCCACAGCCACGCACAGTAAGGACAACTATTGCAGTACCCGCTAGCTTCGTACCGTTGCCTGCACGACACAGCGGCAGGCTACCTGGCGACAAGTAGCCCTCAAAGTCTGACTAGGTCAAGTACGATCACTGCCAAATATTAGTAGATCTGCCCGGCATCGCCCTTAGAACGGACCCTCTGACTCTAACCTGGCCCAGGCTTAAGTGACTTTTTCCGATTCAATCGTCTCTTCTTATTTCTTTTCTCCATCCTGTTATTCTTCCTCGCCACTCCTCCCCCGCGATACCCTCAATTGTTTGCACCTCGCAAAGGAAAAAGAGCACCCAGTCTGCTCACGTGCAAAGCATCTCTGCGCACACTCTCGCTTTTATTCTTCAATCCCCAACCTTCTTTTCTTCAACTCGACTCTTGTATCTGTTATCCACTACTATAGCTCTGTTCGCGATGCTCCGAAGTCGCCAGGCGACAACCAGAGCCGTTCGGGCTCTGGGACAGGCTCGTGCCTTTACCTCAACGACGACGCCCATCAAGGCCGCCACTCAGAAGAAGATTCCTACTGGCCAGAGAAATCAGGCGACGGCGAGCGCTGCACCGTAAGTTGCACATTGAAACTCTCGTGAGCTTTGCATTTGTGGTTTTTTCTCTGGTTGTGCGCCTCGAAGACTAGGTGTTCTTACATCTTGGTTTTTTGCCGCCGATGACCGGGGGTGCCAAATTGTGGACGAGATGCAGACAATCAATTTTTGCTGCTGGCGCGTGCATTGGAAATTCTTCTGTTTTCCTTGGATGGAATTTGCTAACGAGATGGCAATTGGTCGCGCAAAACAGAAACGTCCGTCCCGTCCCGAGCCCTGCCTTCAACACAGCAGACAATGATCGAAGCCATGTGCAACCTCTTGTCAACCCGCAGAGGCCTGACATGGATGAATCGTACGTTGAAAACCTTTTCCGCCACTACGAATATGCATACACGGGCGAAAAATCACATCAAGAGCGTATTCATAAAATTCAATTGGGCTTATTCTGACTCTTTCTTCTTCTTCTTACTCTCTAGATTCATTGGCAAATCCGGAGGCGAAATCTTCCACGAGATGATGCTGCGCCAAGGTGTCAAGCACATTTGTAGGTTCCGATGCCGGCCGCCCACCCGGGCTCCATCTACTCCATAACTCTAGCTAAGCAACTCTCGCTAACCTTGAGTCACCTTATAGTCGGATACCCTGGCGGCGCTATTCTCCCAGTTTTCGACGCCATTTACAATTCAAAACACTTCGACTTTATCCTGCCCCGTCATGAGCAGGGAGCCGGCCATATGGCCGAGGGCTATGCCCGTGCCTCGGGCAAACCCGGTGTCGTCGTGGTGACTTCCGGCCCTGGCGCTACCAATGTCATTACTCCCATGCAAGATGCCCTGTCAGACGGAACCCCCATGGTCGTCTTCTGCGGCCAGGTCCCCACTGCAGCAATCGGCAGCGATGCCTTTCAAGAGGCAGACGTTGTGGGTATCTCACGGGCTTGTACCAAGTGGAACGTCATGGTCAAGAGCGTTGCTGAGCTGCCCAGAAGAATCAACGAGGCTTTCGAGATTGCCACCAGTGGCCGTCCTGGCCCCGTCCTTGTCGACTTGCCCAAAGATGTCACTGCTGGTATCCTTAGAAGAGCCATCCCGACCGACACGGCTCTGCCGACTCTGCCCAGTGCCGCCACCCGTGCTGCCAAGGAGCTGAGCACACAGCAGCTTAATGCTTCCATTAAGCGTGCTGCTGATCTCATCAACATGGGCAAGAAGCCCGTCATCTATGCCGGTCAAGGTGTTATCCAGTCCGAGGGTGGTCCTGAACTTCTCAAGGAGCTTGCAGACAAGGCTTCCATCCCCGTCACCACAACCCTTCACGGTCTGGGCGCCTTTGACGAGCTGGATGAGAAGTCGTTGCACATGCTGGGCATGCACGGCGCAGCATATGCCAACATGGCTATGCAGCAGGCTGATGTTATCATCGCTCTCGGCAGTCGATTCGACGACCGTGTCACTGGTGTCGTCTCAAAATTTGCGCCTGCAGCCAGGCAAGCTGCTGCTGAGGGCCGTGGTGGCATTATTCACTTTGAGATTATGCCCAAGAACATCAACAAGGTCGTCCAGGCTACCGAGGCCGTGGAAGGCGATGTCGGCGCCAACATGAAGCTCCTCATTCCCCAGGTAAATGCCAAGACCATGGAAGACCGAAAGGAGTGGTTCGACGCGATCAAGGGTTGGAAGAAGAAGTACCCTCTATCGCACTACCAGCGAGCTGAGCGGACTGGCCTGATCAAGCCGCAGACTGTCATGGAGGAGATTAGCAACCTGACGGCTGACCGAAAGGACAAGACGTACATTGCCACCGGCGTAGGCCAGCACCAGATGTGGGTTGCCCAGCACTTCCGCTGGAGACACCCTCGATCCATGATCACTTCTGGTGGTCTGGGCACCATGGGCTACGGCCTTCCCGCCGCCATTGGCGCCAAGGTAGCTCAGCCCGACGCTCTCGTTATTGACGTTGATGGCGACGCTTCCTTCAACATGACCCTGACGGAGCTGTCCACTGCTGCGCAGTTCAACATTGGCGTCAAGGTTGTTGTCCTTAACAACGAGGAGCAGGGCATGGTGACTCAGTGGCAGAACCTCTTCTATGAGGACCGCTACTCACACACTCACCAGAGGAATCCTGACTTCATGAAGCTGGCTGACGCAATGGGCGTGCAGCACCAGCGCGTCTCAGAACCCGATAAGCTTGTTGATGCTCTGAAGTGGCTGATCAATACCGATGGCCCCGCTCTCTTGGAAGTTGTCACCGACAAGAAGGTGCCTGTCTTGCCCATGGTGCCGGCTGGATCGGCTCTGCACGAGTTCCTTGTCTTTGATCCGGGTAAGTTTTCCCTTTCCGAAGCTATACAGCTTCTATTCGTCATTGTGAATCAAGACATACTAACGAATTTGCAGAAAAGGATAAGCAGCGACGTGAGCTGATGAAGGAGAGAACGAAGGGTGTGCATTCCTAAGCGATTAAAGTAATCATTGGAGGAGTCTACTACTTTCCTATTCGATCCTGATTTTTCAGTTCAATTCCCCGTCTCTTTTTTTCTCTTTCGGGTTTATATCATTTTTGTGTCATTTACACACAATATTGTTCCGTTTGGAGTTTTCTTCTTTATCTTATTTTGGTGCTCAAAGGCGGCGAGACCTAGCTTTCATAGTTGTGGCACTTGAAAAGTTTGTCGCGAGGGGGGCTTTGGGAAGAGTGCGACGAATGGGTTTTCAGAAAGATTTACCCTGAGTTCGAAAAAATGTGATTGGATAGGATGAAGATATAGTAAACACATGCTTGTAGTGTGTTGAGCATGATGGGTTGGACTGAATGATACAATATCACAGTTTTGGCCTACATTGAGTTGAACTTGTTTGCTGAGTGATGAAATATGGTTAAGTGACACAGGATGAATAGTTTTATGTTTGAGCTGAAATGGGGGCATATTCAAAGCTTCTGATCTAAACGTGTTCCTGCTCTTCTGCATGAAGAAGACGCTCGTTTGCCAATAGTTCATGCATGTGATGTTAATATTGCCCGCTCTATCGAAATGGTACGTACCAAGAAATAAAATAAAAAAAGACAAAGAATATTCCAGCGCCTCGGCCCATGCGCTTTGCCACTTTGGGCCCCCTCCCAAAATCCATGACAGCCTAATCTAGAACACCGCGGGGTCCCTTCGGCTGGCCTTTCTCTCCAGAAACTCCCTTTTCCGCCGATCATCTTTTTTTTTCTCTCCCAAGTTTCCTCGCTCGTCTGGATTTAGAGAAATCCGTCCATCCTCTCTTGTATTCTTTTCTTTTGCCTCGTTTCCTTCTACTTTTTGCGCTGAAAGCTCCTGCGGCTTCTCGCGCCTAATAGAATAAGAAACAGTCAGATTTGCAGCCATGGTACGAAAAACCACGATTCCCCTCCATCTATCCATCTATTCCATACACCCCGCTTGAAGCCCAGATTCCGGTCCGGAGTTGGGGCAAATCGAGAAGGAAAAAAAACACATGTTATGAAAAACCACAGAAAAAGAATCTCTCAAATCATGATGCGTCAGAAAACATGCTGACCAAATCTCTCTCGGAACTTCACAGGCCGCCCAACAGACTCCCAAGCAGCGCCTCGCGCTCGCCATCTGCGACTTCCTGACCACGTCAACGACGGACGGCACCCTCACCGCCGAGGACAAGGACTCCATCGACGTGGCCATCAACTGCATCGCCGAGTCCTTCAAGGTCGACCCCAGCGATGACGCCGCCGTAAAGGCCGCCATTGGCCCCCAGAAGCTGCTCGACGTCTTCGCCGTCTACGAGAAGCTCCAGGCCAAGGACAAGGCCGCGTCCCCGGCTGCTTCCCCTGCCGCTGCTGGCGCATCTTCATCCTCTTCCTCCTCCGTCCCTGAACCCACCGAAGCCCAGAAGAAGGAGGCCGAGTCTCTCAAGTCAAAGGGCAACGCCGCCATGGCCCAGAAGGACTACGCAGGCGCCATCGACCTCTACACCCAGGCCCTCGGCCTTCACCCCTCCAACGCCGTCTTCCTGTCCAACCGCGCCGCCGCCCACTCCGCCGCAAAGGACCACGCCTCCGCCCGCATCGACGCCGAAGCCGCCGTCGCCATCGACCCCTCTTACACAAAGGCCTGGTCCCGCCTGGGCCTCGCCCGCTTCGCCCTCGGCGACCCCAAGGGCGCCATGGAGGCATACCGCCAGGGCATCGAGTACGAGGGCAACGGCGGCTCCGAGGCCATGAAGAAGGGCTTCGAGACGGCCAAGCGCCGCGTCGACGAGCTCGAGGCCGACCAGGCCCAGGACAACCTCTCCCGCGCCGCGCCCGGCGCCGGAGCCGGCGGCATGCCCGACCTCAGCAACCTCGCCTCCATGTTCGGCGGCGGTGCCGGTGGTGGCGGTGGCATGCCCGACCTCAGCTCCATCATGAGCAACCCCATGTTCGCCAACATGGCCCAGAGCCTCATGAGCAACCCCGACCTGATGAACAACCTCATGAGCAACCCGCGCCTGCGCGACATGGCCAACCAGTTCAGCAGCGGAGGCGGCATGCCCGACCTCGGCTCTCTAATGTCCGACCCCAACATTGCCGAGATGTAAGTGTTTTTCATCCATTATACTCATAAGAAAAGGGAGTCATGTTCTAATTATTATAACCTCACAGGGCACGGAATATGATGGGCGGCAATGGAGGCGCCCCAGGCGCTCCTGGCTCTGGTGGTGCAGGACGGTAAAGCGACTCTTGAATTTGTATGGAGGAGCACGAAACATCCCAAGAGACGGAACAGCAGTTACAAAGCACGTGTGCCAATGTGGTATCACCGTTATGGGCTTTCAAAAGAAGAAGAGAAAAAAACAGAGAGAATGGGGCCTACGTCTTCATTTTAGATATGACTGAGTAACAGGCGCAAATGACCAAAGCGTGGTTAATGATTGTAAATAGAGAGAGCTGTAAACGAAGCACTCGATTTCCGTTATAATTATGCTCACACTGTTTCTATCTATACCTGCACCAAAACAAGATGCCCCTTGAGTCAACCGCTAGTATATACATGTATGAAGCTGCAGTGGTATTCTGGCGTCTCCTTGACGCTTCCTCTCTCATAACTTTTGTCTCCAAGTACCAGGCTTCACTGAATCTCTCCCCTGCTTCATCCTATTCGTACAAGACCTTCCCATAAACACATGTACGTCGTAAAAACTTGTCTAGGTATGCTAAACAAGTATTCATATGATTATATCTATACAAACCAAAATGATATTGCGTCGGAAAACACCTAGTCAACTCAAGGCAATTTTTTTTTTGTTTTTGATTTCATCCCCCGTATTCTATTCTTGGCTCCTAGGTGCCACGGGGCCTCGAAAAATGCGGCCTCGGCGTCCGCGAAGGGATCCGGCTCGTGGGCGTCGGATGGTTCGACCGCCTCGGCTGGAGGTTGTGATAATTGACTGATTTTCTCCCGTCTTTGGCAGCAGGTGGTTTTCGCTTTTGGCAGTGCTGGTTGCTGCAACACTTGCCGTTTCTTTATCTTTTGTAACGGAGAGAATTCCTTCTGATGCTCGCCCGGAGTTGTCTTTGGGCGCTGGAGTTGGATATGTGCCGCATTTCCCGTCACTCGAGTGCCGTGGAGGGATCGGAAGCTGTCTCACAGTGGGCGAGCCTCTGTTGCCAGGCTTAGGAATCATGGAAGGTGCTGGACTGTTGCTTTGAGCCGTTTGAGCCGTTTGAGCAGTCACACGACGTTGCTCCTATCCGATGAGTTAGTCACGTACATGCTTAACCCTTGAGTATTTATGATACACATACGGTATTGGCGTCGGTTGATTTTGCAGGTGGCTCGTTGCATTTACCGGATTCCGACTTTGGAGACTTGTGAACAGGCTCGCTCTTTGACTGGATGCGACGGGAGTAGCGCGGTCGCATGAAAACCACATTGCCAATATCAGAAGGGACAACCGTTGTCTCTGCGATGGACTCGGGGGAGCCTCGTGCCAGTGAGGGCAGCGCAGCTCGTCCGGAAGCCTCGATGGTATTCGTTTTGGCTTTTCCGCCCATTGGGAGTGGTGTGATGCCTGGATTTTGGATACCAATCGCTGCGGGCATAACTTCCGACGCGCGGAGCTCTGATGCGGTGAAACTGCTCTCAGAACTATCTTTCGCCCTGAGGCGGCGGCTTGACTCAGTAGAGAGGCTCTTGGGCGTACTGCTCGTCCCGCGGTCGTCCATAATGGACACTTCATCGGACCATCGAAGTTTGCTAGGGTGGCCGGTGACTGCCCATGTCCCTGTGTTGCCAATGGCTGAAGATGTAGTTGGCTTACCTTCAGATGCCGTCTTGGGTCCAGAATTCGCCGCTGTTGCCGCCATTGACCGAGGTGTAAATTCAGGGGCCACAGGATTCAATCGGGACCCCTAACAGGATCCGTCAGTATCCTCTGCAGCACTCGAATTTATGTCAGAATCTACCTCCTTCTGACACCTCTTGCCTGTTGCTGATTTGCCATCGCTTTCTGGTGGTACTTTGGCCTGGTCGTTTTCGTCGTGTGTCTTGCACGTCTCAGTGGTGGTTCTCTCGGAGCAAGAATCGTTGGCAAGAGTATTTGCGTCGTCAAGCACCTTGGCCTGGTCATCGCTGTCCTCAGTTTCCCGGAATGTGTCGTCTTTCGCCAGTTCAAAGTATCGACCGCCCAAGGCAATCAGCTCATCATGAGTACCTGTCTCGATGATCTGACCGTGTTCCACAACAGCAATGATGCCCGCTCCTTTGATGGTAGTAAGTCGATGACTGAGCACGAAATGATTGGTTAGTAACTATTATAGACTCGGCGGAATAAGAGGGAACCTACGCCACGACGAATGTTGTGCGTCCTTTGCAGAGGACCCTTAATGATTTCTGGATATCTCTTTCAGTAGCATTATCAACAGCGGCTGTAGCCTCGTCCAAAAGAACAATCTTAGGGTTTTTCAGGAGCGCC
The DNA here is from genome assembly GCA_035079535.1 of Trichoderma endophyticum. Taxonomy (NCBI): domain Eukaryota; kingdom Fungi; phylum Ascomycota; class Sordariomycetes; order Hypocreales; family Hypocreaceae; genus Trichoderma; species Trichoderma endophyticum. The sequence continues at coordinate 1,100,090 of JAPMIQ010000001.1, forward strand.
CTGGCAATTGCTAGACGTTGAAGCTCTCCACCGGAAAGTTTGCTGCTATCGTTAGCTCAAAAATCTAATAGGGGATACAATAACGGCAAACTTACACTCCATGCTCGCCAACCTCCGTTTCGTAGCCTAGTCACGCACAAGGTTAGCAAACACATGGTACCGCGGCGAGACTCATCGTCGTATTACGTACCATCCGGAAAACCTATGATCTTATCATGAATATAAGCGGCTCTGCATGCTTCAAACACCTCCTCGTCCGATGCGGTGATTCTACTATAGCGCACGTTGTTCATGATAGTGTCATTAAAAACGAGTGCACTTTGGGGAACGTAGCCAATGCGATCACGTAGGCTAGAGAAAACGAGTTAGCACTGTTGTAGGAGCACCGCAACCAATACCTTTAAATCAAAGACTTACCTGGAGCTATCAACATCGCGAATATCTTGACCATCGATCCGGATGCTGCCTGAGGTGACGTCGTAGTCTCTCTGGAGGAGTCTGAGCAGCGTCGACTTACCTGCTCCAGTTGAGCCCACAAAGGCCACTGTCGTCCCTGCCGGAACGTCTAGACTGATGCCATTGAGGATACTCCTTCGCTTATCATAACTGAAGCAAACTTGATCCAAGTGAACATCCCCTCGTTTAAACTTGAGAGGCCGTGCGCCCTGTTTATTCGCAACCGAAGGCTTGATCTTCATGAGAGCCAGGAGACGTTCCGCGCTAATGAAGTCATCGCTCATGTTCTTACTAAGTGAGGCGAAAAATTGCAGTGGTGCAGTGAGCTGAGTCCAATACATGAGAAGCATTGCAAACTGGCCCGGTGATGCTTGCCCACTGCGAATGCGAAAGACAGCGAGGAATGCACTTGCCATGAGGCCGACAGTGAGAATGATGGTCTGCAACGAAGTGGACAAGAGCCATGTAATTTGCCATTGTGTCTCAGAAAGCCATCGAGCCGTTACTGCATTAGCATGCCTGTTGTCCTCGTAACCGACCTGGTTAAACATGTTGACGGTCTGCCACGAACTCAACCCGCCGTAACGAATGGCATGCTCTTTGGTGAAAGCCTTTTGGCGTTTGCGAGTGCTATTTTTGGTACCAGCTACGAGGCGGGCCGCAAGAGTTATAAAAACGATCCCGGTAGCCACAGTTATCAAGCCTTCGTACGGGCCGAATTTGGCGGAGAGGTAGGCGATGGCGACGCACATGTCGATCAACATTGGGACGGTTTGAAACAAAAGACTTTCAACTGCGTTTGTGATAGAGTATCCGCCCTGCATAGCCACCATCATGTCTGATGAGCTTTTAGAGTCGTGGAAATCAGCAGACAGCTTCATCACATGAGAAAAAGAGGCTCGAGACAAGTTCTCCCGTGAGAAGTGTTTGACAGGTAGCCACAACCACTGGCGGATAAGCTCGACACCAGAACCTGAAGCCAGCAGTCGTAGAAGTGCAAGATTGATGACGGCTGTCCATGGATTACCGGGTTTCCCATTAAGAGTGTCCATGATTATGCCCGTCTGTCGTGGAATAAGCACATTGAGTGCGTTCGAAGCAAACATGCAGAGCACAACGGCCGCCGCTCGTAGCTGTAGATGGCGGTTTCCCACAGGCCAAATATACGGGAATAAAATCTAAAGCAGGGAATCATGTCAGCTGAAGCTGATATAAAATTATTCAGTGATCTCGAGCCCCCGGGGGAGGAGTCTTATAATGAGCAATTCAGATTGTAGGGTCAATATCGTATGGGCAAGACGTAGCGGCTGCATGTCTGGGCTGTCAAAAATTTAGATAGGATTTACATACCTTGAAGCCTTTGGCGTATTCAACCCAGTTCCCGTCTTTCTGAAGTCTCTTCTCCAATTCGGCTTTACCTTCTCTCTCTCTTCTTTCCCAATGGGTCTCCTCAGCGTCGCTTTGCGTTGTCGACCCATAACTGGAGCTATTGGCATGCTCTCCAGTGGCTGCCTGAGCATCAGGTTGTTCACCATTAGGTTGCAGAAGTGGCTGTGTTTCCTCGTCGAAAAGAGAAGGGTTGGAGTTGGTCCATAAAGCAAAGCAAGTCCAAGCCACTAGAATGACGAGTGAAGCAAGCCTCAAGCAGAAGAAGGTTATATGGAGTATATCATAGGGGTTGAGGTTAGCTTGTCTTGAATTGACGACCGTCAAGATTGCGATGGCAAGCTCAAAGAGCAGCGCGATAAACCATGACCCACGGAATGGAAACCATACAACTGTGTCTGACTCGATGAGTTGGATGCACAGAATACCGAAGACGAGAATGCACGACAAGTAGTTGATGACCTGGTGTTCAAGGGGGGCAGACCTTTGGATTACTGACTGCGTGGCGAGTGTGATGAGCTGGGCCCCGTACGTCGAAAGGAAGAATCCAAGTATAGAGATGACGACCCGTCGACTAGGACGCTCCGGCTGCGCATCCTGAGTCTTCTTAAGAGCCTGCAGAGTGCAAGAGGCCAAGACAGACGAGGTCAAGTAGTAGAGAAAGACAACAGCCGGATACAAGTACTTGAGGGCTACTAGGACTGCGCCCTCACCAGCAACAACGGCCATCTTGGGCCAAGAGCTAGATGCTGGAACCCTTGACGGATGGAAACGGCCTAGCGCTGTCGGAGATGTAGATCGTGGGTGGGACGTAGATCAGGGCCAAAGTCGAGATTGGAGGGCCGAGTTTGGGATAAACAGGCGTAAGAAAGACAGGGATCCTGTGTCTTCCAGATGCTGTTGGAACAGCCGTGACAAGACGGAAAAGCTGGATTTGGCTGGAAAGGGAGAGAAGCAAAGCTTGGCTGACAGCAAAGATCCGGCCAGAAGGGTTACCTGCAGTAGCGTGCGAGTATAGTATGAGGCGAAGTAAGTGCCGGAAGACAAGAGCTGGGATTTTGACCTGAACGAGGAGATGCAGCGGCGGACGTGATGGTGTATGGCGTGTGCCGTTGCAAGGTGCAACCAGCGAGATTGAGGCAAGGACCAAGAGGATGAAGAAGAAATGGAAGCAGAAACGAGGCTCAACAATGACAGAAAGCGCGTTGCTTTATTTCGAGCTCAAAACGAGGACGGAGCTGAGGCAGGAATCTGTCAGGCGAGCTTGCTAGAGCAATTGATGATGCAGGAGGCGATGCCGGAAAAGCAATGGGATCGAATGCGAAAACAACGATGGAGATGCCGGGCAGGAAAAGACGAATGGACCCAGCCAGAAGCTGATTCTTATAGCTTGACCTGCCTCTTTGAACGCAGCCCTGACGGCTGAACATGGACGACATCCAGCCTCTGTTCTCTGTCGTTTGCTACCTTGGTTTGGTGAGGTGAGCTTTGTTGATTTTCCAGGTTTCCATTTTTTCCTTTTCCCTTTCGTTTCTGCCCCTGTCCACCGCACCGGCATCCGGATCTGGCGCGGAGAAATGAATGAAGCTGCAGCTCTGCTTGAAGCTCGGGGCTGCCTGTGCTTTGTTCTCTTGTACCTGTACCTGGTGAAGCTCTTTGAGCTCGGGCAGTACGACGCAATGGCCTCGCACCCCTGTCGCCATCTAATGCACCCGGCATGGGGTACATGTACTTGGGCCTTGCTCCTGATATGCACGTTTCACCTGGTGTGTTTACATGTGTTTACAGGTACCGTATCGTACCTGACCTGTCCACCAAGGTGCCTACCTGCCTACCTGCCTACCAAGGTGCTCGGGGGTTTCTTTGTAGGTGCCGTCGTACAGTGGAGGCTTCCTTGTTTAGTTGATGCAACATTAAGTGGACATTAAATTTGATGTTTCTATTTGTGAACCACTGAGTCAAGAGTACGAGCATTGCTTTGTTGCATTGATGCTTATTGCCATTGAGTTTGTTGCCGCTTTGTCATTCAAGTTAGGTTGACATTAGGCTGGAGCTTTTTTTCCCCCAATCCCTGTCATTACGAGATGCATCGAGTGCCTGGCCTGGACACGTGCAGATAACGTTGAGACCATCGACTCTTGTACCTGTACTGGGCTGCCTGTACTACAATATAGATCCTCAGGCATCAAGCTGCCATGGTACTCATCTTTAGAGCATCTGCTTCTTCGACATCCAAGCAACCACAATCACCTTGCTAAGACAATTCCAGCAAAGGAAAAACACAACTGGCAGCCGTGTGCCATCGTGAACAGCCCTCGAAACTCTAAACCGTTGCGGCCGCTATTACAAAAAGCCTACCGCTCTAGCTCAGGTTAGACTGGCCTTAGCACATCAATGGTCCATGAGACCACCGGGCGGTCTGTGAGGAGCTCCAAGGCTATAACAAGGACCAAGGACATCCCTGTCCAGGTGAACGAAACCGTCCTTTTAAGCAGTTGGCGGCGAAACGAGGTGGTCCTGGAGACATGGCACTGATATGATGCGATGAAGGGAAAGGCGTCCGTCAAAAGACGTGTAATGACGGCCACGAAGCAATGACGTGCAGCCACCGTTACGGCCCGAAACCCTCTCGCCATAGTCCTGTCCATCATCCTCACAGCCAGAACTGCAACAGCTGACGGCTTGCGCTTCGCCGGCATGAATACGGAGTCCTGTTACAGACCAAGACAGCATAGCCAGAGGTGGCCCATCCACTCGGAGCCGCCCAAACGTGTCGGATGTGACATCAAGATCTCTGCTCCATACTTTTGTCGGCTTGCCTGCATATGCAAGGCCTCTCAGGCCGTGCCTGATAGGCGGCGTCAGAGCGGCAGGTGCACAAGTAAGATGATGTCTACATCCGCATTCAGTAAGGAAAAAGCACCCAAGTTAATGTATTGATGCCACGTGAAGGGACAAGGCTTGGGCTATGGTGAGTCCGTCTCGGCGCACCACTTATCAGTCTGCTTCTAAGCCTTTCACTGTGAGCCACGTCTAACGGTCTAGCAGACGATGCTGATTGTCTTGTTCCCCATTCCCGCAAATTATGGCCATGTGGGGTGAGAGGGGCGCCCATGGATCCATCTGCCAACACCACCAAGCAGAGGCAAAGCAGAGGTAGCCCAGTAGACTGCCCAGTCTCCTGAGACCAATTTCTGGTGTATACGAGTACTACCGGTGCATTGAGAATCGCAATGCAGCTATCGTTGTCAATTAACGAGCGAAAATAGATCCTCCTGGTTTAATCATACAGTTCCAAAGATGTGGGTGCTACCAGCAGGAGCTGCTCCCGGTTGAGATGCTTTTTCTGCGGTACGAGCACCTACATTATTGAGCCACCAGTTCTCTCCCATTCGACAACAGCTTCACACACCACCACTAGGTACTTCTACAAGGGCTATTAGTGTCTCACATTCGGACTCACCGGCTGGTCTGCGGGCGGCAACCGCAATCTCGGCGTCAATTCAGTCCTTCTTAGTGGTGACGGGGCTGACAACTCACCCGACGCCTGGTGCATGAATAGAGAGGTTCTGGACAGCGCGCCTCTATCACACTCTGCATGCTTGAACCTCCTGTCAAAGTAAGGCAGCGATGCCCGATGCTTCGTCAAGCGACAGCGACAGCGACGGTGACAGAGAGGGAACTTGTGCGGCCACACGGCGAAAGACCCGAGTGGCTGGCTGGTTGTGTGTCTGCACGGTTTGGTGGGTTTCTTGTCCCCAGCTGCCACCTCGGGAAAGGGACCACGATTGCATTGACACTGCATTGCGCACCGTTTTCTTTACTTTTACAGGCACTCGTAAATTTGGAGAACATGGACCCTTGTCTCTGCATATCCGAGCTGGTGGAAGCTGCTTTCGTCCAAGACGATCCTCCATTGTCAGCAGGATGCGAAAATGCCATGGGAAACGCAAATCGTCCTAACCAAAGTAGCAACGCCATGCATATGCCGACCCATGACGACGTATGAGCATCGTAAAAATTGGTTGCCATCTTTGTCTTTCGCGAACTGAATGGCCGAGGCTGCCTGCTTTACATGATTTTTAATACAGCACAACAATAATCCTTGCATTTCAAGTGTGAACAGAAACAAGACTCCAGGGATGCGACTCACCACCTCATTCATTCATTGAGCAGTACACTCACCGCCGAATGAATGATTCGAGCTCCAGGAGGATCCAGGTGGGTAGGACAAAGGTATCGCCGCATTTGACGCCCATTCTCCATCACGGTAGCGGCGCCTGTATTCTTTCAGCACACCCCATGAGACGGCCTCAGCAGCACTAAGAGACAGAGCATAATGGTTACCCCCGAAGACAAACACTCGACCAGTGGCACTACAGCAGCCACGTCGGTGCCCAGATGTGATGATTCTATTTCCACGTCTTCATTGGCGCCCAGCCTTTTGAAGGAATCGAGGAAGCCACTTTGACCAATTGCCGGGGCCTAGCAATGCATCTGCCCCCCTTGCAGGCTCACATCCTTGAATAGTCTCCATCTCCACTCGATGGCAGATCTGGTCTCATTTCAGCTGAACCGTATTTGCAGAATGCCAGCTGCCGTTGAAGAAATCCTCATCAAAGAGACTGATGCCTTTCAGAGTCGAATTTTGCGTAATTATGATGAGTGATTCGCAAGACGAACCTTTCCTTCCTTCTTTTTGTTCTTTATTAACTGCGGGAAAATCGGGAAATCAATCTCACAATGTCACACATCCAAAATTTTGTGTGACGAGAGCGGTTACGCTTTCATTTAAAGACCGGAAAAGAATCCGGGCTCCTGAATCTCCTTGGAGTGAAAGATTATCGATGAATCTAGGAGCGTTGTGCCCTGTGAACTCCAAAGACCCAGAATGTTGAGAACTGATCAAGTCCCCATCGTTAGGAGGATACGCCAAGCATGTTGAATGGGGCCGTGTCTTAGGCTTAAAATAACGTCCATCGATCATTATCCGGTTTTAAAAAATGGCAGTGGCAAAAGTTAGCTCCCTGGCGCACGTCGGATATCGCTCTTATGAGTACTGGATGCGATCTGAGGGACGATTCAAGAGCCCCCTTTGTTGAAATATGCTCATAATTCATCTGAGCAAGCTCTGCATAATAATCAAGAGTTGTCACATATACTATCGCACATGATGGCAATAATTCTTGTTTAACATATTTTCATTGTGTTGGCTAGATTGCCATGCCGCATACTTGGAGGAAAGGGTAATGCCAAGCATGGGCTCATACAGACTGGGCCCAATGCTATTATCGACACTTGGACATTATAACCAAGCAATTATAATTCATTTGAGAGAGAGTCAATACACAACGTTTAGAATATCCTCTCAAGAATTATAATAAGAGGTGAGTACAAGTATGTATGCTGCATTTGTGAAGGTGGAGTCTCTCTAACAGTCCAAGACTAGACCCAACAAAATGTTGAAGGATGCGCGTATCCCAGCACAATCTCCCAACATCTAAATATCTTTTAAATCATTGGTTTAGAGGCTACTTCAACTCTTTCACCTGTTTTCGCCGTTGGAATGAAGTATATCGAGCCTATGACATCTTACACCTCATGAGCGCTTGCTTTTCAAATGTCTTCCTCGACAGTCTTCTGGCCTCTTGAGGCAATAGGACAAGACATTTGCTACATATCTCGGCACTCAGATCCAGTAATAAGTGCCAAAAACTGTCCGCGGCTCATTATTCTATGCACCTGGCTGGGTGGTGCAACGCCGGATCGCATCAAGAAATACCTCGATGGATACTCATCTTTATATCCCGGCTCATCAATCTTGCTCATCGCTGCCCGGTTTCTTGAAATGGCTGCTCTTCCATTTAGTGTATTGCACACTCGACTTGCCCCGGCTCGAAATATCTTGATACAGTATATCGAGGCGGAGACAGGACGGCCTTCGATTCTGTGGCACATCTTTTCGCATGGTGGATGCAACAGTGCTATACAGATGGCTCTCAGCTTACACGACCAGTGCGGCGATATATATCTTTCCAAACACGTTAGATTATTCGTCTTGGACTGTTGTCCGGGAGACGCTTCATTCGAGAATGCGTACAAGGCCGCAGCTTATTCTTTACCGAATGTCTTTCCGGCTCGCATCGTGGGCCAAACCCTGCTATATCCAACTATAGGGATAATCACTGGTCTTCAAAATGCGGGTCTAATGAGATCAGTGAAGCATTTGCGGGCTCACTTAAACGACCCAGCTGTACTAGGAACGGCGAGAAGACTTTACCTGTATTCGAAAGCAGATCAGGTAGTGAGATGGGAAGACGTGGAAGCTCACATTGCGGATGCGAGGACGCAGCAGGGTCTCCAGGCCGAAGGAGTTGCGTTTGATGGTAGTCCGCATTGTGCTCTGGTGCGGGATCATAGTTATGAGTACTGGAAAACGATTGCCTCATATTGGGATAACTCAGAAGCTTGGAAATCCCCGGCACCCAAGCTTTGAGTGATAAAGGAGCTCATCGATGATATTACGAGATTGTTTCCACCTGGACTCATCATATTGATCTCTGATGTTTGACTACCGATTGATATCAACCCACGTCGTTGCGCGCTACTTCCTGAGTACGGCACCGGGTAAGTAATTGCTACTATGGAGCTTCAACAATGTATATCGTATTTACTTATTCTATATACAGGAGGAAATCAGAACGTTCAATGCTACGAGCTAAGGCTAGGAGTGTTGTATATAGAACTTGGGGAGACCCTTCACACACGACTCGATTGTCCTGCGGTCGTTTCTGGGCTTGGACCACCCATGTCTTTGAGCAAAAATACCTGATCTGATTGATGCTCTTGGTTCATATCATACTCTTTCATTAAGAAACTCAAGAAGAGGCTTAGCCCTGCAAAGGCGCACATGACAATCCAGATTACGTGAAATGACCTTGACAACGCGTTTCGAATCTGCAAAGATGTTGGATCATCTGGCGGCAGCTGATGCAGCCTCTCCATCAATTCCATAATGCTTGATGGTGCGTTTTCGACGCTGTTCCTGAGGTTGGCTCGACGTCGGTTGTCGAATATAGTACCACCGATGGCAACACCCAGTGCGTGACCCAGCGAACGAAAGAAAAGGACCAATGTTGCGGCAATCCCAGCCTCCTGCTGAGGCACAGAGGCCTGAATGGAGAGATTAATGGAGGGAAATAAGAGACCAAGACCCAGCCCAGAAACTGCTCCTAGGAATATCCATTCTGCAACCGCTGTGTGTGTGTCCAAGAGAACAAGGAGGCCACATCCCAAACAAACGAGAGACCAACCAGCCCACAATGCCCATCTGTACTTTCCAGTCCCGGCGACTATGATGCCGACAACAACCGCACATGGAGCAGCTGTCAAGCTTTGGGGGAGGCTTGCGACGCCAGCAATGACGGGGCTGTACATCTTGACAGTTTGGAAGTACTCTGCCATGTAGTATAGTAAACTGTATACAACCATACCATGAACAGTACTCGAAACGTAGCCGATGCAGGCTGATCGATTGGCAAAGATGGATGAGGGGAGGAGACGAGCTTGCGGTAGCTTGGCTGAATAAATGCTAAATTCGTATATGGCGAATAGGACAATGCCTAGGGCGCCGAGGATCAAAGGGACAAGGGTTTGCCACCCCGACCAAGGATACTGGGTGCCGCCCCAAGTGACTGGTATCAAGAAAGTAGTCGTTGAGGCAATGAATAGTAGCGAGCCGGGAAAGTCAAATAGACATAGCTTTTCAGACAGACTTCGGGGTTTCTGTGAGAGACGTAGGAAGAAAGCAATGCCGACGAAGCTGATGGTGATGATGGGGAGGTTGATCCAGAAAATCCATCTCCATGTGTTCGCCTTAGACAGGCCGCCGCCGATGATTGGCCCTGTCGCAGTTCCAACGGTCCAAATGCAGGCTATAAGAGCATAGAGGCGTGCACGTTCTCGTAGCGGCGCCATGTCCGTGACGAGCATCGTTGTGAGTGAGACGATGCCCCCTCCGCCGATGCCTTGTACAGTACGTCCGGCTAGCATCATCGTCCAAGAGTGTGCAATACCACAGAGGATCGTTCCAAGGGCAAACACTAATAGAGCCGCAAGAATGATCATTCGTCGCCCAAAAGCATCGCTTAACGTTCCCCAGATGAGCATCAAGACTGTGGATGCGAGGAGATACGAGGTTCCAGCCCAAAAGGCCTCTGTAGAAGAGCCTCCGAGCTCTGAGGATATGGTCTGAAGAAAGTATAAGCAGCTATTTATAAATGAAATTGGATCGCTATATAAAACTTACTGGTAGCGCAACTGACAGCATGGTGGCATCAAATGATGCAGCCAAGTTACTGACCGCAATTGCCCAGAACGCCAACCAAAACCTCCGCCCAAGAGGCTGCATAGGCCCTGGATATTTGTTGGTTTTTCTCATTATACTTTCACTACAGTTCTTGTAGGGATCGGAAATGAAACGAAACCGAGTGGCGATGTTGCTTTCTGGCCATTGAACTTCTGAATAGCCTCATCCAAATCTGAATGATGTGGGCGACTAGCAAATTAGTGAGACAAGTTATTTGCCTCATACAAGAAGGATCAAAGGTGCCTTTAACGTGTTTCAATTCTGCTAGTTTCACGCCAGGCAGAGGATAACGGGGTAAAGGGAGCACGGGCATTGAATGGGATGTCTGGTGTTGGGTGGCAAGCCACCAACTGCCAATTTCTATCTTGTCAATAGTGAAAGCACTAACATTTGTACTAATACTGTATCCTATCAAAAGATTATTTATAGAAAACTGTTATCCATAAATTAAAATGCCAAAATCCTGTACCATATTTGATAGGTTGGCGACATACTATCTCAGCCCGGAACAGGCGTCGTAGCCACGCAGCCTCATTTATTTCCATATGCATTCAAGTCTTGTGCATGCGTTTTCGGCTATTCAACAATGGTTACGACTGTCGACATCTTGGATCTTATCTGCAGACTGACTTAACTTAGGGGGTGTTGCTCTGATCCCCTTTTCGAGTTTGCCGAGGCTACCCAGTGCAGACCGGTATCTGAAAACGTTTCGAAAAGGGGATTCAGCTCTTTTCCAAGACTCGGTTACATCATTTTTGCAGATGAGATCAACAATATCAAAAGTCCCGGTCGCAAAGACTGAGCGCTTTGTGGTTGGGCAGCTGTGCTATGTTGGCTCAGGAGCCGCTTGAAATTGAGGGTTTGCTGTAGACAAGTTCGATGGTGAGAGCGGCCAAAGCTTTATTGGCTCTAGGTTTGCCAAAAACACAAAAGTTAGATGCGACAATGGAGTGTGATTGGAGTTGAAATCACATGAAAGCTCCTTGACTCAGAATTCGGAGAAGATAGTTGTACTCCGTGACGCTTATGAATCGACTGTGTGTGTATTTCACATAGAATTTCAACCACTAAAAGCAGTATCATTTGGAGAAGAAGAGGAACCTCTCGCATCGTACCGCAAAATGAAAAACTCAGCAAAAGATTATGATCTCGTCGTAAATCTTGATATTGAAGAATAGTACTCATCAGCGCAAGGTTATTTACCTAGAATCTTGGAGTACCAGCACTATTGGTAATTACAGAATTTAGGCAGAAATGATGTTTGATTTACCTAATGGGTTTGAATCCATTCTAGTCACATTGCTTCTATACCATGTAAACGTGAGATGAGCTGCGCCTGTCTATCTAGATGAACCACAAGATTAAAGATTGTGTAATTCTGGACTGTTAGGTATAACTAATATAACAAAATAGTCGGATATGATGTAGTCACCATCATGGTTATGGCATAGTTTTGGGGATTAAATCGTATCATTTCTTGTTAATCGAAGACGGTATGTAGGAGTAGAGTTGCAATATTGTAGAAAGCTCGCCGAGTTGTTTCCCAATACAAGCCTTACGCCACAGCTTATCAAAAAATTACAAATGAAATTCAGTTAAGAGATCAAGTTATCACTATAATGCTTTTTGGCTAAATGCTCATGCTATCTAGTGTTTTGCCAAGTTGATATCAATATTTGTAAGAATGATTCAAGTGATAGAGCTACAACGGGATTTGGAAGTGGCATGATGTCAAATTACACGGAGAATGAATCACCCGTATTTAGAAGCATTATAAATGATAAACGATGATTGGAGCCATGTCTCCCCCGGAGAAAGGGCGGGAATGTCGGCAGGAGGTCAGATTGCCCCCGCAGACGTCGGATGCCCACATCAGATGCCCTAATCCATTGGTGTGGTCAAGATTTACGGTACAGGATTTCGGATCTGAATACTTTTGAAGACAGTTCGTGTCTCAAAATGGTGAGGCAAGCCGACTGTTGCCATATCTGGATCTATCTGGGGGCAGTGTCCTTGAGCAAAAGGAGGCCCGGAGGAGAAAATTGTTCACGGGCTCTATTCTTGAATAAGTCTTCAAATCGTATGATGGATGGGAAATTTTATTCTCATCAGGGATAAGACATCGGTTGAGTCTGCCTGTGCAGTTTGAGCAGGCATCCGGAATACACCGTACAGGCATCCGAGCTTCGAGACAATTCAAGGCGACACCGGCGGGAAATGTGGATCTTGCAGTCAGCCGACCAGCGGTCCACGGGGGATTCGTGACCGATTTCAGATGTAAAGGAGAAGAAGGTCTCGAACTTCTGAGAGAGCCGGGGACTTTGCTCGGGGGAGAGGCTGCTTTGATTCCGATGCAGGCAGGTATGATGGAATCCAGGTCCAGCGAGGAGGAGATGGTGCGGATACAGCGTGATATCACAAGAATGGAGCGCTTCCACCAGTGTAAATTACTGCATATGGAAAAGATGGAGATTGGGGCCTTGTGATTGGTGAGATTCTGTCGGATAAAAAGAAGAGATTAAAAAGCGATGCTAGATTTAAAAGCAGATCTGAGATGAACTGATGGATTCAGCATCAGTGAGAGTTTTACGATCAACGTCGATGTGTTCATCTGCCTGAACGAGCAATGGCGCCCGCCATCTAAGATTTAGATTCGTGCGCATTTGGGACAAGATCTGGGGATATCCTTTCTTGGAAACCGTCGGCGGCGCTAGCCTCTGACCTGACCCCAAATCTGGAAATCTCGCCGCCGAAAGTTCCACCAGGGGCCCAGCTTTGTGTCTAGACATTGACCCATCGTACAACCTACGAGCAGCACATGGCGATGATTTTTTTTGAGGGGGTGGAGGATCTCGTTAAATGACGTAAAAAGGCAATTCGGTAAAATAGGAAAGTTAACCATGGGACGTCGAAGGATACTTAAGGCCTGCGATGTCCTGGTTAGTAGAATCTGGCTTTCTTCATCCAAGAGACGACTGTCGAGAAACATACAGCAGACCGTCTGGGATATCACACATATACCAAGTGCAATACTGGGCATATAACAATCGTTCTTGATATACTGCATTTTTTCCCTTTTCATACGCGTATTTGACGACACTTTATTCGTATATATTACGATCTGTTCCTCTGCACGTCAAGTACATCACTACACCACTCGACACCTACATATTTCCTTTCACCATGGCACCAACCGCTATCGTTGATCTCGGCGAGACCTTTTCCGTCGGCCAGAAGCTGGAAAACGTCTCCGACGCCATCGACGACGTAAACTGCATCAAGTACGATTCCGAGTCCAAGTTTGACGCCAACAAGGACAAGGCAAACTTCCGCCAGTACGAGGATGCCTGCGACAGGGTCAAGAACTTTTACAAGGAGCAACACGAAAAGCAGACTGTCGCCTACAACCTTGCTGCTCGCAACCGCTTCAAGAGCGCTTCGCGGGTACGCCCGGAGATGACTGTCTGGGAGGCCATTGAGAAGCTCAACACTCTCGTTGACGAATCTGACCCGGACACGTCGCTGTCTCAGATCGAGCACTTGCTCCAATCTGCTGAGGCGATCCGCCGTGATGGCAAGCCACGATGGATGCAGGTCACAGGTCTGATCCATGATCTTGGCAAGCTCATGCTCTTCTTCGACGAGCTCGAAACACAGGGTCAATGGGACGTCGTTGGCGATACTTTCCCTGTTGGCTGTGCCTTTGACAAGCGAATCATCCTGCCTGACACCTTTGTCAACAACCCCGACACGAAGGATCCCATTTACTCAACCAAGTATGGCATCTATTCGCCCGGCTGTGGCCTGGACAACGTGATGCTCAGCTGGGGCCACGACGAGTATCTCTACCATGTCGTTCGTGATCAGTCGCTTCTGCCGGATGAGGCGCTTGCCATGATCCGCTACCACTCATTCTACCCCTGGCACCGCGAGGGAGCCTACAGGGAGTTTATGGTTGAGAAGGACTGGGAGATGATGAAGGCTGTTCAGGCCTTTAACCCATACGACTTGTACAGCAAGAGTGACGATGTTCCCAGCGTGGAGGAGCTCAAGCCCTACTACATGGAGCTGATTGACGAGTTTTTCCCTCAGAAGGTCGTCAAATGGTAAAAAAAAAAAAAAAAAAAAAAAAAAAAAAAAAAACAAAAAAAAAAAAAAAAAAAAAAAAAAAAAAAAAAAAAAAAAAAAAAAAGATGCCAAATGCTAGAAGAAGAAAAAGAAGAAGAAGAAGTAAGAAGAAGAAAAAGAGAGAGAACTCCCCCAAAATTAAATGATATCAGTGCCATGCCATGCCATGCCATGCCATGCCATGCCATCCTAATGATAATCCAGTCCCGTGCCAATCCTAACCCCAATCCCAATCCCAATCCCAATCCCAATCCCAATCCCAATCCCAATCCCAATCCCAATCCATAAAGCCCATAACATGAATCAAAAGTCACCATTCCTCATGAATCAATCCAAAATACGCTCATGCCATCACCCCTTGACGGCATACACAGGCTGGATCTTGAAGCTTCCAGTCGGCCTCGCCACAAGCCTCCCACGGATCTCTCTAGCCACCTCCTCCATCCTCCTATACAGCGCCGTATTGCCCAAGCCGGCACTGCCTTGCCACTGGAAGCGACGATTCGCGCCGTTCCATACAAGTGTCTTTTCTTCAGCGTCCTCGACTACCCACTGTTGATTCTGCATACGAGCCTTGGCCTGCTTGCGGTCCCCCTTCCGCAGCAGCATCTCAATCTTGGGGTCTATCCTCAAGTCCAAGACGACAAACAGCACTTCCAGATGAGGGAACCAGTGAAATACTTCAGCCAACGAAGAGCAATCAGTCCCAACAGTCGGGTGAGGAATGGCAATGCGTGTGAGATCCGCATCGCTCTTGACAATGTGGCTCGCGAGATCTGGCTGTGCAAGCCTATCAAAGGGCTCGAGACAAAAATCATCCCATTGGTTTTGGGTGATGAAGAGAGCATCACGCCTCGGGTCGAACCGCTCCTCAAAGACGTGGCAGTTTCTGCCCTTGTCGAAGCGCATCTCGACGCCTCGCTTGCGCATCCAAGACAAGGCGACGCTGCGTGCTTCGCGATTGACAAATGCCATGGGAAGTTCAACCTGTACAGGGTCCAACATCTCATGGCGGAAATCATAGTCGATTGTATCCTCTTCCAGGACGACCATCTGATCGAGTATCAAATCGACCTCTGATTTTGGTAGACCTCGGAGACCCCAGCATCCTTTCTTGTAGCTGTGTAACGTGATGCCGTCCAGATCCGGCAAGCTCTCGTGCCAGATCTTTAGGCGCAGCTCTGGGGGGAATCTGGAGAAGAGGGGAAATGTGGAAAGTGGTTTGAAAGAAGACATGATGATCATTGATTTCCAGCTTTCTGTTTTTGTAATGATTTTCTTTCCTTTTCTCTTTTCTTTTTTATTTTTCGCTCTTTTTTTTTTTTAGAGTTGTGCTGTGTAGATGCAAACAAACTCTAAATTAGGCGTGTAAGTGTGTAAGTGAGCTCAGCTTACACGCACCGAAGAACTGGTGGGGAAATACAAGAAGCTTTACAACGGAGCCAAGTGATGTAAAAGTAAAGAAAAGAAAGAAAGAAAGAGAAGAAGAAAGGGGAGGAGAAATTCTCGTGAAGCCGAATGAAAAAAAGAAAGGAGAGCTCAAGGGATAAAATGATGGGGTAAATTAGAGACACGGGACTGGCGTTGAGCACCTCGGCGAACTAACTCCAACCTATGATATCGTAGGCCTCTATGGAGTTGGTTTGCCAACCCCGCTTGGTCCATCCATGGTCGAGATGGGTTGGGTTGGTTTCCCCCGGTCTTTCAGCTGCCCATCGTGACGTATCGAGCTAGTATTTGCGTTGAAGCCGGCTGCATCGGACAGGACTCTGAGTCCGAAGGGGGCGAGAGTTGCAGTTTGTACGCGGGTATGGCTTCATAAGGTAGCATTGCAGCCGTGCTACGGCATGTTAAAAAGTCTGTTGCGCAGGCCTTTAACTTGGGTAGGATCGAAATGTGCCGGCACGGCTCAGGCCGAAAAGACGATTCGCAACTGCACGCCAAGGACTTTCGAATATAGTGCCGTAAATCGCCGACCGCGAAACGGGCGCGTCAAGGCAAGGGGGAAATTGCCTGCCCTCGGACGCGAGATACACCACGTTTCCTTCACCGATTCGCTGGCGCCGTATCCTTCGTAATTCGAACCTGTATGAGTTATACGAGTATTGTTCAAGGTGCAGATGCAGGTGCAGGTGCATGTACGAAGTATACGGTATGTTCATTGATATCTTGTATTTCATTCGTGTACGTCGTGCCGTGCCTTTGCAGTACAAGCATCCGACGACACAAAACGCCAGTCTTTCCCCCCCACGCCGTTGCTAATGCCTTGAGTCCAAATACAAAAAGAGACATAGGAAAAAGTAAGTATACAAAAGTGGATTCACTCCATGTTCCGTCCAGGCTAGTAAATGTAATTTACACGAGCTTGCCGCGGCTTGAGGCTGGCAAGGTTCGATATCGAAACGACATGTGGCTGGGCACCGACGTCTCCTCGACGGGCACGTACGAATTGAGCTTCTCAATGGCCAGCGAGTGCTTGGCCTTGATCATGTCCCTCATCATGATGTTGGTGGGCAGTTGGACGCCCAGCTCGTGGCCGCGCCGTATGAAGAAGCCGTTGAGGTAGTCGACGTCTGTGGGCAAGCCGTTTTGGATCTGCCGCTCCAGCTCGACCGATGGGACGCTCCGCCTCGCCATGATGCGGCTGTAGATGAGCTGCTTGATCCGATTGCCGCGGATGAAGTCGCGTATCGCTGCGGAGCCCTCCAATTCGGGCATGGCATCCACCACCGAGACAATCTCTGTCAGCAGCCGGTGCATCATCCGCTGGGCAGCAGGATTTCGCAAGAGTCCGGCATACGGTATCTCTAATAGGACGCACACGGGCTCCACAACGGAATCCAGGATGACGGACGGGAGCTTGAAATGGAGCCACTTGTCAAACGGTGTTAGAGACGAGTTGAGGTCCTTGACGCCCTGCAGGGCCTTGACAAAGTTCATCCTTGTCTCCGTCTTTTCCACATCGCGGCCAAAATCACCAAATGTCAGCTGCGTCTTCCCGAACCGCAGTTCCTTGACCGAATCTTGGCCCCGGTTAAAGGCTAACCGGTGGCTCATATGGCCAAGGAGGAAGCTAGGGCTCGATTCGGTCCCACGGAAAATCCGCTGCCTCACTTCTTCTAGGACACCCAGCCCATCCGTCATCAGGCACACCGTTGTGTCCTTGTCGATGCGGTGCTTGACAGATTGTAATGCCTCCACTGCATCGTGTCCCGGGCCAGCTACGAGCAGCTGATCAATGTGTGAATTGTCATCTCTAGTGATGGCTTTGGGGGTTACAGACAAGTGCTCAAGCTTCATCCTGCGCTGGTCACCGTGACGGGACTTGTAGACGTTGCGGTACTTTGACGAGAAAGAAGGTGATGCCGACGGCGATGGTGAGCTCCTCTTCCACCCCAGCATCTCAACAGAGTCGTAGACACCGGACAGGGCATGGGCTATGAATCTTGATCTCTCGTCATCTCCAAGGATGTGTATCTTGTGTACTGAAGGCGATTTGGCGGCCTCGGGAGGTAGTAGCACCGAGGGCACGGAGAATCTCGGCGTAGACGATGAGGACGGTTTGGCGGTGGTGGAGTCAGGTCCGAGGGCTTTGGACCATGGCCTAGGCACTGAAAATCGAGAGTTCGCTTCGGTAGATGAGGAGCCGCGTGATGATGTAGAAGAGCTGTTGCCGCCGTCAGAGGTCGATGCCACCGTGCCATAGCGCCGGCCTCGGCAGATGCTATCGCCAGTCCATGTTGAGGGCCTCTGACATATCCGTGCGGATAGCCGCGGTCGAACTGAGCTCGCCACCGTGAAGACTGCCGAGAAACGTCGGCGAGCTGCAGCTGAAACGGTGAATTGCGAATATTTTGGAAAGATTGAAAGCTGGCGTCTCGGTCTGTCCCCTTGTGTGAGTGGACTATTTCGCTCGTGCTCGTGCTATGACCTCGGATTTCGATAAAGTGGTGCTCATGAGGAGGCAATTCAAGTCAGGGTTGGCGGTGTCATGAGTTGCAGTGAATTTCGCTGGTAGTGGTCAATGAATGTGGCTGTTGGGCGAGCAATTCGTGCTCTTGGGCGATCTAGAGAGGGAAGAAGTGCAGGAGCGTAGATAATGAGCTTTGGCCGATGTTCCCTCCAATTGTCCATCTGTTGTATCCGGTTCTTTTTTTTCTCGCTGGGGGGTCCACTGCGGGATCGTGCCCCGATAGACGATAAATACCCCGATAATTGACTAATTTCCCGATAACGTAAGGCGCCAGGGACTTTTCGACCTTTTTCGACTCTTATCGTACCTAATGTTGATGAAAAAGTGAAAAGAAAGCTGCATCAAGCATTACATTGTCGCAAACACTCGTTTTCTTCCTTTCTTCACCTGCGACTCACCTGCAACCATGGCGGATATACCAACCATTATGCCAGACGTGAAGAAGCTGGGCTCCCAGCTGGATAAACTGGAGGATGCGCTGGAGCCTTTGCTGGGAAACATCAGTGAGATGGCCTCACAGCTGCCCCTGCTGGATCGCGCCAAGCTATTTTCTCTGACGGCATACGCTATCGAATCTTTACTTTTCTGTGAGACCACACTGTTGCTACATCATTTGACGGTTCGCATAGGCTAACTCGCATCGCAGCATCCATCAAGGTTCAAGGGGGTGACGCGCAGAATCACGCAGTGTACGCTGAGCTTAAGCGGATTCAGCAGTACTTTGCAAAGATCAAAGCGGCGGAGGAGCCAGAGACAAAGAGGACGCTCACCGTCAACCAGGAGGCGGCCGCGCGCATTCTCAAGGCCGATCTGGTAATTCACCCCTCTACGCTCTCATCATCATTCTTTCTTTCTTCATTGAGGTGCTAACCGTGATACTACAGAGTGACAACAAGACGCTGAGCGCGAAGCTGGCGGAGAAGATTGCCGAGGAACGCGCCAAGGCTCTTCTCAAGGCCGCAGAAAGCAAGAAGCGCAGCGCGGAAGAGGCTGCTCAAACTACCAACTCAGAGACTAACGAGTCACCAAGCCAAAATAAGAAGCCAAAGACAAAAGGCAAGGGCAAGGGCAAGAGCCGAAAATGAGATCCATGGGAGTGACTTGCGGCATCAACTTTCTTTTCAAGAGTTTTTAGCGTGTGCTTGACGGCTAGTGGCGAACACTTGCGCAAATAGGCGTTTAACGGGCAATGGTTTTCTTTATGGTTTCTGCTTATTTAGAAGCATCATTTGATCAAGGGTCTAGGTTGGGAAAAGAATTTGGGATAAGATTGTAGTTGGTTGCAAGAGATGGATGGCAATCGTTCAAGATGGCATCTGCGGGCACCATGCGCAAAGGCATTCATAATGTGTTTTAATTAAGAGGAGGATTGCAATATTCTTTACATGGGTGGACAATGAGGAAAATGAATTCGATATCAACCGCCAAGATGAACTCTTAACAGAATCTTGTTTATAAAACACAGCCATCGCTCTAGACTGGTCAAGGGCGTAGAATGTTCTCGCCATAATTCCTGTTGGGCCGAGTTAGCATCCAATCCATCTAACGAGGCACTAGCAGTTTTCTAGCTGCACGAGCAGAAACTCGGCCCCTCCCATTGGCCGCGCATAAAACCTCCAGCCTACCCTCTGCCAGCATCACCAACTCCGACTTGACCATTTGTCAAAACCTCGCTTTTTTTCTACCGATCTATTTTCCTCACCACAACAAAACCACCTCAAAAACAAACCGCAGAAATGCCTCGTCAACGCTCCGTCGGCCGCGCCCCTTCGCGCCCTACCGCTTCTGCTCCCGCCCCTCAGCAGCACCGCCCTGCCACCACCATGGCCGCTCCTCCTCAGCAGCACGCTCCCCAGGCCATGATGCCTCCTCAGCAGGTGTCTCAGGGCCCTGGACTGTTTGGCCAGATGGCCAGCACTGCTGCGTACGTTTTGACTGCCTAAATGATCCTCCTTTTGCCTGGTTCCCAAGTATTGCGCAATGCCGAAATGTACTCTGCGCTTTGCACCGGAGTTTGCGCACTTCCCCATCTCCGGGACCTCCAATTGCCTCGGCTACTCACAAACCACAACACCAAACCACTCTCCAAACAGCACATGAGCTAACTCTCTGGATTCTTCTCACATAGCGGTGTCGCCATCGGCTCTTCAGTCGGCCACGCAATCGGCGGCCTCTTCTCCGGCGGCTCCTCCGAGCCCGCCGCTCCCGTCCAGGCCCAGGCCGCCCCCCAGCAGAACCAGCAGTACAACAACTGCGCCGGCGCCGCCCAGAACTTTACAAAGTGCCTCGACGAGAACGGCGGCAACATGCAGATCTGCAACTGGTACCTTGAGCAGCTCAAGGCTTGCCAAGCCGCCGCTAGCCAGTACTAAGCGAAGAGAGGGATGCAAGATGATTATACGATAGATACTGCATAGGAGAGATGCGGTAGAGAAGGTCATCGGATCAAGGGCATGTAAATCTACATGTCTGTTGAGACGAGCACGCATGTATATATACATATCCAGAGGACGAACTTGGGAACGGTACGCATACATGGGATGGTATACGTTCGCACAGACATACATACATACAGAACACTCTCCGTAATGGGCGCAGCGCTTGAGTAGCGAGTGAGATGCCAATGGCTTGGGCAGAGGAACATCATGTTGCAGATGCGAAACAGAGGCGCATAAGAAGGACTCGCCGGGTTTATTAAAGGAAAATCCCTATAGATGGGTGCACTCTGCTCTTGAATCCTGTACTTGTACAAATAAACAACTGAAAGAAATGAAAGAAAGAAGAATCAAACAAAAACCCCTCCAAGATAAGAATAGAAAGTGAAAAAGTAAAAAGTAAAACGCTGTGAGGCGGACAAAATCCAATGCTGTTGAACTATTATACACTGCTTCTGCTTTCATGTTTCGTCGTCGTCTGGCCGGGGCTCAAAATTCAGCTATATAACATGAGTGGTTAGGGTACAGTTGACATTTGATCAAGGTATAAGAAGTCACATACCGAATTGCCATTGTAAAGTTGGTGATCGCGCTGCAAGTTCTGTAGACCTCTGACTCGGCGATTTCTCTCCTCGGAAGCCGTTCTCGCCGCCACATCCGACGACCCCCTTTCTCTCGTGGCTTCTCTCTGTCCACCGCCCAGGCCAATCAAGCTGAGGAGCCATGTGAAGAAGCCCAGAATCATGGCGATGAACCCGG
Source organism: Trichoderma endophyticum (assembly GCA_035079535.1). Lineage (NCBI taxonomy): Eukaryota > Fungi > Ascomycota > Sordariomycetes > Hypocreales > Hypocreaceae > Trichoderma > Trichoderma endophyticum. Next base: position 1,121,595 of record JAPMIQ010000001.1, read on the forward strand.
AAAAGAAGGATTTCTGCTGCTGCTCCGCCGCGCTGTAAGCCGAGGAGTACTTTTGGACGGGAATCAAGACCAGCGTTGACGACGGGACCAAACCCAGCTCGCCGAGGGCCTTGTTTTCCTCCGTTGCGTCAATGTTCTTGTTGGGCAGCGGCGTCAGAACCTGCTTAAATGTGTAAGGAGCATTGCCCTCCCTGTTCTCGTCGACCCAACGCCTAACTTCCTTTAGGGGAGATGCCGTCTTGAACCGCGAGCGGATGGTTGAGCCATCAAAGAGCCGGACTTGTATGGATGCCATTTCAGACACCCTGGTCGTCGAGGGCAGTTTACTCAGTTTCGCGCTGGCCGAGGAAGCATCGTCCGCCTTTTGGCTTTCAATCTTCTGCTGCTCCTTTGCCGAGGCCCGCATCCGCCTCTCCTCTTTGTCATCCTCTATCCGCTTCAAGATTCTTCGGCGCTCCTCTTGTTCCGCCAATCGCTTCTTCTTCAGCTCTTCGGCCTGCTGATATACTTTGGCGCCATCTGTATTCGCCCCTGCTTGCGCCTCGGCTTTGGCCTTTTCCTGGGCCTTAGCCCGCTCCTCCTTGGCCTTTCGCTCGGCCTCTTCTTTTTGCGCCTTGAGCTTGGCCGCCCTTTCGGCGAGGATCCTGTTAACGATCTCGGATTGTGCGGCGGCTTGTACGCTCGCGGGCGGTGCATGTGTCTGCGATTGTGATTGCGTTTGGGCCTGGAGCGGCGGTGGTGGAGATGTCGAGGGAGCGGGAGCGAGAACGGAAGCGTGTGCGGCAGCGGGGACAGGGGCAGCCGGTCTTGTCGGTGAAGTTGCCGGTGACGAGGCTGGTGATGGTAACGACGACGACGATGCGGCAGCGGCAGAAACCACTGGCGGAGCGGCATTGAAGGCGACGAGGATCCGGCGAAGGAAGTCCTCCTTGCTGGTGCCGGCGGAAATGTATTCCTTCAGCTCGCCATGCTTCATAATGACAACGGTCGGCGTCTTGGGGAGCGGGAAGATTTGCGACAGGTATCCGGCCTCTTCTGAGTCTGCAATGAGCCGCAGGGCGACTGCTTGCGTCTCTATCAGCTTCAAGAGCTGCGTCCAAGCTATTAGTATATATGCTACATCGTGGGTCGTCTACCGCAATGTGTCGGAGAGAGTGAGGGCGGCCTTACAGAGCTGTCTTGTAGATATTCATTTTCCCATGTTTGGCTTTCATCGTTTTCATCTAATTAGGCGTCAGACAAGACAAGTTGCACATATGGTTGACCAGCAGGATTCAATCACGCACTCGTCACGAAGCAAAGCACCAGCTTCTGCTGGCCCACCGCCGTGGAAATGCCCTCTTGCAGGCTCCCCTGGTAAAACATGGCACTTTCCTTGCTGTATTTTCTTTCTTTTTCGTATTATCGTACAAGTCTCGTAGCTCGATGTTATTGTGTTGAAAATTCGGGTGTTTTATCTTTCGTAGGAGGCGAAACGGTGGTTCGGCGTTGGGAGGATGATGATGAACTCAACGAGTTGCCGGGACGGAGGAGGAGGGGAATCGCAGCCCGGGCTGCCGAGAATCGATAGTAGTAATACAACGACAGGGATTCACATTTACTTTTTGTCACACGCGTCTCTTTGTCGTGCAGCACAAAATCGCAATGGCGGGAACAACAGCAACAATCCCCAGAGTACAGAATAGAACAGAATCAGAATAGGTGGATTTGTTGGGGCCTTTGCCGCTGTCTAGACAACGTTGACATTTGAAATGCGCGGAAACCGATGACGAAAGGCCAGCTTTGATGGGCGTCAACCAAAGAAAGGACCCGCGAAGATCCACCGGCGACGGCCTGCAAAAGGTTCCGCCGCGGCCCATCCGCTTTGGGACAGGCGGTGGAGGCTCTGCTGCTTGGGGCAGGCGGTGGCTCTTTGGCTCTCTTTTACAAGGGACCGGCGCTCAATTGCTGGCGGTTTTTGTTGGGAGGGGACCTGCACTAGTTTGCGATGCTAATTTGTGACTGTACGAGTAAGCTGTCAGTTCCACGGGAGAGATTATCGATGAGCTGTAAAAATAGCAAGATATGGACTTGAGAGAGGTCATCGTTTGATGGTTGGTCGATGTAGCATCATTCCAGCGTCGTCCAAGTCGGATTCCAGAAGCTAGCATTGTACCATGTAAACACAAAAAGCTACAAGCATGTTGACGATGTTTCTTCATTGTTAACTGAGCGAACAAAAGCAACAAAGAATTGGATGATACACAATGGATCAGATTCACAATTTACTTGAAAAATTGTCCAATGAATATCAAAGAGCAATACATGGCCCAAGCAAGGGCAATTGCCATGTGCATACGTAAAGAGCTCCGAATTGTCAAACCTGGAACACACAGAAAGCCATCCATAGAAGCCTCATGGCAGGACTTACAGCGCCTCTGCACCCCACTAAACAACCCCTTCTAGGCAGGCGGTCAGCCATCCAACGCCCATCAATGCCATCATACTATCAAATCTCCAAATCCAAACCACAAAGACAGACAAAACACCAATATCTCGACTCACACCCAGCAGTTCAAGCGCACAATCCCATCAGCGTTGATGAACTGCACACACCATCTACTTCGCAGCCTACGGGCGACCCGCGGCAGCATCGCCACCAGATCCGCTCCCCAATGCGCCCGGACAACGGCAGCAGCTCGCATCTTCCCGCCCCGAGCCGTTCATAGCAGACGCATATCCTCGACCGTCTGCCGATCCAACAAGCAGCCGGCTGCGGATGATCCAAACTTTGTATCTATTGTCGATCTGCAGCCGCAGACGGTTCGCGCGGGCAAGCGACATGGCCCGGGCATCCTCCTCCTCGGTTCGTATATCCCTTGTCAAGTATACAAGCACTATATATATGCCTTGCGTATAAGTGATTACCTGCAAATCTACTTATACATTCAATATTCCAACTTCTATTAACACCTTTTGTTTCAATCAAAACAGCTCTCATCCCCATAACCGCATTCTTCCTGGGCACATGGCAAGTCCAGCGCCTCGACTGGAAAACGAGGCTCATCGCAAAATTCGAAGACCGTCTCATCCGCGAGCCCCTCCCGTTGCCGCCTCACATCGACCCCTCCGTCGTCGGCGAGTTCGACTACCGCCGAGTTCTCGCCACAGGCCGCTTCCGCCACGACCAGGAGATGCTCGTCGGCCCCCGCATGCGCGACGGCCAGGACGGCTTCATGGTCATCACGCCGCTGGAGCGCAAGGACGGCTCCACGATCCTCGTCAACCGCGGCTGGATCAGCAAGAAGCACCGCAGCCAGAGGACGAGGCCCGACAGCTTAGTTCAGAGCACCGTCACGGTCGAGGGGCTGCTACGCGAGCCGTGGAAGAAGAACATGTTTACGCCCGAGAACAGGCCCGACAAGGGCGAGTTTTACTTTCCTGACGTCCACCAGATGGCTGCTCTGACTGGCAGTCAACCGGTATGGATAGAAGCTACTATGGGTGAGTGAATTGTCTCTTTGTCATTCGTCTCAAATTGTCTCTATCTGGGTGAAGCTACAAAGGCGACACCAATTCCAAAAATTCCCCAAGATAGCAAAGTCTAGATATCCCACCAAGAGTCCCAAAAAACATCCGAAGCTTTCCCAAGCTTCCCACGTGTGTCCCTTTTGTCAAAGAGACTCATATCCCATTTATCCCATATCAATATCAATGTCCCTGTCCCTGACCCTTGAACAATCCATCGCTAAACAATACACTTCCAATGTTTGCAGAACCCGAGTATATGCGCATGGTAGACTATGAGGCTCGCGGAATCCCCTTTGGACGACCCGCAGAGGTCAACCTGAGGAACAACCACGCTCAGTACATCTTTACATGGTAAGCGAAAGCATCAACACTCCTTCGCCTGTCTATTTGCAAAAAAAGACAAGAAACAAAACAACGCCAGTCATAGCTTGCAGTCAAATCAGTCTCCATCAAACCGTCTAACTCGTCGACTCTGCAGGTACGGTCTGAGCATTGCCACGTCAATCATGCTTTATATGGTGCTCAAGAAGCCGCCGTCCAATATTGCTCGCCGGGTTCGGGCCGGCGGCATGTAAGAGAAAGAGTGGCGGCAACAATCAAAGTAAACATATAATGCAAAAGGAGAGTGGAGGGAGGAGGAGGATAGAAGCAGCGAAAAGAAACGGAAAAGAAGATGAACAGCATGGCCAGAGATGATTGCGTACAGATGGCTATGCACGTTTCAAAGAAACCACTATTGCTCTTCGTCTTCTTCTTCCTCTTCTTCCTCTTCGTCCTCATCCTCTGGAAAGACCAGCTCCTCTTCTTCATCGTCATCATCTTCATCATACTCTTCTTCCTCTCTCTTCCGCTTCGCGCCGCCATCTCCATGGGGTACGTATGCGGCATGGGTGGCATGGGTGGCATACATGCCAGGATGGGCTACTGGAATAGCACACCTCAGCATCTGCTGGAGCTCGCGCGGAAGATGGCGGTTGGCGAGGTTAAAGAGAGAGAGTCCTGGGTTAAGAAGGCGTTGTCTATTGTGTACATTATAACATAAGCATGGGTAAAAAAGGGGGTTTGAAAATAGATGTAAGAATAAACAGAGTGAAAAGGAGGAAATAGGAGAAAGAGACAAACAAACTCACCTATTCATCAAGGTAATGACATCGCGCTCTTCAATGGTTCTTCGACCAGCGTGATTGGCGTAGGCACCTAGATCGTCGCCGAGTTGCTGGAAATACCAATCCGAAGCCTGTGTCAAGGCGCCAAGGGCGTCGGCCGGGATTCTTTGGTTGATCAACCCTGTCGTCTGTATGGCTGCCTGGGTAACTTGCCTAACAAAGGCGGGCGGGAGCTGCGGATACTCAATGTTGTGCTTGGAGATCCTGGTCTTGGACGTCTTGGACGTCTTGGCTTTCTTTTTCTTGGGCCGACCTTGGGGGTATCCGATGATGTCGTCATTGGGCCTCTCAGGCTCTTGCCCAAACGTCTCATAGTCAATCTTGGTGATAGCCTCCATCTCAGCGTCTCCCAGGCTGGACACGGACGCAAAGTCGCCATAATCGGGAAATTCGTCGTCTGCTTGCTGCACTGCCGTCATGTCCGCTTCCGCCGATGCTTCTGCTGACACTTCTGCCGACTCCTCTGCCGACGCTGATGCCTCGAGTTCCGTCTCGGCTTCTGCCTCGATTTCTGCCTGTCTCTTTTCGTTCATGAGCTCAATGTCATCCTCAACGGGGTTGGGAGCATTGAGGACAGTTGGGAGATCATCAACAACGGGAGACCTCATGTAAAAGGTGGTTTGATCATTGTCACTCAGGCCAGACGGCATGTCAAGGCTAAAGTCACTTTCACGACGGTCACCAGGGGGTCGTCTTACAAGTTATGTTAGCACGTCATTCTATAAAACAAATACATTGTGTTGGAAGACAAATGGCAAGCACATACCGTAAATCTGCAATCTCGGGATCCAGAGGAGCCGGCGGGGCAATCTCAATTGATCTACCAAAGGGATCCGACCCCATATGCTCTCCGTAAATATCATCCCACATGATGTCGTCGTTAGACCCCGGAAAGAAGCCAAAGCTGCGCCTTGGGGGGCCCTCGCTGGTAGCTCGACGAGGCAGCTCAACAGATTGAACAGTCACGTTTCCGTCATCGAGTATGGACGACTGTGGAGGCTGCAAGTCGTCCGAGGAGCCCTCATCAAGGGGCAGAGACAGGCGAGGCCTATCAATTGGCAGCTCGTCGTCGTCATCATCAGCTCGTCGAGATGCGCGCCTACGACTGCCGCTGGACCCCCCATTGCCGCTGCCATTAGGAGAGGGCTTGTCCGGGGAGGATGAGGAGGCAATCACATGGCTGGTTGGAGCCAGGGCGCGGCCAAGATGGCGCAGGATGGACATTGGCGTCTCTCTCTGCTCTCTGAAGCTCTGGCGACGAGTGCGGCCTGGGGTGAACATGGCAATGCGACGCTGGTCAAGTGCTCGACGAGCAGCCACGGCATGGGGAGTTGGGGCGGCTGGCGTGTTAATGGCCGAGTGAGGATAGTGAGGGTTCTGGAAGAAGCGGTTCGAGGGCGTGTGAATGGACAGACGAGTGGTCGAAGGTTCAACACTCCTGGTACGACGACGAGGCGTATGGACGGGCACATCGTCGTTGCTTCTGCCCAGGTCCAACATCTCGAGATCCATGGTAGCAATGCTTGAGGGGGGAGAAGGTGAAGGGATAGGGGAGGGATAAGGCGAAGGCTCTGAGTCTTCAGGCGAGAGTTCGCGCGCGGGGTCGTCTGGTGGTCTGAATCTATCTTGAAAGTCGAGAAACTGACGGCGATAGTAGTTGAAAGTAGGACCTTCAGGATGAAAGTCGAAGAAGTAATGGTCAGGTTCAAATTCCAGATCCAGCGACATATAGCGGCTGTAGGAGATGTGATTTTCAAACAAGGGCCAAGAATCAAATGGAACGAATCCTGCCTCTGCAACAATACCTCTTTGGGGTTGTTACTGTATAGAGACAAGAGACAGACCGAATCGCAGATGCGTGGTTGGCTGGTGATTTGTTGATGTAAATGCGACGGGATTGCGGGATTGGCCTATTTTATAGACGAATCCTTTTCTTTCTTTCTTTTTTTTTTCAAACGCCTGATGAGAATGGGCTGGAAGACAGGTTGAATAATCAACTAGGGGTATGGACACACAATGCAATGCAGACAAGCAGGCTGGACAGGGACGCTCTGAGAGGCAACAAAACTGGCGATGGCGAGTGAGCGTAAGAGAGGATTGGATTCCGGCTGTTGTTCAACGCCAGAATGCCGCCAGGGATTGGCCGCATGTACTCGTGCTTGTATGCCGTGCGGAGAAGCGCCGCTCACAGTGTCTTTGGCTTCATCTGGGCGTTGTGATTTGCACGTTTTCGAGGCAAGGCCAGACAGGTGGTGTAACTCGACCGGGGCGCGTCATGGGTCTGAGGATACAGACAGACAAGACAGACAGACGAGCAGAGATTGGACGCGGCAAAGTACACGATACATGGATGGCTGCAAGTGCTGACTAAGGCAGAGGGACCTTCTTTCCTTCCCTATCACATGTACTTGCACAGACAGCGCAGGAAAGTGAGCGAGTATAGTAGATTATTTTTTTTGTTTCACCGTATTAATTATTACATTATGATTATCATTATTTATCGTTTGTATTTTCCATTACTTCGTGGTTAATGCAGGTGGCTGTTTAGGGGACCAAAGCTGAGCGCTGGCCAACAGCTACCGGTGTGAAAAGAATCAAATCACCTTGCAGGTTTTCTTAGTGGTTTAAGCTTTGCAGCTTCGGCCAATCAAACACCGCGGGGGGAGAGCCGGACTGCCCCACCGCTTGCATGAAATGGGTGTGCCAGCACTATCGCCTTGTACCTGGTACTCACGTACTCTAAACACAACCACCAAAAAGCTGTCAATACCAGACAGATCCAATGCCAGCCCAGAAACTGTTCACAGAGTCTCTAAATCGCCTCAAGTCACTCGCTGACTCGAGATATAGAGTTACTATATCCATCAAAAGCTGCATCACGCAGTGCAACTAACCGCCGAGCAACTGGCAACTAACTGCTAGAGGCTACTTACTATAGCCCATTTACTGGGACTGCAGTGTGACCGCGACCAAACGCCACCACGACAGGCCCCTTGTTTTAAATAAAGAAACACCAGCCCGTCAAACGTGGACAACCCGAAATGCTGCATTATTTAGCACTGACTCGATAGCAATCGCTGCATCAGCCGCGGGAGAAATATCATTCCAACCCGTCCGCCTGCAGCAAGGGCCGCTGCCGCTTCGCTTTGTTTCCTCCTCACGTTACAATTCCTGCTACTATTTCCAGCATCATTCACAACAACAAAAATAATCCCCCCCCTCCCTGACCCCCTCCCTCCTTTTCAATGCGCATGCTGTACACCCACCAAAGCAGCAGAGGGGCTAGGCGGAGGATTGACCGGTGAGAAACGTACATATGCAGGCGGCCAAACGATGGCGCAGAGCCTTGTCAGTGCTGAGCAAAACCCGGTCTATGGTCTGGTGTTGCTCTGTATCAGCTACAAGACATATTGGCACATACACATACTAAAACAGTGGTAGCGTTTACTTTGGTCCCTTGACTGAGTAGTCTGGGACAAGTCCACAATGCTACCTTGGACCTCTTCAGACTTCATCACTTCTCACGTCCTGACTGGCCCAAGAAGGCGAACCAACAATACCAATCGCATCGCTTCTACCCCAGCGTGGGGTGCTCGCGTCCGCTAGCTCAAGCAACAGAGGCGTGGAATCCCAAGCATATGACGCCGTCCTGCCGCGAAGAGGAGACAAAGGCATGGCTCCCACGCGTGGCCAATATCAGAGCCCCCTCTTCTCTCGCATTCCTTTTCGCCTCCGTGACGCTTCCCGCGCTTCCCGTATCCATTCTGTTTGGCTCGGGGCCTGCAGGAGAGGCAAATGGGCTGCATGGCCGGCTGCATGAGAAAAGAGAAAGCTTGACTCCCCGGAGCAAAATGAAAATGAACCCACCGGAAATCCACACCGGTCAAAGGCCTGCATATACATGTTACGAGTATCCAACTACGCGTAAGGGCCGCCAACGAGGGTCAGGGAGTGTCCGCGAAGAGAGTCGGGCGCATAGAGCCGGTCCAGGAGTCATTGACTGCCGGCTCCGTGCCTTATCGGTCTCACGCTTATGTTCGTTCCTGTAGCTATGCGAAGCTGCTGCATGGCTGATTGGTACAGAATAGCTGCTACGAAAACTGAAAGCTGCGGAGAGAAAAAGCCGGAAGTAACAGGGTCGCCATCATGGCCTAATACCCCGTTCGTGTTATTATTCCCCCTGCCGTGACATGATGCAACGGTTACCAGCTTGTTTCTCGTATGATTTCTGCTGCCACGATCCCTGGTGACAGGAAAGACCAGCCCAGTGGTGTCACATCTTGTAGCACGTAGATGGATCATGGCACGTAGATGGATCGAGACAAGCATTTAGGTAGGGAGCAGGCAACGCTACTAGGCAACAGTAGACCGCAATACATTGGTATCAACACATGAAATCATCATCTCACAAAAACATTCAGACGAAATCAATACTCGTTGGTATTTGTAATAATCTAGCAATCTCATATTAGGGCAGTCCACTGGGAGAATCAGTCTTCTCCAGACGCTCCTCAAAAAATCGACAAGGCCAAAATAGGATGCTCGTCGTCATCACAGGAGGAAAACCCAGCACTTGGTATCAGATCATCCTAGTGATGTCTCGAAAAGTGACTCATGGATCTCATTTTCCTTTCCCTGTCTCTTCTCGTTTGTTCATTTCCCCCGTCTTCTTCTCTCTTTCACGCGACCACTCGGATCGGCCAAAAAAGTCTCGAGACCCAATCGAATCGGGGCCTTGTAGTTCTCCGCTGTTAAGAGGCACATAGTAATAGTCGTCCTCTCAAACTGCGGTGCCCAGACTCTGGATATATCGGCCGCGTTCGACGTTGGCATACGAATAGGGTCTAGATTCCGGCGGGAACGTGCCGTCGGCTGCCCACAAGTCGATGAGGTACTGCATGGGCTCCAGCTCGCTCGGCTGCAGCATCTCGAGCGTCGTGGCCGTCAGGATGAAGTGGCTGAAGCAACTGTTCAGCTGCTTCTCCAGGTTGAGGTGGTAGAAGGGCTCCACGAAGTGATCCCAGTACAGATGGGCGTAGACACGGAAGATTTGGCGGAATATCAGTTGACAGGTGCCCCCGAGCTGCTTGGGAAACCCGCTCCTAGCCCCAAGCCACTCATCGGGACCCTGCTGGGCGGCATTGCTCGTGTACTCGGGGTGAATGGCAAACGACACCGTGTCGGGATCTGTAGGGAATAGCGCGGGATCGTCCATCTTGCCAGACATCCACCGCTGCATCAGCGTCATGTATTCATACGCTGGCAGCTCCACCGGCTCGTGATTCCTGTTGAGCCAGGTATAGCTGTGGTTCCTGTTACACAGCACGCGCGCGCATGCATTAGCCCAGACGCCCTCGAAACTCAATGGGGCAAGAAGGCGGCCACTTACTTGCCGGCAGACATCTTGGGACATGTTGTCGGGTTGCAGATGCTTGTGCCATCCTCCTCCTTCTCGTGGAGGACTCGGACAAAGTTCCAGAGATTGCGGTAGTGCTCGACCACTGTATGGCTAACTGTTAGAACAAGCAGATTCTCTCTCGCTCTCTCTCGCTCTCTCTGGCTCTCCCAGTCTCTCAATCTCTCGGTCTATTCCTCTCCTCCTGTGTACATCTTTCTCTTCCCCATTCTATCGGTTCCTCTCCCTTGGGCTTACTTACCCTGGTGTGCCACCCACTCTCCGTGGTCAACCGTCTTTGGCCGAGCACTCAACGTCATAAAGTTTCCCTTTACAATATGTTTGGCACAGGCCGTGTTGAGCCATAGCGGCAATGGCTGGGGTATATCGAGGGGCGTGGGAACCACGACATCTATTGACTTGGCGATCGACAGGGACTCGGGCAGAGTCACTCTAGGCGCTGAACTCGACGTCGAACTGGCGGACGGATAGTGGTCCGCGGCCGCGGTCCTGTGAAGGGACGCTGCAGCTGAAGCTCCGGCTTCAGACGCGGTCGGAGTGGTTGGACTCTTGACAGGAGTCCCTGCCTTGGCAGAGTTTCCCCGAATCTGGGCTTTTCTAGTGCCGGAGACGAGACATTGAGTTAGCAAACTTGCGGCTGAAGGAGCACGACACGTAATATCAAACCCCAAAAGGGAACCACAAGAGACCAGAGTGGAAAGGGAGCCGGGAAAAAAGAAAAAGACAGCTTACATTCCAGAGAACAGGTTGGACATTGCGTGGTAGGACAGCAGCTTTGGAGTAAACAGTGTGAGCTCGTGATTATGGCGGGGAGTTTAATGGCAAGGAAAAGAGCCATAGGCCGCTCTCCCCTGAACACAACAGGACGCTAGCCTGCACGAGGACTGGAGCACCCGAATTAGATAAGCAGATTTGGCGGAAAGGGGGGCGGGAACACGGCCTTAGTTTTCTTCTATTTTCAATGGGCTATTTCTAGTCGATCCGCTATCGTCTGTTAGAGCAAAGTCAACGGCAACCCAAAATCAACTTGCTCGACGATCGTGTGTTATGTAAACTAACCAAAGGCTAGGCTAGAGAGTGATTCTATGCTGACTGTTCTTTAAAAGATTGGCAAAAGACAGGTAGACTCCGAGTGGCTTCTGTTGTTGTACAGAGCAATCGAGTACAGGTTATGGCACACTACGGCACTCTCACATGGAGGGTAGCACCACATCATCACTTCAAGGGACCGTAATTTACGAATCATCTTCTGCGAGCTTAGTTATGCTGGTTTACCCTCCATTTCTCCACATACAATAATAGAGGTACTAAGTACAGTATACTCTTCCTGCCGCGTCCGAGTCTCGTGTATAATCGGTCGGATTTGGGTGAATAATAGCACTCCGATCTGGAAATCCATGGCCGTCGTCTTTCATCGAGTTTCGTATCAATCAGTCACTCCTAGTGCCCCGCAATGGCTTGCAAGCATGATCACTCTACAAGAGAACACATATCCACCCTAGAACACGGCTGTCACTGTCTGCTCAAAGCCGGGGCAAGTGGAACATGGCGTCGTTAGCCCATCCATGGCTTGGAATACGAGGGCAGGCAGACACACCACCCGCGTCTGGGGACGGTGTTGGGCAAGAGAACCTGGTTCTCGGGGCGCAGGATGCAACCATCTCGGGGATCAACCAAGATCTTGGAGGGCGGCTGAGACAGAAATCCAGTTCCAGGCCGCCCCAAGGTAACATGTCATCCAGAAGGCAGAACTAGCCTCCAGTGGGTGTGATTGTTCTTTTCTAGGAACCCGAAATCTTTCGGGCTGCATGTCTCATTCGCTGTGGCGTATTAGCTGAAGCTGTCACATCGGTTAGCCTTCAAAAAGAGTCCATAGAATTGCTTTTTCTCAGGTCAGCCTGTTTTCCTTGACGCGGGTCTCAGTTAACTCGCCAGTCAAAGCTTTCTGACAAGTGATTTCGTCAATATGATAGACTCCATGGCTCTTGATCATGTCTCGCTTGTTCTCAGAAGGCGTCAATATGGAGCCAAGCTGCCAGCCAATAGAGCTGTGTTTTCTGGAAATCCGAAGATTTTCGGCCTCGTCTTTTGGACCTGGTCGACCAGATTTGCTTTTTCTTAGATGTTCGGCCGCATGTCTCGGCTGAGATTATCACATTATCACACAGATTTTGGTCTTCCGGAGATGTTCGTCGTTCTTCGGCCGACCTGCCTCCAGCTCCATCGCTGCAAGGGGTGCCAACTCCATAGTTCAATGTTGCTTTCTCTGAGATGCCCGAAAATTCTCGGCCGGTGTATATCTAATACACTAAGACATCACGAGCGGCCTTCCATTGATACCGCCTATCAGGGGCATCTGAACTTTCGGACGGCGTGTCTCTAGCTCGGGGGACATCCGGTGACCATCTTGTCTTAATTTTGCAATCTAATGCTCTCAGTATCAAGCTTGAATCCTAGTCCGGTTTCAAGAGGGTTGTAGCCAGACTATTGTCAGAGCACATACCACTTGTTCAGCCAAGATGTAACCTAGCTCGGCGTATATGCCATCCGAGGGATCTGAAAGATGCCGTCACGTATCTCACCGGGATACCCCATCAGCATGTGATGAACTCGTAGCTCACTCCACAACGTAGCCAAATCAGACATCATCTAGCCGTCTCCTTACGCCGTGGACTACCCATGGTGTTGAACATCCCAGAGATCTCCTATTCGGGCTATCAAGCTGCAGCTAGAGATGCCAAAAACTTCCCAACACTTCATGTTATGCTTTTTTTTTGTCGGCCATGTCTCATCAGAATACCCCAACAACTCTAGGTCAAAGTTAAGGTCGTAACAAGAGCTGCAAACTCAGCGCGTAATGCAACTTCCGACAAATATCGGGCTCTCCGAGTCTCTCCAAGTCCCCATCCACACTGACGTATAATCATGTGGTAGTTAGAAGCGGCAGAAGCGGCGGAGAAATGAGGCGGCAAGTGTCTTGGTCTTTTTTTTTTTGTCGCAGTGCGCGAGTATTCAGCCAAAGACATGATACGGTGGCTCTTGTTACGGAGATACTAGACGGCGGCCGCTGTTCGTCCGCAATGACTTGTTGCCTGTTTCAAAACACCCTATGATGTATTGCCGTTCACAAGCTCTGAGGAAGCTTGGCTCCTTGCGAAGACGTTCTTTCTCGGGCACAGTAGCACATGGTCGTCATTGTGATGATCACCCCAATACCTGTGGTAAATTGAAGTGTTGCCTTGCGTATTCCTTGGTCACAACCGTCATTCGGGAGGCACCAGGGCGATTCTTAGTTCTTGGTATACCCGCATGTTTATGCAAATTTTGTGACCTTGCAACCGATTCGGTTTACACACGTATGCCCTTGCTGATAAATGTGACTTCTATGGACGACCACGTCCGGGTTGCCTCCTCCGAACATGCTAGTGCCTCTCCACATCGCGCAGATATACCGAGTCTTTATTTTTGCTTTGGTTCGTGGGAGTTTCGAACAGAGTTTCCTGACTTTTAAACTTTCTCAACATTTTCGGCGACTTTGGCGGCAATAGAGAACTAGAACGACTGTGCTGTTAAGGTGGCCTATTCGAAGGAATGTGGTAGCTCGTAGCGACTCGTATCTCAGGGGCGTCATCAAAGCCGCACTTATGGTGACATTGCTCAGTCTCAGGGGTATAGGGCACAAGGCAACGTACACTTATTTTGTGAGAAGGCGAAACGAATGTGCTATTAGTGTTGATCGAAATAGAATAACTGTCATTACATGAACGATTGAATGCTTGATTTGTCTGATCTTGAATATGAACTCGTGAACCGTAGATGTAGTGTTGGTATCCGTCGCGTCCCGTAGTGCTTGCCAGTGTGCCACCATCTACGACAGCTTGAATTGACTTGTATCAGGATTTGGGATGTGGAGTCGGTATGAGGATTTCAGTTATTCCCTCTAAACCTTTCTCATAGCTTCTACTCGCTGGCATCATGAATAAAAGCGGGGTTTCTGGACTGATCGCATGATTTTGTTTATTGTGGATTGGGCTGGACGAAGTGTTTACCGGCATCAAGTTTGTTGAAGCAATCTTGCTGAAATCGAAGACCAGAAGCTGAGTGCCGTTTGTTGGATCAGTGTTAGTGCTCTTTCCATTGGTGCCTGGATTGGCTCCGAATAGGAGCAAATGGTCAGCCCATCTATATTCTCCAGCCCCATCTCTTCGCGCAGACCCGAATCCTATCGAGAATAATATTATCACAATCAGGGATATATACACAACCACTCGACCGTATAGGTCGTATGATATTCTGAGAAACGGCCGCTGTGAGGATATCGTAATGGCAACCAAGCTACGAAAGCTAACACCAGTATCCTTAGGATTGTCTTTGTGGCGTTCTTTCCGGTCCTTGAGCTCCTTATTGTTGGTCTCAGTCGGCTTTGCCCACTATAATCTGGATGATATGGTCATTGATGAACGGAGCGGAAAGGATGTGTCTTGTATCCTCGAACGCTGCAAAAAACTGGAACAAGAACAGAACCGCCACTTTTGTATATCTGGCGCATAAATTGACTACTCGACTTGCCCAGGACGAAAACATCTCTCGAGGTTGAAAGCAAATCTCCAATAACACGCTTCTTGTTGCGGAACCGGACAGCCTTTGCCAAGTGCAACACAGAAGCAATTTGACAATAGCTACATGCAGCGTCGCTCAGAGTTAAGAGCAGGTGGCAGACGCGTTCTGAGTCTTAACGAACACCATCTGTCGATTTTAACATCATAGCTGCTTTTGGCTCTTTGAAACTGGACGGTTTCGTCACTTGAGGAGCCCGGAGGCTGTCATTTTCTCTTCTGATTTGGAAACTGGAGGGCGCCGTAGCTGCACTTCGAACTTGAAACTGTTTGTGCGATTCAGCTCCAGATAAATCTTTCGAAAGTCTTTCTGTCAGATCAGAGTTTAGTACAAACACGTAGTCCAGGAAGCACATGTCCTTGAGCGTAATCAAAGGTTCATCCGAATGCTGTTCGCATAATTGAACTAAAGGAAGGCGCGCAATAAAGAATCATGTACGGTTATCTTTAATGCTTCAATTGACACGGGTGCATTGAGCGCGGTTCTCTTAATGGAGAGGACATATTCGGCAATCGAATGATAGTGGTTAAAGATCTGCGAGAGGGAAATGCAGAGACTAGTTAGATATTGTCAATATCCTGATGGACATCTTTGAGCACCTACGAATGGTTGTCGAAGATGCCAAACAATAGCTGCATGAACTTACAGAATGAAAGCAGACGATTGCTTTATTTTGGCTGCGTTCCGTACGGTGACATAGATTTTGGCACGGCGATTGCTTGGCTTCGAGAGTATTCATGCTCTTGTTGGAATGCTGAGATGTCGGTGGTTCAAAAAGTTCAATGTTCTTTGAGGTTCACTCTAGGTGTCCTTCCTTTGTTTCTGCCATTGGCGGTGTAGGCCTTAAGAATAGATGCGTGTACGTACATGTAGATTTGCAGCAACTCCCAAGGCATCTATTGCCTGCACAAACGCCAAAGAAAACGCCTTCTGTGTCGACTAAACTGCTTCGATCTCAGCCTTGCGGGTATCTATTCATTATTTGAAGCATCTTGTTGAATAGGAGAATGTTATAATAGACATTGACCGATTCTTGGCGACGGTTCAAAGGAGATAGACGTGCTCTGAGGCTGCTCCAATTCGACTAGAAATCTAACGCCATGCTGTTCAAGCTAATAGTTGGTGTAATTTTAGGCTTCCAATGATCATGCGGCATCGTAACTATTGATATGTTGCTACCTGCTAGCAATATGAGAGCTACTTTTGCATCATCCGAGACTTGCAAAGACAATCAACTTCAGCACCAGCCTCGAAGATCACGAAGTCAAGCTCCAGAGTGCCCCTTGTTAGCCTTCAAAACCGCATTTGCTTTTTATGAGAGATTCCGGCTTTAAGGTGCAGATATCCCAGAGCCGCATGACAAACACCTGCAGCATGTGTGCTAGCTTCTCGATGTGGCTGCGCTATCCTGTGCTTAGCAACGAATCCCTTCGTTTCTGGTCTCGAGAACAAGCCACAGTCGCATCTAGGGTGGGATCTGACGCTGAAGGGGGCTCCTTAGACGTGGATTAGGCACGGCAGATCTGGGGAAGCAGAGCCAATCTTCGGGACATGTGGATAGATTAAGTGCCCTACGCATTGAATTGTAGCACGGAAGCTTCAGCTTCAGAGCAGCGTCAATGCATTGCCCCTCCACACCTCCATCCCTTGTCGTCTTCCGTCAATGTCACGATATAGCTTCTCCTTGTTACACATCACGGAGAAAAGCACATGTGATACGAGTAATGGAAGCACCAGGACTTGCGGCAGTTGGGACCAACACCCCATCTTGGCGTCGTGCAAGGCTACGTCAGATTTGGTTTGGAGGCGGCGTGTGTTTCAAAATAGCAACAGAGTTGTCACAGAAAATCACCTAGCCAGAGCACCGACCGTCGCGCGAGAATCGAAGAAATTTTTTTTTTTTTTTTTTTTTTTTTTTAAATTGATTCATTGCCTGCCAACACTGCTCTCCTGCCCGTTGGTAAATGCGGCGAATGAGCATAATAAGAGATACGTGCGTGTATCTGTCCTGGTGCCTCGCCTTGATTTGCAGAGCATCGAGTAATACGTGTAAACAAAAAAAACACCTGCAAAGCAAAACGCCCAATATCCTAGCCGTCGTTCATCTCCGGCTCCTTTGAGTGTTTCTTCTATACGTAATTTTGTTGGTCTCTCTTCACCACCGTAAGCTCATTTCCAGTGCGTCGCTTGGTGATAGGGGCAGGGCTGTTGTCGATATCGAGCAAAGGAGAAGCAACGGGGTTCTCCGTCCCATGATCGTGTGCCCGCCACTCAGCGTCGCCCGCGCGTAAGCAGCTGCAGTACGCACTTCGTATTGTCCAATTCGATTTTATGCGAGACCAACAAGAGCCTACAAGCTGCTAATCTAGAGCTTGGATGAGTCTGGCTAGTCCTCGGCGCCTAGTTCACGACGGACTCTGTCCCAAGTCCAAGTTCCACAGCCTTCTGTAGTATCAATCAAACCCACCAAAAGAGCGGATGGGTATAAGGCAATCGACATGCTGCATGCACTGCATTCCTTCTAGAGCCTTTCCGCTGCAATGACATGCACAATCACAGCTGGATTCCCGTCACATCATATCCGGCCGCCTTGGCAATCTCGACTTGCGGGCCCTTGCCTTGCAAATGCATCTCGGGTCAGGCGACTTGCTTGACCTTGACCTTGACTCGACTCGCTGTGGACAGGGTACGTACCGTGCCGGGGGTCTTTTTGGTGCTGGGCTGTTTCTCTCCTCTTCCTCGCCTCTCCTCCCCACCAACAGCCACACGCATCCATCTTGATCTTTTGTCGCCAACTCGGACCAAGGTAAGCTTGATGGGCATTTGAGTCTTTCAATCCTCGAGTCTGCCTTTGTTCGGTCAACTAAAACCATCCAGATTCACCTATCCCGAACTAGACGGTAAGTCATCTTGCCCGTAACAAATCAAAGTGCCCTGTTCCCTTCCATCTTCTCCTTTCACCATCCCATCACACACGCGCGCAGCACACACACGCACCATACACACTGGGCTAGTGACTAGCAGACGCAAAAGGAGAGCTTGTTTCTTTTTTCTGCTTCTTCTTGTTCCTATTTCCTGATTCGTCCCGCCTGGCTGGCCCGCCATCCGCCATCCGCCTCTCCTCAGGTTTCACAGCGCCTCGCGAGCTCCCTTGCATCATGTTTCTTGTTGGTGCGGCCATCTGATTTGTCCTTCCCCCCCCTCGAATTCCCTTGCAGACGAAACGCGTTCGTAGGTCCGGAGCCTATCGCTCGTTGCCTCCCCCTCGATTCTGTCTCCACCAGCTCCAGTGGCGCTAGCAGATACAAGAATCAACAGGGTGCGAGTACTCCGTACGTGCAGCACCAGTCGCAGGTCCTTTTCCCGTCTCCTAGCACATCTCCTAGCAACTGGCAAGACGGACTAGGCCGGAATCAAGTTAGCAGTGGGTGCTTTTTGATTCTGCTACTGCTCCTGCTACTGCTAAGCTGCTGATATCGCCCTCGACTTTGCCCGGGTCTCTTGCAGCTTCACCTCCTGCGGCTGAACCCCGTTCCACTGTGTCAACCTGCTTCTGACGTTGATGCAGCCTTGAAACCCTCTCCAGACCGAGACGCCGCCATCATCCCATCTCCGATTCCCGCTTTCCATCTCTCTCCAGCCATTCCTCCATCTTGCTCTCGTCATCTAATTCTTTGTCCTCCCGTCCCCTCGCGCCAGATCCGTCCCTATCCTATTCCATCCTCTCCAATATACACCGCGCAACGCCCAGCCCCTCGCCCAATCCAGCCTCCACCGACTCGTTATTTCGATTCTTACCAACCCCTCCAACGCATCAACACCATACCATACCGCCGTAAACTGAACAATCAGGACAGTAGAACCATCGTCAAGTCACAGCCTCATCTCGGGACGAAATGGCGCAAGCTGGAGTTCAATCGTTGAAGGTAAATCGCAGTCATCTACTTCTCTCCGACTATGATAGTTTTTTTTTTTTATGTTACTGACGCCTCCTGTCTCCTTTAGTGTGTCGTGACCGGTGACGGTGCCGTCGGCAAGGTATGTAACCATCTTGACTTGCACCTCCTATTTTCCAAGCTAGTTCCTATCGACTAACTGCGATTAATAGACGTGTCTGCTCATCTCGTACACGACCAATGCTTTCCCCGGAGAGTACATCCCGACCGTGTCAGTACCGCCTTTCGATGTATAAAGAAAAATTGGGTTTGCGACTTCTTGGCTGACATTGAAATTCCCATGACAGGTTTGACAACTACTCTGCTAGCGTCATTGTTGATGGCAAGCCAATCAGTCTGGGTCTTTGGGATACTGCAGGTCAGGAGGATTATGATAGACTCCGACCCTTGTCCTATCCCCAGACTGATGTATTCCTCATCTGTTTCTCCGTTGTGAGCCCACCATCCTACGACAACGTTGCTGCCAAGGTACGATATACATCCCCTACTTTTGTCTGGTGAGAAGAACCAAAATATCTGACCATAACCAGTGGCTCCCCGAGATCACCCACCACTCCTCTGGAACCCCAATCATCCTGGTCGGCACCAAGATCGATCTTCGAGATGACCCTGCCACCAGGGCTACTCTGACCAAGCAACACATGGAGCCAGTCAAATACGAGAACGTCCTGAACTACGTCAAGGAGGTCAACAAGGCGAACAAGATCATCTACAAGTACATAGAGTGTTCTGCTCTTACGCAGCGAAACCTCAAGAGCGTCTTTGACGAGGCTATCCGGTAAGTAAAGGTCGACGGCCTAGGATGGGCCTCTTATGCTCTCCTTTTGTTGTACCTGCCTTCCTACCCAGGGCTAACGTTTCGTGTCTCTCCAGTGCGGTCCTGAATCCCACCCCGCAAGCGTCCAAGGCCAAGAAATCCAAGTGTTCCATCCTGTAAAGATTTCTCGCGAAGCCATTTTCGTTTTCCCATCTGTAGCATCTTGGGCAGCGAAGGCCTCTGTTAGAATTTCTTTTACGAACGATTTCCAATCTCGAGCTGCCGCCGTCGCCGCCGCACGAAATTTTGTTTGGGTCACCTTAGAACGGTGTACATTACAGAAGCTCCTCACCGGGACGTATTTCGATGAACTAGACCGACTTAGTTATTAATGGAGAGTGGAGGACGAGACGAAGGGTGAAAGAGGGTCGGGGCCCCGAAAAGGAGATTTCTTTTTTAATGAATTTGGCTGTCCTGTGTCTTGAGATTCCCCCCATTTTCCTGGTACTGTTGATAGGGTTGCAGCAAGCCAGAAAATGACATTTGTTGACAGGACGGCAAGATTCTGACGCCATCTCGATGGTCCTAGAAGGTGGAAGATGAAAGAAAATATTACCGCTCCATGGCGTCTGGCAAATTAACGATTTTTGTTTTGCTTTGCGCCAGTCGTTTTCTACATTGCTTGAAAGAATATTTTTGAAACATTATTTTTCTCCTCGTCCCGCTGCTATTCATTCCTTGACTCCTTTTTATGATATTTTTGGGTTGCTTTGGTATCTATAGATGGCAAATGCATTGCGGATGATGTTTGGTATGTATTATACTGGCATTTAGAGGGCAGTCTTTGACGCGTTGGCTCAACAGCTGGCAGAATGCATAAGAAAGACCAAGTTCCGTCCAATTCTATTGGGGGTATCTCTCTTCCAGCAAGTTTTCCTCTTTCCCTCTGTCTCTCGTGCAACCATGCTATCCTAATGAAGCGGAATGTGCCACTTTTTGGTTTCCGATGCTTGATACATACATCCCAGTTCTCATAGACGGTAGATTGATTCAGCCACAAAGCGTCGGGTTTCTATCGTCACAGTCTCATATGAAAAACAACAATAGGCGGCCACCGGCGGATTAAATCGAAATAATCAAGGAAAAACAAATAAACAGAATAAATCAGGCCGTATCTGACCAAAGGCAGCAACAAATAAGCGCAAAAGAAAGCATACATGAAGATTTCAAGCGGCATCATCAACATGGTGGATTACTTGAACAAGTTTCCGAGACCAGGGAGGCGGGCAAGACGGCTCGGGTGAATGTCCATTCTGGACGGGCCGCTGGACTTGCCATTGGTCTGGTTCTCTTCCTTGGCCGTCTTCTCCTTTTCAATGCGCTTGGCTCGGTTCTCGTCAAGTTTCTTGTTCTTCTCGTTGATCTTGTCCTGGCGACCTTGGCTCTTTCCGCCTCCTCCAGCACTGTTTGAAAGAAACACCAAAGGTTAGCATTGATTCTCTTGTTTCGATTTGTGATACGATTTGTGGCATGTTAAAACTCACGTCAGCTCAACATTGATTTTTCTCGCCGGAGAGATGCCGTCCTCAAACATGGAATGGTGGAACTTGTCCAGGCACGTCCTCTGGTGCGTGGGGGTTGCGAACTCGACAAACGCAATGCCCCTGCAGACCTTGGGATCCTCCTTCTTCGTCAGGCACCGCACAGCAACGGGCTTGAGAGTGGCGAAATGCGCCGTGATGGACGCCGCTGTGGCGGTGTAGGGGAGGTTGCCGACAAAGACAATGTTGCGGCCCGCCTTCTGGGCTGAGGACGAGTCGAGGTCGATGACATCGCCGGATTGGGGCACGTCGTTTGAAGAAGAGGATTTCTCCTTCTTAGACTCCTTCTTGCTGGACTTTTCTTTCTTGTCCTTCTTTTCTTTCTTGTCTTTCTTGTCCTCCTTCTTGGCTTCTGTCTTTCCGTCTGTCTTGGGCTCAGACTTGGACTCGGCCTTCTCTGACTTCGAGTTCACCTCGTCATCGTCAATGTCCATGCCCTCGGGGAGATCCTGAATATCCTTGCGCTCCTCTTTCTTCTCTTTCCGGGTCTTGTTGTTGTATTTGGACTTGTCCTTTTTCGGCTTCTTCTCTGCCTTTTCTTTCTTTTCCTTTTCCTTCTTGTCCTTCTTCTTCTTCTTGTCCTCCTTGGACTTCGGCTTCTTGGACTTTCTCACTTCACTGCCTGGCTCGGCATCGTCATCGCTGCGCTTGCGCTTCTTTTCGGGCAAGTCTTGAGGCACATCGACGGGCTTGACGTCCTCCGAGGCGGCGGCGGCGCGCTTGGACTTCATGGTGCAGAATTATTTTGTCGACGATGCCTAGAGAATTGAAAAGAAGGAAGAAGAAAAAAGAGAATTGACGTATAGAGTCGCGGGTGAATGTGGAAGAGAGCTGGGCGCGACTGTCGAAAGCTTGCGACGATAAGAGAGGAAAAAAAAACTCCAATCGCTCTTATCGCGGCTAGATTGCCTCCAGTCGCAATTTTTAGGTGGGGCAGCTACTTAGAGGAAGGAAACAGACTGCTTGGCTTGAATCGGCGCTAGTGACCTCAATCTTGTAGCTTCCGCTTTGGCGCACCGCTAAAACGGCCAGTGACAAACAGAATGAAATGGAGGCTCTTGAGGTTCTAGAAAAAGGTCCATGATCAATGAAGATGACGGGGCAATATAGCATCAATATGACTGTTTAGAAGAGTCAATTACTCTGGTAGAGTACATGAACTGGTGGGACTTGAGCGATGTGTCCAATCCGCTGGCCAAGGAGATCTCACTCCTCAGTAAAAAGATGGCCACGGACGCCTAGTATCGTCCCATAAATCACTTTTACACTCCATAGACCCCATAGACTATGAATAACTCCGATTCGCCAAACTTTTTTGTGCTGCTTCAAGGATTGGACTAGCATCACCACTCCATCTGTTCTGCTTGACCTTGCTTAGACATTCTGCCAATCCACAGGTTAATGAGGCAACCGTGATATCAAGTTCCCAATGTTGAGGTACATATTTTGCATGGCAACTGACTGCTCTACATTTAGTCAAGGTTATTTATTAGCAGCAAAAAAATCTGGGGCCTCACCGTATCCCGTTCAATAAAAATGCCAATCTCATCCGCATGGTCCATAGTATCGTTGACACCCAAGTGCCAGTAGACACCTCGCTTTCCGGGGATGCTAAAGTCGACGTCAGGCAGGGAACTGACGTTTCTGACGCTCCCACGTGGACCCGGCATGGACGCGGTGTTGACGATGCCGTCATTCTGGAGCCAGTCTTCAAAACCGGGCTCTAAAATCTCCCTCTGAGCTTGCGTAAGCTGCTGGCTGCCCATTGCGTAGACAGTTGGCATCATTATTGGTATGACGTCCTCTCGCGGAATGTATTCTCCTGGGCTAGGAAGCTTCATATTGTAGCCCTGTATCCGGAGAACCCTAGTAATCACTGATTGGGTGATCCATTGTACGAAAGCAGGGAAATCAACTATCGCTGGGAGAAATGCCCACGCCCCATTAACCACCATGTTCGTCAGCTGTCCGAGGAATGGAATTGGGATCCCTGCCTTGAAGGGAAACTCGTTTAATGCGACCTTGCCCCAGTCTGGCCAATCTGTGGGAAAAGGGTTTGTCGCATGAAACGATAGGCTGAAGTAGAAGATGTTTGGCGAGGTGTTGATTGTTTTCTGGGAGAGTTCATGGACACCTTCGATACTGTTGTCGTAAAATCCGTTGTTCTTGGAATACAGCCACTTCCACACGGGACCATCCGGCGATTCTAGACGCTCCAGCATGCCCTGGAATGTTTCTCCCGTATTTCTACAGATACCCCAGTGGTCAAGCTGGAGGTCAAAGGCTCTCTTTTCTGGAGGATAGAAGGAGGCTGTAGCAAAGAGTCTTGCAATAAGCCCGACAGCGGCGCTCAATTGTCGCTGAAGTCATTAGTTTTTGGAACCTTGATCATTGTAAGGGCTGGGACATGTTAACACATACATCAACAAAACTCTCGAGAACATCTATAATAGTAGTTCCTCGATGAGGGGTCCCGAGTGTCGTGACTGAGATGGCCCAGTCATCCCTTCTTGGCTGGCTAAAATATTCGGTATGCAAATGTCCATTGTCACGTCTCATTAGATCCAGAAGAAAGCGTACCGTATTTCCACCTTGAGAATGACAGACAAAATGAACTTTGTGATCTTTGTCCCATTTCCAGTTATCGAAGCCCGGTGAATGTGAATATAGGATGGCGCGCCTTCTATTGGTGGTACTGGTTCGCTTTGGGCCACGGCCTGGCCCAAAATAATTACCATATTTCACATCTACATCATTTCTCTCCGCAAGGGTATTTGTCGTCAAGTCAACTGTGCTGAATCTGATAAAAATGAGCCTAAAGTATTAAAGTGCCGAGGTAGTGAGAAACATACTGCCCGAAAGTAAGCTGCCTGTATAGCTCACAAGCGCGTTCCCAGTTGGTCGATATTGGAGCAATCGAAGCGACGATCACTGTATATCCTCTATTGGCCAAAAGGGTTGCGATGTCAATTTCGCCCCCAAAGTAGTTGATGGCACCGAATAACGGAGCTCCCCAGCCTGTGAAACCGGGCACTTTTCTGCGTTAGTACTCCCGTTGAAGAATAGTTATAAGACCTACCAAAGACAATCGGAACCGACTTATCACCGGGTGCAATATTCTCCACCTGTTGAGCGAGGTTGTGTAAATTCACAAGCCCATTCGGGTCATTGAGATTTAGAGCCATGAGAAATGGTTGCCAAATAGTCTACTAAGAGCGAGGACAGCGAAGATGGTTGATAAGAGGATATAGTCCAGATAAGTTTAGACAAAAGCCTTTGTGTCGATTTGTGGTGGTGTAGTAGCGAGTATGTCTAGTGAAGGACACAGGTTGACGGCATGTTTATGGCTCTATAAACCCTGTGATATAGGATTTGTCAGGCTATCTCAGTGAATGAGCCTTATAGCATGATGACGGAAGTGCTATTCAGCTGGTGCAGGCTTCATTCAGCTGGAGAGTATAAGCTCCCTTCAGCTGAAGAGTGCATACCAAGTTGACGCACCGGACCAGTCAAAAGGCGGCAGGGCGAATGACGATGAGGATGGGGGCTTCCGCGCGCACCTGAGTTTCTGAGAAAGTCCAAGCCACCCTCTCAACCTTAATTCAATTAAAGCAAATTGAATGTGGCGTACCCCTTTGAAGATTGACACATTCCACGAAATCACATGCTCATCAATTCAGGTGCATCAGCTGAAATGATTTGATACCACTAATGTCAGCCACCTTACGGCTAGGCGCCCTCGATGCAGCATTAGCATACAGAAAGCTTTCAGCTCAGACTCCTTCAATCAGTTTGAGTTCTACGTTCTGAAAGAACTTCTTGTTTGTTAGTGCACTGGTATTGAACGGTCGCTTCATATTCACATACGGTTTTGTTATGCTCACTACCCAGAAACGGTTGCTACTTGGTGCTATCTGCAAGTAGGCGAATCTTGGACGCTTATTCCACCATCTGTCTCTTCATCTCCCAGTGAATGTCCAAGGTGGGCATGAACGCTCCAGCGATGGTAAATGTACACATCTGGCTGATCCCGTTTGGTATTGTGCACATCAGGGACGTGGAGGGATCGAAGACTGGTAGTGATGAAATCGGTGTATATGGCGTCTCGTAAACTAGTGGGTATAGCGATGGGACTATCTTGCGTCTCTGCTTTGTCGACAACCGTTGTGCAGATTAACCCGGGCTTGATGGATTGGCAGAATCCATCGCTTTCGGCAATGAGCTTCTCGGAAGCCACCGGCTCACCGGACGACACGAGTTCCGTGATCGTGAAGGGTCAAGTAAAATTGGGCATATACGGCCCGGTTGACTGAAGAGCTCGTTCCGAGTTTCTCTCGGGAACTTCCGTCGTTGGGTGGCTTGATTTCTCTGTACGAGTTCCATTTTGTGTCAAGAGACGCTGTCAAATATTAGTATTGAAGTACTGACTCTCGGACTCCATGCTAATCATGCATATGGAACTTACCGCACAAGCTATAGCATGAAAATAGAGAAGCTGCGTATATCGCTGTTGACAGCCTGGATCATTCCAGCTGAGCATTAACATGTGCGTTACATGCAGAAATAACTGCTATGTAGTTTGATGGCTCGCTTTGCTGTTCATGCGACGGGCTGTATTGCAAGTGCTGGTGGTTAACAGGAATAGGACCTACCGATTACACTCTACCAATTTCTTCAAGTAATTCGCAATGCGTAATCTTCTGGTCTTACCGCTGGGATTTCATCTTACATGGCAGGCCTGATCGAGAAATTTGATGACATGATAGCGGCCAATGGAAACTACAACAAAGATACACAAAACATCAGCCTAAAGTTGATAGATCAAACTCTATCACACATATGAACGGATCTATCAGGACCATGCTGACTCGTACTTGAGGCATCTAGGAACCCAAGTAGGTATGAAGCAAGCCCTGTAAACTAGTTCCACAGCGAGACATGGTCTAGGGCGGAGAGAATTGAAACTTTACTCCAGTATGTACGATAAAAAAGCGGACATTCATGACTGCCGTGGAAGCAACGTTTTGCAATTGGTCGCTAGCTCGCTTCTTGTTACGCCGCGTCGACGCCACCCGCTTCTTTAATTTTTTGCTAAAGGCCGAGGTAGTTGCCAGCGATTCGGCATTAACTTGCCAGTGGTACTAAGTATCTGGTAGTTTTGCGAGGACCTTTCAAAAAGACCAGAATGTGTCGGTTGCACAAAGGCTTTTATTATGTTTCTTGAGATAAGTCCTAATCGACTAAACATGCAAGATTCCATCTGGTACTACCTATTCATACGTAAGATTGCCAGCAAGGGCTTGTTCATGTTCGATTCATGCATCCATCCGAGGCGGCCTGATAGTCCATTTTCTTTCGACTGTGATTAGTACAGTTGCCAAGTGTTGTCTCAACCGTAATACTTACTATCTACGTGCTTAGTATCGTGCTCAAACCAAGTCTGAGCAGGAGCATCTCGGAGAGAGTCCGCGACTCAGTCAGAGATAAGCCCTGGCCACTCATTGGCCGGAATGCCGAGTTTTCTGCGTCATCGCACCACAACCGCCAATTTCCCCTTCTGTTCCTGCCACTCGACCGTGCGGGGAAACGGCGGTCTCCTTCCTTGGGGGCAAGAGGCTACACGTACGAGTACTTGCCCTCTCAACCTCTCCGGCAGTAAACTAGCGAGAGGCATGACTAGCCCAGCAAGCCCAGGCCTGGGCGTTCTTACCCCACGGATTTTTAGGCTGCTACCCCGCAAGTGCAGGGGAAGCGAAAGCCAATCGACGGCCCTGAGTTAGCGAGTTAGGGGAGCTTAGCGCAGCCTAGAACCTCTGAATGCCCTGTAGAAGCCATGGATCGAGAATCTTGCGTGTGGAGAAGTGAGAAAGCCGATGCCGTTTGGAGACCGTTGATCGCAAGGTTCCTTGAATTCCCCCCAATACCCATAATCTCATCACAGCTGTCTGTGATCCCGTCGGGTGTTTACGCATTTGACGGCTTGACAAGGTTCATACATACGAGTCAGCCAGCCATCCAGAAATTCAATCAATCAATCAATCAACCAGCAAGTTTTTGTCTCTGCAGTATTGGAGACAGCACTTTGAGCAGTCCCTCTAGCTTCGGCCCCAGATTTCGGAAGTTGATCGACATCGTCTACTGGCCTTACCATTCCCAATTGATCAATTTTCCTGGCTCTCATGGCGCCATAGAAGAGAGCCGCTCCACCGAAGAGACAACAATCCTGACGCCAGTGACCCTCAGATGGTGTGAGTCCTTGTAAATCCCGAGGCCAACTGCCAGGGTTTGTGCGCGTGTCCGTCAAATGATGCAGTATGTGCTAACCCGCATTGTGGAGAAGAATGATGGATGAGTGCAACATCGTGGGTCACCCCAGAATCTCAAGTTCCCCCAACTGCTATTACTAGAGAACAACAAGGACAGCAGCGGCAGCTCGGAACAAGTCAGCTCCTAAGCATGGGTCCTTGGACGGCGGGCTCTTCAAGTAATACGCCGTCCCTTTATCATCTGTTGTCCCCCTCATCTGAGACAAGACAGCTCTTCCCTCGGATGTAACCCTGCCATTGACCACCCTTCTTTTCTCTTTTTCCTCCTCTTTTCTCCAACTCTCTGACCTGATCACCACGTTTTCTGACAAGATTCCGTAGCATTCGTCGTCTCCGGTGTTACACTTTGACCTACAAAGCGCAATGGACGCCGGAAACCATGCCTCTGAGAAGGCAGAGGTTGAGAAGATTCAAGATGTAGCAACAGGCAACCTCACAACAGGCTCTGAGCCTGCTCTCGGAACCTTTGCCGACGTTGATGAAAAGAAGATTCTGCGCAAGGTACGTGACTCTCTATCATGGAGCCCAAGAATCACTAGTCGCGCCAGCTCTCCTAACACTATGCTGATATAGATGGATATCCGATTACTGCCAATGCTTTCGGCTCTATATCTCCTCTCGTTTCTCGACCGTAAGTTGATTATAAAGTACAGCGCAAGTTCAATCAGCTGACTGCGACAAGGCGGAAATATTGGCAATGCCAAAATCGAAGGACTTCAGGAAGACCTCAACATGTCGCCGGGCCAGTACAACTGGTGTCTCACCGTCTTCTTTTTTACCTATGCAGCGTTCGAGGTTCCTAGCAACCTGCTCTTGAAGAAGCTGCGCCCCAGCCGCTGGTTGCCATTGATCATG
This sequence comes from Trichoderma endophyticum, assembly GCA_035079535.1. Taxonomy (NCBI): domain Eukaryota; kingdom Fungi; phylum Ascomycota; class Sordariomycetes; order Hypocreales; family Hypocreaceae; genus Trichoderma; species Trichoderma endophyticum. The sequence goes on from JAPMIQ010000001.1 coordinate 1,149,799, forward strand.
GTCTGTTGGGGTGTTGTCATGACTCTCATGGGTATCGTCCAGAGCTTTCGAGGCTTGCTGGCGGCTCGTTTGTTCCTGGGAGTAACAGAAGCTGGCCTGTTTCCCGGCGTAGCTGTAAGTTTTACCTTGTTTGGAACCATGACAACATGTTTCGACTGACACGAATAGTACTACCTGACAATGTGGTACTGCCGTGAGGAGATTCAGCTTCGCCAAGCGCTCTTCTTCTCTGCCGCCTCCGTCGCCGGAGCGTTCAGTGGCATTTTGGCCTTTGGAATCAGTAAAATGGACGGTGTCGGCGGACTTGCTGGCTGGAGATGGATTTTCATCCTGGAGGGCATCGCGACTGTGCTTGTCGCGGCCATGGCCTTCTTTTTCCTTCACGATTTTCCCGAAACCGCAAAGTTCCTTACGGAGGACGAGCGTGCTTTTGTTGTTCATCGTCTGAAATACCAAGGCCAGGTAGGCCAGGCTCAAGTAGCACAAGCCGAAGAATTCGAATGGAAGTATGTTCGTCAAGCGTTTACCGATTGGCAAGTTTGGGTCAACATTTTCGTTTACTGGAGTGTAAGTCTTCCGTCATACTATTCATTTTACTAGGTCGCTCTCTCTCCATCTCTTTGACTGTACTAATATTCAATGGGAACTTTAGATTGTTTGTCCCCTCTACGGCATCTCCCTCTTTCTTCCCACCATCATCAAGTCTCTCCATTACACATCGAGTACCGCCCAGTTAATGACGGTACCCATCTACGTTGTTGCTGCTATCCTAGCTGTCATCAGCGCCTACTTTTCTGACAGGGTCGGGAAGCGCAGCCCCTTCATCATTGGATTCCTCTTGATGATGATAATTGGCTTCTCCATGTACGTTTTCACCACATCATCTCCCTCAACCGCTTGAATAACATGCATGGCAAGCTAACATGTGATCTAGATGTATCGCTTCAACCAATCCCCATGCGGTCTATGGTGGAATATTCATTTCTGCTTGTGCCATTTATCCTGCATTTCCTGGAGTTATTACATGGCTATGTAACAACTTGTCTGGGAGTTACAAGCGCAGCGCTGGAATGGCTATTCAAATCGGAGTCGGAAATCTTGGAGGCGTAAGTGGATGCCCATCTTTGCGCGCCGTTGTTAGATATTGCCCCCGCCGCTGACACTCCTTTCCTAGGCCATGGCATCCAACTTTTACCGTCAGGCTGATGGTCCCCGGTTCATCCTAGGACATGGCTTGGAGCTCGGCTTCATCTGTATGGGGGTTGTCGCCAGCTGCATCCTAATCTTCAGCTACTACACCGTGAACAAGAAGCGCGAGCAAAAGCTGGCGGATGGAGAGGCGGCCAATTTCACGCCAGAGGAGTTGTCGGCTTTGGGAGATAGAGCCATCACGTTTCGTTACATGTTCTAGTTCGTGGCCGAAAGTCGTCGCCTCTCCTTCTCTGGCGGTTAGAGATAGACGAATAATAAAACCAACATTGTATTTCTGCCACGACTAATTCGGCATATCTGCCGTGCATGGGACTCTAAATGAAGAACTAACAAACATGATAATGACCACAATGTTCCAATACGCCTGCTATAAACAACAAAATAAGATCTTGGCCTCTACAAGTAACCGTCTACTCTCCTTGAATCTCTCCTCAGCATGGTTCTATCAGCTCATCAATATCCCGCTGACGAGGATGATGAGCAGAGCAATGATGCAAAGCTGGGGTGTTAGCTTCGAAACGCTGTTGACCAATGCGATTTTGGGAAGTGATGTTTCCGCCACCACGTTGTCAAATGGCACAGAAACGCGAGCTGTCGTGGGCCTCGACATGACAAATCCGCTCTGTGTCGGAAGGCTGCTTGGTTCAGCGACGTGACCGGAGTCAACCATTGATTCCACCATCACGCTGCTGCCAATGGCCAATTGAGCGACATTGCTGATCATGTCTGTGGAAGCTGCTGTAGCTGCAGGAGCTGGCTCCCAAACAGTCACAAACATCGTCTCAGCACCAGCCTCACCAGGACGAATGACTTTGACCATGGCCGAACCCATTGGCTCATCGTGTCCTGTCGTCACTGTCTCCTTGCCCCCAGATTCGCATGTGGTGGTGGATGATTGGCCATGTGCCCCTGGACTTGTCGGGCTTGATGACCGATTAGTTTTGGCAGTTGGCCAAAGAGTGGTCACCGAAGGTTCGGCTGTCTTGGAAGTAGGCTTGCTCTCTGCGGTTTCCGCAGCAAGGTCATCCGTTTGGCTATCTGGAGTCTGTACCGGTGATGATAAGCCGCCTTGCCCATACGATGGTGCCTGCGCTCCTGAGCTGGGGCTTTCCTGTGGAACGGGTTCTGCACTTGATTCAGGGATGCTCGTTTGAAAGGCAGAGCTGTTGTCAGGTGACTGCTCACCAGATACCGCGGGTGTGTACTCTGGAGGGTTGGCGCTTGATGGATCTGCCGGTTCAGCTGAGGAAAGCGGAGGTGGGGGTATGGAATGGATGATAGATGACGGTACCGGATCTACCAAACTGGTGGCAGCAGGGGGCGAAGAAGGGGAAGGCAACGGAGATGGTTGAGCCACAGTTGCAGGCTCTGCGGTCTTGGATACTTGAGGGCCTGGGATTGGATTGGCTGACATGTTGGCATCATCTGTCGCCGAACAAGGACTTGATGAAGGGGCTGGAGTTGGGGAAACAGGTGCGGGCGTGGCAACGGAAGTTGCTGGGGCCTGAGGGCCATCCCCACCATTGGGTGGATGAGAAGGTTCCCCGGCGGAGTTGTTTGAAGACTGGTTTGGATCCTGAGGATCAAGGCCACCGGTATCTTGAGAAGCGGTTGAGCATGGAGACGTAGAGGCTGGAGACGAAGAATTGCCTCCCCCAGGGGGCGCCGAGGGCGCGGACGTTACCGCAGGACCACCGTTTTCACTAGGATCAGTTGACTGTGGAGGAGCTTGCCCGCCGTCAGGACCCTGAGAGCTTGGTGAAGTGGAGCCTGGCGGACATGAAGATGTCGTAGCCGGATCAGCTGTTGACTTGGTTGGTTTGGCTGGGGCGGGTGGCGTAGCATTGCCATCCTCGCCATTGCCATTCTCACCTTCGCCTTGGTTCTCGCCCTCGCCTTCACCCTCGCCCTCACCAGGATCAGGACTGGAGACGGGAGGTGGTGGTGTAGGAGAGGTGGCAGGCGTAGATGGAGTAGGCGGAGGGAGAGTCACAGTGACAAGACCATCAGGCCCGGAATTGCATTTCAAATCAAGGGAAATGTCAAAGGACAAAGTCAAATGGTCGGTATCCGGCCGGGATGCATCACCAGGCGTGCCGTATGCAGGAGGGATTGATGGGGTGGGAAGATATTGAGGTTTCTCCAGGTCGACGTGCTGAACCTCCACGGGATGCAACGGCCCAATGCTCATGCCCAGGTTGGAACATGCGAGGACGACATGTGCAAGCGCTGGGCCATAGTCGTTCTGGGGACAGGCGCCGATGAGGCATTGGAAGAGGGACTGTGAGGAGCAATCTGTTAGCATCACCATTCACCAACGAGTCCAGATGACCAGAAGTCGAGGGCGACTGACGTTTGTCATCAGCTTGTTTCCACAGATGGTCTTGAGGTCGAGTGCCCCCTTGTCGTTTCTGATGTTCGAGGCACAGTTGACAGCGCATCCTGTGCAAATCTGGTCAGTACAAAGACAGACCAGAAAGGAAGAAGAACAGCAGGTAGTGTCACTTACGCGGTGCCAAGTCGTTGGCATCACAGAGACCGACGTGGAGGCAAGCAGCCAGGACAGCCGCAGCGGAAACAGGACGCATTGTTGCAGCGAGCGTAGCAAGGTGAAAAGAGTGTTTGTGCGTGAGAAAAATGGATTGTCGCAATTAACGATAGTCACCAAAAAGGTTCCAAAAAAAAGAGGGGTGAGGATGAATTCCAAAAAGAGTGTCTGGCGATGCTCTGGTGGTGAATGATGGAAGATGGTGAAGAGGAGAGAGGAGAGAGGAGAGGAGAGGAGAAGAAAATAAAAGAGAGGCCATGGACAGTCGCTTAGGGGACGATGAAGTGCAAGGAAAGAGCTTCGCTTGATGCGTATTCAGATGGCGCAAATGGGAAGAGCTTTGGGGAGAGGGAAGGAGCAGATACTTCTGGGTTCACATGCATGTATCGAAGCAAAACGACATCGTCAGTGGTACCGTCAATAACACGCGCATGTCCATTCGTCTAGATCTACCAAAGTAAAACTCCATTACAACTGTGAATTAAAGAGGGCGCAGCAGAAGGGAAGAAAAGGGCCCGTCAATACTGTCCATGATGCAAAGTAAATGTGGTGCTGAGCAAAGCCGTCGGGTTCCAATACCTGACAGCCTCACTACCTCTAATAGAACAGCAAGGCCAATGGCTTCTTCTCATCGCCGTATCGATCCTTGAACTCCTTCCTCGCCAGGAACCGTGCAAGCGGCATCATGGTGTCCTTCATGTCCATGACGCCTCTCTTCTTCTGGTCAATGTGCGAGGCATCAACGACCAGGCGCTGCAGCTTGTTCAACGACAATGAACCTGCCACTGGTCAGATTTTGAACGTGCTCACATTTGTTTTCATCTAGTTGCTAGGGAAATTGAAATGACAAGCAGGTACTCACCATTGTCGATGAGCTCCATCAAACGTGCTGGCGTGCCAACACCAATGCCAATCTTCTTGTTCTGCAGCAGGGCGACTTGCTCTTCGACCTTCATGTGTTTTGCAAACTGTGACCATTCATGTGAGCACAAAAACACTGTAGAGCATGTCAAATCGCAACTCACCAGCTTTGCAACCAGACTATCCTTGCCTGAGAATTTCCTTAGGGCTCTGTAGTTGCACATGTCAGTAAGCCGCCCAAGAACGGTTCATGCAGTAAAGGATAGCTACCTGGTAAGATCTGCAGCTCTCAAGCCTGCACCAGCAACAACAATGGTATGGGGCATGCCGTTCTTCTTTTGCGCTCTTGCCAAGCTCTCTGGATGTTCTGAGAACTTCTCGAGAAACTCTGGCAGCTTTTCCAGCGACCTGTTTTCCTGCCATGAGGTGGTGTCTGTGATTGAAGATGCTACAAATCTCATGTGAGCATTACTGTATGAAGATCAGTCCGGGACATGTTGGAATACCTGATATGGCCAGATCTGACACCTCTACGGGACTCAGATCGGCACCGAATCTCGCTAGCTTCTGTGCATGGTAATCTGCTAGAAGTTGGCCGTCCATCTTGGAGAAGAGCGTGTTGAGGCCAAGCTCGGTGTCAAGGCTCTCATCGTCGACGGCGTGTTTGGACTTTCTCTTTTTGGCCTTTTTGACCGGAGCCGCCTCTTCAGCGGCCCGTTTCTTTGAATTAGACATTTTGTCTGATTGTGATTGGGATTGATGTGAGTGAGAGCTGCAATTTTTTTGAGACCATAGTGGAACTTGACCAAGGTGAGAATTTTGCCGGACGCACCGCACCGTGCGCCAAACTTAGCAAACACGGCAAATTTACTAGTCAGTCTCTGCGTATCATACAGTGCGACACTGTATCTCACCGAGAGCGTCCAGTCTTCATGCATCCGTCACACGAGATGGTAGTATAGTGTGAGTCTTGGAGGATAATGAGGATAATATCTTGGCCGCACCTCCTATTTGAGGGCGAGAGCCAGCCTATAGAGTCATTCGCTAGAATTCACATGTCCCAAATTCATATTTAATATGTATCATTGTCAATTAATATCTCTAGAGATCAAAGGGTCAACTCGTTGACATTCACTCTCCATAGTAATAGACGAAAAGTTCACTCATTTCGAGAACTGTAGGTGATGCCTCAAACCCGTTCCAAACGCCAAACTTGAAAGTTCAAAAAAAAAAAAAAAATTAAAACAGAGCCAGCAAAATAGAGGCCGAAGATCGCGTATTGCCCTCAGAAGATGCTGTTCACGATGTTGCTACCAATCGATGCACCCGCACCGAAGATGGCGGCGTTACCAAGCTTCTTGCCAAACTTCTTTCCGTACTCGCCAACCTTGCTGTTTCCATCTCCGCCTTGCTGCTGAGACGGCTGGCCGCCCTCTGCTATCGCCATAGGTGGCACACTGGCATTGTAAGGGTTCTGCTGCGCCGGAGGTCCCTGCGGGTAGCCATATGCCGGCTGCTGGGGGTAGGCCACAGGGGCGGGCATAGGAGCCTTTTGCTCCTGCTCGACAAAGACGTAGTTTTGGGGGAAGATGCCCTCCATGCCCGTGCGGTGGTTACGGCCCATCCACCAGTCCTGGTTCATGTACTCATATACATCGATCTTATCGTCTTTTTCCAGGCTCAGGTCGCGAGCATCGCTGGCATCATAGCGGTACAAGGCTCTCGCATGGGCCAAAACGGGCTTCCCAGCCGGAGCCGGAGAGCGCGTGGGAACGCCAGGAGCGGGAGTATCGTCGTATGAAGGAGGGGCAGGAGAGGTTCCGTTGACGTTGAGATTCTGAAAGGCCTGGACAGGGGCCTGGACCGGAGGAGTTGCAGCTGCCACAGGCTGAAGAGGTGTTTGGTTTGCAGAACGAGCAGCGCTTCCGGGAGCGGCTCCGCGAAGAGGAGTTTCGGCGGGCAGGGCGGCGTGGATAGTGTCGAAAGCGGCTTCGTCGATGACGCCTTTCTCAAGGAGGCTTTCGAGCTCCTAGTCGAATGTAAGTGATTGTATTCAGCCGAAGAAAAGAAGAGGGAATGGTTATTTCCCACCATAGAGGATGTACTCACGTTCTTAATGGTTCGAAGAGACCGGTTGGTCTCCATGATGGTCTGGCGGTCCATGGTATTGGTGACAGAGGAATGCGCGGAATAAGGCTGGGAGATCAGCAGCCGCTTTCGCGTGTTAGTTTTTGGTTATGGAAGAGCCTGGAGCCTTGTTTATAAGAGCCGGCAATAACAACGAAGGATGGAGTGCTCGGAAGAAGGAAAATGTTACGTCGAGCACCGGGACTCCAGGAAGAAAGCGGTAGATGCAGGATGCAAGAACTGCAGGGGGTGGAACGATGCTACGAGTGCTAAGGAATAGGTGGGAACAATGGCAGTTTTGGCAGTTATGACAGTAAACTAGAGCACAGGTAGTGGCTGTGCTGCCACGAATTACGCGGAGCGGACTCGAGGGGCTCCCGGATTGGCATTTCGGGGTCTGGCGACCGGCCGAGAACGAAGCCACAGCAGCTGGAATGACGACACAACAGGGGGAGTAAATAATGTCATTACAATGAAATGAAAGACTGAAATGATTTAATTGATAAATAACGTCGTAATCGAGCCGGAAATATCAAAGGAACTGCCACAACAAAGCGTTCATGTTGGTTCAATTACACGTGTTTTCTTTCAGCACGAGCACAGAACCAGAAAATGCTCGGCTTGTACTGAACAGGTACAGAACTGAAGCTCCAGTAAATCGGGCCGTGTTACCCGCTTATGTGGCTAGTAGATCGCTGCATTTGGAGAGAGTTAGAGGCGATGTGTGTGCTGTTGGCCCTGAATTCGCCACCGACCGGAGGCAACCCAGTGCCACTAGGATTCTCACAGCCAGTATCAGTACAAGCCAGTACATCTTAGGCAGCGCAATGGATTAATGGTGCTAGAATCTAGATCGAATACACAGGGTCACGAAATCACAAAGGAAGATTGGTGTTTGTTTATACTCTTTTTTTTCTTCATTATTATAATGCTACTTTTGCTTGGTCTGTATGACCGTCATCATAAACATCTAGGTACATCAGGATTTTCTTCTACTTTTGCTCAACCCCAATCTAAACAACAAACTTGCTCTCCTTAACAGCGTACTTGTCAACGTACTCGTCCACGGTCATGGCCTCGAGCTTCTTGCTGTCCTGGCTGAGCTCAACGAGCTCGTTGACGGTAGCCTCAGGGAAGTGAGGAGCCAAGTGGCGCTTGTATTTGGCCAGGATGACGGGCTTGGCCTCCTCACGACGGAGACGGTGGCCCAGAGGAGCCTCAACAGCGACCTCATCAAGGACGGTGCCGTCGTTGAGCTCAACGGTCAGGGCGTTGGAGATGGTTCGCAGGGCAGGGTCATGGTAATCCTGAGTGTACTGAGGATCCTCAACGCACTTAATCTTCTTGCGCAGAGACTCGACAAGCTCTGAAGTAGCAGCCTCAGAGCCGTCGACGTAGTCGGTGGCCTCAAGGCGACCGAAGACGAGCATGACGGAGGCCATGTACTGAATGCAGTGGTCACGGTCGGCAAAGTTGTCCATGGGCTTGAACTGCTTGTCGATGATGCGGATGCAGGCCTCGTGGGTTCGGCAGGTGACGGCCTTGATGTCGGCGGCGGACTTGCCCATGGCCTTGAGCTGGTGGTGGATCTTCTCGGAGGCCTCGACAGCGGTCTGGGAGTGGAACTCGGCTGGTTTGGAACTGTTAGTCTTTTGAAAATAATCATTCCGTAAAGAGCACAATCATCATCGTCGTAACTTACCAGGGTAGGAGACCTTGAAGAGGACGTTCTCCATGACGTAGCTGCCGTAGGGGCGCTGGAACTCGAACTTCTTGCCCTTGAACAGGACATCGTAGAAGCCCCAGGTGGGAGCAGACAGAACAGTAGGAATACCAGACTCGCCCTTCATGACCTTGAGGGCCAGGTTGACGGCGCGCTGGCAGGCATCACCAGCAGCCCAGGACTTGCGGGACATGGTGTTGGGGCTGTGGCGGTAGGTTCGCAGACTCTGGCCGTCAACCCAGGCCTGGGTCACGGCATCGGCAATCTGCTTCTCGCTGAGGCCCAGCATCTTGGAGACAACGGCGGTAGAGGCGACCTTGACCAGGACAACGTGGTCGAGACCGACCTTGTTGTACGAGTTGAGCAGGGCCAGGCAACCCTGGATCTCGTGGGCCTTGATCATGCCCTCGAGCACGTCTCGGATAGTGAAGATCTTGCCGCCAGCCAAGTTGCCGCCGGCCTTGTTGGTGCGGTTGATCCAGTCAGCAACGGCCAGGATGGCCCCCAGGTTGTCAGAGGGGTGGCCCCATTCGGCGGCCAGCCAGCAGTCGTTGAAGTCGAGCCATCGGATCATGGCGCCAATGTTGAAGGCTCCGTTGACGGGATCCAGCACAAAGGGAGTGCCGGGGACCTTTGTGCCGTTGGGCACGACGGTGCCAGGGACAATCGGGCCCAGCAGCTTGGCGCACTCCTTGAAGCGGAGGCCCTCAAGACCGCAGCCGAGGGTGTCGAGGAGAATCCATCGTGCAGTGTCAAACTGTCAAAGTTGCAGTTAGAAGCTGGATCAAACTCTCTATTTTCTCGTCTTCTTCTCCTCTTTCTCTAGCCGGCTTTTGCACTTCCCGCAACCATCTCGGGAGATCCCAATTGATGGCGGGGTATGAGAAAAAAAAAGAGGCCGTGGTGATTTTTTTTCCTTTGAAAATGAGGGGCAGCCGGAGACGCCCGACAATCTCACGGAGAGGGGCAGCAAAACTTACAGCTAGCTCAGAGTCAATTGTCTTGTTGGCGACATAGTCGGCAATGTCCTTGATCTCAGGATCGTACTCGCGCGAGGAAGACATGATGGGCGCTCCAGAAAGCTTGGGGATGGAAGTCGAGAAGTTGCTGCGCGAGGCGGGGGTTGAAGGCACAGCAAAGCCGGACGAAGCAAAGCGAGCGGCGCCGATGGAGGCCGAGCAGAGACCACTTGCGGCTCGCGACTGGACTCGCAGCTTGGATGCTGATCTGATGCTGCGGGAGATGGCGGACATTGTGAGGCCAGAGGAGGGAAGAGTTTGTGTCTGGAGTTGACGGATTGGCTACTTCCTTCCGTTCAACAAGACCCAGAAAGACTGATGGGAGAAGAGAGAAAAAGGAGGAAGAGAGAAAAAAAAAAAAGCTTCCAGCCGCTTTGTGAAGGCCGTTCCAACTTACTCCATGAGCCGAGCTTGCACCCTGGCAGACTCCGCCAATTTTAAGTGCTGCCTCTCGCTCAGCCGTGAAATGCCGTCCGCACCATCCTCGGCTAAACCAGGCCGATCTAGCAGCTGATTTCTGGTGGTTTAGCGGCATCTCCAAATCCTGGGGCCCCGGAGCCGGAGCATCGCCGGCCTCTTTCACCTCGGTCATGGCTGGCGAAGCTCCGGGCGACGGAGCAGGTGAAGCTCGGCTACTTTCATGTCGTACCGGGCGCCGGAGTCGCAGCAACGAGAACCGGTGGCCGAAGACAAGTATCGGTAGCAGTGACATACTCCGTATACCCAAACAGCCTCTACTCGGATGGGTTGTAATGGCCTCAATCTTGCAAACCATACTGTGCTCCTACATGATCATGACATTTGTGTCCTACTAACTGTAATCCAGGCACTTGGAGTCGTCTAATTCAGGAATATATGGTATAGCAAGCAAATTGATTTCCCCCCTTTTTTTTTGCTATTCATTTATTTTTCTCTTCAAATCACAATGCTATTCTTCGCCCGCCAACTCTGTCGTCGGCAGGATGCTCCTTTTCGTCCCACCACACAAGATCCTACCCTGGAGCCTTGGGAATACGCCAAACTCGCTGTTCAGCACGACTAATAATCATGTGGTCGAGCCAAGGGCGATGAGAAGAGAGTAATGAGTAGAGAATTTTGGACAATCGTGCACGCCATACTGAGCAAAAGCAGAAGTTCAGGCGCAGACTACGGGTGAACATATATAGCAGACAGACGATCAATTCACTACATAAGCATTACAACCATAGAAAGTCCTTGCATCAACCCATCCAATAAATCGCATCAATCTTTATATGATCTTCAACAGCATTCCAAAGCACCACTGAGAACAGCCATTATACATATATCCACCACTTGAGGCACCTCCACTATATGATTCACTCCACCTCTCACAATCGACGGTTTTGTATTGGTACTATATTCATACGATCGGTCAGCCAATTTGCTCCGGCATGTAAGCGTAGATGGATAGGGTGGCTTGCATTGTTCCTCTGTCTAGATGGTCTCCTGGCTTGATGTAGACTGCCCCGTCCTGATGGGGAGTATGTATGTTGGACAAACGCTGCACTGGCCCTTTTTTCGGTGCTTCGGCATGATTGCCGGCGAAAGGTTGAGCTTTGGGTTTTGGCAGACGGGATCGGGCTTCTGCTCGCTTATACATCTCTGAAACACCACACATTTGATCTGATGCGGCGGATCAGGTAGGCAGTTCTCATAGACGACAGACGCGACGGTATATAGACACATAACTGTGATTATAACGATGGAAATGGATTTGTTGAGCGGGCTCTATTGCGAGACCAAGTGCGATGAAGACCGGAAAGCAGGTGGGAGCCAGTAGAATCGGTGGCCTTGGATTGAGGCCTATTAAAGATGAACAGATGCAAAGCACGGCGACTGTTTAACAAAGCGTCAAGACATTATCCTTGGGCAGAATGCGGGCTCCATGGGCAAAAGACACAATTTCGCTCCTCATCACCTCGAGAACGAAAGCCCCATTCTGGCAAGCATTGTGACAGGATCTAACTCTAACCCCTTACTCCTGTGGGATGCTTCCCCATGTCCGCCCAGCATAAATGTCTGATTTCTTGTCTTTTTTCTTTTTCTCTAACTCTCATTGGCAATCTGTCAATGTCTCTTGAAATTTTGCGTAAAATGCGCCATTCCAAGAAAACGACACATCGTTTGTGTGTTTAATGATGGCACAAGACAGCACCATAAGTCGCCTCCCTTTGATCATTGACATCCTGGTATATTCAAGAGGGGGGTAATGCGAGATGATTACAGCCAGTACAGCCGCCTAATCATCGATTATTCGAAACGAGATGGCTCTCTCGTGGCCAGCTCCAAACCCCCTTCACATGGCTCAAGTCCCATGTCCGATCGTGGACAGAGATCGTCGGCCTGTTCATCGGGCTGAGCCACGACTAAGCTACCATAAATTAGGAATAGCAAAGAAACCGGGGAACAGGCATCTCGAGTATAGCTAACCCAGCAAAACGTAGCTCTGTCAAGTAGTACCTGTTTATAAGTGCCAAAGGGAGGGAGTGTGCATGGATGATCGCCGACATGGCCTGATTATGACTCAATCTTTCCTGGACCTGAGCCTGTCATTGTCTCTGGGAACATGTAAAGGGAACATGTAAAGGCTAGCATGAGAGCGGCAATGCGCATGTGGGTATCTGGTCACGCTGGAAGAACTCTCCGGTCCGCTGCCAGAGGTGAAATGGTCTGTGACACCAATATTAGCTGGTAGACATTGCTGTAAAAGGTGTGGCTGGTTTCAAGGGCTAGGTTTGAGCGGCTGGCTAGCTGGATGGACTGTCTGATTAGACGCGGAAGCTTCCGAGCTGGATGTGTGGATCGCTAGAGCCCTTGATAGAGCCTTTTCATAGTCACTTCGTTTCTGTACAAAGCACTTTGTGCTCTTTGGTGAGACGATCTTGTTGGATTCGACAAAATAGCAAGAGAGATAAAGCAAGTCTCACTCGATTTGGCACAAGAGTCAAACATGGAGGCGCGTGACGGCCCAAAGTGGGCAGTGCGGAGGACGCAGCCCCAGAATTAAGGTTGCCTGGTATCTGGGGAGGCAAGATTGGTCAATCTCTCGGATATATGGTGCGTTGTCCTTGGCTGTTAAGTAGGGAGACGCTGGTTCGATATCGTGTATGCGGCTTTCAGCTTGCTCTGGTGAAACTAGTGTACATATCCATGGTTAGTGTTGAAGCTGGATGACTCTCGGAATAGCTGGAATAGCCGCGAGTAACCATTCTGCTCCCCCTTACTCTCTTAAGAAGAGTCTAACTCTTGTTGCACTCTCCATCTTTATCTGATAAACCGAAAGTATCAAGTATGGGGAGGTATGTTTGTTGAATTGCTTGAAGAGGAAGAGCCGCGTATCTGCCAGATAGTTTCAAGACCCAGTTCCTACTTTCATAGAGACAGAGAAACCCAACGGGCATACAAAGAAACGCAGTTACCCATCATTAGCCCTATCAGAGCCGACAGTCAAAGCTATCCGTAAAAACAATCCATAAGACGATTTGGCGTCCAATGAAAAGCGAACTGGAAACCCTAGAGTCCAGTCACGAGGAGTTTGCCGCTGTGGCTGGCGATGAATTGAGCAAGAATACACGAAGATCTTGCCCTCAGATTGCGCCAACCATACGGGGTAAAGCTGCAAATGCGCCTCTCATGCCCGTGTTACACGGCCTGGGAGACATGGGGAGTCATGTCCAAGAGTATGGTTTGCCCAGGCCGTATGATTCTCGACTACCCGCGTACGAGAACCACGGGGCGTCAAACTAGCCCCATAATTGGATACTTCGTACTCTGGCGGAAAAAAAAAAAGAAATTCTTTTTGATTCAGGTTGACCACAGTCCGGAGGTTTCTCTCCCGTGCTTGAAAAGCCCAGGGCCTCAAAAAAAGCTGTGCTGTGGTTGTTCTCCTGGGTGAGCATAGATGGCAATGCCAGTATCACTTGGTTGAAGTCACCCCGAAGCTTTTCGGCCCTGGAGCCATCTTGGTGAGCCGAGTGAGGCTGATTTAGGTAACCAATTCCCTTTTGTGTTGGCCCACACAGGCCAAAGCTTTTCTCAGGCCATGGACAACGCAGGCCGAGACTCGGTGAGGAGGAGGAGGAGCACCGCTTGAAACACGGGTGGAGAAATAAAGCACGGCTCTTTGATGTGTTCATTCATTGGGCGACATTGGCCATGCTGCTACCAGTACATGGGCAAAGAGCCGGCACTTGGGTGTCTGTTGACAAAACTTTCTCTCCCCTGTCCATGCTGGTACATCAAGCTTTGGCGTGTCATTGCGTCGAGGAACCGGGGGGTGTGAGAGGAGAGCCTGGCTAAGAGCCGGATGTCGACCATCTGAATCTCGGATATTGCTCCATGCCGCCTCGAACGAGAAAACAAAGCTTTACTCTCAGTAGATAAGAGGCAAGTCAGGCATACAGGAATACCTTACTGGATGCAGTAAGTACGAGTACACACACAAACATGAAGCTGGGGCTGATTTTGGTGGATTGTTGGCCTGCTTACAGGCAATTGTCCGGCCGGCAGCCGTGATTGCCGTCTCTTCTTGCGGCTGTCGGTGGTTGGGCGTTGCCGCAGCTCGTCTCCAATCATAGAGCAAAATCAAACCATTGAAAGCATCCATGATAGTATTTGGTCACAGGGCAGGTCTCGGTGTGGTGAGTGAGTGAGGCCGAAGTCTGGGCGATAAGGTGGAACGGATTGGGATGGTGGGGGAGTGTCACTGCATTTTTTGTCTCACCCTCCGAAGGAAGGCGCGACGTGAGCTGTTCCCTGCAGAGGTTCAGTGCCTTAGGCTGCTATGCGAGTACATCCATGATGTACGACAGCCTACAGGTAAGGTACGTACCTGCCTGGAACATGCACACCAGGTTGCTTGAAAGTACACGTACAGAGGTACCTCTGGGTTCAATTGTTCTCTCACCGCAGGGCGTGCCTTAGAAAAGAGCAGATCAGAGCAGAGCAGAACCAGGTAAAGGCTTCGGGCTCTCCTCTTGGGCTTCCATTGTCGGGTACCAGTACGCACATGATGAGCAAAAATACATGGACAAAGCGGCAAGGGTGGTTTCAGCTGCCTCCACGATGGCGGTGGCGTAGCTTCCAGGTCGATAGTCAGTTTACTACAGGCCTGTTGGCGCTGGAGCTATAGCGAGTAGACGTACGATACAAGCAAGCTCCAGGTGCCTGAGAGGTACTTGGTCGCTAAGCGGTCAGCGAGTGGGAGATGCTTTGCCATACAATGTGTGCAGAGAAGGCATGAACCGGAGCCTGACCTGCGGCGGACAAGAGACCTGGAAGATACCGGCACTCGGTGCAGTTCAAACACATTTGGCACTACCAAGGTACGTACCCTGGATGCGTACCTTGATGGACCGCTGCCTTTCTCCCACATCTCTTGATCACACGGCAGAAGGATAAAATTAGTACCCAATAGCTCTATACTATTGTCAATATTATGATAAGTAGTGCTTGTAAGAATTAGCTGCTCAGATGCGATAGTCTGATGATCCGGTTTTAAGGCCGTAGCGCTAGCGGCAAGTGGACCTACGGTAAATACCTAGCAGGTAGGCCTAGAAGCGTACCTGGTTCTAAGGGCGATCCGCGAAGTGGGCTAGCGGGCCTTCCCGCCGGAATAAAGCTCAGGAGTCGCTATGAATGCTTTATACTGGTTCTTGGTGCATATAAATCCATGATGTGGCTATTGGAAGCATGCTGAAGTCGTGAGGTAGGGGAAAAAACAACTAACAAGTGTACAAGAATCGGTACATGCAGATAGATTCGATATGCACTTAACTTTCATTTTTTTTTTTTTTTACACAGCCCAGCATAAAACTTCCATTAAAAAAGCCACCAAGCTAACGCAAGCCTCATTGTCCGTGTGCTGAGACAATTCCGTCTCGACCCCGCTATTCCCCATTTCCCGGGCCTCACCACCAATTGGCGCTTCTCGATCTAGATTTCACTCATAGGGTTCTGGAGATCGTACAAAGGTACGTACCTACTTGTACTTTCTCTTTGGGGTTTCCTGTGCCGTCTCATTCTCATCTGATATCAACAAACCTTGTCATATGGCAAAAGTATGAAACGCCCAACCTCGGACTTTGCCGCCAATTCTCAGTGGTTTTGGGGGTCGGGGCAAAAAAAGAAGCCTTCTTTTCTCATGCGAGGGAGTGAGGAGAAGAAAGAGAAAGGGCTAGAGTCTTGATGGCGGGAACTCGTCTCTCCTCGTCACAAACCTCCTCCGCTCATTCGTCTGCGGCCTAGCATTCGGCCTGCATATACTCCGTAGGCCCAGTTGATTACTCGAGGTATTCATACTGTACATGTATTCGCAGCTTCCGTCCAGGCCGGCCAGGGGTAGACATAAGAAAGTACCATGGTGGGTAGATCTGATAGGTAGAAAGAGAGAGAGAGAGAGAGAACACGCCACACCCATCCCCCGGGCTTCAATCTTATGCTGTCTTGCCCGCAATTCATGTACGAGTAGCGTCAAGACGGCTTGATCATGATCGTACTAGTACCCAGCCAAGGCACCAATTTCAGCCGCATCACGGCCGATACAGGCACGAGCCATCGCGTTTTCTAGTCTCCTAGTTGGTTGTGTCCCTGCGCTGTTCATTTACCATCTTATCAAGGGCGAGTTAGATTCGCTTGGGCATGTGCCCGGCAGCAGAGCGTACGTCCCCGGGACAGCTCAGTTTCCACTAGCCCATAGAGGAAAAAGAAAGAAAGAGAAAGGGGGGTTGATGCCAAAAGGGTCTCACTTGGTCAAAATTGGCTGACACTTGTCCAGGCATCTGCTCCATGCTCATGTAATGCTTCATGTGCATCTGGCGCGCTCGGACGCATCTTGAGGTACACATCAGCTTATACCCTGCTAGTAGCTAAACAGGACGATCATCACCTCGCTCGCTTGATTGCAAGGCAAACATGTCGATGGAACTGAACTTTTGAGGCTCTGGTGGCTTATGTTGGATGAATATAAATGAGACGTAGCTGCTATCGTGAATTCTATTCCTCTTTTCCTCACTCCAGACCGTACTGCTTTGAAGTTTTCACAGAGTTTTCTGATTCAACGTGCTCAACACCAACCAATCCGTCTTTCTGACATCTCTTCCACTTAAATTCCCCATCTGGTTAGCTACTAGATCGTTCGCCATCCCCTTAGCCGTCCTCTTAGCTGCCGTGTTCGCCGCTGTCTATATCCCCGCAAGGTGTGCTTTGAGTCCTGTGGCCCGCCCTCAATCAGGTGAAGGAGCATCTACTGGCCCTGGCTTGGTTAGACCCCAATGATTGATACCATCTACCCTCCTTCGTCTAGCCTTACGGCAGATGCTGACTCCAGCTGATCGCAGAGACCATCCGTCGAAACAAGCTTCCGATCTGATACACCCTCCGTACAACTTGACACGCCTTGGCACACCTTGTCACACTTTATCCACGCCTTGCCTGCCCCTATATCCTTGCCAAAGTTTCTGCAAAGATGTCTGAAGAGTGGATGTCTGACAAATGGACGTCTGACGAATGGATGTCTGAAGAATGGACGTCTGAAGAACGGACGTCTGAAGAACGGACGTCTGAAGAACCAATGTCTGAAGAACGTGTCGTCATCTACTTAGTGAGGCGCGATCTAAGAGTTGCTGATAACCACATTCTTCACCTCTTGTCTCGTCATAACATCAACGACGAATGTTCCTATACCCACCTCCTCCCTGTATACGTCCTGGCCCCTGACCAGGTTGAAACATCTGGCCTCCTCAAGAATGGAGAGAGATCGCCGTACCCTCGAGCAGTTTCAGAGAACTCTGGAGTCTGGAAATGCGGTCTTCATCGTGTCAAATTCCTCGCAGAAGCAATTTGGGACATGAAGGAGAGGCTGGAGGAGCTGGATAATGGACTCATCATCAGAGTCGGACGTTTCTACGACATCTTGGAGAGTATTTACAAGCATTATTCCAGTGACAAAAGCGGTCCCCAGATTTCTAGCGTGTGGATGGCCAGAGGGCATACCCCGGAGCAGATAAGTGAACAGCAAGAGGTTTATACCGCATGCTATAACTTCGGGATCGACTATGTGAAATTCCGCGATCGTGAGCCATTCGTCGATGTGTAAGTTGACCCAGTGACGGAATCATCTTGTGGACATTATCAATTTTTGACTTTTAATTTGTGGAAACAGACGTGATGCCCCGTTGCAGTCAGTCAGCGAAACGCCTGATGTGCTCTCCGACTTTCAGAGGCTGATGGAGCCCGTGATTGATGACGCCCGCGATTCGATCGAGGCACCTCTTTCTCTCCCCCCCTTCCCAGATCATGTGCCACTTCCGCCACAGCGAGGCCCATACGAGATTCCAGACACACTACCGGAGCTTATCAGTCGGCTTCAGGGACCTGTGAGGCTTGATTTCTCGTATTACTACGGGCTCGATTTCAGGGGCGTGACACCTGAGTCCACTTGTATAGGTGGCGAAACACATGGCACTCGGAGACTTAAGCATATTGTCAAACAGGGTGTTGTGTCGCGTTTTCACACCTTAAACGACTTGGAGGAAAGTGATGAATGTCTTAAGCTCACACCTTACCTGTCTCTTGGATGTATAACGGCTCGGCAGATTCATGAGGAACTGCTGAACCTAGAGAATGGCTACGTGCCAGAATACGCAGAAACTCAAGGTTGGGAAGGGGGCGAGAATCCTGGGACAAGGGCAGTTCGGCTGTGGCTACTTTGCAGAGACTTTCTCCTTTTAGGCTCTAGAAAGTACCGCAACACCTTGTTTGACCTCGAAGGCTCCGGGGATGGGAGAGACCCAACCCTCGAATGGAAATCGCCCGATCCCGAGGAAGCCAGTCCTGAACAGGAACCTTGCTCTCTCCATATCGAGGGGGCTCTCGTGCAGTTCCAAGTAGGAGCCACGGGATACGGGCTCATTGACGCCATCATGCGGCAACTCCTTTTCACTGGGTACATTGGGGCCCGCTCATACATGCTTATTGTTAACTTTCTTGCAAAGTTTGCGGGCATAGACTGGAGAATAGGCGCGGAGTGGGTGGCTTCCTTATGCTTAGATCACCACACTCCTATCCAGTGGCACAGATGGCAACACTATGCCGGGATTGGTCCTGACCTGAACGGCACAGAGACGGTCATCTCTCCTGTCCACACAGCCTTCGAGCTCGACCCCAATGGAACCTTCGTCCGGAAGTGGATGCCAGAGCTGCGGAGCCTCACCAGGCTATCCAACCTTTTTCAGGTAGCCACCACCTCTCCAGAGCTGCTGCTGCGGCTCGATTTGTTCGCTAATGTTATGGTGACCAACCCGGTGCCTTCTGACACCCTCGACCTTGGTCCTACGAGCCGAGTTCCTTGTGGATGGATGCACCCCAGGATATTTGTTCCTAGTCCTCAGGGGTATATGCTTCTTGGACCGTATCCCAGGTTTCTCCGGATGCAGCTGGACATTGATCCGATATATTCACAGCTCCAGTCAATTACTTACCCACCAACGCCCCAGGGGCTTCCACATCCTCCGCCCGGACATCTTTGGTTTCCTGTCCCAGGCGCCCAACCACCTAATCCACAATATTATTTTGCACCACATCCCCAAGTTCTTCAAACTCTTGAACAACCACTTGCCTGGTTTTTTCGCTTCATCATCATCTTGAGGATACTCTTCGAGCAAGCAAGGACGCGTGCTCAGATGCTTCCTCCACAGGATACGCAGGTGCCTCCTCAGCGGGCTACACAGATGCCTCCTCAACGAGACACGCAGGTACCTAATGCTCGAGACGAAGAGCCTGCTCTTCACAATTCTCCCAGAGCTCCAGCTCCAAGGACCATGAGCGTTTCCACTGAAGTTCATAGAGCTCCTCAGGACACTCAAAGCATTCCAGCCCCTCGACGGACCCAAAGCCTTGCCGCGCCTCAGGGCCGTCTTGGCGTTGCTCAAGAGACGTTCCAGGCTCCTCAAGCACCTCGTGTGGAGTCTCGGGCACCACAAGCCCCTAGAAACGCTCCAAACGCTCCCCGAGCAGAATTCCAGCCTTTGCATGCTCCTCGAAACGCTCCGAATGCTCCTCGTGCGCATATTCGGCCACATCAAGCACCCCGAAATGCCCCCAACGTCCCTCAGGCATATATCCAACGGTCCCAAGTTCGTCAAAGCAATCCCACAGCAACTGTTCGACCATCTCGGGGTTCTCAAGCGGCTCCTCCATATGCCCCTCAAGGTCCTCGAACTGGTTTCGAGCCACTTCGAGCTCATCTACATGCCCCAAGAGCACCGCGAGCAAGTTATCAACCATACATTGCTCCCCAAAACGCTCCTAGAGCCCCCCGGGCAGATTATTTGCCCTATCAGGCCTATCAGACTTATCAAGTTCCTACAAATATTTACATGTCTCAACCGACTCTTTGGTCCACTCAAGCCCCTCAAGTGGCTGCTCCCAGAGCTCCTCGCGCCATGCGAACTACTCCAACTACCCCTCCCGAGAGTCCACCAACTTTCAACGATCCTCGAGCCCCTAGGTTTCCGGAGCTGTCCTCTCTAGCTGGTGAACTGGATGTAGCTTCTCGCTATGGTTTTCAACAACCCTACAACGTACCAAACGATCCTCTCGTCCCAACCCTCTTTGGGCTGAATACATTTAATTACAACCACCCCAGCACCGTTCAGCCGATAGACGGAGCGGCATACTATCAAACGCTACAAGACTATAATCAGTGGCGTACCTCGAACCCATCGATTGATGCCTGGTACATTGGCCCTCCGGAGCCTGAAGAAGTGCTTCGGCATGGCATGATTCTTCGATTTCTTGACAGCCTGCCCCCCACTCCACCCAATCCCGCGTTTCCCCCTGATCCCCCTCGGCTCCTTCGGAGAACTCGTCGTCGACGTCCGACGCGAAGTTCTGCTGACGAATATGGCTCTTCTAGCCAGGCTGGCCCCTCTGAGGAGGCGGCGGCTGCTGAGGATGCGGCTGTTGAGGATGCTGCTGCTGAGGATGCGGCCCAGGGCAATGCCGAGTCTGCTCAGGGCGGACAAGGCAGGCGGAACAGGCGTGGCAGACGAGGTAGACGTGGCAGGGGAGGAGAGAGGAGTGAAGAGAGTGTTGCAACCGAAGAGGTTCTGGGTGAGTTGACTGAAGAAGCTGATGGTGAATTAACTGAGGAAGAAGTCCTGGGTGAGGTGACTGAGGAGGTTCACACTGAGAAGACTGAGGAAGTTTGGGATGAATTGACTGAAGAAATCCAGGAATTGAACGAGGAAGAAGTTCAAACTGGTCCCTCTGGTTAGGTGAGCTAACAAAGATGACAAAGATTGTTTTACAGCGTCCGAAAGGGGACGTTTGGAGTCATGAAAGGCACAAACGGTGGAAAGGGTCTCGGTTTGCAAAGTTCGTACAAAAATTAGTATTATTAGCCATGAATCGTTACAGACATTTCTTACAGAGTATCGCTAGTCTAAGTTGCCATCGTCTTTCCTCCTATATGACTCTCTAGTAGGCCCAAGCTGCTCCTGATTTTCCACTTGTTTCCATTTGGTCTCTCTCCTCTGTGTCTCCCTACTAGGTCTAAGCTGCTCTTGATTTTTCCACTTTTTTGTTTCTATTTGTTTCCTTTTTCTCTGTAATACTTCATCGTGATGCGATACTAATTTATACGGAAAGTAAAATGGCGGTCAGTAACAGTTTTTGGCTGGAAAAGCAATGCTTGGTACTTTGATAGATAGCAGCACAGTTAATCGGGAGGTCGGTATAGTGTGTACTTTCAATGTTTGTCTCAGCCTGACAGCTGATGATATTGCGCGGCTTGAACTCCCATGTCTTTTGGTATAACCACACCCTCCCTGTCTCACTTACGCAGAGGCAGCACTCGCCTCCCCACTTCGCTCCTCTCTTTCAGCTACGTGCTTCTCGTGATTCTGAAAGACTGCAAGCATGCCCAGATCATAAGTCGCCTTGAGACACCCGGCCGTGACGAAGGCGACCCAAAACAAGCCGTGATCTGCCAATGTACCAGTCAAAAAGGGGCCTAGGCTGGCACCGGTTGTCTTGACCACATTGATGACACCCATGATGGCAGTGCGCTCGCTTGGCTTGATGACGGCTGCTAGGAAGGCCGCCCGCGGTGCGACATCCATGCTCTGGCTGGAGGCGCGGAGCCACAGGAAAAGCAGGGAGAGGCGCACGTCGGGGAAGGCGGGTATGAGCGAGAGGAAAATGGACGAGGGCAGATGCGTAAAGACCATGGTCTAATTGGACACCAGTTAGTAGTTGGTCGAAAAATTGCGGCCGAAGAAGGGAAAATGAACGAGCCTTGATGTTGCCGAACCGCTTGGCCAGGGAGGAGGCCACAAGCATTGACATAGCCGAAGTGATGCTGGTAACGAAGAAGATGGAGCCAAGCTTGCCCTCTTCAATGCCATAACGCCAGCGGAAGAAGTAAGTCACCCAAGACCTAGCATGGGTTTGCCATTGATTAGTTTGTGAAACCAGGAACAAGATGGAAGAGAAATCTTACATGGAAGCTAATCCAGAGGCAAACGCATCCAATGCGAAAAAGACACACAGGCTCGTCATGATAGCGTAGCCTTCTTTGCTGATATCAGGCAGAAGAGCCCCAACCCGGCTGCGAGACTTTCGCTCTTCGTCTGCTTGTGGGCTCGCATTTCCGCTACCCAAGAGAGGCGATGTCTCAGTGTTGTTGTTGCCCGCGGCTCCATTGGATTTAATCGTCGCTTTGGCAGGAGAAGCCTTTTCATCTGCTTCAACCGCGCTGCTCAAAAGAAGAGCAAGGAACAGCTTCACCAGGCCCGCGACAGCATAGCCATAGAAGATGAAGCGATAGGCGTCGATCAGCTCCCAGTGGAGGACGGTGGAAACATACTGCACAGCCCATCCGCCGGTCATGAGTCCAAATGCTGTGCCAGCCGTGCCAAGCAGGCTGTACCAAGCGTAGACATCGCTTCTCGAGGCCGGTTCCGTGAGGTGGGCGACAACGCTCTCCTCGATGGCTCGGAACGGACCAATCTCGTTGCCACTACAAAGATTTAATGCCACCTGGTTAACGCCGATATTCCCCCAAAATATCATTGGGCTGCTGTGCTGTACATGCACATGAAGCTGCATGCATGGCAACAACGCTGCATGGGACAGCGCAATGCAAAAGCACAAACAGCGCAGGATGCATTTGCATTTGCATTCGTGTTTGCATTTGCAGAGTAACATATAACATACCTCGGACTAATGACCCCAAAGATTGCAGCCGCCAGCAAAACCCAGTAGTTGTCGCTCACGGCAAATGCGACGCCGCTGCCCACCATCATGAGGGCGCCCAATGCGAGAATCGCCTTTCTCCCCAGCCCGTCGGCCACCAGAGTAAGGCAGAAGCTGATGCAAACATCGCCCACCAGTGTCAGCGTCATGAACAGGCCGATCCGGGTCTTGGAGATGCCTAGAGACTGGAGGTAGAGCACCAGGACGAGCGTGGATGCGCCATAGGCGAAGAGGCGGACGAATCTCTGTAGACAGAGAAGCTTGACGTCGGGTTTGCTGTGGTAGAGAGAAACGAGGCCCAGTTCGGAGAGGAACCGGACAAGGAGAGAGGGTGATTCCTCCATTGTGAGTCCTTTTCTCGTCTTTGTCTTTCCTTTTCCCTTTGTCCTTTTTGTTTGATTTTCACCGGTTCATTTTCAGTGCTTTCAGCCTCGTTTTTCTGCTCTGGGGGCGCCGACGATTCTTTATAAAGCAGTGAGTTTGCAAAAACATGACCAGAGCAAGTTTCGCCCCCCCACTGAACAAGTGAACTTGCGGCTTCACCTAATCACAGTACAGGTGGAAGTACCTCGGTGATAATGGCATAATCCGAGACCAATATCTCCATATAATACAGCGTTGCCGACTTCCGGCTCACAATCACCCATTCGAGGGCTGTTATTAGGCAATACCGAGCGAGGATGGAAACGGATAGATTCAAACATGCCAAGATGATGTTAATTAATGCTATCGAATGCAGTTTTGCATGGTGTCTAGTGAAAAGGTACCCGAGCATCCATGTCATCATCGGCGTTGACGCCACTTTGACGGCAGCTGGGAATACTAATCATCTCACGCGAGGGCTACAAACACCATAAATTCTATTCGATCTATTCTAATTGATCTACCTAGGTATTAATTGTCCGTACAAAAGAGCGCGCTGTACTCTGTAAATTTGGCCTATACATCTCCTGTCACGGGATTCGGTACGTACTGGTCCAGCACCTTCTGGCACCAGCTTCGCACCTTCTGACATTGACCTGTTGGCAAGCACCTTCTGACGTGCACCTTTTAGCACCCAAGCACCTTCCATAGCACCTGGGACCTGAACTGTCAAGGCTGTGCCTGCACCACTCTTGCCATGATGACTGCCCCGCTATCACTGTCCATTACTGTAGGTACCTCTTGCCTCTGTACCAAAGTGGACTCACGGTGGCTCAGATCCGCAAATCTCGCTACCGGTTGCTCTTTGCACTCAACTCTCAATTTTGGTAGGCGCGAAGGCGGAGAGGCGATTAGCTGCCGCGGTGCAGTGCCGGGGAAGGAAGGCGTCAGCTATCGCATCCATTCAGCTTCAGCTTCCAGCCGCTAGACCAATCTCTGCTTTGCTTTTGCTTTTGCTTCCAAGTTTGGATTGATTGCTCTTGCTTTTTCTTGCATACGAGTACGATTGAATGCATGTACGTGCATACGCCTGTTCTTTCCTCCAACCTACAAGCATACACAGATGCTATTGGATAGTTGGTGGGCGTGTAGGTAAAATGATGGAAGCTCGAAAACACTCCCCCCTTCCATCCATCGTTTTCTCTCAATCTTTCCTCCAAAACCCCCATGTAGGTAGCAGTACTTGGGCCATCGGATACGACAGTACAGTAGCAATCACACGGAGACGGCTTTTGTTTCATTTGCTACGTCCATGCACGCTGCTTACTAGGTAGTAGATACTATATGCATCTGATATGCCGGTGTTTGCTGGCTGGTGCACACTCGGTGTGACAAAATATGGGAGAGCGTGCACCAATGGCATCAGCCGCAACACCAGCTGATGGCCTCGACGTCCTCTCTACTGTGTTTTCCTGCCACTGGGCTTTATACGATCAATCCAATTTGTCCCTTTACGCTTACGGAGCAGAGCAGCCCCCCCTCCAGGCTCAAGGATCAATGCAAGGGAGAGCAAACTGGGCTGTTCTTTTGGGGTCGGGAGAGTAGTTTGCGACATCTCATTCGCGTGCTTTCTTTTTTTGCAACTCACTAGGCTCATGTATGAAGCAACCGATATGCACACTACTATGTAGCTTGGATCCTCCCAAGACATGTGAGCTGTAGGGGACCGAGAGTAAACTCATAGGCCTGTAAATCAAGTCCAGTGGTGGTTTGCTGGGGGACGGTTGGGCATTAAAGTGCTGTAGCATAGGGAGCTTCACGGCTGGCAGCACGCTGGCTGGCACTTCTCCCGGGTCATTTAGTCCCCGAATCCTCTCCTCCTCATTCTCCTCCTCTTTTTTCTCCTCCTTCCTCCTCGCATCTTCTCTTCTTCTCTACCATCTTTCCACCAAAGAGCTGGGTTGACAGATGACGATCCCATCAAAAATCCTCTCGTCATCTGTCTCTCGTTAAACCAATCTTTCTTCAAGCAATAGTGCCCATCTTTGATATTTCTGCATTTCCCCCCTTTTCATCTTCCCTTGGGGCATGGTACTTGTCAATATCCAAAAATGTCTGACAACGTACCAATCGACTTGGCCTTGTCCATCGCCAGTTGCACTACCCACGTTGAGGAAGAAGCGCAGCAACGAGCCTTGTGGGCTATCCCTGAAGAAGAGCCCAGCAATGTGACTCATGAGCCTCTCCAGCAACAAGAAGAGGATGGCAAGCTGCAAAACTTACGTCAATATCTTGCGTCATGCCACAATATGAATAGAGCAGCTCAAACCATTAACGGCGATTCGTGCTGTTCTCAGGCCACCACACTTCAACCCGAGGGGAAAGTGTATCCCGCACAAATTGTTTTGTCTCCTGATTTCATGGACAAGCAAATGGAGGTCTGGAAGAAGGTTCTGGCAGACGACAACTCAGCCCTCTTGCAGAAGATGTTCCCTTCAATGGAACAAGTACACGATGAATATTTCTCCATGGAGCCCATCAACGGCCATCCGACACTCTGCGTCTTTGAGCGACTGGGCATATCCAAGGCCGTCATGAATTTGCTTCACGGAGTGTTGGAAGACCAAGACCTCAGCAGAGCCGTTGGCCTCACCGGAGACATAACGTACGGCCTTCTTGACGCAGATGATGATGATTCCAGCGATGAGGACGATGAACATTGCAGCTTCTGTGTCTACTCCAACACCGAGTGTGGTCGAACTTTTCCTGTTGTTGGAATCGAGTACAGGCCATCTGATCCGCCCATGGTGCAAGAGATTGCCACAGCCTTGGTCGAGGATATTGTTCCGGAGCGCGATGTCATTGGAAGAGAGGATGACACATTTACCTTTGTGTCATCATCCAAGCAAGTCGTTACTGCTGCCATCACTCAAATATTTGACCGCATGGTGAAGTTGGGTGTGGCGTACGGCTACATCTACACGGGAGATGCCATCATCTTCCTGGAGATTCACGACGACCCGTCTATCGTGCACCACTATGTCAGCATCCCCGACATTGACGTCTGTGATGAAGACGAATCAACTCTGCGCTACTCTGCTGTCGGTCAAATCTTTGCATTCATGATCAGAGCGATGCAAGCGGGACCCCGTTCGGTGCAATGGCAGGACAGAATTGCAACCCTTGACGTTTGGAGGAGCAGCCGCAGCGAGGCACTGCACAACATGCCGTCGTATCAGAATGCCCCAGGCTCCTCAAGCGCTACTAGCGTTGGCGATGAGGTGATGGATGATGTCGACGCAGAGTACGAGCAGGTCGGTGAAGACGATGGGGAGAATGAAAACGACGAAAACAACAATCAGAATGACGAAGATGAGTATGAAGAGTATGACGACTACTACCTCGACATTGACGAGGACATGTACGTGGCCGTTGACATTAATCTCGTCTGGGGACAAGATGGAGAGCTGGTGCCCCAGAGAGACGAGGATCAACAATACGCATGCCAGCATGGAGAAGAAGGCTTCGTCGATGACGGCAAACAAACCTATTGGTTTGTAGATGGCGAGGTCATTGTTAGTGACATTCGACAGCGCCAATACTGTACCCAAGAGTGCCTTCTTGGTTTGACCAATGGCTCTCCTCTGGACCAAGCTTGCCCCAATATCGACAAGCACGGAGATGAGCACATCAGCAATCTTGAGTTTCTCCGGCTTGTTCAGAGCCAGCTTGCCCGCACTCGTCACGTATCTGGCTGTTGCGTCTCACTTGACTTGAAAGGCTCCCTGGGAGCCATGTTCAAGGTTATGATTCCCTCTCATGGTTACACATTCGTTGCCAAGGGTGTCACTGAAGGAAACGTGCCTCGTCTGTTGCGTGAAGGCGACACCTACACTCGGCTCAGGGACGTCCAAGGAGGATGCGTCCCCGTCTATCTCGGCATTGTTCAGCTTGAAGCGACGTTCGATCACGATAGCACCGCTTACAGTCACTTCATGCTTCTCAGCTGGGCCGGTCGGTCTGTGGAAAAGCTCCAGCAATCACAAGCAAGCCATGGCTTTGTCAATTCCACACGCAGGGCTTACACGGAACTGCACAATGCCGGCCTGGTTCACAACGGCGCAGAGTTGGGTAACATGCTCTACAATCCTCAGCTTGATAGAATCATGCTTGTGGACTTTGAGCACGCATCCATCTACGAATGCCACGTCGCAGAGTTTGAGTACCGCGATAACAGCCGCAGCCACTGTGCCACTATCGAGGAGGTGGAAGACGAAGAGAAGGCTGGCGGCAGTAGCGACAACAAGACTGACGATGATGGCTTCGTCCACATCCATAACCACACCCCGGGCCACAGCCACAGCGGTGGTCTCAGACGAGTCAACAGATGCGAGAATCTGCGTAGGGAGTTTGAGGCCGCGTCTGAGCGAGAGATGAACCGCGCAGTCAATCTGATGGAGGTCCTCGCTCCAACGCTGCGCCTGTGGCAGATCGTTTAGGTTGGCAATTTCGGCAGACATTTCTGGGAAAATCTCGAGCGAAAATTCGGCATGGAACATCGGAGCAAGTGGTAATGGGTTGCATTTTATCATTGGCGAGTTCGGAGCCGGACGCTGGGATTTCAAATGTGGACGGTCATTTTTCTCAAGGGTTTATCAAAGGCAGAGAGAGAGTTACGGCTTTATTCCATGTACTTCAAGTTTGCTTGGCGGATTTACAGATTGGATGGGTGCCCTGGTAGGTTTTATCTTCAAGCAGTTGCTAGATTGCCTCCGTAGTAGTAGGGACCTATAGTAGTAGTAGTACATGGAGCCTCTCCTTATTCGCTTTTTTTCGCTTTTCCTTCTTGGTGTTTTATGGTGTGATGTTGAGCCATCGAATGATAAGACGTGAACATTCAAGTTTGTTGTTTGTGGTGTCAAAAAGGCGAGTGGCCAGCATCATTCAATCGCCGAACCACCGAGACCACACTCGGAATTAAACCTCTACCCTCATCCTGCTCCACCACCATTTCAAAAGGCCCTCTCAGCCTTGCCAGACGATGGTTTTCGCCTACTACCTGATGGGAAACTCCATAACTGGGAGATCATCGCCATTCCTATTCCGTAAGGGCACCACCACTCGGTCGAGGTTGAGGTTGAGGTCGAGATGGGTAGAGAGCAGAGGTGGGGCGACACGATGCTGCATGGCTGCCTCTGTAAGTGCGTCACCCAGATTTGTGTACCCGTAATTGACAATCATTCGTCCATTCCCTATTTGTATTTTGGGGCCACAGGTCGATGTCGGATTGGTGGCAACGGGTTTAAGGTTAATGAGTGATGTGTTATTTGTTCAGTTGGTGGGCACTGAATTCTCACGACGGAAAATGAACTGAAAGGTGGTTTAGAGAACAGTGGTATAGATGGATGAATCAAGTCGAATTTGCGTTCTGTTTGAATTTCCCTTAGATATACGATGATAGAACAAAGGGAGAATTATATGTTGCATCTGGTGCCGTCGCGTAGCATACCCAATCGTAGGTAGTATGGGATTCATCACGACCCAGTATACACCTACCTCTCTGCCAACTACTACAGAGTACAACACATCATGGAGACATGTGTATTGGTTTTTATTTTTAACGGGACGTCTGGATTAATATCCCGCGAGTTTAACATTAATATTGAATTGGCAATTTCTAAAGGGGGTAACTTGAATTGGCATTTCAAACTCCTCATAAGCCGCACCAGCTGAGTCCACTATGTGTATCCCACCAGTGGTATCAACCCGCTGTAAATCAAATGCTGCGCACTCCATCATTAGCATTTAAACCAGCCCTTCTGTCGTCTCTTCGTAAGAGAATTATTGTGTATTTTCATTTTCGTGAATATGATTTTATTCTAATAAATTTACAATGAAGAATTTGAGAAGTGGCGTGCCTTTTACAAGGTTGAAGAGCAGGCTCTTATTCAAGTACCAATGTTGCGTTCAGCCGCACATTCTTTTCCTTTGTCCATTCTACACCAACATACTGGTCAAAAAACGTTGCCCATACATGGCTTGTCCAACCGCCAGCCTTGAATATCATTTGCACTAACGACCTCTCAAATTGGCGACTGGTTTTCTTCTAGCTTCCCTCGACGATCGCTTGCCATTACCAACCGCAGGCATTGTCCAGTTGTGGCGTGGCAGTCTCCAAGCAGCACCGGGAAGCTATGATGCAGCTTCAACTACGAAGGACTCCAGCTGATGCGAAAATCACAAGGCAATCACGCCAAAATGAAAAGAAAGCCGACTAGGATCCAATCGAGATGAAACATTCTTCTCCTCCGAATGCATGAATGCCTTGCAAGGCGAGTCTCTTCTATCGTGCCACGCATGTGCCAACGCGTCCAAGAGCGGGGGCAAGCCATCTCGAGCCCATTTGCTGCAATCCATCCCGAGCGGCGAATTGGAGGCAAGTAAGCAGATGCTGCCTGGTCTGCGCCTTCGCCTTGTTTCGTCGTTTCTTAACAGCAAACTCCACTAGAGCCTGGTTTGCCGTCATGTCATCTCGGGAAGCGGGCGATCTTTGGTTTACCAAGATCAAACCTTTTTTTCAACTCGTAGACACTCAAGGTCAACCAGGAGCCATCATCAAATTTCTGCATCGAAATTCGCCATGGTTCGAGTTAAGAAGCTTACGCCCGAAGTCCTGCTGAGCGACCCGAGGCGTGGCCCAGCCGTTCCAAATCGAGACGGGACTCATGCACTCTACACAGTGTCAGCACATGTCCTCGGTGACAGAACTACCCACGAAGTCCGGATTCTCGACATCAAGACAGGAAACTCCACCCGGCTTTCTAATGATCCTCGAGTCCATGATGCCGTGTGGATTCCCGGCACAGAGCTTGACATCCTCTACTTGCGGTCGGTAGAAAAGGGCCGGACCCAGGTCATGGTGGCATCTGCCGGAGATGTATCCGCCGAGCACTACATGGCGGCAGAAATCGACGCCCCCGTGTCAAACCTGAAGCTCAAAGAGCTGGCTCATGGAAGTGTCGCCTTTGTAGTCACAGGTCTAGTTGGTGACTCTGGGCTGTACAACCAAGAGGCTGTCCAAAGAGGATCAACAGCAAGGATTTACGACGCTGAAATTCCCATTGTAGGTCAACACTAACATCCTGGTGGCGCCCCTTTTCCTACTTTCTTCGACCGTTGCTCCTTTATACTAACCATTATATGCAGTGGAATGCCTCACGTAGACCCAATAGATGCAGTCTCTGGTACAACGAGCTTGTCCTCCGCGACAGCCACTGGACGCTCCAAGGCGAGCTCCATAACCTGATTGACGATATAGATTTGGAGGCTCCGTCTCGCATGTATACCGATGTGCCCTGCAACGACTTTGATATTTGCCGTGACGGGATTGCTTTTGCTGCGAGAAATCTCAGAGAGCGAGGGCCAGACGGAAGCCCTGCCACTTCCATCTACTTTGCGTCTCTGCACTCTTTCTCTTCGGCGCCATATGGAATGCCCAGACAAATATTTATACCCACTACTTTTGAACCTGCTTTGATAACAAACGTCCGATTTACCCCGAACTCGTCAAGCATCGGCTTTCTCTACACAGCCCATGAAGATCCCTACAACACTCGGCTCTTCTTGTCTTCCGTCTCCTCGCTAGACGCTTTTGACGTCTTCGACCTCGTGACTTGCGCTGATGATGAGGATCAAAATCCACCAAGAGCCTTTGAGTTTGCCGGTAGTTCTGACTCTGTGATTCTACGAAGCCACCAGCTGGGTCGCGAAACTCTTTCCCTCCTCATGCTGGAGGACGGGGCTAAGCCCAGCGCTTTCTTCACCGGCAGCAGCTGTAGTGCCTTCTATCCGTTGACAGAGGGAAGCTGGGACTTTCTCCTAACAACATCGTCTAGCTTTGTTGATAGTAGCCTGTGGCAGATTGTCCAAGTTTCAGAAGCCAATGTTGTGAGGACAATATCTTCAGCAACCAAGAACGGTGCCAAGTTTGGTCTATCCTCTGATATGGTGACCGAGATTTGGTGCGAGGGTGCAAACCGACACTTTATTCATTGTTGGATGATTCGGCCGCGAGATTTCGACGAGACCAAAGAGTATCCTTGGGTACTGATGCCTAACGGTAGCCCGGCCATGGCTTGGAACAACGAATGGTCCACGACGGCATGTGTGACTCAATCGCTGATAATCTGCTCAGTTGTATGCTAACATTTTTTCTGCTAGAACAACTTTGCTGCTTGGGTGTCGCAGGACTACATCATTATCCTTCCCAACATTGCCGGTAGTAGTGGATACGGGCTAGAATTTACGAGACGTACGTTGTTCATTATTCCAGCTATGATATGGTCCTAGGATATGGCTCGGTGCTCATTATCTAACATCATTTTCGCATAGGAATTCGGAATCAAAGAGGAGACGAGCCGTTTCAAGACCTCCTCAGCCTCATCGACTATCTAGAAAATGTGCCATATCTTGACAAGGCAAAGGCCACGGTGGTGGGAAGCAGCAGTGCCACATATCTTGTGAATAAGCTATTGGGACACGAAGTTGCCAAAAAGGTTAGAACCACAAACGACCCCAACCAAATACTCGGTGTTGGCCAGATCCAGACTGACTTTGTTGATCCAGTTCTGTTGCGCAGTCTACCAAAGCGGTACGATCGATCCTCCGGTGACCTCGTCGCATAAAGAGCCCGTCTTTGACAACTTTGACAAACTCGATCCATCATACCAATACACAGAATCAGAGATGATATATGAGAACGACATGGCTCGATCAACCTTTTTCTATGGCTGGAAGAATGCGCCGCCAACCCTCATTATCCACGGGGAGAAGGATAAGCAATGCTCGATTACAGAGGCGTTGACTGCATTCAATTCGCTGCAGGCCCAGGGCGTTCCCAGTCGGTTATTGACCTTTCCAGACGAGGGCCATGTTGCTACGAAACCAGAAAACACCGTCATGTGGTACGATATCGTCTTCAATTGGGTCAAGAGGTGTGTCGATGGCGACGTTGGGAGAGAGGATATTTTCTGAATGGCAATTTGATTGGGTCAGCGAACGCCTCGGACCATAGCGAGATCGGCGGATGTTGGCAAATTTGATAATTGCTTGATCGTGTTTTGAAGCTACTAAGTAGGGAGTATTATCCTTGCTTCTTTTCTTCTGTTGTCTTATTTTCCTTGAGTATGTATGAGCTGGAAATACTGATTTTCCAATGTCTCAATCGGAGAGACCCAGCCGTCAAGCGAACTTGCAATGCTTTGCTAATTTTACTTACAATCTTTGCTTCTTACATCTTTGTATCAAACAATAACTCCAAATTGACCCTCGCGATGCTGTCATGCTACACTAGATACCATATTGCCTATCCTTGTCCTTGATGGGAAAGTCACTTCCTGTTGTGTCCTTGTACTTGTCACGGATAAAATCCGAGATGGCCTCATCTTTGGCCTGTTCCGCCGCCGACTCGTTGCTCTGATCGCCCTGGCCCATGAACTTTTCTTGCACAAAATCAACAGCTAAAGGGCACCATATTAGTGGATGGAAAATAGGTAATAATCAAGTGTTTGAGATGGCTAACCCTTGTCGAGCATATCTTCATTCTTCTCGCCTTGGGCTCCTCCACCAGCCATGCTGTTCATCTTGTCCATGAAGCCGCCGCCGCTGCTTCCTTCTTGATTAGCGTTGCTGGTATCAAAACCCTCTGAGCGGCGATCTTGGGCGTTATTCTCTGCATCATTTCCAGAGCCAGTAAGCTTGTTTATGTAGTCCATGGTAGATACGAAGTTGGTGAGAGAGAGGTTTGGGTGGTGGAAAGAGCAGCAGAGGCGTTGCGGGGTAAAGACAATGAGGCTCACGATACGCCGTCTTTTAATCAATTGACTTTGTAGATGGAATATCTGCAATCTCGATCAAATGGGAAAATGGTCGAAGATGAGAATTGAGCAGAATTAAAGATGCAGTCAAGCTACAAACATATAGCAATTTCCGTGCTACCGGAAAAGCACAGAGCATCACGTCACAGACGTCATACATACGACGCTGCTGATCACTTGCCACCGCCTAGGATCTGACCTTGCTCGATGATTTGCAGATTCCGGATCATAGCCTCGATTCCGCAAACAAGGGAGCCAATGAATTGTTATCTTGAGAACTTTGGCAAGATTTCAAGCACAAGAAAGGCGCCCGGATAACTTGGCGCCACGTGTGGGATGGCGATTTGCTTTCCAGAGATCACGATGCCTTCGCCCGCTTTTTAATCCAGCTTGCTTTTTCCCAGCTGTGACGGTACGACTAGTGTCTCTTTTCCAACCTCCCCTCTTAGCCACCGCTCCTTTCTACTGTAATACTTTCTATCCCTTTTTCGACTATCTACATAGGTTGGAGACTGACGGGAGAAGTAGTAGATGATCTGCTAACAAGAAGCGTATTGCATCCACCACGAAACTTCGTCGCGACCCAAACTTAGCCTCAGCTCCAAGGATTCACAGAGGAACAGCACAGACAACAACCTTGAATCCTTTGCCAATTCCGATGCACAGCTAATCACAGGGTAGCATTCTAGATCAATAGCTTGGCAGCTTATCTTGTCTTTTCAACCCCCCCTGCTTCCATCTAAGCCGCCGTCAGATGATCATTTCGGCATAACAGTCGCGCATTACTTCTCCCATCCGCCAAGCTTCGACAACTCCATTTCTTACGTTTTTATCGATCTTTTCAACATGGGCCTGGAAGCTTACTTGCACGAGAAGTCCGGCTACTGAAGCCCCCGCGAAGACCACGTTTTTCTTCGTTTTTTCGGTCAAGTTGGTCCCGAGGCAAAGCAGCTGAAAATCATTCGGTCCAGGCCGACTACTGCAGCTAGCTTCTTGCTACTGCTCCCTTAGTTGCGAGTTGGTTTGAATAAAGACAAACAGACCATCGCAACTTACTCCCCGCAGCGGTCTAGGCCTCCAACGCGAGGCGGGCTGACGGCCCCAAAACGGAGAAGCTGTCTTGGCTCAACGCAGCTAGCCTCCATGATAGAATCCCCCCCCGGTCCCCTTTTCTTCCAGAATACGGAGGGTGGCTAAACGGATTTTACTGGCCAACGATCCGCTATAAATGAGTGTTTCAGACCTTTTGATGATTGCAGTACTAGTGTACACCGTTTTTAAGATGATATGCTAACGGAGTTCGCTGCTAGTAGTGTCTCTCCTTCGCTCTCTGTTGGTCGAAAGCCCGACTAGCTGATGCCAATCCCAATCTTTGAATACGCAAAAGGCCTTTCCCATACGACATACGAGGTCGCCGATGAATCCACAACATCAATGCTATGCAATTGTTCCTTTGTACGGAGTACGAGTAGAGAAAACGGAGTATCCGCTAGTCCAGCTCAACTACC
The DNA here is from genome assembly GCA_035079535.1 of Trichoderma endophyticum. Classification (NCBI taxonomy): domain Eukaryota; kingdom Fungi; phylum Ascomycota; class Sordariomycetes; order Hypocreales; family Hypocreaceae; genus Trichoderma; species Trichoderma endophyticum. Next base: position 1,184,313 of record JAPMIQ010000001.1, read on the forward strand.
GCTTCTTCCTCTCCACTTCCAGCGGCTCACATGAATCGCATCACCGTCGGCTAAACCTTTTTACCCCCTTCGTTTTCTTCCATAAAAGACGGCGAGGAACAAGAGCAATGCTAGCAGTGGGTTGAACGGAATGGGACGCAGGCGGGCCGTTTGTATTGAATGGACCTTTGATGGACCCTTTTCCCATGTTAGAGTCCACTGGAAGCATCCAAAGAAGCAGCTCATGCATGCAGGTACGTAAAGAGCTAGCTAGCAGCAATAGCGTACTGGAGCCAATGATTGTCTTCCTTTGCTCTGAGGCTCTGCTCAGCTGAAAACATGACGGCAGCAGCAGTTCCCCACGAACGGTCCGACTCCGAAACTGCGGGTGGTCAGATAGTCTGCGTGAAATATTGAGAGTGTCATCATACAGCAAAATCACTTGTCATCTCGAGGCATTTTCCAGAGCTTACAGCCAGGCTCTTGGAGATGGGTGTATTTTCTTGTAGTACATAAAACGCAAAGTCCAAAAAACTGTGCTTGCTATATTACATTTCTCATTAAGGCCGCCCTGAGGGTATAGCTTCCACAAGCTCATAGCAAATTCGAGCCGCCAAAGATGCGTTGTACATAAATAGGTATCTTATAACAGTGGATAAAAAAATCATTCATCGTCTTCTTCTTTTCTTCACATATGTCTTGCGCTGATTGCGTCCCTTTCTGTACTGTTGACCGAGGGACTGGCGCTGGCGGCGGGATCGGGGAATCGAGGATCTCGTTCCTTGTCATCTTCCACTTCCACCACAACAGTCGTGACCAGATCCATCTGGATGCCAGGGCCTCGTAACGACTCTTGGCTGGATCCTCGCGGCCGTCTCCGCTTCTCCTGTCTCAAGCTGCTAGAGCGTCCGGCCAGACGTTGCCACGACCACCATCCACCAGTAGTTTTTGGCTCCATGTTTCGTCTTGAACCTTCGCCACCTTGAATCCAAACCATGTTGCCGTAACGTCGAGACTTTGGTGTTTGCAAGAAGGCTATTGTCTTCACGCCCGTATCTGCCACATCAAGGTCGTACTTAGAGGCGAAGATGATGGAGTGTCGAGTTGTGCCAAACAAGAGGCAGTCGAAGAAGCCGTTCAAGGAGATGAGTGCACCAGCAAAGCAGAAGAGTCCCAGTGGGATATTAGCGCCAGACATGGATGCCACACGCTCCGTAGCCAGCGGCAGCGTACAAGTGACATAGATGATTGGGTAGATGAGAAATGCCGGATTGTGGTCACCCGCAAAACCAGGATCCGATGTACTGTCTGGGTTGGCAGCTCGGCGACGAAGGGCTTGCTGACGAAGAGAGTAGTAAATTGCAACGTAGAGGCCAGTGGTGATGCCAAGGGCCAGGAAAATCCAGAGATAGTGGGTAAACAGGCGGAGATTCTCATATTCGGCATTGATCCAGCACTAGGAACATATGTCCATGTTAGTAATTACAGACATTGGGCAACTACTAGGTAGTAAGAGGGAGAGGGAGAGGCGGAGTAAAACAAGACCAAGAAGACATGTTTGTTTAAACTTACCCAGGCACCAGCTCGAACAAAGAAGCCGCCATGCTCGCGGCCGTTGTTCGTAATGGCGATTGGCAACGTCGAGATGAAATACACAAACAGCCACACAAGGCCAATGGACATGTACAACGTCCTCTGAGACGGCCGATATCCCTTGACCACGGAAAAGAAGGTGTGTACGGCAATGAGAGTGATAAACATGCTCGAGGACAAATCTCCCGTTGAGACAAAGAAGCCCTGTGCCCAGCACGTTTTGGTGTCCACCAGGACGGCGTTTCGGTTGATCCATGTCGAATTGAGGGCAAAGGCAATCGACTGATGCAAATCGGCAACGAGAAGATTATAAATGAGGATGAGAAACTGGTTGGGCGAGCCCTTCATCGGTCGGATAGGTGGGCCTGGGTCCTGTTGCGGGAACTTGGCATCGCCCTGAACGGAGGCATCATTGGACTGGCGTGGGCGTTGGGCAAAGACACCATCGATACCAAGCGTGAAATCAACAGCGTGTTGCGAAGAAGATGCTTCATGATGGGCTCCTTGGGGCAGGCTTGGTCGGCGTGGCAAATCATGATCATCCTGGACCGGGTGAGTTTGGCGAAAGCGTTTCTCATTTTCCCGCCGGACAAAGAGCTGCCAGGAGACAATCTTGTATGTTAGGTAAATGAAGAGAGTGGCTGCGGCAAAGAAGGAAATGCATGCTAGCACCGTGATGGCCAAAAGGCCGCTGCGATGAGATGGCGTCAAAGGGCCAAGGGACTGCCCTTCGATCGGCAGCTCCCCTGACGGCATGGCTGAAAGAGAGGAAGAGGGTATGCCTTGAAACTGATGAGTAGAAACGATCAACGGAAAATGTGATTATGTTCTAGTTGTTGGAGTCGTCGTCGCATATCGATCAGGAGAAAATGAAAGATTCCCAGATTATGGAACAATCAGAAAGCAGCCGGCTTCCAAAGTTCAAGATAGGTGGGAATCAGAGTCGTGAAGGGGGAGGGGGAAAGTGAGAGGAAGGCTCAGAAGAAACGCAAGCCTGCTGGCAAGAGCGTTGGGAGAAACAAAGGGTGAAGAGACAAATGAAAACAGGAAAACAAGCCGCCTCGAGTCTTCACAAGAAGAACAAGAGCGTTGTCCCTCTGCCGATGACGAGGAGACTAGAGGACGGCTTAAAGGAAAGAGAGTAAGCGGGTGCCGGGGTTTAATAAGTTGAAAGCACCAGGCCGTACAAAGTACGAGGAGGGATGGAGCAGACGGGACAGGTTCAGTAGTCGTAGATAGGAAGGAAGGCAATGGCAATATGGAGCACACCGCAAACCCTAAATGGTATGTGGGTTTCTCGGAGAAAAAAAAGAATAGGCAAGGTAGTGTATACCTGCTAGATGCCGGTGCTGGTGCTACAGTTGACGAGTACAATCTATTTCCCATTTACTGTACGGACAAATGCGTGTCCCGTTGAAGGCTTGCAAGCAGTATCCAGTGCTCAGTGCCCATGTTATTCCCAGTAATCCAATGTGAGCGTGGGTACGTGTAGCATGTCCCCGGGCTAAGCCTTGTGAAGCCTGGTGGTGAGCAAAGCCTTGAATCATGTAGCCTGCAAAAGCTAATCTGGCGCCTTCGGCTTGAAACAGCACGTATCCAGGGGTGCTTGGGACCCGTTTCCCGTGCATCCTGGTCGGCAACTATCCTAGAGGTGGGCGGAGAAGGGCATTCATTTGGTTCCAGAGAAATGGGTGTCCAGTCGGCAGCAGAACTCGGCCGACCTGGCTGATACTACCGTCTGACAGCGGCCCAACCAGCACAAGTCGGTGCTTCCTTTCGCATTCTGCATCGTCCTAGCGGAGGGATCAAAGCAACGGAGCAACGCTTGGATCAACTGCTCCACTGCCTCGTCGCCAGAGTACGGAGTTAACTACCAAGCCTGTATTATTGGGTTGGGGTCTCCCTTGTGAAGGGCTTCCCAAGCCATGGGTTAACAGAGATTTTGCAAGATTGACAAGCAACCGGCTTCCCGCCACTTGCTCATAGTCTTGGGTGGCGTTGCTAAATGGCCCCCTTGGCAGCATCTTTGCCTCTTCCTACTGGCACTGTCGAAGGCCGCCATGTTTAAGGCGTGTTCACATTTTGCTAGGCGAGTCCACGAACGTGTCGACCCTTCAGACCTAGTACTCGTACTACAAGTGGTTGACGGTGGCCAAGCCCATTCTGGAAGACGCTGCAGGCCCAAAGCAGCGTACAGACAGATTCGTCTTGGCAGGGGTCGTGATTGGCCTCTACGCGCAAGGATGGCTGGACGATTATGCATGAGACTCGATTCTGAGCCACTCGGCCTGCTGGGCCGGGAAGGCAATAAAAAGAAAAGAAATCTGCAGCATTCTCACGTGGCAGTTGGAGGGCGGCTATCGCCCGGGGGCCAGCCAGGCCAGAGTAAGGATTTAGATTGCAGATTTCTTGACCTTGTTTACCACGGCTACTCCGGTGATTACAAACGATTCCAGGCCTTTGATTCACTCAGCTACAGCTCGTATTGTCGTTCTGTTGGCAGGACCGTGCAGCTGAATCCAATGTTGGTCATTGTTGTTGCTACTGTTGTCTGCACAATCAAGGCTCGGCCGCCGCACCGCTTGTAATGCTAGTTGCTGTTTTGGTATACCGCAAATGTAACAAGAGGGCGATCAAGCATGGACTTTGGCTTGCCCCTCTCTCTTCCCTTGTACTTTGTATGAGGATTGGTGCTAGAGTCGTTAGCAACTCAGCCACGCAGGCAAATCAAGCGTTTATCCGACGTCTCAAGACGGGCCAGCACAGACACACGGACACACATGATGCGAGTGGCTTGATAGCAGCCGCGCCCGAGGGCAAACAACTGTTTAGCAGCATACGTTGGTGGGTGATGGCGCCGAGAAGAAAAGCCTAACGCCTTTCCGAAGAATCCGCATACTGTAGCACATGGCGAGGAGTAACAAGAGCCAGGGGTGTCCGGGTAAGCAACCGTGCGTTCGGCCTGCACCATAATCGCGAGTTGGCTGCGCTCTGTGTTCTGCAATTATACGTAGAAGCGGGATTCGACGAGAAGGGAGGGGGTAAATTAAGGTGGCCAGGACACGGGCAATATTGAGAGCTATGGTTATGGGTGCCTTGACAACAAGGTACAGGAACGAGTATTGAAAAGATATTGAAACGTCATCATCATCACAGAAAGGGCAAGTACCTTCCATACGGCTGAAAGAGATCCTTGAATGGTGATGACAATTCCGCGTTCTCAGAACGCAGTTCGCATATCCGCAGGGCTCTTCGAACGTTGAACATGGCATGGAACCCTCGCTCAGCCGTTCTGCTGCCACCACCTGCACCAGGGCTTGGGAGGGCTCAAGAGTCCAAGCGTATAGTGACGTTTTCCTCGACCCTGGCGGCGCTTGATTGCGAGAGGCAACGGCTAATACTCGTACATCATCATTAGGAAGCGAATGGGAGAATCACAGTGCCGATTCTCTCGTCGATACGGAGCCTCCCTTTCGGTATTTTCGTTGGTTCCAGGTCGGTTTGTACTAATAACGAACGGTAGAGATGCTTCGTATATCGTATCATCACCTCCTCTATTCGGCCTAATTGAACGAAGCCATCCTACTAGCAAGCCGATGGTTTCGAACGGCCTCTACTTGCACGATCAGGGGATCATTTGGTCCTACCATGAATCGGGACTCTCTGCAGATCTTCCAGTCCGTGCGCAAGTTGGCGCTGGAATGTCAAAATTAAACAGGCATCATCGCTAGCAGGTGTTTGAGGGCACAGAATGTGGCTTGCATTAAGCCAACTGGCCATGGAATTGGTAGCGTCTCTAGTCGTTTGCTTGGCAGCTTTGAAAGGAAGCTCGGGCTAGCATTTTACGAGGCCAGCAATTTGCATCTTTGCTCTTTCTTCCTTTCTTTCTTCATCCGCCTCCATCAGATGGAGCAACACAGGTTCAAAGGACCGAAATCCCCCATGATTGTGCGGCTGAGTGTGGAGCTCGAAAAACGGCAACGGAGCAACATTCTTCTGTGGCCGTCATCGTCCATCGACCTGCTAGGTACGGCGTAGCCCTGAGATTTGTCCTATTTCTGGACTGCGATTTGTGTCGAGCTTCCTAGCAGTACGACTGTACTGTCGATGGCAAGTTGCATTGGCCGTCACAGGCATCCGGGGGGCATGCATATTTGAAATGCCCCTTATTTTTGCCAGACTCGCATTGATCAGAATCAGCCGCAATGCAACGGTGCAGGGAACTCGTCCCCGCAATCCAGATCTAAGCTCATCCAGGCAAAGCCGACTGCTTCGATGCAGCTGGCAGTGGAGCTTTGGATGGGCAAAAGACAGGCTCCAGATTGGGGGAGCCGAATGCCCTGCTGACCAGCATCCCTAGCACAGCTTGTCATGTCAGTACTTACCAGATAATGCTAATGCTAACGGTGTCAATGGCGCCAAGGGGTCGATATGGCATTCCAAAACAGCAGGCTGCGGCTAATGTGACGCTTCTTGCAAACCTTATCCTCAACCAGTCGCCCAGTATTGGCTAAGCAGCTCCGATACCCTGACAGAGAGAACCGGACAAGGGGCGATATCTGCCGCCTGAATATCGATGAAGCAATGGATAAAGGAATTGCCAGCCTTCGGCCCTCCAGTGGCCGAGCCCATCGGCTTGGCTTAGCCCGACTGCAGAAATGGCCTGACCCCATGAGTTCGGAGTGCGAGTACAGGTAACTTGGCTGCGTACAAGCACTTGCCAGTTTCTTGATACGAATTGGAGGAGTTTCCGTACTAACGACCGACAGGATATAGTAGATGGGCAATAAACCTCAGCTCGGCCACAAACTTTCTGCGTCTGGTGCAGCAGCCACTTGACTTTGTCGATAGCTTCGTCGATAGCCTTCAACAATAACCGAACCGGGGAACAGCATCTCGAATTCGAAACAGATCCAAGGACCTAGTTTGCGCAATCCAGAACCCCCGCGGTTCTCGGCTTCAACCTCATTAGGTGCTTTGCTTGCTTTATGCGATGCAGCCAACTAGGCCTCATGCAGTCAGCCACTGGCAATGGCCCGAAAGCCGCTGCATGATTATCATTATCGGCATCATCCCGACACCCATGACACGCAACTACTACCTCATCTGTATAACTACAAAAGATACGGATAACTACAGTAGCCCCAGAGACGCATTGACGTTATCCAGCAACCGGCTAAAAGCCCACACGTGTTTTCCTTTCACGCTTTCGTGGTCGCAGCTTGGGCATACAGTAGCAAGTATCAAAGCCCTGCACTGGTGACAGTCTAGAATCGTTAGCATGATTTGCCAACTGCGACTACCGGCGGCCAAGATGCCGGTCTCTACATCGCCGAGGACGCCAGCCCAAAGACCCACTAGGTTTCGTGTGGTTACTGCAAATCGGTCTGGAGTCGCGATATGGGGAGGGAGCAGCGTCTTGTCCGTCCACACCTGAGGCCAAATTCAGCTTTGCGCGTATCAGACAGAATAGCTCGAGCATGTGCTCTCGCCCTGTCTGTAGGCAAATTTGTGAGGTGGGCAAATTGTAAATCATTCCAGTTGCAGCAAGCAATCAGTCCACGGGTTGTTGTTCCTCTGAAACAGAGACTCCAATGCCACTAACAGCACAAAAGGCTGGCTGCGCTTCTTAACCGAGGCGGTTGCGCAGATCGATTCATTATCGTGAACGATATAATATTACATACGACAAGCCGAAAGACCTGCGCTAACCCGCCACCCACTTCCATGCCTGCATCCGAAATTATCGGCTCTTTGTGCCGCGACACAGCTATTCCAGAAGCGCAACAGCGTAAACAGATAGTAGGAGACAGCAGGATAACCGGCGTCTATGTAGCGTATTCCTCCTATTCTCATTGCAGGGACCAAGTACGCGTCACTATTTCCTCTAGTATAGCCTCATGAAATAGTAGGCCTAGGAGCCGTTCCAAACTCCTACCCGAAACTGAATTTCGAAATTACGCTCCAGGAGGCATGCGCGCTCACCCCAGGTATTCTATTGACAGCGCTTTGATCTATCTCGCCCTATTTTCTCCAGTTTTGCTGGATTGCAGTGCCTTCGTTTTCACTTTTTCGAGTCGGCAGGCCTAGGTTCGCTACACAATAAAGCATCCTAACCTGGCTTCGGGATGACCTTTACTAGGTAGATCTCTTGAGTAATGATAAAGTCGCTATTGCCCGTAGACTGCCTCGTTACGAGTATAGGTAAATACCAAAGACTGCTTCAACCGCATCTAGCAAGCAAACATTATTCTATAAGGCTTTGTGATGAACTGTGTATGTCGTCGCAAGGTACCTAGGTAATCAAAGGAGCAACAAGTAGTGCAATGTTTGACGCTGCGCAGTGTGCTAAATGGGAACCTCGTTTTTAATGTTGTAATCCTGCCATCGGGAGGACCGGTAAAATATGAAACTCATGGCAAAAAGAAGACTAAAGAATCATAGAAGCATCTTTGTAAATAGAAGCGAGAGAAGCAGTTGACGTCTAAGTCGCTGCTCAGTGCCTGATTAATATGGAGTACAAGTACAAGCCTCGATGACTGATTGTGGGGTTGTCGCCGGTTGACTCAGATCCGATATGATTCCAACCTTGTCATGGAGGGGCAACTCCAACTTTTTTCATGCTTGCATTCTCGTGTTGCTCGAGATAAATAATCGCACAAACTCTCCTTTACGCCTCTTCTCTGTTCGCCTTTCAGAAGCAACGTCTTGATATACGGCCAAGGATACCCACGAGCACAGCGGAATTCGCACAATGGCTCAAAACCAGGCGGACGAGCTCTTGCGACGGCCGTTATATGGTAAGTACAAATATCTAGTCGCATCACTGCTTTAGTCATTACCCCACCAACTTGATAGATCATGCTCGAGCCATGAGACGCGCTTCTTGTCCCTTCATCCGACCTCATCCATGCAACCAGCTGACGCCTTGAGCTCTTGTTAGTTTACGATCTTCCGCCGGAAAGTCTCGTAGGCTTGACGCTGAAGCCGGATGCAGACGCCATCGCCATCACCGAAACTGCAACCACAACACCTTCCAACCAGACCTCAGACGCGTCTTCCGATAGCTTTGTCGGCTCTCAAGCGTGCTCTCTCTGCAAGCTCTCCTTTCCTACCGTGATAGACCAACGAAGTCATATCAAGTCCGATTTTCACAACTACAACCTTAAACAGAAGCTGCGGGGACAGAGCCTCGTCTCGGAAGCCGAGTTTGAAAAGCTGATAGAAACTTTGGACGAGTCACTATCTGGATCTGACTCGGACGACTCGGAAGAAGATGAGGATGAAGGGCGCCAGGAGTCTACTCTGACGGCGCTGCTCAAGAAACAAGCAAGGCTGACGGAGAAGCGAAATGGCGGCAAAGACAGTAATGAAGACGGCGACGACGAAATCGGTGGGCGCCCGGGTAAAGGCAAACCGCCACTGATATGGTTTAGCTCGCCTTTGCTTCCGGAGAATACATACTTTGGCATTTACCGAGCTATATTTACCGAGAAAGAGCAAACCCAGCCTGATTTGGTTGATGTTATCAGGACGAAGCAGCTCGAGCCTATAGCTATGCCAAAACCCGCCAAAGACGGGACACTGCCGCCTATCGCGTACAAAGGGCCTCACTTCTTTCTCTGCATGATTGGAGGCGGTCATTTTGCGGCCATGGTCGTCTCCTTGGCGCCGAGATCAGCAAAATCCGGCAGCACCACCATGAATCGAGAGGCTACAGTTCTCGCCCACAAGACCTTTCATAGATATACGACGCGTCGGAAGCAAGGTGGTTCCCAATCAGCCAACGACAATGCCAAGGGCAAAGCACACTCTGTCGGCTCATCTCTGCGTCGTTACAACGAGACTGCCCTTGTAGAGGACGTTCGCGCTCTTCTTCAAGATTGGAAAGGACTTTTAGATACTTCCGAGCTGCTTTTCATCAGGGCGACGGGAACGACAAATAGAAGGACCTTGTTCGGGCCGTATGAGGGACAAGTTCTTCAGGCTAACGACGCTCGTATCAGAGGATTCCCATTTAGTACCAGAAGAGCCACTCAGAACGAGCTAATGCGATCATTTATCGAGCTGACTCGGCTCAAAGTACGAGAAATCGTCCCACCCAAGCCTGGGTCCGACAAGGCAAACTTGACACAAAGCAAGTCTGTAACAGCCGCCAAGCCAGCAAAACCAACTCTATCAGAAGAAGAGGAAACGGCAATCCTTCATACATCCCAATTACAAGCCTTTGTGCGACGGTCCAAGTTACCCGCACTCCTATCATATCTCACAAAGAATGAGCTTAGCTCAGACTTTGAATTCTACCCTCCTGAACAAAACTATCATACCCCCCGCCTCCTACATTACGCTGCTGCACAAAATTCTGCACCATTAGTGCTGGGGATTCTTACACGAGCCGGTGCGAACCCACTGCTTAAGAACATGGAAGGAAAGACAGCTTTTGAGCTTGCTGGGGATCGTCCTACGCGCGATGCCTTTAGAGTAGCACGCTCTGAGCTCGGCGATGCCAAATGGGATTGGGACATAGGCAAGGTTCCTCCGGCCATGACCAAGGACGAAGCTGATCGCCGTGACGAGAGAGAAAAGCAAGAGGCAGACAAGAAGGAGGCAGACAGAAGAAAGGCAGAGGAGGAGAGACTCCGTGCTGAAGGGCCAAAAGTTCCAGACCAGAAGGCAAAAAAAGGGAACAACGTGGCTTCTATGATTGCAAAGACGCCGCAAGAACGCAGGGAGGAGGAGGCGAGAGGACTGACGCCTGAGATGAAGATGAGGTTGGAACGAGAAAGAAGAGCGCGAGCGGCAGAAGAGAGGATCAAGAGAATGCAAGGAGGTAGTTAAATAGATATTTATATCATAGTGGCCAAAGTGTGCCATGGGACATTGGGAATTGCATAGATATGACAAAATATAATAAGCACATTCTAGACCAAAAAGCACTATTTTGGTGAAGTAAACTATCTACGGCTGGAATTAGTGAACGAGTATACCTATTTCGTGGAGGCTAATTATCTCGTCATCGGCGAAGTTGGATATCCGCACATGAAGTCAACAGCTGTTGCATATACTGCCTGTCTAGTGTGCATTCGGCACCCCTGAGAACGCGTGAGACTCAAGAGTAAACGAGAATCTGATACAAGATGGGCGGTCACTAGAAGTGATCGGAAGGAACTCTGCTGTAGATGGACACGAAACAATGTTCAACGCAATGGAAATCTCGCCAATGTATGTAGGAAGGTGCAATAAATCACCTCGTCTTCGCTTATGGCGTGATGTTAGACGAGTGGCAGTCACGAATGGCAAGACCTGATACCGAGAAGCGGCAGCTGCAAGGGCACCACAACCACTATCAAGAACTTTTCTCCTCCCACAACTCTTTTTTTCTCCAGCACATATTTTCCCACAATTTTCCTTCCTCACAAAATCGATCAATCCCCCAGTTTCTTTCAACTTTCCACTTTGACTCAAGATCGGTCGTCTTTTCAGGCCATTTCCTTGTCTTGACAAGTGTCGAGGAAGGAGACTTGCCAATCACTTTGCCTTGCACAGATTCTTTCACTTTCACCTTATCTTTTCTGTTATATCTAAGTTCTTTCTTTCTTTACATGCCTCTTTTATTTTTCTTTTCCTTCTCTTGCCAATATCCCAGCGCTCTCTCTTGACTCTTCTCTTGGCTCTTCTCTCCACTTTTCTCCTGTCTCTCATACTCCAACTTCACTTTCTCTTCATTGCTAGTGATGCTTCTTCGAATTCACAAGTCTTTGATAGTTCCATTGCCATTATCTCTTTTCTGACAGATCTTGTGACTACTCAGAAACCTACGCCACTCCACTTCCATTCTGCTCCAGCACCTTCCATACACCACCAAACGTGACATCGGATTTCCAATCATGTCCTTACCGACGCTGGCTTATCTTCTTTCAGATTCTGCAAGTCCATGCCTTGTTGGCTGGAATAAAATTGTTGCTTGAATAGGAACACGCGTCTCTTTCCTTCTCATTTCCTACTCTATGCACTCGAGTGTTCTTTTCTATGTACTCGCACGTCTCTCTCCTCCCCAATTCCTACTCTATGCACTTGAGTGTTCTTTTCTATCTACTTATCCGTCTCATCATCTTCCTTCTAGTCTCCTATCCGTTCTTCTTGTCCTATGATATGTCAGATGCAATCTCTAACACAACTTCTTCGACTAGACTCGCAGCCTGGAAGAATTGTGGTGACCCGAATCGATCGATCGGCCAGCCGAGAGTATAATGAAAATAATATAATACATAAAGGGGTGTTTTGGGTTGGTGATATTGGGGACATGGATAAGCGGATGGAAGCGAGCTACGACACACCACACTTCTTCCTCTCGCAAACCAAGACCATCGAAGAGCAAGTCTATTCCGAGAACACGCTACCTCGCACGACGTTCAAGATTGAGCTGAAAGAACTACCGAGCGCAACGATTCAGACGTGAGAAAAGAAGCGAATAAGACATCTTCGCACTCGAAAGCCAATTCGAAACACCGAAGACTTACACACGCCCGAGAGATGGACGTTCTGACGATCGATCGTATACGGCCGAGTGTACAAGAAAAAAATAATGCAATGCCTATATCATGGGGTTTGTGGGTTCGAATTTGTGCAAAGGAAGTTGCACAGAACTACATGCTTTTTCGACAAGCACTTCAGAACGTCCACGTCATCTGCGTGAAGATCGAAGAGCAGACGATCGCATACGGCCGAAAGAACAAATGATCGCAAGCGACTGAAAGAGTAACCGATCGCAAACGACTGAGTAACCGATCGCATACGGCCGAGTGTACAAGAAAAAATAATACTCTATTTATTGGAGTTTTTGGGGTTCGGAATAGTGCAAAGGAAGTTGCAAAGAAACATATGCTTTTTCGACAAGCCATTCAGAACGCGAAGATCTAGCCACGGAAAGAGCAAACGACCGCATACGGCCGAATATACAAGAAAAATGATACTCTGTATATTGGAGTTTTTGAAGATTTGAATTTGTGCAAAAGAAGTTGCAAAGCACCGTGTGCTTTTTCGACAGCCCTTCAGAACGTCCATGCCATCTGAAAGATCGAACGACCGAAAGAGCAAACGATCGTAAACGGCCGAGTGTACAAGAAAAATAACACTATATATTGGGGGTTTGTGGGGTTTAAGGCGAAGCGATTGACGTGACATACGAAGATTCGTGCTCTTTATCCGACAAGAAACGCAGCCGCCGTCAAAGTACATTGCTGAACGAGCGCAAAGATGTTCAGGTGTAAGAGATTCATCTATTGCGCAATGGTTAATACAGCCAGTAAGTGAACGCTCTTCCCTTTCAAATGTCATTTCCATCCTAATGCACGAATAGTGAACTACGCGTCCGAAGTCAATTCCATGCATGCAGTGTCTGATCCTCAGTGGCCATCTATTGGTTGTTTGCTTTCTCGGCTATGCAGTCCACATCACGTCTCATCACGCTTCGGGGCTTTCACTGGCTCATCAGAGGCTGAGGGGAATGAAAAATGGCTGTCAGGTCTAGTTTTCAAACGGTAAGCAATCTTCCCCGCTGTCTGTGCGTAAAAGCTGAGTCTCGGATAGCAGAGGGCGCACATTATTCACTTTGATTCATATTCATCTTCCCGTCTTTCTTTGCCCAACCTTTTCCCAAGGAGCCAAACAGTCCGCTCCTCAAACTGCTTACAATAATCACGAATAGTGAGTAGCTCACATCCATTTGTTTCACAATGGAGAGTACTGGGCCCCTGGACAAGTCATACTGACACCTGGTGAGGCGTAGAAACCTCGAAGCCAACTACTATTCCACCATTGTTTCAATCAGACATGAATGGCTATGCGACAACAAACGACTATCCTTTTTGGTCAAGATTTCTGACCGGTTGTGACCCCCGCAAATAGTAGATTTGCAATCCGAGTGTATTCCTCTAACCGGTCTCACTTTACGAACCTTTCAACTTCACATTTCAGCTCTTGTATCACTCGATGGATTCTCGGCTTTTGTGTCTAAATCTCACTGTTACTTCGGCACTGAAAATACTGTTCAGCTGATGGTGGCCTCTATGCCATCGGCCCGATGGACAAGGAGCGATATCACTTCAGCAGATGGATGGGTGTCGACTTCTCTAGAGAGTTCACCTATACACATTGGAGAACATTGGATGACTATGATGCCACCTCCAGCCGAATTAAAAGAACACACCTTCGGTTTAAGGCCAAGCCCCTGTTTTCCGTTCAAGCTTATTCAACAGTGTCGAGCCGATACAACCTTAAGAAGATGCATATACACTATACTAATGCAGCAACTGTTCTCAGTCCGAGAATTGGCCGGGTTCTCTGCATCATCATGCGATCAATTAGATTTCATGCTGATATGCACCCCGCAGAGCTAGAGCAAGTTTCCATCACGAGTTTATCCTATTAAGGTATGTGGTATTTTCCGATTTGCAGCGGAATGGAGTATATATCCGTCGCCAAATTCGGCCTTCGCGGGTGCTGGATGATGCTGTCGGATTGCAAGATGGCTGACTGCTGCAAGTATATATAGACGCAGCTTTTCAACTAAGTAGAACGGACAAAGCGTAATGTTTTGCTTCTAAGTCGAGAATTTCATCGAAACACAGCTTCTCTCAATCAACAACGACAATGAGGTCGACCGGCATGCTGGCCACCATTTCGGTGATCTTGTCCAACGCCCTAGGCTTCGTCGCCGCACAAGGCTCAAGGCCAGTATTCGCTCATTTTATGGTATGGTGCACTCTATCGCTGGAGACGTCTAAACGGGAACAATTCGCTGATGGTGAAACATTTAGGTGGGAATTGTTGAGAAGTTCACTGTCCAAGATTGGTTAAATGAGATCCAGCAAGCTCAAGCCATCGGCATTGATGGATTTGCTCTAAACTGTGCTCCTCCCTGGGTGGATAGCTATACTCCAAAGCAGCTTGACAATGCGTATACGGCCGCACAGCAGCTCAACTTCAAAATGTTCATTTCCTTTGACTTCGCGTACTGGTCAAACGGCGACACGGGCAACATCACAAGCTTCGTGGGCAAATACGCTGCCCATCCAGCTCAAGCCATATTCAACGGAGGCGCACTTGTCAGCACCTTTGTTGGCGATAGTTTCAACTGGAATCCTGTGAAAAGCGCCCTAGGCAGCCAGAAACTGACAGTTATTCCCAACATGCAGGACCCTGCCTCGGCTGGAAGTGTCAGCGCCCAGTTTGGCATCGACGGGGCATTCTCGTGGTATGCTTGGCCAACGGACGGCGGCAACAGCGTCATCGAAGGGCCCATGACAACCGTGTGGGATCAAAGATACATCCAAGGTCTGAACGGTCGGCCCTACATGGCACGTAAGTTGTCTCCAAATGATATATTAGGCACGAGGGCTGGGTCTAATATTATTGAGGTAGCGGTCTCGCCATGGTTTTCAACCCATTTCAATACTAAGAACTGGGTCTTCATCTGTGAAGAGCAACCGGTCCGTCGATGGCAACAGATTCTTGACATGAAGCCGGCTCTGGTTGAAATCATTACGTGGAACGGTTAGTATCTTTGTCTTCTCAGCAAAACGGCAAGGGGTGCTTTTCAGTGTAGGCTAACCAGTGAATATCTGCCTTCACAGACTTTGGTGAAAGCCACTACATTTCGTAAGCGAACCAGTTTCCTTGCCTTCCCTTGCCTCTCTCTTCGGTTCATGAGATGGATTTGCTAACCGGATTACGTTCCGTACAGCGGCTCAGAGCCCAACCATAGCGATGACGGGTCCTCCCAATGGGCCAATGGCTTCCCCCACGATGGCTGGCGTGACATTTACAGGCCGTACATTGCTGCCTACAAGGCTGGCGCGTCTTCTCCTACGGTGAATACGGATGAAATTGTTTACTGGTATCGCCCGGTTCCGCACGCTGCCCGATGCACCAACGATCCGTTGGGCATCCCTCGAGGTGCTGAGTTGATGGACGATCTAGTCTTCGTCAGCACGTTGCTCACGCAGCCTGCGCAATTGACCGTCACAAGTGGAAACGTCGCTCCCGTTACTGTAAATGCTGACGCCGGAGTTCACGTTTTCAATTTTACCATGGGCGTTGGCAAGCAGTCCTTCTC